>CP126897.1:107005493-107750493 GCA_030440675.1 Furcifer pardalis
CGACTTGCAGTTTGCTATTGATCCTCAGGGGTGACAATTTCTAATGGAGTAGGAGGGCTGGGGTGATGAACGCTGCCTCATCAATGTTGATGATGAGCTCAACGTTGGCTCAGGGGATCCTGCGTAGCCCTTGGGTCACATTTGTTCCACCTGGTGTTAGGCACTGCATAGGTCCATCCGACATGGGTGAGTGAGAGAGTAGCTTCCTGTATGCTTTGTATGAGTGAGCCTAAACCATCTGGGATCATTGGAAGGACTGAATAGATCATCTTCCCTCTTGTAGGGATTCCTGATTGTTTGCTCAAAGATGGAACGCCACTTCAGTTCTCAAAAATACATGTTATTTATTTATTTATTTATTATTTATTTGTATTTCTTCTCCGCCCTTCTCACCGAAGTGACTGAGGGCGGTTTACAAGTAATTAAAAAAACATGACAATAAGACACAAACACTACCTAAAAACCTTAAAACTGTTAAAATTTAAAATTAAAATCTAAAAAAGATGAATGAAAGTAAATGCTGCTATAATGGTCAGTGAATGATGCATTTCTCAGTACAAAAAAGTAACTTCTCTAAGCTCTAGAGCTCCTTTCCTTTCCTGATCTCCAGCTGGTAGCCAAAGTCATTTTGCCTTCATTGTTAGGCACAATCCAGGGCCATCATCATGATTAGCACAGCTTAGAAATATTACTTTTTTGGACTATATTTGCCATGTAGCCTGGGGCTTCTTTGGCTTGTAGTTCAAAAAGGGAATAGCTCTGGGTTTTGATAGTTAGTAAGTAGGTAAAGGTAAAAGTCTCCATTAATCAAAAGCCAATTCTGTCTATCTCTAGGGTGTGTGTGTGTACTCATCTCCATTTACAACCCAAGAGCCAGTGATGTCATGTGGCAGGCATGACTAGATGCCACAGTGCATGGAACAATGTTTCCATCCACACCAAACTGGAATCTATTTATCTACTTGCAATTTCTTGCTTTCAAACTGCTGGGTTGGCAGAAGCTGGGACAGGCAATGGGTGCTCCCTCCATTGCACAGCACTCAAGTCTTGAACCGACGTTCCAGTCATCAAGTCCAGCATCTTAGCCACTAAGCTACCGTGGCTCTAATTAGTAAGTACTGATTGTCAATGTCTTGTTTGAGAACTGCTAGGTTGGCAGGAGTTGGTAGGGTCTGTCTAGTCTTGTATTAGCAGCTCTTACTAGCAGCAACTCCCGAATAGAATGGTTTGTTCAGTGTATTAGGGTAAGAGTAGAAAGAATAATGAACTTTCTTCCCCACCCATCTTACTTGAACTCTTTTCTTTATTTTTATGTCAGCCACTAATCCTTCCAAGGCATAAGACCTCTCACTGTTTTGCAAATAAGCACACTGTACAGTTTGTGAAGTCCTTTCAGCATCCTCCATTGTTTATTTATACAACTTTAGGCAAGTTGGGTGCATGTTTACACATCAAACTTTATGTAGCAAAGAGTGATCAAAAAAATATTATAATTAAGGTTGGATGAATCAGTTGCCTTTCCAATCTACACCAGGTTAGCATATATTCAACCTTTGTTCTGTTGCACTCAAGAAAAAGCTAACTTGCAAAGCTGTTGAAAAATTGGATAATTTTCACATGTCAATTTTCCTTCACTGGGTGTGTTACTTTCCATGGCATAGGTAGCTTTGTGTGCAACTTTCCTGGTTATACATATTTTAATGCAATTTTTGAATCAAGAACTACATTGCAGAACTCAGGGGGAAAATACATTTAAAGGATAGCTGCATATTCAGCACCTGGGACAGTTCTTTTTTAGACCACAGTTTCTAGTAAGGCCAGTGGGGATTTTTGGGTTAAATCCTATCTGGCACCCACTCTTGATTGCAGCCACTGAACCAACAGAACTTGCATCAGTGTGAATTTACCAACTTACTTCTGATTCCACAGGTCTACTCTAGTCAGAACTATCAAATAGACATTAACTGCAGTTCTACATATTGTATATGTAGAAGCTTGAAAAGGTTGGGAACCCATGGTTTAGGACCACAGTGGCTTCATGGTTAAGACATTGAGCTTTACAACCGGAAGGTCGGCATGTCAACAGTTCAAGACCCGAGTGCTGAGTGACAGAGTTACCTCCTGTCATCTGTCCCAGCTCCTGGCAACCTAGCAGTTAGAAAACAAGAAATTGCAAATAGGTAAATAGGTTCCATTTTGGTAGAAAAGGTAACAGTGTTCTGTGTGCTTTGGCATCTAGTCATGCCTGTCACATGACCACAGAAACATCTGCAACTGCAGGCAGCACTGGCTCTTTGTCTGTAAATGGAGAACACCACCCCCTAGAGTCAGATACGACAGGCTTTTGAACAAGGAAGACCTTTACCTTTTACCTTAATTACTTTTTAACATTAATTTTGTAAGCATCAGTTCAGTATAATCAAGTGAAAATATTTAGCAAGGCCAAACATTGCATAGTATTAATGCCAATGAAGGACAATATTGGAATTTTATTGCTGGAGTTTTGCATACAATGTTTATGCCTGCTCAGTTTTCATCCAACAGAAAAAAGCAAGAAAATGTTTGAAGTCCCGAGTGTTGGAATTCTCGGAGAATAGCACCCGAATATCAATGCAAGTTTGCAAAATGAATTTCAGCATCTCATTTGCCAAAGAGAGTTCATGCCTGAGAATTGCAAATTAGTTTGGCATGCTTAAAAATTCAGGCAGAATAAAATGCTTCTCCATCTCTAATAGCAATTAAGACGGGAGAAAGGCAATCTGTGCTTTGTGAAACAACTGTTCTAATCGTTTGATCCATTGCCCACTCTCTATCTCAGCTTTAGGTTTTTCTGGATGGCAAAGTTGTTCCTCCTCTGGTTCTGCTTTTACCGGATCGGGTGTCAAGGGAGATGCAAAGTTCTTGCTCTGGCACTTCTAGCGTCTTCCACTGGTGTTATTTGGTGTTCTTGTACTATGTCTTTGATTTTATCTCTCCACCTTCCTCTGGGTCTCCCTCGTGGTCTTTGTCCTTCTCCTCTTTCCACATATGTCTTGTATGGTATGGAATTCCAAGGCATTCTCTCCCAAAATGGTCAAACCACTTTAGTTATTCTCTCTGTAAGAAAGAATTAAGATTGGTTCTACTCCAATTATTTCCCTTATAACCTCATTCCTGATTTCATCCCTTCTATTCACTCCAGCAGCCTTCCTTGGACATCTCGTTTCCATGGTGACCAACTTTTGTTTATGTTTTGTTCTAAATGTCCATGTTTGCCACTGGTAAAATAAGGTGGAAAAAGTTTTTCCTTTAAACAATTTAATCCCATTGAAACCAGACACAGTATATGGAAACAACAGTCCTATTTCCCCTTTTAAAAAATCTCAGAAATAAAGTTGAGCCCTCTGGCCTTCTTAAAATAAAATTTAAAAAATATAGCCAGGCAAGTTGCTTAGAGGAAAAAGAGATTTATTTACAATAGAAATTTAGCAGAAAAACATGTACTTGTAGTGCCTCAGAAAAAGAAAATGGGGACCCTACCAGTCTTCAACTTTCCTTTTTATAAGCAGTGATAAAAAAGGTTCACATGACATTATCTGGCAATTTAGCTAAGCATTTCCTGAAAAACTCCTTCTTTGTGTTGCCTGGTTTTGCATCCCAGATCTCTTGTTCTTCGATAATTCTGGTTGCTTAAGTGCTGAGCAGTTAACAAAGAAATGTGAAGGTGCTGTTCAAATTTGCATTATGTCTCATTTTGCAAGCTACAGATTATCAAAAATAACTATACAGTGCTTAGACAAGCTTATGTGGTTTTTGAATACAGACTGTTTTCTTGTCGGGAATAGGGTCACCTGGTTTTAAAGGCCAAGCTGTTTCCAGCTGAAGCACACAGATATAACTGCTTTAATTCTTTTTCTTCTTCTTCTTCTTCTTCTGCCATATCTGAATCTGAATATTGGTGATCCTCATGGCAATCAGCCATGAAGACTACCCTGAGAATATAAGGCAGTGGCCTTTTATCTGCCTTCTGCATCGCAGCAGGACACCCATAACACAGATTCAGTTCCATGAATCGATTTCTGGTCCTGAGCCCTTTTAGCACACAAAGACCTCATCATCGTCCCCAGGACAGGATGGATGAAGCTGCTGCCCTCCATCAAGATGGATTCAAGTGGAATTTAATCCACTTGGGGACCATCACCCTTCTCTGTGGAGTTCAGCACCTAAGACACTAGTCCTCAGGGTTGTCAGGTTAGTAAAGGCATTGAGTCACTGGCAGTATGGTCTACTCTATTACCATAGCAGGATAACTGGACAGACACCCTTTAATTTATAGATCTTATAAAATCAGTCATTCTCACAGTACTTCGAAACATAATTTGGGAAAGCTTACTCACTTTGCCTACTGTTGGGTCATAGTGGAGGGTGATGCAGTGCACCCTTGATTTAAATAAGTATTTATATAAACAGATAGTCTGGCACACGTCTGAACAGCAAGTGCTTCAGTCCAGCAGCTGGTGGTTGAACTTCTTGGAAACTCTTAAGGAGGCTATGTGGAGAGCTTTGCATAATCTGGGAAATGTTCTTGGGCCAGAACATAAACTCTGTTTTTCAAGGTTTAAAGAAACCAAGCTGGCACTGAGGAGCTGTTTTATTTATCCATAACCATGACTTCCAACACTTGCCTTCTTTGTTCTGATCCTTCCTAGCACTGTTGTATGAAAATGGGAAGTAAAACAAGCCAAAGTGTAAACAACAGCCGTCAAGAGAAAGAGAGTTAAAACAGCCTCAAAGAAGCCAGAAACAAGACATGTTGAAGAAAAGATGAAGATTCATATGTCTATGTGTTGGTTTAGATATTTGGCTGTGGAAGGTCAGTGGATGGGGGGTTCAATTCCCCACTGTGCTTTCTTGACGGGGCTGGACTTGATCCATAGGGTCTCTTCCAGCTCTGCAGTTCTAAAATAAATTTTATTCTTCTTGGTGAACTAACTCTCAACTACGTTTCTTACTTTAGCAATAACATTTACACTTATATACTGCCCCATACACTTATATATTGCCCCAACTCCCTAGGCAGTTGACGGGTTATTAGCATGAGAAAGATGGAAGGCTGAGTCAACTTTGATCCCATTGGAATCAAACTAAATTGTGAGCAGAGTTTTTGGCTGCAGTCCTGCAGTTTAACCACTGCTCCATGATGGCTCTCTAAGTCTCGCATTTAAACCAAGGATAGGTGGCCACCTCTCAAGAAATGTGGGTGTAAAATTCTTTAAGACTAAATTCTGGACCCTCATGAATCTGCATCTATTTGTATATATACCATCAGCAGCTCTGAGTCAAGAAGACTATGTTTCCCCTCTGATGGATTGCTTCTGTGTATCAGAAGGGAAAGGACTTGAGGGCTACATCCCCACAGCTGGAAGGCTAAAAGCCAAAGGAAAGTGGACATGGCCAGAAGCCACTTTGGCAGTCAAAGCACTCACTTGCAAAAACAGAGGTCTTACATGTTGATCCAGGAATAAGACCCAGAACAAGAGCGACCTAGACTGCAAAGCAGAGCTGGGATCGATGCAACTGATTTCTTGGTTGCAAAGCAGAGCACAATTGCATGCAACAACTCCCCAGACTGCAAAGTAGGGCTCATCGCTCTGCAACAGGGCTTTTAAGTTGCCTCTCATCTCTGCTCTGGGATCGAAGGCAAGAGCGTAAAAGATTTCCAGGAGAGATCAGGAACTGGGGATGAACATTTCTTTTGCTCACTTTCTTTCATGGGTAGTTCTCAGTTCGTATTATTTTCTAGGGGTGGAGTTTTGGATTTCTTGGACTACAAAGCCTAAAGTTCTCCATCCTGAGAGTACTGCCTGACAAACAGACACCTTGGTGTTGAGATTTAGCGAGGCTTAGCTGCCCTAAGTTTCCAGTTCAGACAAAAAGTTCCAAGCTAGCACAGGGGCAGGAAAATGAAGTTTGGGCAGAGTTAGGCCGAGTTTAGCTGTCTGTAAGAGACTGCTGTGGCTTAGTGGTCAAGACACTGAACTTGACAACTGGAAGGGCAGCAGGGCAGCAGTTCTAGGCTCCTGCCAGCCTAGCAGTTTGAAAGCAAGAAATTGCAAGTAGATAAATAGGTACCTCTTTGGTGGGAAGGTAAACAGTGTTCCATTCACTCCAGTGTCTAGTCAAGCCTGCCACATGTCCACAGAAACATCTGCAAACACAGACAGTGATGACTCTTTGGCTATAAATGACTGGCTTTCAAGCAAGGGCAACCTTTACCTGGTGTCTGGCTGTCAGGTAGGCCTCTTGCTGTGGGATTTGCAGTACATGAAATCCAAAAATCCCATCCCTGTGACCTACTCAACAGAGGTTAAGAAGGAAACAAAGAAGGCTCCGTTCATTGAGTGAGGCTGCAGGCTTGTTCAAGCCTTGCTCAAGTTCCTGGAAAAGTGAAAGATAAACATATGGGTCTAAATTTAGTCAAAGGAATGTGCGCCTCTATGGTGAACTCACGTTTGTGGCTTCTTTTAATTGCGCGCCATGTGCGTTTGCACATTGAAGTGCTAGACATTTTTATGCCTGTCCTGCTTCCAAGAAAGCAATTAATAAAAAGCACACGTCAGACCATGTTGGAAAAGATGGAACTAAAGAAACTGGCTCTGGTCCTTTTCAACGATTCACTGTCAGGTTCATTAGTCCTGGATACCAGCTGGCAGTTCAGCCACGAAGCAAGTCAAGCTGCCGAACATGCAGAGACTGGGATGGGCCGTGTAAGAGTCACTTGGGTCTATTTTTGATCCCGAAGGACTAAAAACCAAGGGCTGTTTTAGATGGAGCAAAAATCACTATAGAAATACCAGGCTCCATATTGTAGGTTGTAGCTCTTTTTCCTGCCCTCAGTTTGTTGGTATTATTTAAGAGAAGGAGAGGAATAGCAGCAAACACAGAGAGAATGAAACAAGAGAATAACCCTCAACATCATCTGAATGGATAGGAGCCTCAAGTCTGCTGGCTCAGATCCAGGAAGAGCTGCATGGCAAGAATAAACAATCTCGAGGGCAGGTAAAGATAAAGGTTGCCCGTGCTCAAAAGTCTGTCATATCTGACTCTAGGGTTCAGTGCTCTCCTCTGTTTACAGCCAAAGAGCCAAAGTTGTCTGAGTCTGCAGACTTTTCCATTGACGTGTGGCAGGCATGCCTCATCACTAGAATGCACGGGACACTACCTTCCCACCAAATAGGACCCAATTTATCTACTTGTAATTTCTTGCTTTTGAACTGCTAGGTTGGCAGGAGCTGGGACAAAGATTGAAGCTCACTCCATCATGTAGTACTCGGGAATCGAATTCCAACCTTCCAGTCATTGAGTTCAGTATCTTAACCACTTGAGCCATTGCAGTCTTGAGGGCACACAAGAGCAAAACCAAATTAGAAGATGGAGGAAGGAACTCACTGGACAAGAAATAACATTCAAGGAGGATATGGCTGAGGAACTCGATCTCCCCTACATCACTTGGAGGACCCTGAATAGGCTGAGGGTCAGAGTCCATAAATGTAAGACCAACATGCTCAAGTGGGGACTTCTTTCTTTATTCATGTCAGAGGCACCACAAAACATATACAGTTGTACTTCGCTTAAAGAGCATAATGTGTTCCACAGGATTGCTCTTTAAGCAAGTTTGCTCTTTAAGCGAAACACCATTGTAAGTGACCAATTGTGACTTCTGGGGGGGGGGGATTGCAACCCTGATTTGTTTGTTAAGTGAGTGTTTGGTTGGTTTTATTTGTTAAGCGAAGTGAACATTCAGAGAAAATTCTGCTCTTTAAGCGAGGTGCTCTTTATGCGAGGTTTGACTGTAATAGCATACAAAGCTAAAACCAACAAATATAAAACAAACAGGAACTAGATGACATCCGCCCAATATCAGGCCACATCAACAGCATTTCCTCCTACCAACATAAGGTCTTCGTCAGTGCATGTTGGGGACTGCTGGTGGACAATGACACACTGTGTAAATGGAGAGAGATACATTTGCTGATCTGCCAGTTACTGCCAGAAATACGTACCGATGAGGACTTACATTTGGCCAATGACAAAGTCAAGAAAGTGGCTTCATTTTGGCAGTTCAAAGTTTGATCTGGACACTAAAGAATAATAATGAGTGGGATGATTCTGTTGCCCTCATTTCCCCATTCTAGCAGTCCGGTGAAATGCCCATGCTTTATGAAAAGTTACTAATAAAAAAAGGTGGTGGTGGGGAATCCCTTGGTCAATTTTCTTTCCCATCTTCCACTCTATTTTAATCTTAAAGATACAGAAGACAGGAGAATTGGGTTGAGGTGTAGTTTCATTGTGCTGAAAATTTGACATGGCTAATAATAGTAATAATAATTTCGTGTCAGAGATTACTCTGGGTTGAAAGGATTTTTGGTGGACGTCTGGCCTGAATGAGGCTCCTTTCATGTCCCCAAGTGCAGCTCTTGGGTATCGAAACTCAACCTTCCAGTCTCCAGTTCAGTGCCTTTAACCGGGGAAGCTAATATGACTAATAAGGCACAATGTAGGCTATCTCCCCTAATATTTTGCACCCAACAGGATTGCAGCAAGACAAAATGTTCCTGTTTCCACTTTCTGCTTGGAGATTTTGTTTGATTAAGGATGTTCCAGACCCTGGTTTTATGGCTGTAGGATGTTTAAAGAGGCTTCCCACTTTATTACACAAGATTCATTTGATTGTTTAATGAAGCCCAAGTGCGTTTGATTAATACGCTTTGCTGTTAAACAAACCCAGCCTGTTCTTTTTAGTCACCAGCCCATGCAGCTTGTAATAACAAAGGGGGTGGTCTACACCAGAAGAGTCACAAATCAGGGATTTGGAGTCTAGGAGCATGGAAGTTCCCACCAAAAGTAAGGACTCTGAAGGCCCACCAGATTCAGTAGGAAACTGTATTGTATTGTATTGTATATTTCGACTTATATGCCGCCCCATTTGCACAGCGACTCTGGGCGGCTCACAGAGGAAACAGTTACAATTACATAGCAAAATTCCATAGCATAAAAAACAATTAAATATATCTCATAGCAAATTACAAATATCACATAGCAAGAATAGCATCACAAAACATATCCAAATAACTGAAATGTGCTTAAATCTTTGACATTGGAATGATCGCTGCAAGCTATTTAGATACCCTGACCACAATATGCTTTATATAAAATATCCTGGCCACAGATGATTGTGAAAGTGGCACAGACTGTAAATCATATATATAGTGTATATGATTTCCAGTCTGTGCCACGTTCTCATTTATCCAGTGGAAAAATCCATCTCCCTCCATTTTTGTATAAGTACTGTATTTTTCTAAAATAGATGAGAATGCATTTAAAATCTGAGCTTTTTGAGAGTGAAAGTTTCTGTATTCTAGATCTCTTGGTAATCTTCAGGTTGTTCTTTATGTCAATTGCAACATTCCAGAAATAACACTCACATATTCCAAAAATCACTGTCAAATGCTATCTCTTACCATATTACTCCAATCTCACCTCTCAGATTCTGGTGAGTGACTTAAAACAATTGGGGAAGATGTGGCTGTGATAGAAATGCCCCAATTTCTTGACATCCCCTTTCTGGTGATAGACTACATAATTGCTTCAATACGGTAACTGCTGTCACAGATCAAAGCCATCTGGATCCAACCACATTTAGCATCTAAATATAGATGTTCCAAACAAAAACTGCTCCTGTGTCTCGGCACTTTACTCTCTCTCTCTCCATTAGTGCATGAATGCATCTTTCAGCAAAAGAGAACGGACAAGATCAATGACATGGTGAAGGATTCCATGTCTTGGGGAAGCCATAAAAGCCCAGGACCAAACCCCACTTATGAGGAAATCTGCCTGTCTGGAGGAACCCACAGAAGCCCAAAATTAACAACAGAGTAGCTCTCCAATTCCAATCCTCAGAAAATTTGGGAGGTTTCTTCTCAGACTAGAAATGGAATTGTTGCTACCTACTAATACCCTAAATGGAATCTGTAGCAATGCTAAAGCAAGCTAGGTTAATGGAAGAAGCGGAATCAAGAGGCCATGAATCTCGTTTACTCCAAAGGTCAATTAAATTCAGCCTCCCAACAGCTTTTGTGCAATACACTGGCTCCCATACTAATTTGCCATGAACAGGGGAGAGGGGGAGTATTATATCTCAATCCATATATCATTGTAATGATATGGTCTGTTCCCCCTCACTGCTCTTCCCTATCCCTGCTTGCACGGGTAACATTTTCAATGTCATTGAATCATTATTCACCAGTGCATCCCATTTAGAATTCACTTAAGGGATCATTGCTTTCTGCTGATTTGCCAACAGCTTCCGGGTTCAATCTGAACACCTTCATTAGGATTGATAAAAGCAACACAGACCCCATCCCAAGACCAACAGTGCCCAATGTCTCATCACATTCTTGGACAGGAGCAATTCTGCTTCTTATGTCACACAGTGCCTGGATTTACAGGGTGTGTGTGTGGGGCGGGGGGCATTGCTGAGACCACAGTCATGCAACCTAAGCCATCTAGGTAGGCAAAAGGTGGTTACTTTCTTGGACTGGTCAGAAATGTACTCCAAAATTTAGGTTCAATTGAGTGATTGATTAATTTAGTGGCAAATCCAGTGGCGAGATTCAGACAGAATGCCTGTACCAGTAGTAGAATTTCTGTCTGGCCCTGCCCATCCAGTTGCCAGAGCTTCGGGTCATAGGCCTGCGTCTGCCTCCTGTACCGGTGGCACAGCCTCCCTGGGCTTCCCCCATCCGGTTGACGGAGCTTTGGGTCATAGGCCTGCACCTGGCCATGCCTATCCAGTCACATGGCCACATGGCTATGCCCACCATGCTGCACCCACAGGGAAAGTAGTCAAAAAAAATTGAATCCCGCCACTGGGCAAATCACAGCTCAGGGTTGCTGAGGGCACCAAATGGAACACATGCACCAAATGTAGGAGAGGTTTAGAAACCATGCATTCCATTGTTGCTTCATCCTGCTCTCTGCCCCACATTCTCATTAATTAATTAAAGGCAAATTATTGTTTAATTTTTTTTAATGAAAAATCTGTTTTCAAGAAACAACTCTAACAAGTCTAGAAAAATAGCTCAAACACATTTCTTTCCCTACAGAACAAGCAAGCCAGTGTACCTGCAAGATGAAGATGAAATAGTTTAATAGAAATTTCAGCCAGATACAACAGTTCTCTTACTTCCTCACCATACATTAGAGGCAAGGAGATTTCAAAGAGCTGAAAATTACTTTTCCATATTCTTGATCTCCAATTTGTAGCATTAGTGCCTCTTAATCCCATCTCTAAACTCCTGGTGCTTTGATGCTTTGCATCCAAAGAACTGGAGTGATTATTAAATATTTTTCAGATTCTACAGAGCTTTCGCTTTCTTTGTCAGTAGATTTCATCTCCTGCTGAGCACTTGCACTAAATGCTGGAACCTACTAAATGGAGAACAGGCTGTACATCGTAGGAAATTGAGGCTGAGGTGTACATTGGTGAATTTTTGATGCCAAACAGAAATGTCAACATTCTTTTGTGAAGGTTGCCTGCTCTTTGGCTGATGGTGGGAAGTCAAGCCAACAAAGTTTGTTTGGCTGAATTATAGTGGAAGATCTTGTATAATAAGGGCCCACCATGGGAGAAGATTTCTCATTTAGATCCAGTGGAAGGCTGGCCATGTACACAACACCAAGAAAGAGGAAACACCATGCACACGTGGATCAAGAGATCAACATTTTGCATAAAATAGCATTTGCTGATACTGTCTGCCCCTATCCGTGGTTTCAGTGATCTGTGGATCTAAACATATTCAGCCAAAAAAAAAAAAGTCCTGGTGCATTACCAGAGCTGCCCACTAGAGGCCAATGTCTGCAATGTAATATTTTCAAGGAATGGAGGCAGACATTTTGGTAACTCTCATATAGAATGACAGAGACACATAAAACCACTTCCCCACTTCTATAACTCATGTATATATGTTAAATATAGGGATTGATGTTATCTGTGGTTTTAAGCTCTCAGAAGGTCTTTTAACATTTCCCCTGTGTAGATGAAGGGAAGAACTGAATATAGATCTACAATGCAAAACTGAAATAATTTTTCTTATTCACAAGACAGAAAATTCATCATTGGATATAAATAGGATATCACACTAGAGCCGTGGTGACGAACCTTGGCACTCCAGATGTTCTTGAACTTCAATTCCCAGAAGCCTTTCAATTCCCAGAAGCAGGTGGGTTGACTTGAGCTTCTGGGAATTGAAGTCCACAAACCCCTGGAGAGACAAGGTTGGCCATCGCTGCACTAGGGTCTTGAGATACCACTAGGTGGGAATTGCCACATTGTTTCACTCAATTTGCATCTGTGTTTATCTATAGCAGGGACTCTCAACCTGCGGCCTGTGGCACCATTTCATGTGGGGGCCCCCACCGCCTCCACCACACCCAGAAGTGCCATGTGGTGGAGGAAGGGCAAAATGGCCATTCAGGCTCCGAAGCTGTCTGAGGGAACGTGACCCAATGGCCCTCGGCTTTAAAAGGTTGAGAACTCCTGATCTATGTCATGAGGTTCCTGCACCAACCTACCATACTGAACGAATTTCCATTGGGAAAGGACTGATTACCAAAGTTCCTGATAGCAGGTTAGAGATTATTGAAAGATTGTAACAGTTTTGCAGAGAAATGAGTTTTGTTTGAAGTCCCAGACATTTTTGCTTGGAAACATATCTTTTGATGACTTTTAATTCTGACGTTTTTAGTGATATAGATTGTTCTATGTTTTTATTTCTATTTTTTATCGTGATGTAAGCCGCTCAGAGTCGGGTTCTCCCGATTGGGGCGGGGTAACAAATGCAATAAATAAATAAATAAATAATAAACAGACTGGGGAGGCGTTGCAGGGAACAGGAGCCGTGATGTGCAGATAAGACAGGTTTTACATAAAACCAGAGCTCACCTTTGCAGGTTTCCCATGGCTTCCTTAAATAGTAACAATTAACAAAAGCAGATGAAAAATTCCTTGCTAAAATCATGTATTAAATTTTAATAACTTACTAAAGATTACAAAAATCATTTAAACTTTTCTTAAATGAACGTTCCAGGTGCTGACCATGCGGATCCAAGTGGAAGAAATATGAGAAATCTGATTTTTGTGGGAGTGGAGATCTAAAGGGCCAAAGTGTGCCTTCATTTTAAAACAAACTCTTAATTGCTTTCTTACTATCTAAGAAGGCAACCCATTGCCTGTTAAAACAATCAAATGTCTCTCCAAGCTTTTAAAGACAAGTGAATGATAAAGTGTTTTCAAAGCATGGTGTATAATTACCTTTTAATTTGCTATGCAGGCTTCTACCTTTGGATTCCTTCCAGTTCTACCATTACTGAAAGTTGATTCCTTAGTCAAATAGAAAGGATTTGCATTCTTTCCATGCACTGGCTGCCAGCCTTACGTTGTTCTGAACAAGGAAGAGTAAAACAAAATATAAATACAGGTCAAACTGTGCTAAATTTGTAGGCTATGGCCCCTGAGTCACATTTCTCCAAGATGTCCTTAGACATTCACGCAGTAATTACGGGGAAGTGAAGCTGGCAGGGCGAAATCCTCACTGGGGAACGGAGGCCATTCATTTTGACAGCCTTGATGAAAGTTGCATTTTCTTACCTCCTGAGACTTGCTGCAAGGAGATAGAATTCACACATCTGTAAGGCTTTCAGGGTATTCCAGAGACCTAAAAATGCATTTGGAAAATATGAATGGCTAAAATGTGTACAACTGGGGGAAATGCATATGGGTATGCTTTAGTTGTAGAATCATAAAATAACTGAATTGGACCATGTGGCCATCCAGTCCAACCCCCTACTCATTGCAGGAATCCAAATCCAAGCAGATCTGGCTGATGGTTGTCCAATTACCTCTTGGAAGACTCCAGCGTGCATGTGTTCACCATCTCCTGAGGTCATGGGTCACATTAGCCAATTGCTCTAATAGACTATACCAGTGATGGCGAACCTTACTAATCCAGGTGTGCTTGGACTTCAATTCCGTATGTGCAGTAAACCCTTTTGTGAGGATTTAGAGAGACTTGGGCTTCTGGGAATTGAAGTCCAAGCACACTTGGAGTGCCAAGGTTTGCCATCATGGGTCTATACATTTATTTCTGGCTTTCCATAACTTGAGCTCATTACTATGTATCCTGCACTATGGAGTGATCAAGAACAGAACAGGCTTCGTGCACTAAATACAAAAATACATTTAAAATAGCTACAAATTTCTATGGCCTTAAGAGAGAGAAAATCTATTTTTTATTCTAACATGAACCTGCCTCAAGACACACTTGCCAAATTAGTATTGGTTTTGCTTTGCAGTTGATCATTAAAATGATATCACCGTTTAGTTCACAGGCCTAATGTCTCAGAGGCACATTGGACTCTTAAGCTATGCATTACCTGGAGGAGTGACATTGTAAGAGAAGGAAATAAGCCTTTGCTTTAATGTGTAATTTGACCCCAGCTGGGTTGCGGCCAAACTTACAATTTCATTGGAAAGAAGGTTGGGAATGAAATATAGGTGAGATTTGAGGAAATGCATTGAATTGTTACTGAGACATGTTGACATCCCTATGAGAGCTGGCTGGGTAATTCAGTTGGATGACCTGGGTGCAGACCCAAAGAGTCAAGTTTGATTTCTCACAGGACTTTGTAAGAGAAGATCCAGCCTATCTTAAGCAAATAGCACAGTCCAAGAGGATGCCATGAACAAAAGACTAGAAAACCACTCTCTACCTAGAAACCCCAGAACAGTGGAGGAAGAAATATGAAAGGCTGGGGGGAGGTGCACACATAAACTTAGTAGAGGCTGGTAGTCTCTGAAGGCAGATGAGGTTCATAACCTTTTCACACCACAGACAGCTGAAAGGTCCCCCACCCCCAGGTGTAAACTTTGCCATAAACTGTGGTGGGTGCATTTCTGCAGGTGCGGGCATGTTTACAGCTGAGATACCATATAGGTCAAAGATGTGGGACATTTGGAAGGTATGGATGGAGGAAGACCAGGAAGTCTTCCTGATGGACTCAGTTAAGAACTTTAGGGGTATATGAGATATTCATTTCTTATTTGTTGTTTCATAAGAATTTGCCAAAAATCCACATACTTCCTTGTGTCGAAAAGAAAATGGGATTTTAAAAAAGGAGGGATAGTTGGCACCCTCCAGTCTTTAAGGGCTCCCCCCCCCCCCCGGCTCATCTTTAAGATTATAGTCTAGGCAGGGACAACCTACCCTTCTCCAGGCTGGAAGCAGCTGTATCAATGGAAAATTTGCTGGTGGGCAATCTTATGTTCCGCTCTTCAAGAATTTACCCAAATTCACAGACTTTATAGTTAGGCTAGAAAGAAGATAAAGTTTAGAAGGAAAATGAAGGCCATTTCCCAAACTCTACACCAGAGTGGCACAACCGACGTCCTTGGAGAGCCTGAAAGCAAGACATGGCGAGGATGACAACTTTGTCTAGCAACTGGTATTCAGTGCAACATTGATTTTAATATGCAGCTTACATTTACTAGGGCAGAGCAGAATATGAAGGAGAATTTTAAAACTGGTTTGGTGGTCAAAGGCCATGACTATAAATCACCCCGATTCCGATTTGCTGCAATTTGATTTGCAATGTGTACTACAGTTGAATTAACTTCTTTCCTTCCTTCTTGTTGCCCCACTTCTGATGATCCTTTCATGGATTGCTGCCAAGTTGCTTTGTTTTAAAAGGGATCTATAGTGTTCTGGATGAGGTGGCATTGTTCCAAGGTTCTTAATGTATACAGAATTATCATGTACCAGAGGAATGTACTCTGTTTCATCTGAGTTATTTCTCTTTTGTTCATGTTTTTTTCTGTCATTGAGATGTAATGTTAAATTAGTACATGTTTTCCCCCAGTTTCCATTGGAAGGTATGTTCCGAGGCCTTATGTGGTTACATGAAACCATGACTAACAGCAAACCCTATATTTAACACATATATTGTCCCTGAGTCATGGAACATTAGAGGGATTTCAAAAGCCTCTGTCATTCTACATGAGAGCTACAAAAATGTCTGCCTACTTTCTTTGTAAATTATATTGCAGACATTGGCCTCTAGTGGCCATCACTGGTCATGTGCCATAAAATACATACAGTGGAACATCAATTAACAAATGACTTGGTTAACATAAAAATTGCATAACAAAAGGAAATCCATAGAAAACAGTGGCTCGGTTAATGGATTTTTTTTTCAGAATGGATTAATTGGTTTTCAATGCATTCCTATGGGAATCTGCATTTCAGTTAATGCATTTTTGTTTCAATGCATTCATATGGGAAATTCGGTTAAAGTAATTTTTGCTGTAAGAAATGTCCCAGAGAACACATTAATTACATTAACCGAGGTTCCACTGTATATATTTCAGATTTTTACTGAATATTTTTAGACCCACAGAACCATGGATACTGAACCCATGGTTAGGGGGCAGGAGTCTGATAAGGTAGTCTAATGCTAATCTCATATATATATATGATATATATATATATATATATATATATATATATATATATATATATATATATATATATATATATATATATATATATATATATATATATATATATATATATATATATATATATATATATATATATATAACATTTTTTAAAATTGAAGGATTATTGAGGAGGGGGAGAACATGGGCTGGGTATTTCCACAGTCCTGAACATCATGCCCCAACTTCCTACATCATTGAAACACCAACCTCAACCACCTCCTTTCATCATTACAAGAAGAAATCAATGGATCACTCAGGAAAGATTCTATTTGAATCATTCTGGCTTGAGAAACGTAGAGGGTCCCAGCACCCAAGAGAAAGAATCATACTGGAGGCAAAAAGAGCTGGAGAGATTTGAATTGGCCTTTGTGTGGTGTGAATAGAAAGAAATATGACCCCTATTATAACCACAGCGAATCTTGCGATATTTGATGCAGTCTGGTCAGAGCCACAGAAGGCCAAAATATCATGTCCAAATGAGAATAGCTTTGAATTGGTAAGGAAGTGATCAACTTCAGAGATTGGCAGATGTCTAGGGCAAGGTAATGATGCCCTATTTGTGTTCTTCTCCCAAATTAAATACTTGACTCAACAGCCAAAGGGGGTGGAGAGCCCCAAACCCTATTACTCACATAGAATTGTAATATAAGATGAAATATAATTGACCTGTTTTCAGGACAAACACAAGAAGGAAGGTTGCAGAGAGCCTCCAAAATACACATTTGAAAATATGAACCTAAACTTCAGCAGATGAGACGATGCTTGCAAACATAATGTGGTAGTGAGGATAATTACAATGACGATGAAAGCAATATCCTATATTTTGAGGGAAACTATAGGTAGATGCCCCATAGTAATTTATGGCTGTGAGAGCTGGACCATAAGGAAATCAACCATGACTACTCCTTGGAAGGACAGATCCTGAAACAGAAGCTCAAGTACTTTGGCCTCCAAATGAGAAGAGAGGACTCACTGGAGAAGGCTCTGATGCTGAGAAAGATTGAAGGCAAAAGAAAAAGGGGGTGGCAGAGGATGAGATGGTAGACAACACTGTTAACATGGTGGGCATAGATCTGGCAGACTCCAGAGGATGACAGATGACAGAGGAGCTTGGCATGCTGTGGTACATGATGTCACAAAGGGTTGCACTCAAATGTACAACGCAGCCGCAGCAGCAGCAGCAACAACAACAATGGTAGATGGCTCCACTACTGTTGACCTTCCTCTCCATTGCACACCAACCACTAATGATCAGGAGATGCTGTGAGGATTGCAAACAAGGAATGAACTTGAATTCCAAATTGAACAAAAAGAACTTCAAACATCAGCAGATGTTCTCTTTCCACATCAGTGTTAACGTTTAAAGCCCTGTATGGCTTGGGGCCTTCTTATGTCACGGAACGTCTTCCCTTCAGGTCTGTAGCCCACATCATTCGCTCCTCTTTGTCAGCACAGCTTCAAGTGCCATCTCTGAGATTGGCTAGGAAGTCTGGGGTGAGAAGAAGAGCCTTCTCAGTGGTGGCACCAATGTTGTGGAATGCTATCCCACTCGAGCTGTGCCAGGCCTCCACACTCCAGTTTTTTAAAAAGCAACTGAAGACTATGTTTTTTTTAGGAGGCCTTTGTAAATGTTTTGCCTATCTCTGGCTATTTGACTGGGGCTCCGCTTATATTTCTCACAATTAAGTTGCTTAGGATGCTGGTCTGCTATTTTTTGGCCCATTTTTATCGTCTGTTTTACTGTGAGCTTTTATTGTAGCTTTATGAGGAGTATTTTTAATAAGGTTCTTTGTTGTATGAGGGATTTTATGCTGTTAGCCTCTTCGTTTAGGGATTCATTCTTCCCTAGTGGGGCAGGGTATAAGTGTAACGAAGGAAGGAAGGAAGGAAGGAAGGAAACAGTGCCTAGAGCACCAGACTTATGACAGCCTAGATTCTTGTGACAGCTGAGATCTCCTATCAAGGAACATTAGACATCTCCAGCATGCAGCAATCTTTAGGATGTAGCTTTCTTTGCAGCTGTTTGTGTTATTAAAAGAGTGCCGACATTGTCTCTGAATAGCGTGAATTATGAAAGGAACTGTCAAGTCCAAACATGATTTCTTCTTTGTTCTCTTATGTGCAGGAAGAGTGAGGGGGCTAGAATCAGAAAGATAAATACAGCCTCTGTTGAGATTAAGGGATGGTGGCAGGGGCAAAAGGGAACTCACAATCCTTCTGTCCTCTTTTGAGATAACTTGATCAAAAATAGCATGTGAAAGCATACCCCGGCATGGAAGTATTTCCACTAACTATTCTTCCCACTGTCAGTTGGACATGTTTTAAGCATAGTGAAGTGCATTCAAAGATACAGATAGATGCACATCACTGCTAATGAAACAATATGCAAAGTGACAGGGTGATTTAAACCAGTGGTGGTGAACCTATGGCACATGTGCCAGAGGAGGCACTCAGAGTCCTCTCTGCGGGCACCTGTGCAGGCACCCCAGCACAGAGTTTGCAATGCCCCCTGCCCAACAGCCCAATGGGAGTGCTTCCTCCTTACCCAGCACAGAGTTCACCCCACCCCTCTGTCCAGTGTCCAATTGGAGCACTTCTTTCCTCCCTCCCAGCACAGAGTTTGCCCCACCCCTCTGCCCAGCAGCCCAATGGGAGTGTTTCCTTCCTCCCCTGTTGCTGTGTTGGCACTTTGCAATAAATAAGTGGGTTATGGGTTTCAGTTTGAGCACTGCTTTAAACCCACACCAGTTAAGAAAATATATCCTTTTGTTGGTATTACTCCACCTTGGATAAGAAGTAGCAGCACACGCTGAGAGAACTAAGCAAGAGAATGACCCTCGGCATCCTCTGAATGGAGATGAGCCTCAAGTCCACCAGCTCAGATCCAAGAAAAGCTTTACAGCAAGAACAAACATTCTTGAGGGTAGAAGATGGAGGAAATCCAAGAACACCTAGAGTGCCAAGGTCTGGCAACTCTCAACTTCCAAAAAGACACACAAATGAGTCTTGGAGCAAGGCAAGCTTGAACTGTCTCTGGAGAGAAAACTGTTGAAATAAAAACTGTCCTAGTTTGGGTACATTGTATTATCTCTGGAAAATACAATAATGATGGGAAAGGTAGAAGGCAGCAGGAAGGCCAAAAGCAAGAAGGACTGATTCCCTATGTGAAGCCACAGACCATGACTTGCAGGGCTGTTGAGGATAAAACATTTGGGAAATCTATCATTCATTGGGTTGCCATAAGTTGGAGACCACTTGATGGCCCTAACAACAATAACAAATTTCAGAGAGGAGGTGAAGAAGGAAACTTTAAGGATCATCGGCAGGCCCTCTTGGGTTGATGAGACCATGGCTATTTCTCCTTCTTCTTCTTTCGTGTCTTGGTCATACTTTCAACTTCCAAAATGAAGCCACCATTGTTGGCCAAAAGTAAATCTTCATCAGTACATATTTCTGGTAGTAACCGACAGACCAGTAAATAAGCTGAATTCTGTATCTCTCCACATCCACACACCATGCTGTTGTCTGCTAGTAGCCCCCACTTGAGCATGTTGGTCTTACATTTAGGGACTCAAGCCCTCAGCCTATTCAGGGCCATCCAAGTGACACAGGGGAGGTTCAGTTCCTCAGTCATATTCTCCTTTAATGTTATTCCTTGTTCCGTGAGCTTCTTCCTCCATTTTCTGATTTGGTCTTGCTCATATGTACCCTCAAGAATGTTTATTCTTTCCATAAAGCTCCTCCTGCATCTGAGTCACTGGACTTGAGGCTCATATGCATTCAGAGGATGTTGAGAACCATTCTCTTGATTAGTTCTCTAAGTGTCCACTGCTACTTCTTTCCTTATCATAGGTGGAGCAATACCAATAAGATGAGACCTTGGGAAGCATATGTCAATGCCAATCCAACTAAAGTACAGGCCAGCTAAAATCATACAACAGTTTGTGTGGAGGAGCTAGTTGAAGTGAACAGATAAGAGGCTAAAGAACAAGTGTATATCCTTCAACTTCAAGAGCTGGGAAACAGTAGTGAAGAATGATGTGTCTTCTGTAAAACTCATCATTAGCAAGCCAGTTCTGAATTGAGCTCAAATGAGTGCATCTGTCACTCAAGGCTGCATTTTATCTCAATTATAAGCTGTCACCTACTAACGTCCAATACCCAAATGAATGACAGAGTAAGTCTACCATCCTGAATTGGAAAGAATGACTAATGCCAATGCAAAGAGCCAGGTCTTCCTGTCATTTGATTCCTCTTCTGCATTTTCTCTCTCTCCTTCCCTCCTTCCACACCATCCAGGTTGGGTTATCTTCTGCAAACAGGTGCTGGATGTCCTTTCCCCTCCTGAGACAGCTCTTCCAAGAGAAAGTGACTGCTAATCTGCCTTCACTTTTACGTCTGTTCCCTTTTGCTGTACTTGGACAGGGGAAATGAAGAATGCAATTGGAATGCCTGGGCAAAGGCAGTAAGATGTTACCAGAGGGAACATTCATCGCAGAGGAGAACAAGTATTGACGCCAATGCTGCAAATATTTACGTGAAAAAGCAGGCTGGTGGTGTTTAGTTTGCCTCATCCCCAAAGAACAGCACCAGGTGAAATGGATTTTTGAAGCAGAAATATATATCAAGCCAGGGCTGCTATAGAAGAGGCTCGGTGTTCTCATTGTTATCTCCAACTCCAAGTCAACTATGTGAGACCACATTATTTGGTGATATTGACTCCTCCCCTCCCCCGCTCTGTAGAGCAGGGTCGGCAACCTATGGCCCATGGACTAAATCTGGCCTGCAGTGTCAAATAATCTTGCCCTTGCTCCAACCACCGCTGCCAAAAGCAGCTGTGGATGCATTTACAGCTGCTATAAATGTGGTTATAACAGTCATGGATGCATTTATGGCAGCATTTACCTCAGGGGCACCAGTCAGGCCTCTTCAACTATCTGAGGGATTGTGACCTGACCCCCCCCCCCCCAAATTAAAAAGATTGGTGACTGTCATGGGATAGAAATGGAGCCTGTAGAGTTTTTAGAACAGTGGTGTGGATTTCTGTGTGCTGTTCACTGGAAGAAGGTGGCAGTGTTGCATTATGGGTTGTCACTGGGCAGGAACTGCTTGCTAGACTAAACTTTCTAACCCTCATGTTCTTGGAGAAATTAAACTTAAAGTTTTGTAGACAAGGAGTACTGAGTAGTCATTGGCTGGACTCCTTCAGAGGACAGTTCTTCCTTCTCCCTTCCTTTTTAACTCCTCTCACAAACTCCCCCCTTAGGTTTGTTTACAATTCTCCATTATATCTTCCTTCTCGCTATGCAGACGGCATCTGTTGGAACCTAAGTTCCATAAATGCTCTTCGGCAGGGGTCATTGTAACGGACCATGTTCGGAAGAAAAAATAGTGGTCAATCTGCTGGCTGTTAATCGGGTTTTTATTACATATACATTAGCTCAATTTACTTTGGCAGTAAGAAACTGCAATCCTACTTTATTAAAGGCATTATACTATTGAATAGTTATTAGTAAGATGTAAAATGATCTGAATTGGTTTTAGTGAATATTATCCCTTATTTTATTAAAGATTTTTTTACAAAATGTTTTATGTCCTATTCTGTTTTGCAAAGGTCTGTGCTTGTGTACAATAAAGACTGGTGGTGATGTGGTGTTCCAGCGTTGTTGATTCTAAGAGCTATTTGTGGGTTTACCTTCCAGCATCACCTTTGCCAGAATTTTGGGCTGCCTGCTGTCATCTTCAACATCTTTCATTATTCCCACAAACAGATATATGCCAGCTAAAAATACACAACAGCACACACAAAGAGAGATTGTACCGGTGGAAGGGAGGCATGTGCATCGTGCTTCTACAGCAGCAAAATTTTAAATTGATGCTGCTCCTGCTAAAAAATATTTCCACCGTATCCCCTGAACAGAATTGACAAGCACCTAGGAAAGAATGTATTAAGCCTGGTTCAATCAGAACGAGAACCTGAGGGGGGTCGAACTCATCCCGTTCATTTGCAACTCCTCCCCTGGAGATTCTGCCTAGGAATTCATTCTCTGCAATTCTACAGGTAGAGATTAAGATATATTGTTCAAAACCTCCCACTGTGAGATGTTTTTCTGTGCTTCTAGCCTTTTCAAGGCTCATCAATTGCTGTGTAATTTGGTACAGGCATTTTTTAAAAACAGTCTTGCCCTAAGAGCTTATAAACTAGTGGTCTGTTCATCTTCAGTTTCATGAACACACAAAGCAACTCTTCCCCCGACCCAAGGTTACTAAATGTTTAGCAGGTGGTTTTTCTAAAAAAATAATTTGGACTACAAATCCCACAACTCTCCATTCTGGGAATTCTACCCAACAGGCATCACACAGACACTTATATGTGGCTCACATGGGACAAAGGATAGAAGGTTTGTAGGCTAAAGCCAGGCTTAGTGCGCTGGTCCATGGGGTCACAAAGGGTCCAACTCGACTGTGCGACTGAACAACAACAACAACAACAACAACAACAACAACAACAACAACAACAACAACAACAACAACAACAACAACAACAACAACCAGCTTTAGCCAAGCTTCCTGCTCCTGGCAGGGCTTTCTAAATCTAAACAAGAAACATGGCTGGAGCTAGGCCTACAAACTCTCTAGCCTTTCTCCCACGTGAGCCACAGATAAGTGTCTGCATGATGTCTGTCGAGTACAAGCAGTGATGGGCTGCTACCGGTTTGGACCGGTTTGCCTGAACCGGTAGCAGCTTTCCGGAGGGGATCCCCAGGGGAGGATAGAGAACCCCCGGGCGACCAATTCGGTCGCCTCTCTGGAAGCCCTCCGGAAATGTATGTCTGGGCAGCCAAAATGGCTGCCTGGAACTGCGCATTTGATGCATGCACAGTAAAAAATAGAAGTGTGCATGTGTCAAATGGAGGTTTGATGCATGCGCAGTTCCGGGCAGCCATTTTGGCTACCTGGGAAGGAAGGGCACAGGCAGCACCTGGAGAAGTGGTGGTCTTTCCTTGCCATGCCATGCTGCCACGCCACTGCAGCGGTTTGCCACAGTGGCGGTTTCCCGCCGCACTGCCATGCTTCCTGCCTGCCTGCCTAGTGCCTGCTCCCCGACCCCAGGCCAGGTAAGTGACGGATTTGTGTTTGGGGTGGGAGGTGGGTGGGTGGGTTGATTTGTGTTTGTGCTTGGGGCAGGTGGGTGGGTGGGTTGGTTGGTTGGTTGATTAGTTTAATTTTAATCTGTATTTTTATTTTATTTTTAATTTTTAATTTTTTCTTTGGCTCCACCCACAACATTATGATGTCATGTTGTTGGCTCCGCCCACAATGTCAGCTCCACCCACGATGGGGTAGCAAAATTTTTGACAGCCCACCACTGAGTACAAGCCATTCATGTCTGACTATAGGGTTTGGTCCTCATCTCCATTTATAGCCAAACAGCCAGTGCTGTCTGCATCTGCAGATGTTTCCATGGTAATGTGGCAGGCGTGACTAGATACTGGAGCACACAGAATACTGTTACCTTTCCCACCAAAGTAGTACCTATTTATCTACTTACAACTTCTTGCTTTCGAACTGCTAGGTTGGCAGGAGCTATGACATAACAGGAACTCAGTCTAGTATGCAGCACTCGGGTCTCAAACTGCTGACCTGTTGACCTCAGTGTCTTAACCACTAAGCCACCGTGGCCCTGTTTTCGCCCTACATGGGCCCATTTCATGGGACCTATTGTTAACCAAGTGACAGCTAACTGGTTCCAGGCATCAAGCTTACTATTTTCATCCTTGGATTTTAGCTGCTAACCCTACGATTTGCCACCACGGGGAAGAGCTTATGATGCGATTCCTCCTTTCTTGCTGTCTTCTACCCACTCAGTTTTCTCCAAGCAAAAGACTCTCTTGGGTTGCTTCAGAGAATGGAGCTAAGAAAGCAGGAAGGACTCGCTCTTCGCATTGGGGTTCAGGAAGTATGTGAGGGCATCTCCAGTTTGTAGTCAGTCCTTGGAAATGTTATTTTGGGGCCAACATTGAAAGTGGTGCAGGACTGGTTAGACCAAACAATCAAACAAACTTCATGAAAAATAAAAATCTCTCCGCCTGTATCTTCTGGATACTGTATCATCTAATGCAGCCTTTCCCAGCTTGTTGATGCTAGATGTTGCAGACCACAACCCCTATTGACCCTCAGTCGGGGATAATGGGATTTGCTAGCCCAGCAGATTGGAAGTGTGTCAGGTTGGTAAACCTAAAAGGCAAACTGAAATGTCTGAGTAATTATCAGATTGCACACCAACGGTGAAAAGTCAATTTAGTCCCTGTGACAATATAATAAAACCACCCTTGTCTTCTTATCACATTATAAACGTCCACATTGCTATGATGGGCCACGATGGTATAATTCCCACCTGCCCCAGATCTGACTGTAATTGTTCTGGGGGAGAGAAGAAACCCCTACTTGAGTCATCTCACAAGGGGCTTTATGTGGGTTTTTTAAAAATCCCAATGAATTACCAAAGTAACCGACCGTCCATAGGTAGCAAAACTTGTCGGTTTATTTCCTGTGCTTCAGGCCCCACAGGACCAGCCGGGTGACTAAGAAAACACCAGCCTCAGGGCGCCCTTCTGAAAAAAGAATTAAAATCCATAAAGGAAAGCGGGTGGACCAATAATCCCACCTGAATCATCAACAGGAACTGCCCCCCCCCTTCCCTTTCTTCTTGTTCCTCTTTTCTGTCTGAGCTGAGGTTGGACATCATCACAGTGAGCTTCATTTTGGATGCGGGAGCCGTATAACACAGAGGCTTCTCAAGCCATCGTCAATGGGATGCCAATAAATTCTTCTCTTTCCTGTACTGTACTTTTCTCCTTTTATTTACCGGAATGGTCTGTAACAAGCTGTACATTTTTCTTTCATGACTGAGGCATTCCACCTCATCTACGTTTTATGAGTTCTTGTCTTTGATTCGGTTACCTTAGTATTTCTTCCCAGCTATGAAATTCCTAGTACCCTGCAATAAATCCAGATTTCCAGAGCTTTGATCATTTATTCCCTAGTTGCCTGGGTTAAAATCCACATACCCTTGTTGCACAATAGAACCAAGAGTAATCTCATAGTAAAAGGTGCATCCTCAAAGCCAGTATTTATCCATCTGTCTGTCTGTCTGTCTGTCTGTTCGTCCGTCCATCCAGTTAGTTAGTTAACTAGCTAGCTATCTTCCTCATTTGAAGGAAGCTGATCTGAGCCAATTTTGTTTTTTTATTACATGGCTATGATCTCTCTGTTCTTTCAACCAAATCTCAAGGTATTTACATTACAGGTACATTTTCCCTTTGGATCTTTAAACTGATTTCTTGCTTTGTCCTTTTTTTATCAACTGCCATTAACTTGCTTTCTCTAACATTTTAAAGCTTAATGGTTTAAGCAGAACCAGAAGCTGGTAGTTTGATTCCACACTGTGCCTCTACTTCTGTATACTTTACCTAGAAAACCCTGGAAACGATTGCCATAAATCAGAATTGACTTGACAACATGTACTGTTTACTTAACTTTATCATCTTTATTAAATAACCTTTGCACACCATTTAATCTGTTGTACGCTGCCTGGAATAGGAGAATATCCCAGATGGGTGGGATAGATAGATAGATAGATAGATAGATAGATAGATAGATAGATAGATAGATAGATAGATAGATAGATAGATAGATAGATAGATAGAAAAAAGAAATACTACATATCTGCTGTTGTTGATAACCTTTCCACTTTTCCTCATGTTGTTCACAAAGGACAGATTGAAAGGCAGGACACTGTGTTACTAATGAAAAACTGTGCCATTTCATTGTGGGTTTCAGCTACTGAATATATATTATCGACCAGTTGGTCTGGGAGATAAATTGAAGCTAAGAATACAAAATATACAAAAGGATATGTCACTGAAGATTAAGGCCAAGATCTTCCACACTATTGTATCCCCATTTACAATACAGTATACAGATGTATGAATGTGAAAAGTAAATAGTGTAGAAAACTTACAGGGGGGAAATGGTTTTATTTGAAGTGTGGTGCCTGGAGAACTATCAGAAAGATAAACAAGTGGGTCTTAAAGCAAATGAGGCCTGAACTGTCTTTGGAGGTAAACATGATGAAAACAAGGTTGCCCTACCTTGGGCACATCAAGAGAAGACTAAACTCCTTTCAAAAGGCAATATTGTTGAGAAGAGTTGAAGGCAGCAGGGAAAGAGGAAGGCTAATTATGAGATGGATTAACTTGATAAGGAAACCACAAGGCTGAGTTTGCTAGAGCTGAGCAGGCTGTTGGGACAGCTCTCCCCTGGCACAAGTAGTAGAAAACATCTCCCCACCCCCTTCACCCCATATAATCTTTTATGTTTCCTGGGATTTGTTTACAATGGAGGGACGGGCACAGACTTTTCCTCTATGCCAATATGTCCAAACCAGAAAATTGATGTAGTTCACTGAGATTAATTAAATTTTTACAATGCAATTAGCTGCAGAAAGGATGAGCTGAAAGTTCCTCCCCCGCCCTTCGCAAAAAATAAAATGCTTCTCTATGATGAAAGAGTGATTATAATCATTTCCTAAATGACTTTAGAGGAATATACAACTTGTCCATAAGCTTTCAGCATGGTGTCTTTTGCTTTTTAATACATTATGTTTCTTTCTGAATTTTTTTCCCATCCTCCTCTCTCTTCTTTTCCTTGTTCTTATTCTTAAACTGCCTTGGGATAAGCAAGACCTTATTTAGAAATGCTGGTTAATGCACCCGAAACATAGTTGCTCCCAATTAGCAATGGCTTGGAGGGAAATTATATCTTGACTTACACGGTTGTGTGTAACTGATTCCACTATCCTGCTGGATAATTTTCAAGTGGTTTAGGCACTGCAGATAATTAGGAATTTTGTTTGGTCCATTTCTGACAACAGCTTTCTGATACTTTCCAGAGTGCTCTTAAATTGGATGGGTAGAATTTGGAAGGAAAAGAAAGTGAATTTGTCTAGTTTGCCTACCCAAAGACTAATAAATGATGTTATAAAGTTTATGATAGCAATGATGTTTGGGCTCAGACTCAGAAGAGCAGCAACGAATGAACAAAAAAATGATCATAAAATCTAAGCATGTGTCACTGAAACTAAGATCAAAATCATCCACATTCTTGTATTCCCAATCACAATAGGTCACCCTTGCTCAAAAGCCAGTCGTATCTGACTCTATGGTTCTATGCTCATCTCCATTTATAGCCAAAGAGCCAGCACTTTCTGAGTCTGAAGACATTTCCATAGACATGCAGGCATGATTAGACACAGGAGCGCACGGAATACTGTTTACCTTCTCATCAAAGTGGTACCTATTTATCTACTTGCAATTTCTTGCTTTCAAACTAGTTTGGCAGAAGCTGGGACAGATAATGAGAGTTAACTCTGTCATGCAACACTCGGGTCTTGAATGGCTGACCTGCTAACCTTCCAGTCATCAAGTTCAGCATCTTAATCACTTGAGCCACCGCAGTCCCTTCCCGATCACAATGTATAGATGCAAAGGCTGGACAGTAAAGAAAACTGACAGGGGAAAATGTAATTTGTTTGAAATAAGGTACTTGTTAATGTAGTTGCACCCTTCGTGGGTGGCCTGGATTGTCTTAAAATGTTGTTGTTGTTGTTGTTGTTCAGTCACACAGTTGAGTCTGAACCTTTGTGACCCCATGGACCAGAGCACTCCAGGCTCCTCTGTCATATGCTATCTTCTGGAGTCTGCCCAGATCTACGCCAATTACATAAATGATGCTATCTATCCATCTCATCCTCTGCTGCCCCCTTCTCCTTCAATCTTCCCTAGCATCAGGGCCTTCTCCAGTGAGACTTCTCTTCATATTTGGTGGTCAAAGTACTTGAGCTTCACCTTCAGTATTTGTCCTTCCAAGGAGCACTCCAGGTTGATTTCCTTCAGGATGGACTGATTTGATCGCCTTGCAGTCCAAAACAAGGGGTAGCTAAAATGGGGAGCACAGGCTGCAGGAAGCCTCACAAGACCAAATGTGGAGTCGTCGTCATATAAAATGACCACATTGAGCAGATGGTGGCCATTTACGTGAGCAAGCGTCAACTCCACGCAGCAACAGCAGAAGGGAATGGCTTGCCCCTTTTTTCTGTGAACCAAAATGCACCAAAGATAATCGCATCAAGGGAGAAGAAACTCAATCATAGCCAAACACTGTCCACAGTGACCCACATTAAGAAAAATAAAACTCGATGAGGTCCTTGAAGTATCGTCAATGGAGGGTTATCAACAAAGCCATTGACCCTTTCTAGCACCAAGCCAATTTCAATTAAAACCATCTCAGACAGCTTTCAGGGGAACAATTCCTGCCAACTTTCCCCAGGCATCCATTTTTTTATTCCTCCCAAATCTATTCTGCAGAAGCGAATTGCTCTCTCAAGGGATGGAAACCTGATTTGTCTCCCCTTGAATTACCACTGAGCTCTTCCTAGTCCAGGAGTTGCAAGAGTCAAGAGAGTTGGTGTGAGGTGGAACTTCTCCTATTGCTATGTGCCATTCAACTTGTGGTGCCACTAATATGGTTGTTGAGGTATATGAGATAGTCAGTGAATGCTTTGCTATGACCATCTGCCAGTGCATTTCCAGGATGGAGCATTGATTTAGAAGCTAAGAATATTAGTTTAGGTCAAATAAATGTTTGCTGTAGATCAGAGAAGGAAAGGACAGTCTTGGGAACAAGCAGGTCATTCTGCCTCTCTGTCCTTCCCCATGCAAAGACATCCTTCTTCTTCAACAGTCTCAAAAGATGGTGTGCTTGGGGTCTACAATCTGGTATTGGAGGATAATTATTCCCATAGTTCCACCTGCCTTACACACACCTCACAGGTGCCTAAGCAGGGCTCATCTTGGTGAAGAACCTCAAGTGGAAGACTTTGAGGTTGAACCAGGCCTAGCTACATTTAGCTTCCTGTTGAAGGGACTGTGGTGGCTTAATGGTTAAGATGCTGAACTGCACGACCAGAAGGTTGGCAGGTTTAGACCCAAGTGCTGAATGACAGAATGAGCTTCTGTCTCTGTCCCAGCTCCTGCCAACCTAGCAGTCTGAAAACAAGAAATTGCAAGTAGATAGGCACCACATCAGTGGGAAGGTAAACAGTGTTCCATGCACTGTGGTGTCTAGTCATGCCTGCCACATGTCTTTGGAAACATCTGCAGATGCAGACAGTGCTGGCTATAAACAGAGATGACCACAGAACCTTAAGAGTTTGACTATAAAGAGAGATGACTGCTGAACCCTAGAGTCGGATACGAATGGCTTTTGACCGAGGGCAACCTTTACCTCAGAAAGAAATCTCCCAGCTACCACTGGAGCAGGAGCAGGAAACTTGAGTAGAGCAAAGTCTGAAAGCTTTCCAGTCAAGCCACTTCTTCCCAGATGAGCCCAGATGAGCCCAGATGAGCCCAGATGTTTTTAAGGTTTGTGTAAATGAGGTAGAATGGGGCCATGGTGGCTTAGTGGTTAAAACACCAAGCTTGATGACTAGAAGATTAGCAGGGCAGCAGTGAGAGACCCAATTGCTTCATGATGAAGTTAGCACCCATCATCTATCCCAGCTCCTGCCAACCTAGTAGTTTGAAAGCAAGAAACTGCAAGTAGATAAATATGTACCACTTTGGTAGGAAGGGTAACTGTGTTCTGTGGGCTTTGGCATCTAGTCATCCCTGCCACATGACCATGGAAACATCTGCAAACTCAGACAGCATTGACTCTTTGGCTGTAAATGGAGATGAGCACCATCCCCTAGAGAGCAGTGATGGCAAACCTTGGCTTGGACTTCAATTACCAGAAGCCCACGTCAGCACTCCTGCTGATCAGGGATTCTGGGAGTTAAAGTTCAATAACACCTGGAGTGCCAAGGTTCACCATTACTGCCCTAGAGCCAGACATGACTGTCTATCGAACAAGAGAGACCTAAAATAAGATAGAACTCCCAGAATGGTAGATTTTGGGACTTGTAGTCCAAGAAATCCAAAAATCCTACCTTCAGTCATAGATCTCCAAGCCTCCAGATTCTATTCCAAAAACAAGAAACCCCCCTTTATAAGTCCCTTACTTAATGACATATACATTAACTATTATAGTATATTATAAGTTTTTAAAGGCCGTTCGATTCCCGAGCACTGCAGAATGGAGTGAGCTCCCATCTTTGTCCCAGCTCCTGCAAGTAGTTCAGTAGGGACCACTTCAGTGGGAAGGTAAACAGCATTCCATGTGCTCCGGTGTCTAGTCATGCCTGTCACATGACCATGGAAACGTCTCTAGAAGCAGACAGCGCTGGCTCTTTGACTTTGAGACAGAGATGAGCACTGAACCCTAGAGCCAGATACGACTGGCTTTCAAGCAAGGGAAACCTTTACCTTACCTTAAATGTATGCACAAGGCATGGAGTCCTTAGAAGAGTAAGCTGAGGTATAGCAACATGACTTCAGTTAAGCAGGCAAAGTGTGTGAGGTCCCTTTTGTTTGCATTTTCCCCTAGAAGAAGGACTGTAGATACATAAGCAAATCTGATTTGCATGCTCTTTGGCTAATAACAGGGAAAACTGATTATGTAAGCAAACGGGTGGCATTTAAATAGACGCTGGAAAAGTTAATCAGGCTATCAGTCGGCATAAGGTTTCTTTTGTTTCTGATGTGCCACTAACTCAGAACCAGAGGGTTTAATGAACCAAACCCTGCAGTGAAGGGAGCATTAACTCGGCGGCCCTTCATGCCAAGCCAAGCATTGGGGTTTTGCAAAGTGCAGCAGTCAGAATTCTCAGGATTGATTTTATTTTATTTTTGAGAAGGCAAACCTATGTTTGGGCAGAACTACTTCAAATTATGGGGACTGGGGTGGCACTGAATGTGTCTTCATTGGAAAGGCAGCAACCCAAACAATTATTTGCAGATTTTTTTAAAAAAAAAAACGCAAATAAGATAAGTTAGACCAGGGGTGCCCAAACTTTTTGGACTCCGGCTCAGTCACGTGGTTCAGGGGTCTGGTCGCTATGGCCCTGGGGGCTGGATCTGGCCCCCGACACCAATTCATCCAGCCCATGAAGCCCTCATCACTCCCAGAAGTGGAAGTAAAATGCATCCCTGGGCCATCATTTTGGCACTCCTGGGTTAGACCTCCCTTCTTTGTGGAACGCCACATTTCTAAGTGGAGAAAATTCTATCTTCTATGGAGATCCAGGCATGTCTACCTGGAGTAGTCCAGTCCAGTCTTAGACTGACAATTTCTTTATGAATTAAGCTCTAAAAATGTCAGAGCCATTAAGCTTCAGAGAATAAACAAAGCTATGGTCAGAAACATCTAATCTTTGAGAGGAGAGGCCACTGGCATGGAGGTAACCATTCTTTAGCATCATCACTAGGCACTGCAGCTCCCTCAGTGGCTTAGTAGTTAAGGTGCTAGGCTTGGAGACTGGAAAGATGGGTTCGATTTCTGAGAGCTGTATGATGGGGGGCATGAAAGGAGTCTAATTTGGGCATCCCCTGCAAAAATCCTTTCAACCCAGATTAATCTCTGACATGAAAATGAACAGATGAACTGCAAGAAATATGTGAAGGAGCCCAGGATAATTTTCTGAACCGTAGCTTCAGGGGCTGTGAGTCAGTCCCAGTATTTAGAACTGACCCATTGCAACCAGTTGGACTTAAGTTATTTGTTGCCAATTTGAACTGACTAATTTCAGTGGTTTAAATCCAGTTGTGAAAGCCAAGCAGAGCAAACAGCCATTGAATCAAGTTGGTTTACTCTCCTGCAATTAATTCAGTGGCATGCATCCAATTGGTAGTCCCAACCAAAGTAGACCCAGTGGATTAATGGAATTCCTATTAGTGTTTACTTGCCATTGAACAGTTGACACAGTGGGACTACTGCAGCTGGAACGAGCCACTGGATTTCGGCTAATGTATCTGTTCTGGCTGGAGTTTATAATTGAATTTAGGAAAGTGGTATCTTTTACAAATGACCAAATCTGATATCAAGACAAATTTAGGTAGGCTTGGTCCGGACAAACTCCAAAAGTCTTTGTTTGATAGAGAGAAGTTGAAAATGTAGCATGGCTGGAGATAACATAACAGTAGAAAGCTATTGAAATAGATGAAAGAAGAAAGGACTATGTCTGATGGGCTTAAGAAATGGGAGAAATGTGCTTAAGGTGGACATTAAGATAAACTTTCCCAATGGCAAGGTAAATGTGAAACTGTTTCCCTTAAACAGGTGGTAGAATGTCCCTCACTGGAGATCTTCCAGGAGAAGCTGGACACGAAGATATTTGAAATGAGGTAGATTTCATATACTGAGCAGAATGTTGGACTAGATGGTCTATAAGACATATTCACCCACTAGAAAAGTGTATGAATGGCCTTCTAACTCCTCTAAATAAGTCGATGGTGGATTTTCCTGGTTTCATGTCAGTACTAGGTAAAGGTAAAGGTTACCCTTGCTTAAAAGCCAGACGTATCCGACTCTAGGGTTCAGTGCTCATCTCTGTTTCAAAGCCAAATTGCCAGCACTGTTTGCTTCTGCAGACATTTCCATGGTCATGTGGCAGGCATAACTAGACACCGGAGAACACAGAATGCTGTTTACCTTCACACCAAAGTGGTCCCTATTTATTTACTTGCAATTTCTTGCTTTTGAACTGCTAGGTTGGCAGGAGCTGGGACAAAGGCGGGAGCTCATTCCGTTCTGCAGTATTTGAGTATCGAACTGCCAACCTTCTGCTTTCCAGTCAGCGTCTTAGCCACTTAAGCCACTGCAGTACTACTGTGTGTCAAACCTTTACAATGTATTTAAAGAATGACTGGAATATCCTTCCCAAAGATTGTCCCCTTTGCCCAATCTACGATGACATGGAGGAGAAGAGAAAATAAGGCAAGTGGAAAAGACAAGTTTCCAAGTCCAAAAACTGGCTTGAAATCCGCTGGCAGAAGAGTAGAATCTGCATTAACGTAAGAAGCCTGTAGTGATGTGCATTCATCATGACATGAATGGATGCAATTTCCATTAGCAAGAGTGGATCCTTTGTTCGTGACCTGTTTGTTGAAGATTTTCACCAAGAAGAGAGCAAATGAAAATGCTTCTCAGGTAGAGATTCATGAGGAGCTGTCACGGTGGCTATTATTAATGTTACTGCAGTGCTTGATGAAAAGGTATGTGTTGGAATGAAGGCTATTTGGATTTCCCCTGTTCTTTTCTTTTTTATTCCATGAGATTTCTCTGATTCACTGTCAATGGGACAGCAGAGAGGGATGAAAATGTGAGCTCAGTGTCCAGTGGGACGGACTTCTGTCATCCATAATCTGAACAGAAGTATGTGGACAAACTTGCTGGTAGAATTATTGTTATGACAGTGAGGGATGGGTTTTTGGATTTTTTGCACTACAAATACCATACATCTCCATTTTGGGAGTTCTGTCTTTGTTACAGGTGCCTTTCAAACACATCAGTATGTAGCATCAAGGAGAAAGGCCAAAATTAGAAGGCTGTAAGTCTTAGCTAGCCCAAGCTCAACTTAAGTGTCCTGCTTAGAAAGAGAGCCCCCACCCCTGATCTTTAAACATCTCAGATAGAAAGCACTAATAAGAAGCATCTTTCAATAGTTAATTTTCTTTACTAATTTCAGGAAAATGTGTCAATACAGTTCTAACCAAACAGGCTCACCAAAATGGTGAACGAGCTTAGTTTAGAGCAGTCATTCCCAACCTGTTTTTGGCCAAGCCCCACCTAAGCATCTCTAAAATCCTGATGCCACCCCACCCACCCCACCCCTGGTGACGTATAATTCTTATTATTCAAAAAGTGAACTTCTATTTATTGGAGAAAGCCTAAAAGGCCATTAACTTGGTCGAACACATTCTCAAATTGCCCTCCCTTAAAAATCAAATTGCCCTCCCTTAATAATCAAATTGCCCCCTGTGGGTCATGTGCCCCATGTTGGGAACCATGGGTTTAGAGGGAAAGTTAAGAAACAAAAAAGTTTAGCATAGAAAGTTTAATTTAGAAAAAAGGTTGAGGGGCGGGAGACAGGGTAAAAATGTATAAAATTATATATAGTGTCAAATATGGATAGAGAAAGCTTTTGTCTCAGTTCTGTAATAACAGAACCGGGAGCTATCTGCAGAAACTGAACGATGAGTTTGAAGTAATATAATGAATTTTCTTCTCGCTGTATGTAACTCTAACTGTGGAATTCACCACTGTGACTTGGACGGTTATAAAAATGATCAGACAGATTCTTCAAAGATGAGGCTACTGGTCATGACAGCAATAAATTCCCTGAAGAATCTGAGGTAACATGTCTCTTTATATCAATAGCTAGAGAAAAGAAGTAGCAGAATAGCTTTGGGCTCATATCTTGCTTGTGAATGTCCCATCTTGCTGGTGATGATGGAAACAGAATTGCAGACTAGATGGGCTTTAGATCAACACAGCACTGCTCTTGTCACGTTCCTGGATTCTGAAAGGCCCTCTCAGACTCACGTATTTGAAAGAACATCAAAATCCTCTAATCTAAACCCTACCAAGGTAGACATTCTGGTACTAATACCGTGCCATTTAACCCCTGGTTTAAAATCTCTAATGAAGGTGAGGCTACAACCTTCCAAACTAATATGTTCTTTGGTGGAGCAGCTGTATGGGCAAAAAATCCTAATGTTTCAATAAATTCTTTTTCTGTTCTTTTAACAGAACGTGTTAAACCAAATCAGAAGATGGAGGAAAGAGCTCACTGAACAAAGAATAGCATTAAAGGAGGATATGGCTGAGGAACCCAACCTCCCCTACGTCATCTGGAAGACCCTGAATAGGCTGAGGTTCAGAGTCCCTAAATGTAAGACCAACATGCTCAATTGGGAACTACTGGCAGACAACACCATGCTGTGTGAATATTGGAAGATACAGAATCCAGCTCACTTGCTGGTCTGCCGGTTACTACCAGAAACCTGTACCAATGAGGATTTAAGTTTGGCCAGTGACAAAGCCAAGAAGGTGGCTTCATTTTGGCAGTTTAAAGTTCAACCTGGACATGAAAAAAGAAAAAGAAACAGATTGTGTTAGATCCCATTTTCTACTGCAACAGGAAACAAAGATCTTGTCGCATCTCTCTTATAGGACAAGTATTTGCATATTTGGCCATTAACCATATCTTCTTCTGGTTGGAGATATCCAGCAACTGTACAGCAGGTTGGGTCTCTCTCTTGCCTTGAGGGATCTTCTCCTTCAGTGGAAGAGGCATACGAGAGGGCATCATTTAGAAAGGGTTTTCCCCTCCACATACACTGGAGTGAAAGCCACTTCACTGTCTCACGTCACCCCCTGCCTACCTACTGCTAAAAGCAAGCCACTGTTGGGCTGTCTGAACAATGCCTTTTCACTATTCTTTCAACATCTGGAAGCTAGCCAAGCTATCTTGAGTGACAGGAGAAGTTGCAGGCATCTAGATAAAGAAGGGTGTTGCTGTCCATGGTGCTGTTCCCCCCCCCCCCAAAAAAAAGAGGCAGTTAGTAGAAGTCTTAATTGAATTAACAAATCAAACAACAAGAGTCAAACATATGTCAACACTATATTCATCTCAGCACCCTTTGTATGGCTCATATTGACTCAACAGATTACAAACTGTGTTGGAATGCTGAAGTCAACAGCCAATGTCCAGCATACAAATCTTCAACTCACTGATGACCTTAATTTTGGGATTTTAAACACTTTGGCTTATTAGGATATGAGTCACTGATTCTTGCTTGTGTGCCATAATAGGAAGCAGAATGGGTTATTTCCACCCTCAAACCTACTTGCAGAAGTCCCATTGAGATCAGCTGTAATAAACTTTGTTGATTTCAGTGGGTCTACTCTAAATATAACCAATTCTGAGCCCAATCTGTCTTACTGATGTCCTTTTTTATTCAGTTACCTATTTTTAAACAGTAGGAATTCAAAAATCACTAAAAACAGGGATCACCAAGTAAGTCAACAGTCTCAGGTCAAGGATAGGACAAGAAGATATTTAACACCCAGCGATTTCTCAATAGTAACCATCCATTTGTATCATTTATATAACTATGGTGTGCTAGTTAACACATGCCCTAGAAGAAAGAGGGAAGGAAACTAGATAAGAAAGAAAGTATAGCTCATTAAAGCAAAGCAAAACAAAGCAATTACATGTATATACCACCCCATAGTGCTTAGTGCACTCTCTGGACGGTTCACAATTTAATTAGCATTTTGCCCCCAACATGCTGAGTAATCATTTTACCAACTTTGGAAGGTTAGAAGGCTGAGTCAACCTTGATTCCTGTTCAGGATCGAACTAACAACTTTTTGGTTGCAGTACAGCAGTTCAACCACTGCGCCACCAGGCTCTTTAAAACAATAATGCCACAATCCCACTACTCTCCCAACATAAAAAAATTAAGCAAGTGTTTCAGAAGGATTGTTTTTGTGTGTGAAATATAATTATGTCATTTGATGGGTTCTTACCTGTCCAGAAAATGTTCACACTAATGGGTTGGTACAGAAGTCAAAAGGGTGGGAGGGTGGCTGGACAGACAGACAGACAGACAGACAGACAGACAGACAGACAGACAGATAGATAGATAGATAGATAGATAGATAGATAGATAGATAGATAGATAGATAGATAGATAGATAGATAGATAGATAGATAGATAGATAGATAGATATGGCTGAACTAGGAGATAATGCCTAAAGTAGCTATAAATTCAAAAAGATCTCAGCCAAGAATGGAACAGGAAGCTGGGGGAATCTAGGCCTAATTAAGTCTCAAAGCCTTTAAGTTTAGGCCTTTACTCATAGGTGGGCAACACTTAGGGGTCTATAGTATGTATAAGGTCTACAAGTCATGCAGAAGTGCCAGAGTGAGATTTGTAGTCCATAAAATCCAAAAATCTCATCCCTAGGATCTAACTCTACTAAACAACTTGGAAAAGTGGCTTAGATAAACCATGGTTCCCTGAATTTCCCAGACAGCATAACTTGCCATGCTGGTTGGGGTATAATGGAATTTTGGGTCCACCTATGTCAGTGGTTCAAGTGGCTAAGATGCTGACTGGAAGGTGGCAGGTCAGCAGTTCGATACCTGAATACTGCAGAACGGAATGAGTTCCCATCATCTGTCCCAGCTCCTACCAACCTAGTAGTTTGAAAGCAAGAAATTGCAAGTAGATAAATAGGAACCACTTTGGTGGGAAGGTAAACAGCATTCCATACACTCCAGTCTCTAGTCATGCCTGCCACATGACCACAGAAACGTCTGCAGAAGCAGACAGTGCTGGCTCTTCGGCTATGAAATAGAAATGAGTACTGAACCCTAGAGTCAGATACGATGGGCTTTTGAGCAAGGGTGACCTTTACCTTTACTTCACTCTGGCCTCTACACTACCATTGGAAATGATGGTCTGACTCCTCTTACCTAGTAATATCCAAGAGGATATGGGCCAATTGAAGCAAAAAAGTAGCTAAAGTCTATGGATGTTTCCCTTCTGTGTGGTATTATCTTCTTATTTTGTTGTTAAATTAATCATATACTCTCAACTGTGCTTCTGAAATCATGTTATGAAAAGCAAATTCTTTGTGAAGATGTAAACACATTAATTAAAAACCAACTGAACCATTCCACAGAGTTTCTGGATTGCCAATAAGCTGGGGAATTGGTTGATGAGGATAACCTTGGTCCTAATTAGCATTCCTTTCTCTATTTATTTAAATTTCAAGACAGCGAAAACTTGGTAGAACAGAAGGTTTTGAATAAGATGCAGATGAAAATAACTGTAACAAATGCTGCAAATCAGGAGATAAATTTGTGTTGAATCCCTTTTTGAAAAGAATTGATTGCAGAAGTCAAAATTACACCTTTTATGCAATTGAAATTTCTTCTTCTTTCATGTGCCGATCAAACCCTGAACTGCCAAAATGAAGCCACTTTCTTCACTTTGTCATTGCCCAAACCCAAGTCCTCATCGGTGCACATTTCTGACAGTAATCGGCAGACCAGTAAATAAGCCAGATTCTGTATCTTTCCACATCCACACCGCATGTTGTTGTCTACCAGCAGTCCCCACTTGAGCATGTTGCTCTTGTATTTAGGGACTCCAACCCTCCAAGTGACAAAGAGGAGGTCAAAATCCTCAGTTATATCCTCCTTTGAAGTTGTTCCTTATCCAGTGAGCTCCTTCCTCCATCTTCTAATTTGGTTTTGCTCTTGTGTACCTCAAGAACGTTTGTTCTTGCCATAAAGCTCTTCCTGGTCTGAGCTGGTGGACTTCAGGCACATATCCATTCAGAGGATGTTGAGGATCATTCTCTTGCTGGGATACACAGAAAGAGCCTTCACAAAGATTGTGAACACAATCGGGCATAGCCTGGGTGGCAACCTTGCCCGCTAACCTTTCTAAGACCTGATCAGGGAACTGAAGAATATGGTTACATGAAATAGGATGTGTGTGGGTTTTTGCAGGGGACGTCCGAATGAGGCTCCTTTCATGTCCCCTATCATGCAACTTTCAGGGAATCGAACCCCTTTTATCCACTGAGCCACCAGGGAGCTGCTATGAAACAGGATAGAAACAGGTTAAAAGTAGGATGATACAATCACAATGATATGAGATATAAAATTTACTCAAAATAATTTATCAGAAAATTATTGTTAGAAAACTAACACAACAGGAAAGAGCTGCAAAGCACAGCAATCACATTTATACACACACACACACACGCCATAGCACTTAGTGCACTCTCTGGACAATTCACGAGTTAATTAGCATTTTGCCTCCAACATGCTGGGTACTCATTTCCAGCAAGAACTATTTTTCTGGTAATTTTGGCATTTCTGAGCTAATCCCACCTCAATGAATCAGTTTGCATAGGATCAGAAGACAATTTTGATGCACTAGGAAATCTATTCATGCCTCCTTCAGTGGGTCTATTGTTTAAAGCTGACTCAAGGTTCTTCAGTGCCTAAGGCAGAATGGCAAAGGCCCTCTTCATCCCAAACCAAATTACTCTTTCACCTGAGGGAAATTAAATAAATAAAAATTCCACAAGCACCTTCTCCAGTTCCCGGATAGTAAAAATGGAACAGATTCATAACTCACAATATGTTGGCTTTTCATGCCTATCCAGTATCTGCTGCCTGAGGCCACTGTTTCATGTTGCCTAATGAGAAGGCCAGCCCTGCAGTTATTTAACAATCAGGAGAGGAGCCGTACTTTAAAGAAGCATCATTTTCCATAAACTTCATGATAAAATTAAAACCCTGTAGGCACGTCGTGGTACAGATAAGGAAAACCTCGTTTTGGAAGGCTTTGGGAGTTCTAATCCACGAAAGAAATTTTTCACATCTCTGCTTCCTAATAAACTGTATTTTTGATGGATTGCACACCAACCCTCCTGCTCTCGCTCTCTCTCTCTCTCTCTCTCTCTCTCTGTGTGTGTGTGTGTGTGTGAGAGAGAGAGAGAGAGAGAGAGAGAGAGAGAGAGAGATGACATCCAGCAAGAATAGGGCTTTCAAAGTAATTTAGATATTTTAATGCAGTTCTCCAGTGAGTTTCTATGGCTGATCAGGTATTTGAACCCAAATCTAATGAGTCTCTGTCCCTCACTCCATCAATGGCACCACACAATGATTTCTTGATCTTGTTAAGGTTAAAGGTAAAGGTCACCCTTTCTCGAAAGCCAGTCGTATCCAACTCTAGGGTTCAGTGCTCATCTCTGTTGATAAGCCGAAGAGCCAGCACTGTCTGCATTTGCAGACGTTTCTGTTGACTCATGGTAGCATGCCTCAACATGGAACACTGTTTACCTTCCCACCAAAGTGGTACCTACTTATCTACTTGCAATTTCTTGCTTTTAAACTGCTAGGTTGGCAGGAGCTGGGACAGAGAAGGGAGCTCACTCCATCATGCAGTACTAGAGTATTGAAACCCAGCCTTCCAGTCTTCGAGTTCAGGATCTTAACCACTTGGCTACCACAGTCCTTTCCCTTGACAAAGCTATGGTTAGATTTTGGGTATGTCACCAAAATGGTTTCCTACAATTTGCCTTCCATTGTCAGGTTCCAGATATTTTCATACCTGTTATCTTCAGCTGCTGGGCAGCTCCATGGTTTAGGTATCAGAGGTTGAGAGTTCTTCTCCCCACTGTGCCTCCTGGACAGGGGCTGGACATGAAGATCTCTCCAAGCAACATGTCCACATTTCCAAGCTCTGTGATCAATATATTAGATCAAAGAATAATGGAAGGGGCCTATGAGGCTGTTGAGTCCAACTTTCTGTTCAATGCAGTAATCCAGATCAAAGCAGTTATGACAGAAGGTTGTCCAATTTTCTCTTGAAGGCCTCCAACATTGGGGTGCTCGCCACCTCCAGAGGTCATGGGTTCCATTGTCATACTGCTTAGCATAACCAGTGATGAACCACTGACATTTCTAGTAAAAGTAAAAATTAATTTCTGGAACACAGATACAAGTTAGCCGGAGTCTCAGTTTCATGTCAGACGTGTTTGAGGTAGCCACATAGAGTTCTGAGCCTGATCTGAATTGATCTTTTAATATTTATATTTCTCTCTATTGCCTTGAGCATTTGGTTTTGTTGAGTGTTAAAATCTTCAATATACACTCTGAAATAAAGTAGGTAAGTTAATGAAAGCATGAGTTCCTACTAACGTTGCTCAATGTTCATAACGGGAATTTTGGAAAGATTTTGAAGAGCTGTCACACTTTCTTCTCCTGTTTATTGTTCTTCTGTTATTGCCTTTTCATTTGTTCTATGCTCTAAACTGCTTGAGGCCCTTCTTTTGAAGAAGCGCAGCATACAGTTTAGATGGTGAGGAAGAGGCTAGGATGAGGCCAGAATCCTATTCAATATTTATTTGGGCATAATTGCAATGGGGTATTACAGAGTGAAAAACTATGCTAAATTAGCAAGTCTTCAATTTAACACTTTGCTGTGAACAAAACCACATGAATAGGAATTCATCCAAGGACTCGGTATATACCAGCTATTCATTGCTCTAAATTATGATGCTGCGTATATTCCAATGTAAATGTTCAGTTGATTTCTGCCCAAAATTTGGTTGGGTAAAATCAAGTAATTAAAGAGATGGGAATACCAGAACACCTTATATGCCTCATGAGAAACCTGTACATGAATCAAGAAGCAACAGTTAGGACAGAATATGGAAGGACAGAGTGGTTTGGAATAAGAAAAGGAGTAAGACAAGGCTGCATTTTGTCACCCTGCTTATTCAACTTCTACACAGAGCACATAATGCGCAATGCAGGGATGGCGGAATCACAATTTGGGATCAAAATTGCTGGGAGAAACATCAACAATTTGAGATAGGCAGATGATACCACCCTAATGGCAGAAAGTGAGGAGGACTTAAAGAAGCTCCTGATTAGGTTGAAAGAAGAAAGTGCAAAAGTTGGCTTGAGACTCAATATAAAGGAAACCAAGATCATGGCAACGGGCCCTATCAGTCCCTGAAAAATAGATGGGGAAGAAGGAGAAGCAGTGACAGATTTTACTTTCTTAGGATCAAAGCTCACTGCAGATAGTGATTGCAGCCATGAAATAAAAAGGCGACTGATTCTTGGGAGGCAAGCGATGAGAAACCTGGGGAACATAGTGAATAGTAGAGACATTACATTGCAAACAAAAATTTGTATAGTCAAAGCGATGGTATTCCCGGTGGCAATGTATGGTTGTGAGAGCTGGACCATTAGGAAAGCTGAGCGCAGAAGAATAGATGCCTTTGAGATGTGGTGTTGGAGGACAGTTTTGAGAGTCCCCTGGACAGCGAGGAGAACAAATAGGTCAATCTTGGAAGAAATCAACCCTGACTGCTCCTTAGAAGGTCAAATAGTAAAGATGAAGCTAAAGTACTTTAGACATCAAATGAGAAGAGAGGATTCACTTGAGAAAGCCTTGATGCTGGGAAGGGTGGAGCGGCCAAAAATGAGATGGCTAGATGGTATTGTGGACGCAATGGGCACAGAGCTGAGTGAGTTAGGGAGGATGTTGGAGGACAGAAGTGCCTGGTGGACAGTGGTCCATGGGGTCACAAAGGGTTAGAATTGACTGTGAGACTGAACAACAACAAAAATCAAGGGCCTAGATCAGGAGTACCCAAACTACAGCCCATGGGCTGGATCCAGATCTGGCCCCCAAAATCAATTCATCTGACTCACGCCGCTCCCAGAAACAGAAGTAAAATACACACATGGCCAGAACGCTGGCTTAAATGCACCTGCAGCTATTGTAAATGTGTTTACAAGAGCCATGGGTGCTTTTGCGGCAGTGTTCTGTGCACGTGATCTACTTTTTCACTTAATTTCAGTTGCTTTTTTGGCAACTGGAAGAGAGTGACTCCAATGTCAGTGGGGCAGAATCCATCCATCTGACATTTAATCTGTAAACACTTGTTGCATGTCCATGATGGCCAGTCAAAATCTTTGGGAAGATGAAAGAAGGAGCTCACTGGACAAAGAATAACAATAAAGGAGGATTTGGCTGAGGAACCTCCCCTACCTCACTTGCGAGGACCCCGAATAGGGCACCAGAAGTACCAAAAACTGAGGGCTGTTTTAGATGGAGCAAAAATCCCTAAAGAAGTACCAGGCTCCATAGGTTATAGCTCTTTTTCCAGACGTCAGGTTGTTGGTATCACTCCACCCAAGATAAGTAGCAGTGGATGCTCAAGTCCTCCGACTCAGATCCAGGAAGAGCTTTATGGCAAGAACAAACATTCTTGAGGGTATGCAAGAGCAAGAGCAAATTAGGAGATGGAGGAAGGAGCTCACTGGACTAGGAGTAACATTAAAGGAGGATTTGGCTGAGGGACTCGACCTCCCCAACATCACTTGGAGGACCCTGAATAGGCTGAGATTCAGAGTGTCTAATGGTAGGACAAATAGCTCAAGTGGGGGCTGCTAGCAGACAACAAAACACTGTGTGAATGCAGAGAGATACAGAATTCGGCTCATTTCCTGGTCTGCTGGTTACTACATGTACCAGTGAATAATTCATTTTGTCCAACAACAAAGCCAAAAAAAAGTGGCTTCAGTTTGTCAGTCCAAAGTCTGATCGAGACATGAAAGAAGTAGTATTTATAACCTGATTATGTGCAACTGAACCTATGAACTAGCATGAAGGGAAAGCCTTGTTTTCAAAGCGACTCCCTCTTGCTCTAGCCCAGTGATGGTGAACATTTTAGAGACCAAGTGCCCGTACTCAACTGGTTGTCATCTGCGCCACAGAGGAGTGTGGCAAACTCTGTGTTGGGGGAGGAAGGAAGTGCTCCCATTGTGCTGCTGGGCAGAGGGGTGGGGCAAACTCTGTGCTGGGGAGACAGCATGTGTGCCCACAGAGAGGGCTCTGAATGGCCCCTCTGGCATGCATGCCATAGCACCACTGCTCTAGCCCAATGGTAACACATTCACACAAACACATGGTTTGTCACTTTAGTGTGATTCAATGGCATGTATGTGCTTGTCAATGGAGTCTTTATTTTCTCAAAGAGTGTTATTGTTTGAAATTCACTGGTATGTCACAACTAGAATAGCTCCACTGCATCAATTAATCTTACCCAGGTGTTGATTCATTATCCCCATTTCTGATTCAATGTACCTACTTTAGCTGCTACTTACCACTGGACAGCAGCCATTGAATGACACTGTGTAAGAGCTGGTGTCACTGGTAACTGTCTGATTCAGGTCAGTTTGCAGGTTTGCTTCTTTGTTTTTACACATCCCAATTGATCAAGATGTCTACCTGAGGCCACCAGCTATGGATGCTGCTGCCAATGCCATCTAGGGTTCTGGAAGGTACTAGATCAGTACTAGAGCATTTCTAGCCTAGCTCTGTATAATGTTATTTTTGTCTCTCATCCTGGACCACACTCCTCCTTCTAGTGTGTGGGTTTTCCTGAAGATATATTAAAAGAAAAGAAGGAAACCGCTTCTGGGTTGATAAACAGGCTGAAACAAGTTTGACTAGCAGCCCACAACTAGGCAAATAAAGGAAACATCAAGAGGCGGACAAAGAGCCGTTATCAGAAACTGGCTTTTTCAGAAGGATGCCAAATCCTCCTCCTCCTCTTCTTCTTCTTTCCGGGCCTTTTTCTTCATGGAGGAAAGAAAACAGATTGTGAATGTTTTTATGTAACTGGGCTGCAGGTGGGCTGCATGTGTGCTTGCCTCCCTTCCTGTGGGATTAGCTCTGCTCCTGCATTTTGGATACCATGGATTCGTTATTCAGCAAGGAGTAGACATCGCCACGATGACATTCTGCCTGATCCCCATCCACAACAACCTGTCCCTGGCAATTCTTCTCCATATTCGTCCAACATTTTTCTTGAGAAAATCTTCCCATCTGTGAGGTGGTCTTCCTTTCGGGTCTTTTGCGATCTCTTGGATACCAATTCATTATTCTGGTGCTCCATCTATTGCCACTTGTGTGTGCAACATGGCCAGGACACCTTGATTTGTTCATCATCTATTCTGTCACTACATCTTTCAACAGTGATCTTTGCCTGATTTCCTCACTTTTTACTTTATTGCGAAGTGAGATTCCGAGCATTGATCTCTCCATTGCTCGTTGTGTTACTTGCAGCTATTTTTATTCAACTGCTGTTAAAGCCTTTTGCTGCCATATGTCAGGGGTGTCCAAACTTTTCGGGCCATGGGCTGGTCTCATAATTCATTGGGCCAGTCACACGGTTCCTCCCACCAGAAGTGGAAATAAAATGTGTCCATGCATATGCAGAACACTGCTGTAAATGCAGCTGTGGCTGTTGCAAATGTTTCCAGGAGTGGCAAGGGCAGTGTGAGCTGGATGAGCTGGCCCACAGGTCATAGTTTTGGCACCCCTGCCATATGTCATTGCTTTCAAGACCATAGAACTGAACACATTTGCCTTTATTTCTGGTTTAGCTTTTGACCGCATTTTGGATAACTCTTGGAAAGTTCAAATCCAACTGTGAAGATTTACCTGCATGGCAAAGTTGGTGGCACTGGTCCCCCAGTGAGGAATATCAAGTCATGAGAAAGGGGGCAACCCAGGTCACGCATGGGGTTTCATGGCCCTGTGGCAATTTATACTCCTAGAGTGGCACAGTTCTGTAGTTTCTGATCAAAGTTGGGTAAAGGCCCTCCTTTGCCTTTTCAATCATTTCTGACTTTTGGAAAAGGGCCACATAATGCTAATGTGCCCTTCCTCCTGGACAAGTACAGATACAATCATGCCTTCTTAGGCCAATGACTTTCATTAAAAAAAATAAATTGGACCCGATTGCCTATTTTTCCCCCCATCAGCAAATTTCCGATTTAATGCATAACTTAATGGATTTTAATGCATTAATTTCATATCCCTCCCCCCTTCCATCTTTACCCAAGTAATTAATGTACATGGAGTGTATCGAGTGGAAAAGCTCTCCTGAACACCAGCAGACTGCCACTGGACTTAGGTTTTCTTCTGGTTCCTAGGAAACTCCATCGTTCAAGATCAAATATCCAGAAGAAACCTAGGCAATATCAACTCTCAATGAAATCTGTAGCAGACAGCATGGCTGGAGGAAAAATTGTGGTCAGCAAATCCATGATGGACTGTTTAAAAAAGTCATCACTGGTTAATCATTTGCACATTTGCCTCTTTGTTAGATTTTCGTACGATCCGTGTTCTCCTCAAAGACCTTCATATTACAATTAAGGAAGATGAGCTATGGCAGGGGTTCTCAACCTTTTCACATCACAGGACGGACCACACCCTCTCAGACAGCTGAGTTGACACGTGGTTCCCCCGCTGTAAATGTTGCTGTAAACCACAGCAGGCACAGGCACATTTGTGCAGGCGCAAGCGTGTTCATGGCTGTTGTAAGCCATCTGCTTCCGCTTCTGGGGCTGTCGTCACGGGCCGAATGTTTTGCCCATGCAGGCCAGGACCAGCCCATGGGCCCTGAGCTATGGTAAATGACATGATATGGTGCAGGAAGGCAAACTAAATATTAGGAGTTAGCTCCATTCTTACAAGACAATACCAATCAACAGAAAGAAATACTTCACACAAAGCCTATTCATTCTCACCTTATGTTACCAATGCCAAATAGGAACACTTACAACAAAACATAAATTATAATTGGTCACCATGGAAATGAGATGTCTGAGGAAGGCTGCTGGGGTGACTAGAAGGGATAACATCAGGAATGATATTAAAAGGGAAAGAATGGGGACAGAACCCACATTAAACTACATACAGAGGCAAAAAATAAAGTGGTTTGCCATTTGGAGAGAATGTCTTGGAATTCCAAACCATGCAAAGTTTGTGTAGAAAGAGGACAAAGACCACAAGGCAGACCCAAAGGAAGGTGGAGAGATAACACCAAAGAAATACTACAGGAACATGAAAGAACACTGGTGGAGGTCATTAGAAGTGCTAGAGCAAGAACTTTGCATCTCCCTCAACAACAGAATGGATAAAAGAGGAAGCAGAGGAGGAGGAGGAGGAGAAGCCAGTTCTGGGGTGTCAGAGTTCAAACCTTACCACAACTTTGACTTCCGTCTCTGTAGAAGCAAAGCAGGACACCAGGTAAACTTAAACCTAAGCTTGACAGTTTCTCAGTGGATTGCCATAGTGCGGTGGCAGGTGCAGGAAATGATCCTGGTATATTACACCTTTCTTGCCAAATGTGAATAATGCCAGTAACTATATTTAAAGCCCTCGGCTCATTTAGTGCCAGCAAAATCACTGCCCAGCTACAGAAATATTTAACATTATTCTACTTCGACAAAACCTCTTGCCTGCAAAGATTCATCATATTAACTGTACTGTTGGGCTCAGTACCAGCACTGAATGTGTGGAAAGATAAACAGCACAGCCGAAACCCTTAATTAATGAAAGAATGAAAGATAAAAAGAGGAATCACATCAGGTTTCTGAGCTCAGCTTTCTCCAGAGACTCATTTTCCTGGCTTAGTGGTAGATCAAACATTGTTTTTGCTATCAGCCACGTCCCTCTCCCAGAGCTTGGAAATGTTAATGTTCGGGACTACAAATCCCAAAATCCCCAGCTAGGATGGCCTACTATGGCAACAACCCTATCCAGTGGGGACTTGGCAAGTTGGAGTCCAAAGAGGTAACTTCTCGTTTGCATTGGATGGGTCACCTAGCAAGCAACTGCTACCAAATTTATCCTTTTCCTCTTAGAAGAAGAAAAATATTAAAAATGAAAACAGTCGTACATGCATGTGTGTGCACATCACGTCCAACTCAATTTTCTTTTGAAGTTCTTTTCTTGCTACCAAGACTTACAGCAGCTCCTCCAGTGCCTTAGTGGTTAAGGTGCTAGATTTAGAGACTGGAAAGACGTGTTCGAGTCCCAAGAGCTGCACGATGTGGGACATGAAAGGAGCCTCATTTGGGTGTCCCCTGCAAAAATCCTTTCAACCCAGAGAAATCTCTGACATGCAAACAAATGAACCAAGACTTGCAGACCACTCCCATTTATCTATACTTATGGCTTAGTCTTCTGTAGAGCTAATGGCTCTTAATTGCCAAACCAAGGTCAAGCAACAGGGATAGCACACCATAATAACTGGTGGGTGGAACAATGTATTGTTGCTAAATTCAAAGGAAACAGAGAAGTCAGGTGTGGAGGTGGGGGGAGGGGGGAGAACACTATTATCCAAATTTCCTATATATATTTTGACCCAGCCAGAACTGGTTCCTCAACACCATGCAATTTTTAGCAAGGGCACCGCCTAACTCCCCATCACTCCTTAATCGGGCAATGCGGCCAAAATCTAAGCATGATTTCCCAGATGGGTGGTATATAAACATAACAAGCAAACACAGGAGCTGTGTTTCCAGGTGTCTAAAACAGACAAAAGAGATGAAGAGGAGGCTTCTTTTAAAATCCAGATTTATAGTTTCTAAATATTGTTTTGAAACATTTATGTAGTGTGGTTTTAAATTTTAATCAGTTTGCTTTCATTCATTGTTGATTTAAAAATTTTGTATGCCAACTTGGATTCTTGCTAGGAGAGAAAAGTAGTATAAAATCAAATATATAAGTATAATAAAAACTAAAGAAAGAGTCTCATTCTACTCTTGCTACCAGTGTTGGATGCCACAAGATGTGAACACCTGTCTTGGGGAGGCTTTTTACCTACTTATGTCTCTTTTCAAGAAGTAAGCCAATACTGGCGCCCTTCCTTAGCCATGGGAATACATTCCAAAATTTACTGTGGATACCTGAAACTCCAGATAACAGTGAACCCTATATATTTTCTGCAGGCAGTGTCTTCTAGTGGCCCGCTCTGGTAAAGCACCATAGAAATACATACATATATTATGTATTTCAGGATTTTGAATGAATATTTTTAGACCCGTGAATAACTGAAACCATGGATATGAGACCTGCAGACATGGGAGATGATATGTATATGTATCGTGTACAACCTATTGAAGTAGCAGAAATTTCAGCCACCTCCTTAGACACAGGAGTTGCACAACAATCCTGTGTTCTCTTCCTCCTCTTCTCTCCCTCCAAAGCACAGAAATGTTACCTTGTGTGGCCTACATTTCCCAGAACACCCCACTCAGGGTACCATAGCCCCCATTTCCAAACCTCCTCCTTCCTTTGAAAAATTATCTGTTTTCTAATGTTGCCCTTTTACCCTAGTGTGCCTTTCTTATTCATGGTTTTTCTTGTAAATTAGTGTATACACAGAGAGACAAGGAAAGGTTTTTGTATCTTCATGTCTCTCGAGTCATCCATTGCCATGCTTATAAATATGGAGATGGGCCCCTTTGCACGCTCTCAGAAACATTCAGATTGCTTGCTACACAAACAGCAAGAAAACCTTCCTCGCTCGAAGAGGCATACACATGTCGACCATCTGCTCCGGAAAATCCCAGTCCAAAGAACGAAAGGCAAACTGGGATGCTGTTTTGACAGGCAGCTATAATTCAATCATTGACACCCTTCGCCTGGAGAAGACTATGTTCAGTATTAGATACACGCAATGGCAATCTGTCGCAAAGGCTGCTGGCATTTGGCCATCATCCAAGAATTCTTATAGGCTTGGGAGCAGAACTCCCTTCTCTGTGTTGAGATTTTTCTTTCTTTTGTGTCCAGATCAAACTTTAAACTGCCAAAATGAAGCCACTTTCTTGGCTTTGTCATTGCCTAAAATTTAATCTTCATCAGTACATGTTTCTGGTTGTTGTTGTTCAGTCACACAGTCGGTTCCGACCCTCTGCGACCCCATGGACCACTGTCCACTAGGCACTTCTGCCCTCCACCATCCCCCTCAACTCGCCCAGCTCTGTGCCCATTGCATCCACAATACCATCTAGCCATCTCATTTTTGGCCACCCCCTTCTTCTTTTGCCCTCTACTTTTCCCAGCATCAAGACTTTCTCAAGTGAATCCTCTCTTCTCACTTGATGTCTAAAGTACTTTAGCTGCAGCTTTACTATTTGACCTTCTAAGGAGCAGTCAGGGTTGATTTCTTCCAAGATTGACCTATTTGTTCTCTTTACTGTCCAGAGGACTCTCAAAACTCTCCTCCAACACCACATCTCAAAGGCATCTATTCTTCTGCGCTCAGCTTTCCTTATGGTCCAACTCTCACAACCATACATTGCCACCGGGAATGTTTCTGGTAGTGATCGGCAGACCAGACAGATTCTGTCTCTCTCCACTTTCACTCAACGTGTTGTTATCCACCAACAGCCTCCACTTGAGCATGTTGCTCTTACATTTAGGGACTCTGACCCTCAGCCTATTCGGGGATCCTCCAAGTGAGCCCAGCTGCTGCGTGGCGCGGACGGGCGGCTCCAAGACCTGCTGCCGCCCCAATGGACATCTGGAGCTGAGAGGACTAGTTCGAGATTTATTCATTTATTTATTCATTTTAAATGTATTGTTCTATAATAATTATGATGTGTCTTTAATGACCTGAAATTGGGTAATTTGTAACTATGATTGGGGATTTGGGGATTTTGATTTGTAATTGTAACTGGGGGTTGGGGCGGTAATGGTATTTTTATTGTATTAATGGATATTATGTTGACTGAATGTTTTTATATTTATTGATATTGTATTGATATTGTATTGATATGTCTGTAACCCGCCCAGAGTCGCATTGCGTGATTGGGGCGGGATATAAATCGAATATAGAATAGAAAAGAATAGAATAGAAGTGATGCAGGGGAGGTTGAGTTCCTCAGCTGTATCCTCCTTTAATGTTGTTCCTTCCCCAGTGAACTCCTTCCTCCACCTTCTAATTTGGTTTTGCTCTTGTGTACCCTCAAGACTGTTTGTTCTTGCCATAAAGTTCTTCCTGGATCTGAGCCAGCGGACTTGAGGGTCATATACGTTCAGATATATGATGTGTGTTGTGTTGAGAAGGATCCAATACCTGACGGCTTTCATTCTGTCCAGCTGCTGAAAGAGCTTCATTCCTCACAAGAGCTGCAGATGCTGCAAAGTTCATCTGAGGATGTCATCTTCCCATTATTCTCTTGCTTTAACTGAACACATGGCTATAATTTTGTCAGTGTTCTCTCCCCCCCCCCCATCTCCTTTCTCAAGTACGGTGTGTGTGTGTGTCTCTTCAGGGATTACTTGTTTACACTTGTTTACTTCTTTACACTGCAAAGACATTGGAGGGCTAGTAAACCCTCCCAGGCAAATGGCCCCCTGATTAGCCTCACTCAAGTTTCTTTGACTCTCCACAAAAGGTCAAACAAACATCACAAGCGAGACTACACACTCAAAGCTTTATTGAATCACTCCATCTTTTACTCGGATCTCTTCTTTTCCTTTCGGCTTCCACTTATTCTTTTCCTTACAAGGAGTGAAGTGAGACCATAGTGGTTTGGTGGAGGGATTCTCAACCTATGGCCCGTGAGCCAGATGTGGCCCATGGTGCCATTTCACGAGACACCCCCCCCCCCACTGCCTGCACCAAACCAGGAAGTACCATGTGGTGGAGGAAGGGCATAATGGCCGTCTAGCCCCCAAAGCTGTCTGAGGGAGTATGACCCAGCCCCTGGCTTATAAAGGTTTAGAACTTCTGGCTTACTGGTTAAGATGCTGCATGACTTGTCTCTGTGCCAGGTCCTGCCAACCTAGCACTTCAAAAGCAAAAAATTGCAAGTAGATAAACAGGAAAGGTAACTAGCATTCAGTGTGCTCCAGCATCTAGTCATGCCTGCCACATGACAATGGAAACATCTGCAGATGCAGACAGTGCTGACTCTTTGGCTGTAAATGGAGATGAGCATCAACCCCCAGAGTTAGACACAATTGACTTTTGAGCAAGCGAGACATTTACCTTTTCTTTTACAAGGAGGGATGTAATTAGATTAGCTTATTCTAAAACAATTCATATCAAGGCTGAGAGACTTCACCCATAGCTGTGTGGATCTGCTTTGCGGAGCAAATTCTGCTGTTTCAACTCAGCACTTTACATGCTTGATTCCTCGTGTGATAAATTGAGTTGGAAATTATCCAGGATTACCTGTTTGTGCCTTTCTTTTCTTTTCTTCAAACAAGACTTGTATTACCAGGAAAAAACAGACGCAGAGTCTCCTTGGCGCCGTTAAAGCTAACAGATTTGTTTTGCTTGAGTTTTCACTGCTAAACGATTCACTTCTTCATATGCATTAAATACCATGTTATCCCCCAAGAGGTCATGTTTAAGGGGATGGAACAGAAAGAAATGGGATCTATTCTGCTTTAGTGAGAGGTTCAGGGTCTTCTTCTTTTGTGTCCAGGTCAAACTTTAGACTGCCAAAATGAAGTCACCTTCTTGGTTTTGTTTTCGGCCAAACTTTCCCCCCTATTTTCTATTAATTTTTTAAAATACAAAAATGCCAATGATTACAAATTATGATAAAACAATAAAACAACAAAATAAGAAACAACAAAAACACTATTACTATATACAAAAGTATTGTGTGCTCTGTTCACCCTATTTGTGTATTTTTTACCTTATGTATTCTTTAATCTCTTTCATTTGTAATTTATCCTTCTTTCCAGAATGACATTTGTTCTTGGCTTGGTTTTTTTCCTTTCCCTTTTATCAGTGCATAGCCTAGAGAAACTCTCCCCATACAGTATTGTCTTAAAATTTGATTTCTTTAGAATTCTTTTTTTTTTGACTTTTAATTCTAATGTTAATTTATCGTTTATTACCATGTTCTACATCTCTCTGTACCATTCTTCTAATTCTATTTTGCTATCAGATTTCCATTTCTCAACTATGACTAATTTCATTACAGTTACCATGATACAGATCATGTCTTTCTTTTCTTTGGCCAAACTTTAAATCCTCATCGGTACTTCAATCAATCAAATCTTTATTACGGTCCAAGACCAGCATAGAACAGCAAAAGCAACAGAAGTGAAAATGAGTCTACTTGATTCCAGTAGTAATCAGCAAACCAGTAAATGAGTCGGATCCTGTATCTCTCCACATTCACACAGTGTGTTGTTATCCGCCAGTAGCTCCCACGTGAGCCTGTTGGTCTTGCATTTAGGGACTCTGCCCCTCAGCCTGTTCAGGGCCCTTCAAGTGACGTAGGGGAGGTGGAGTTCCTCAGCTATCTCCTCCTTTAATGTTCCTTTTCCAGCGAGCTCCTTCCTCCATCTTCTCATTTGGTTTTGCTCTTGTGTATCCTCAAGAATGTTTGTTCTTACCATAAAGCTCTTCCTGGATCTAAGCTGGAGGACTTGAGGCTCATCTCCGTGCAGAGGATGTCGAGGGTCATTCTCTTGCTTAGTTCTCTTGGCGTCCACTGCTGCTTCTCTCCTTAGGTGGAGCAAAACCAACAAAAGGATGTATTTTCTCAAATGGGTATAGGTTTGAGGCATCCTATCCATATGTGCATTGTTTCATTAAAAGCAATGTCAACATGTGTCACGTGTGTGGATCCACTACTTACTCTGCTGCCAAGATGTTTAGAGTCAAAGTTGATGTGTGCAGTTTGGATGGTTGAGTTCCCCAAGTTAGATGTTCAGGGTACTATCCATAGCCCTGCCTTATATTAAAAATCATGTGGTCCTTGTACAGAAGCTATAACCAAGGATGGTTGGCTACCTCTATTAAACTACTACAATTTCACGAGCATGGGCTAAATTGCTTTTCTGGAATTCCACACCCTTCCTGGCACAAGCTGTGCCAAAGGGGACCATTCTCAGATCTGTCTTTGCAACTTCTCCAAGCACTGGTTTCTTTGCAAAGACTTTGGCTTTTCTCAGTCTAGTACCTGCAGAACACTTCTACCCCGGTGCAGCTCAATGTTTCTCATGAGCATAGTTTGGGACAATAATTCTGGGGAAAGTAAAAGGCAGCAGGATGAGAGGAAAACCAACTATGAAATGGATGGACTCGATGTAGGAAACCACGACCTTTGGTTTACAAATTCTGACCTGGGCTGTTAATGACAAGGCGTTTTGGAGTTCACACATTCACAATTTGGAAGTAACTTGACAGCTCATAGCAAACCAATAAAAATTGGAAATCTCTTTTTCTTCACAAATTTGAAGCAGAAATAAATGACCTTGTGTTTTATTGCTGTGCCATTTAAAACATTTTCATTATTTAAGGTTTCAAATAATCTTTATTTATTGATAAGGCTCCAGCTAGAAAGACATCACCAAAGACATAAATTTTGAAGCCAAAAATGTGTATTGGGTTCACATTTTAAGGAAATGGCATGAAAGGAGACTGTAAACTTCCCAGTGCGATCCTTGTATATTAATTCAGGGATAAAGCCCTGTTTATTTTTCCCCCAGTCTAACCTACCACCCAACTTTTGTTGTGAGAATCAAGGTGGGTGGGGGGGGAGAAGACATGAGCATATTTAATTAATGCAAAAAACGAGGAAGGTTCTTTTGCAAAAAGCAAAACAAAAACAGTTTGCAAACACTCGCATCTGCTGCCAATTGGTGACATAAAGTATAATAAATTATATAATTGTGGCCTTTTGCAATTACTGTACTGCAAAACCAATAAAAAACCACAAACGATAACTAACAGGGGAACCAATTTCCAGATAATTGGCTGAGCTTTATTGTGTTTTCTAAAATTAATACAATAAATTTCAAATACTCAATTTTGGCTTTTGCTTGTATGAAAAAAGCAGGCTTTGCATACACATAAGCTATTGAAAACAAGTGTAAGATAAAACTGGAATTTAATTATTGCTGTTATTGTAAATTTAGGTTTTCTTTATTGAGTCACTTGATTGCAAGTTAGGTTATTTCTAAAGATGTTATAATGGAAATGTTTATTGCTAGAAAGGGCAGAGCTCTGGAAGTTGCTTTTGAGAGGAATGACTGTGTTTGTTTGTTTTTTAAATTATAATTTTTATTAATTTTCTAACAAATTTAGCATTTAAACATACAATTGGTTCAAAAACATAATACATACATAAAACATACTGTATACTCAATACAATATACCCTGTGTAATATCAAATGTCTTGCTTATATAATCCACTTAATCTCCTTCAGTTTCATTTTATTTTGCTTGGAACTCCACCATTTTCTTAATACACCCTGTGCTATTTACACTAAAATTGGAATTTACTATACCCTTATATATATTGATATTGATATTTCAATTTTTCCCAAAAGGAATGACTGTAAAAACAAACTGAAGCCATCAGTTGGTGGAAGCAACCTGACATCGCTATCAATTATGAATGGTTCCAGTATATCATTATGTGCATTTCTTTTATAAAAAGTAACTTTTTAAGCATCACCGTAAGAAATATTATTATTACAGTACTTTGTTGCACATATGATGGTGATCTTAGACAATAGTACACTAGCATGAGGCGTTCAACGTGTTTTACAGAGCCACGTACATTTCCTAATAACAAAAGAACAAAGGCAGTCTTATAATTCCCATTATTGTTATTGTAGCAGAGGGGAAGAGGGACAGAAAATGCTTAGGGGTTAAGATGCTGAGCTTGACGGCTGGAAGGTCAGCAGGTCAGCTGTTTGAGTCCCGAGTGCTGCACGACGGAGCTCCTGTATGTCCCAGCTCCTGCCAACCTAACAGTTCAAAAGCAAGAAATTGCAAGTAGATAAATAGGTGCCACTTTGGTGGGAAGGTAAACAGAGTTCCGTGCACTCCAGTGTGTAGTCATGCCTGCCATATGTCCACGGAAATGTCTGCAGATGCAGACAGTGCTGGTTCTTTGGCTATAAACAGAGATGAGCACTGAATCATAGAGGCAGATATGACTGGATTTCAAGCAAGGGCAACCTAGCAGAGGGGAAGCTGGACTTCTTGTTGTTATGAACATTCAAGTTGCCCTTGACTGCGAGATTTCCAAAATGTCCTGTCCTCCAAAGCCCTGCTCAGCTCTTGCAAACAGAAGGTCGTGGTGGCTTCCTTGAGGAAATCAATCCATCTTGCACTGTGTCTTCCTCTTTCCCTGCTGCTGTCAAACTCTGGATTCCAGAAATCAGGGTTCAAGTCTCTGTTTGCTCATGGAACTCACTGGCTGACCTTAGCTTGCCCACACATTCCCAGGTGGCTTACCTCACAAGGCTGTTAAGAAGATACGATGGCAGCTGGAGTGGAAACCTGTTTAAGATTAGTTGAACACAGGTGAGAAAGGTTGAGCCATAAATGTCGTAAATTACGCACCAGGTTCATGATTTTAGAGTGAGGCCAGTGGGGAAATATTGCCATTCTGGAAAGGGCTGAGCTGATGTGGGAAGAACCAGATAGAAAAGAGGTTTATTGACAATGTCCAGAAGGGTGGTGGAGCACATTATTTCTCCCCCTGTGGGTTAGGATGATTAATATGATTATTATGATGGAGTCTTTAAAAGTGTGTGTGTGTTTCATGATGATGATGGAAACTTTTTAAAACAGTGAAGAAGAAAACTGAATACAGAAAGGGTAGGATTGAAAGTTGAGCTGCAAACTGGGAAAACAAGCCTATGCATGGTCAACACTTGAAAAACATAGAAGAAAAGGCTGACCAGAAGCTGACATGGGGATTGTTAAGAGCAGAAGCGGAAGGAAACTGAAGGATTGATCTTGGCAGTTCAGGAACATGTTTTGCCAACAAATTGCGTGAAGACTAAAATATAGCATGTATCCAACAATTGCAAATGCCAGTTTTGTAATGAAAAAGATGAAACAGTAGATCATCTAATCAGTGGATGCAGCAAAATTTCACAGACTGATTTTTTGCAATGCCATAACAAGGTTGCCAAAATTATTCATTGGAAACTTTGCCAGAAGTTTGGATTTGAATGGAATAAAAATCATTGGGAACATCAAGTAGAGAAAGTTTTAGAAAATGTCAGATCAAGATCCTGTGGGACTTTAACATTCAAACAGACAGACATCTGACTGACAACACACCTGATATAACTGCTGTGGAAAAGAAGACCACCTGGTTTATTGACATTGCTATACCAGGAGCAGCACAAATGGAGGACAAACAACTGGAGAAGAAAATAACAAAATACCACCATTTGTAAATCGAAGTTGAGCATTTATGGAGGAAGAAATCTGTTGTTCCCACAGCGATCAGAGCAATCCCTAGATATTTGGAAATTTTTGATTTACTGAACTTGAATATCCTAAGTCTACAAAAAAAAAACAACTTAGGTCCTTGGTCGGGGCTTGAACTGTTAATTTTATGCCAGTCTTTGCCTGTGAATCTAATGGTCGGTTTTTAACAACAACAAATAATCATCTGTTGTCATACCCCTTGGAGCCCTGGGAGCAATACAGTAAAACCTCATATAACACTAAAACCTGGTTCCACAAGTCTTCGTGTTATATGATTTTTAGTGTTATCTGATCCTCTATGGGATCCATAGAGATACATTGTAACCACACAGGCTTTCGCGGTTGTTATCTGAAGCATCCCATAGGATCTTAATGTTATCTGATGCAATTCTTCCCCCCAGATTCCTTAATGTTATGCGATTTTAGTGTTATTCGATACTAATGTTATATGAGGTATTACTGTACCTAAAGGGCTCCCGAAACATCTGGAAACGTACTTGGATCTATTGGACTTGAATATCCTAACTCTACCAAAAAAAAAACCCATCTGTACTAGGAACTGCTTATAATATACTTAGACGTTACCTTAACGTTACCTGGGTTAAGTCTTGAGCTGTTAATTGCATCCCAGCCCAGGTTCTCCTTCTCTCCCTCCTATTGGCCGCCCAGGCCACGCCCCCTGGCTAGCACGGCCTCCTCGTGGGCGGAGCCAAGACCTGGGAATCCCATCCCGGAGGCGCGCGCAGGGGTGTGAAACCCACCGCGGCTCCCGCTCTCCGTCCGGCGTGGTCGCAAGTGAAATCGCGATCCGGATCCGGTCGGGGGTCCGGCTTGGCTGGGCGAGTCCAAAGGAAGAAGCGCTGGCGGGTGAGGGAGACTTTTTGGGCGGACGGTCGCCGCTTTCGGGAGGAGAACCCGCCGCTCTGGGGGGAAGCAAGCCAGGCACCTGGGATTGCTGAGCAAGCGGACCGCGGGGTCGGCTCCCTCTCCGTGGCCCCTTTGCAAGAGCCCCAAAGAGGGAAGAGGAAGAATTTGACATTTAAGGGGTTTATTTCCGCACCCCGGCCGGAGGTTTCCTGCTGGCGAGCGCATGATGGAGCTCCGGGTCCTGGCGCTGTGGATCGGGGCGGCCCTGTGCAGCTGCTTGCTGGCCCAGGTGAGTGAGCGGATGATGGAGGGGAAAAAAGGGAGGGTTGGGGGGGCAGAAAAAGGTCAAGGTGCTAGACCTCATGAAGAAGGGGCTCGGAGAGAGATGTTCTGAAACCTCGCCCGAGGTGAGCGAGAGCCTCTTCCTTCTGCCCTTCCCTTTCCCCAGTTTTGAGCGGGTGGGAGACTCAACCTCTCTAGTAGAGAAGTCCCAGAATCCCCCAGCCCACCTTCTTTCCAGGAGATTCTGGGACTTGTAGTGGGGAAAGAGTAACTTTCCTGGCTCTGGCTCTTTTCAGCAGTTCAGGGCATGGAAAGAGGACTTGGGCTGATTGTCAGGACCAGGGATTCCCCCCCCCCCAAATAAATAAATAAATAGAACAGAGGCAGCCTAGACACTACACAAGCCTTGGATGACCCTCATAATGTCTGTTGGGACAGTGGGCATTTCCTAATTTACACTTATCTGGCAATCCTTTACTTCTCCATTTATCTGTTTTTAGGATAAGGAAGTACAGTACAGGAGTTCACTTTTGTCTCAATCCATTTTTGAGACACACTCCTCGTCTGTAGTAACTATCCTGATGCTAGATCTGCCTTCTGCACATGTTTGGGGACATTTTATGGTTATTTTTCACTTGGATTTCCATGGCCGTTGATGCTGGTAATGACGACATTGGTTGGGTTTTGGCAAAACCGAGTACCAGGTTGGCTGGGACTTCTGCCCAAAGAGGATCTTAGGAGGTTCCTTTCTTCCAATCCCTCTTTAAATGAAGGTGGGAAATTGTCCTGGTTGTTGTTGTTGGAGTGCAGGGACAGACATATTCTTGGGGCGGTTGGTTGTGCAGAAGGGAAAAACCCAAGCACCCATGAAGTTAGAAATGTTGGCTTATGCCTTCTGATTTTCTCCTCATCTGTCACTTGGGGGCTACTGGTTTTAACTGGGAAAGTGGGGCGTCCACTATCATCTCCACTTGATACTCCAGACCTAAATCCAGAATACAGCTTCATAATCCAGTTAACATCTCTTCCAAAAGTCAAATCCGTATCCAGTTGGAATTCATGGACCCAATCTGGTTGTACTCCGCAGTTAATCTCAGTTTAGAAAGTTGAGTACAGTACTGTAACTGGTTAGCTCTCTTTCCCCAGTGAAATCAGAGGGAAGGCTTATGTTGGGCTGAATTCCATTCTTTCTCTGGAATGAGCCCTCCCCAGCCAGGAGGAAACACCCCCCATTCTCCTCAGATACCGTGGTTCGGGAGCATGGGAGTTGTGATCCACCACATCCAAAAGATACTGGCTTGGGGAAAACTGAATGCTGCATATGGCTGATGAAGTTGAATTGCTAACATATGTACCATGTGTCCTCATTGAAATGAAATTTCATTAGGGTAGTTCTTATTCATTTCAACAGGAGGAGGTGAATCCGCATGTTTCTACATGGATGCTGGCTGTAATTGCTGGATTGTTCTACTATTCCTGTTTTTATGAAAGGCAGTAGATGAAGGAGGTGTACATTTATTGTCGTTATTACAGGATTCTTGCAAACTGAAGCTTCTTACCTGTTTCCTTTCAGTTTCCCCCAGTTTATGTCTTTTTGCTTTTAGAAAATATTGTGATTAGGATCCTAATTGTGCAAACGACAGGCAGAAGGTAAAATAAATACTATAACAATGTTGCAACATATCAGATCAATAAATAGTGTCCTAAACTTACACCGTTCTTCAGTAATTAGTCACATCGATTTTCTGTCTGTTTTATATTCGCAATTAAATGTCGAGAAGTGGTTGGGGAGAGACAGGTTGGTAAGAATAGCAGACTGAATATTCTAAATAATCTTTGATTGATTAAGACATTTTATGATGGCCATACAAAATACACTACCCTGTAATTCTTAGAGACCTAAGGTACATTTTTGGATCCCATAAAACGGGTTATATTTCATTCACATGGGTCAGCCTTCACAAAAGTAATCACTGCTAGATTGTGATGGATAGCAGAGCTGTAGCACATAATCTATTTTATTATGTGATACAGCAGGCTTAGGGAGCTCTGTAGGGTCCCGGTTTTGTTGGGCAGGAAGTTGATACATTTGAGTTGGACTTTTGCCATGGAGGGTTCAAAATCTAGAACCGTGATGGCAAACATTGGCACTCCAGCTGTTCTTGGACTTCAATTCCCAGAAGCCCGGGTCTCTGTGAATCCACACAAATGGGTTTACTGCGTGTACAGTAAACCCATTCGTGTGGATTCACATACCTGGGCTTCTGGGAATTGAAGTCCAAGAACAGCTGGTGTGCCAAGGTTCACCATCACAGATCTAGGAACTGTCAGTGGTGCAGCCAACTGGTAACTTTTGAGATGTGGGCAAGGTTGATATTTTCTCCACAACTGCTCATGTTTCAAGATAGATTACCCCTGGGAGAGAGGCTCTATTTAGCTGTAAAGCTTTATGCTCATCAAATCAACTGCCTCCCATGAATTTGGGTCAGAACTATCTGAACCAGATGGTCCTAAAGGGTTTGCTATCAGGTGCAGTAGCTTGAAACCTTGAGCCTTGTCTGCAACTACACATCATGTATGAATCAAAACCTGCCTTTTGTGGGTTCTCACTGACTCCATTCTATCACATACACCGAATCCCCAAGTCAACATCTAACTTTGCTTTAGCAGACAACACAGCTCAAATGTTGTATTCCCAGTTATTCCTACTGATCACTCCCATTGTCTTTCTAACCATCCTCGACAAATGATATATCATTACATTCCTTTGCAATGGTGCTGTCTGCCTGGTTATCCATAGAAACTGAAGTGTTCCCCAAGGCAATTCCACTGGGTTTCTGGCCAAAAAAGGAACTGAATCCATTTCCCATATCAAAGCCACCTTGTGCTCTATCCAGTTGCGGTTTTTGCACCGCTGCCTCCTTCATTTCTGTCTGTTTGTTGCATCCAGATGTATCCAAGATACAGAAACCACTTCTGTCTGTTTGTTGCATCCAGATGTAACAAGGTACTGATACATATTGCAACAAAAGCATTACTTTTGACAGTAAAGAGCAGATAATGACATTCCGGTTGCAAAATAGTTTAAAAGCTGGTAATGCCATTTTTTTTTAAGGTTTCAGTGGCTCAGTGGTTTCAGTATCTGGCTGTGGAGCCAGCAGTTGGGAGTTTGAATCCCCATTGAGCCTCCAAGGAGAAGAACCAGCCTGCGTAGCCCTGGGCAATCTGCACAGTACCAGGGCACCCCCTAGAGGAAGGGAAAAGTAAACCACTTCTGTGTATTCTCTGCCTAGAATCCTGCAAACAGATTCCATAAATTGGAATAAACGTGATGTCACACAGTTAATTAAAAATATTAACATCGATTCTTTACTTCTAAAATGCTTGCATGGTGAGGAATCCATGGCGACCTTTCAGGTTTTTTGTTTTTCTTTCAGAAAGTAATGTGCTTTTTTAAAATTGAAAATAAATATTGAAAAACAACAAAGAAATACGATCAGGATCCTCAGTGGTCCCCATTAAGTCCAAAGGGACAGCACAGAAAGCCTTTATTCTGGCTCTCAAAACCCATCCCTTCGCCAACATTCGTAGGCCAGTGCCAAAGGTCCAGATATAAACTCTGGGGCATAGAAAAGGTGCATCACCCCCACACCTTCTCCCATAGAAGTGAATGGGAGAAAAAAAGAAATCAACAGCACCCAACGAAGTATGAGACTGGGAATAATTTGCCACTTGCATTTGATGCTGATCGGCCAGCCTTGGTCAGGCCGTTAGACATGAGCTTAAATTAGCCCTTTGGTTTGTTTAACCCTGTCCCAAGATTTTCAAACAAAGCTCTTCTCTGGAAGGATCGTCTCAGGGTTAAATATGCAGCCCTGTATTTGAAGTGTGTGTTTTGAAAAGTTTGGAAAGTTCCTAATGCACAAGAAGATCCATTCTGGATCACCCCTACGTTTTCTGCCAGACTACAGTCTGTTACACCGGCGGGAAAGTCATTGGTGCACATCCCGCTTGAAATTCAGAAAACAAAGAAATCTAAATTCATTCGAACTGCCCAGCAGTGTGAGAGCTGACGCTGGGGGAAGAAGCCTCCCAAGAGAACGTGATGCTTCTCTGCAGGAATGTAAACCTTCTCTGGGTAAAATGCAAGGGTACGTAGCCTGGGAAGTTCACATGTCATGAATCATCCAGCTTTCTGGTTTTGATGATGCCACATCTGGCTACCAGGGGGATTTTTGCCCTGAGTTGAGCTTCATGCCCTTATCTGCAAGGAGAGCTCTTTGACTGGAGGAGAGGTCTGTTGCTACTATAGCCTCCATGATCCCCAGCCAGCCTGGAGAAAATGGGGTGGTGTAGTTCAACCAATGCAGAAGAGGCCCCCACCGCCTACCCCGGGTTAAGGAAGGCTGATGTTGAATATTCGTTCTCTCCTTCTTGCACTGTTTACTCTAACAAAAGGTACAGTTTGTCTTCCTCGGAGCTCCACCGTCATTGCATTTCTCAAGCATTCCTGTGCGTTCTGCTGACTTGCGTGACTATGACCCTACCATTGGGCAATTTGCCGTTGGGCGAATTGAGGCAGTCATCCCAAGGGGCAGAGGCTGGTGTGGGTGGGTGCCACAGGGTACCAAGTTCTACCTCCTAAGCCCCTGCAATGGGGATTGATTAGGTTGCATGTATTATACACTGTCTGGGCAGACATCCCGCTACGGTGATGGAGTAGAAGAAGCCAGTGACTCAACGCCGAGTGTTGGGCAGCAGTAAATAACCTGATTCCCTAAAGGGGCCCACGGCTACCAGGCAGATGAACCCCTTTAAGTGGGGTGATGAGGAAATGCCACTGGAAACCATCAAATTGGGCATGACAGCAAAATGAGCGGAGGAGGAACCACCATTCTGATTCCCAAGGGTCATGGAAGTGGAAGAAGCCATGCCAGATGGACTGGCTGTGAAGGTGCACCTTAATAATATCCCCAAGTCCATTGCAATCCCAGTGTTAAATCCTGCATGTCTCATTTCATACGTGCTGCAGGAGGTGGCTCCACGATCACAGCATCTGGGTCACTTCCTGGCAAGCTGGGAATCCACCTTCAACAAAGTCATGCCAATGGCATTTTTCCTGTTTGCCAGGGAAAATGTATATGCAGATACAAGTAGCAGCCACTGATGACAATGATTATTCCATTGTCAATAATACACAACAGCAAGAGCCCAGTCCATACAGACATTATTAGATAGAATGATAGACTTCAACATACGACTAACTTAACTTCCTTCAAGGCGCAAACAAATAAGCAATTATCAGAGCTGTCAAATTTATAGTCAGGGCTACTCAACTGAGAAGACGTTTCATTGATCAGATCGGGGTTGCATGTAAAGATGATGGGTTTAATTGGATACTTCTGAATTTTAAATGGTTATTTATTTGCATTATTTTTCTTATGAGTCTCATCTTATTGACATTATACCACCCTATATTTAACCTGCTACTACCCCATTTTATGTAATTGCATTTTATTCAATCTGATTTATTACATTTTAATTTGATATGGTCAGTTGGCTAATCAACTAATTAGTCAGCTAATAGATAGATTAGCTATTTTATAAGAGCCCTGGTGGCACAGTGGTTAAACTGCTGTACTGCAGCCAAAACATTGTGAGTTCACTCCTGAGGGGAATCAAGGTTGATTCAGCCTTCCATCCTTTGAAGGTCGGTAAATTGATTACCCAGCATGTTGGGGGCAAAATGCTAATTTCCTGGAAACATCCCAGGGAGTCCACTAAGTGATCTGTGGAGCAATATAAGTGTAATTGTGACAGACAGACAGAGAGACAGACAGATAGGGAACCTGTATTTCTTCTTTTCCTAACCTCTTTTCCCCCATAGCTTGGAGGATCCTTTTCCTCCAAACAGATTCTGTCCTTGGCATAGCAGTGAAAAGCCTGCAGCTTAACGGGTAAAGCATTTCCAGCTGCTGGAATGAGGACGAGCATGCAGCTTCCCCTGTTAGGTTTCTGCCTGCTGTGTTGCCCCTCCAGACAGAAAGCCATAAGCAGAACAAAAAAAGTGTCAGCCTCAAAAGATGTCCCGTTATTCTGGGGAGAGCCATCACAAACAGACAACAAAACCGTACCCTGTTCTGCATCTTTCCTCATGCGCCTATGTGTGTGCACACTTGTGAGCTAAACTTTATTTTTAGCCTTTTGCTTTTGCGTGGCTCTCGAGGTCTTGGTTTCATCAGCGGCCATCGTGGCAGCTCTGCTCTTTGTCGTCCGGTCAAAGGGGGGAACGTGCATCCTGGCTGAACAGCTGTTTCGGGTTGGAGTCCCAGAGTGTCAACTCAGGGGGAAAGTTTTGCAGACATGTTGTGGGGCAAAGAGCCAAGAGCAGCTAGAATACACCGGTATTATCAACGGGGCCCTTCCCCAAACGTTTCCTCCGGTGTGGCACAGAGGCCATATTAGAAGGGGATGATAGAGTTAGTATTCCAGCACACGTAAAAGAGGAGAGGTTGGGGGAAAGCTGCTGTGAATCCATTGTCAACTATAAGCACTAGTGTCTGTGGCCAGTTTTGTTTTTTGTTTTTTGCCTAGAATACAGTACGTATGCTTCCTTTCCTTGAGGAACTGGCTGAGCAAACTCACAAAAGTCCTTCAATGCTGTAGGATAAAGGGCTGAGGTGGCTCAGTGGTTAAGAAGCTCGCCTTGTTAGCTGGAAAGCCAGCAAGTTGGCAGTTCGAGACCCAGGTACTGCATGACGGTTTCAGCGCCCAGCTCTTGGGGAGATGAAAGGAGCCTCATTCAGGCGTCCCCTAAGTGGATTTTCTTCAGCAAAAATCCTTTCAACCCAGAATAATTTCTGACATGAAAGTATTATTATTATTAATGTTTGTAGGTACCTCCTTTCTCCCTGCCCCACAAGGTAAGGAGAATTTTTTGAAAAAGGACCTTGACTGCTTGTCATATTTCCACCAGGCCTCCGTTGGAGTACATTGCTGGTTGCTAAACCATAAACACAACACAATACATTGTTGGTTGCTAAACCATCAACCATCAAATCCAGCCTAACTGAGAGCTTAGTTCAACACATTGTCTTCTGGATGCCTGGAGTGTGTCTCGCCTGCCTCATGCATGTGGAGCAAGTGTATTCACTCTCCCTCTTCTTTTCCATCTCATTTCATGTGCTTTCATGTGCTAATTCCATCCTCCATCTTCCTTCTGTCTGCCTCCTGGTATTATTTTCCCTTTCAGCCAAGAGGTCTTCTTCTGTGTCTAGGCGAGATATGAAACTCCCAAAATGAAGGCACCTTTTGGTGAATTTATTGTGCAGTTCCCTTCACCTGACCTAGTGTGGGAAAGATTAGCCAGCAACACAAGGTTGCCGTTACCAGGGTACACCTGATTGTGATCCAAAAATAACACAATCTTCAAGGAGGTTCTTTCTGCGTACCTAAGTGGTCATAGCTTAGAAGACAATGCTTAGATTTGAACAATCAGAAGTCCAATTCTAGCATCTCAGAGAAGGACTATATCAAATCCTCGAACTGTTAGCAGTCAACTAAAAAAAATGGAATTTCTTGGTCCAGTAGACTAAGCTATTTCCTGTATGTTCCTAAACCAGAAGAAAAAATCGTGTTTAAAGGTTCAGAGGCCACAGCAAACCCTTCGCTTTCTTCCCCAGATGAGAGATATGAGTGGTTTCTTTTTTAAAAATATTTTTTTATACAACACATAAGAAAAAAAAGACACATAATCTTATTTTAAAAACCAAACAACTTATATAAACTTCCATATGCACCAACCCCAGTGGAACATTATATACCTTCATTTAAGTACTTCATATATAACATTTTATTTATCTCTCTCTCTCCTCTTTCCAAAAAGATACATACTTGTGCCCTAGCCCTACTCCTTTCTCTTTCACAAAAACCTAGTCAATGTATTCTCATATTTCTCTACAATCAGGGTTTTCTTTACTAATGCCTTTTAAAATTTTAATTCACTTGTCAATTTGTCATTTATTGTTGTATTGCTGTAGCTCTTTATACCAATCATCCAATTCACAATCTACTTTTGAAGCAGTATGAGGGGTTTCAGGGGTGCTCTGGGCTTTATCCAGGTTCAGTTTCCATTGGAAGGACATTGTGGAGACATTTTATGGTGTACTGTATGTGTTTAAGTAAAAATGTCTTGATTGGGAGTGGATGAATATATAGGTTAATGGCTTCACTTTAGAACAGTGTTTCCCAGCCTTTGGTTCTTGGACTTCAATTCCCAGAAGCCTCAGTCAGTCCGTTGGTTGATAACTGTTTTAGGGAATTGACTTAGGCTTCTGGGGATTGAAGTCCCCAAACCAAGGGTTGGGAAACACTGCTTTAGACATTTCTCATGGGCAGGGAAGACTCTTTGAATTAGAGGAGCTGTCTACGGTGCTGACCCTATATAGGGGCTAGGGTTCAGGAGGTTGTCTAGCGTCCACGCAGTTCAGGATAAAACCCAGTACAGATTCACTGGCCCAGGAGGTGTGTGATGGTCCCGAAGTGGATTAAATCCTACTTGAGTCCATCTTGATGGAAGGAAACATCATCATCAATGCTGACCTGGGGCTGATGAGGACGTTTTATGCCAAAAGGACCAGAAAGTGACTTGCAGAACTGGATCAGTAGTATGGGTGTCACGCTGTGATGCAGAAGGGAAATGGAAGGCCAATGCATTATATTCTCAGGACAATCTTCATGGCTGATTGTCAAGATGATTGCCAATATTCGAAATCAGATACAACACTTGAAGGAGGAGTGAAGTCGCCACTTGAGCCTGTTGGTCTTGCATTTAGTCGCTCCAACCCTCAACCTCTTCAGGGTCCTCCAAGTGATGTAGGAGAGGTCGAGTTCCTCAACCATATCCTCCTTTAATGTTATTCCTTGCCCATTGAGTTCCTTCCTCCGTCTTCTAATTTGGTTTTGCTCTTGCGTACCCTCAGTAATGTTTGTTCTTGCCATAAAGCTCTTCCTGGATCTGAATTGATTGATTAATTAATCGAAGAAGGCCTGATAGCCCAACAAATTGCCAGGAGGGGGGCATTCTTTCTCATGGCATTAAGAAGTTCCACCAAGACATGCTCAGAAGTTCCCTTGTCTCTTTTTATACCTTCTATCCATGGATAAGTTCCTCACTGAAATGCTCTCAAGTCTTCAGCCTGAGAAGCTTTGGCTGGGAGGGAATGCAGCCTGTCCTATTAATTCTGATCTCAGATAGAGAGTGTGTTTGTAAGATCTCTGGATGGCATCTTCCCAATTAGTGTGTGAGGCTGTGGAAGGTAGACAGCAAGGAAAGCTGGCAGGGAAAGAAATGATTAAATATGGTGTTGCAGGAGAGCTTTGGAAACCCCCTGAGCTGCCAGGAAGACAAATCTGTGGGTCCAAGTTCAAATCAACACTGAACTCTCTCTAGGACCAAACACGATGAAGCAAAGTTTGCTGTATTTGGGGGGCATCCGGAGAAGGCAAGACTTGATGGAAATGGCAGTAATGCTGGGGAAAAGTTGAAAGCGTCAGGAAATGAGGATGCCCAAACATGAGATGGACTGGCTCCATAAAGGAAACTACAGCCTTCAGTTTGCAAAAATGGAGCAGGTTTGCTATTAATAGGATAGCTGTCATTAGGGTAACCTTGAATTAAGTTGGAGGGGACTTGATGACACATAGCAACTTCATTTAATTTATTTATTTGAGACATTTGTAACCACTAAGCTGTTATGGCTTACTTGTTCAGACACTGAGCTTGATAACCAGAGATTAGCAGGTCAGCAGTTTGAGACCTGAGTAAGCTCCCAGCTCCTGCCAACCTAGCAGTTTGAAAGCAAGAAATTGTAAGTCGATAAATAGGTACTGCTTTGGTGGGAAAACTAACTGCATTCTGTGCACACCAGTATCTAGTCATGCCTGCCACATGACCACAGAAACATCTGTAGACACAGACAGTGCTGGCTCTTTGGTTGAAAATTGAAATAAACACCAACCCTCTAGAGTCAGACATGAGTAGCTTTGAGCAAGAAAGACCTTTACCTTGATGTAACATTTATATTCCACCTGACTTAGTGATTAATGATTAGTTGATATCCTAATAATGAATAAATCTGGGAACAATCATTGTTGAACAAACATATTTTTAAAAAATGCAAATAATGAGATGGAATAATAGCAGGTGACATACAAGTGATTAAACTTTTGGAGTGTTGGCAATGTGCCCATACAAGCTGAGTTAGAAGATGGGTGTTGTAGTTTCCTCCATAGTTTCCTCCATACATTTTTTGCTAATCCTATAAGCCCTGGCCAACATAGCAAAGTCTATGAATTTTCAAGCACCAAGAATTTTCAAGTGCTATTAGGAACAATCTGGGGAATACAACCTCAAAATGCTAAGAATTCTAGCCTTGGTTCCATGCTGTTCCACAGGGAGAAAGTTCTGCCCATGCAGAACAGGTAGATGTATCACTAAATAAAAGCTGTAGAATCATTACTGGAAGCCTGAAGCCAACCCCTAGTGCTAAAATGAATTATCTAGCAAGCAGTGCAACCAGTGATGTATGGAAGGAGGGAGCTGCTAATGAGGAAAGGCTCAAAGCGTAGACCTGAAATTCAGTCCCATTCTTCAGATTCCATCCCGCCCCTCCCAGGATAAAATCAAGGGAAACCTTTTTTCAGAACATCTGTGAATCTTCAAGGAATACCAGGACTATAATGCAGAATGAAAGAACTATCCACCTCGTAAAGTGGATGGAAAACAAGCAAGGTCTAAGTCAGTGGTTCCTAATGTGGGGCCCAGGCCCCACAGAGGAACATTAATTCCCAGAAACCTAAGTCAGTACATTGGCTGATCACTGCTTTGGGGAATTGATTTAGGCTTTTGGGAACTGAAGTCCAAAAACCAAAGGTTGGGAAACATCAGTCTATGTAAAGGCAAAGGTCTCCCTTGCTTGAAAGCCAGTCGTATCCGACTCTAGGGTGCAGTGCTCATTGTGTGTTTTAGCCATAGAGTCAGTGCTTCTGTGTCTGCAGATATTTCTGTAGTCATGTGGCAGGCATGACTAGATGCTGGAGTGCTTGAAATACTGTTTCCTTTCCCACCGTAGTGGTACCTAGTTATCTACTTGCCATTTCTTGCTTTTGAACTTTAGGTTGGCAGAGCTGAGACAGAGACAGGAGCTCACTCTGTTGTGCAGCACTCAGGTCTCAGGCTGCCAGCCTGCTGACCTTCCAGTTGCCAAGTTCAGTGTCTTAACCAGTAAGCCACCACAGCAAGGTCTACCTCCTCCCAGTAGCCACACAAAAAACTGGGATCCGTAGAAGTCAGTTAATAGCCAGAATTCAATAGAGTAGAGTTGGCAAAACCAACAGGAACCTAGGGAGAGATGGGTCTTTCCACTGATGCTGTCCTTTGCAAGTGTGGAGAACAGCCAACGTCACACCTGAGTCAATGTACTCTATGTTCTGCTGCCTATACTAGAAGGTGGAGGAAGGAGCTCACTGGACAAGGAATAACATTAAAGGAGGATATAGCTGAGGATCTCAACCTCCCCTACATCACTTGGAGCACCCTGGATAGGTTGAGGGTTGGCGTCCCTAAATGCAAGACCAACATGCTCAAGTGGGGGCTGCTTGCAGACAACAACACACTGTGTGGATGTGGAGAGATACAGAATCCATGGGCTCGTTTACTAGTCTGCTGGTTACTACCAGAAACATGCACTGATGTGGCCTTAATTTTGGCCAGCGACAAAGCCAAGAGGTGGATTCATTTTGGCAGTTTAAAACCTGACCTGGACATGAAAGAATAAGATGTCTATCCTTTGGGAAACTTGTTCTCAGCTACTCCACATGCTCTTGACGTTGGCCATTTGAAATGATCTGACCTATGTATTAATTATAGTATGGTGCTTCTGTTGCAACAAAAGAATACAAATGGGGTCTGGGACTTGTAATGCAAACAATCTGAAAAACCAGTGATCGCTCACTTCTGATCTAGTTGCAGTCCTTACTGTGGACCTCTAAATGACCTCCATATTATTAGGACAGAAGAGTGAAAATGAACTTGAAAACAGGTTTTATTTTGAGTCACGCTTTGGCAGGACTGTTGCTTTTATTTCATCTGTGGAGTGGGATACACAAGATTAATAAAACATAATGGTTCACTCTGAATATTTATGAGCAGCATCTGATTTAAATCTCCACCCTGCTGTGGGAATCGGTGCCACAGAGAGGTGTCATTGCTGGCATGTAGTTTCGTGCCAACTGCCTTTCCACCTTCAAGCCTTGAAAATCAAATTATCGGACAAGGAGCCTGAGAAAGATAATCTGAATGAATCGCTTCAAGTTTACCCAGGAGCTGGATGTAAGGGTTTAATTTTTCTTCTGCTTTTAGCTCCACCTTAATGGGTTTTTTAAATTGCTGGAGTTAAGTCTTGATGTGGTCAAGAAGAACCCCAGGCAACAGAGGGCCTACTGAGAATGGCTTCAAAAGCATGTGGGAATAGCAAACAGTGACCATTGGATGTTAGTGTGCCTTGGATGAGAATTTAATAAACTCTATGGATGCCTTATGAGCCATGGTGGCTTAACGATTAAGACACTGAGCTTGACAACTGGAAGGTCAGCTGGTCAGCAGTTTGAGACCCAAGTGCCGCATGACAGAGTGAGCTCCTGTCATCTGTCCCAGCTCCTGCCAACCTAGCAGTTTGAAAGCAAGAAGTTGCAACCAGATAAACAGGTACCTCTTTGGTGGGAAAGGTAACAGCATTCCATGCACTCCTTTGTCTAGTCATGCCTGCCACATGACTGTGGAAACAACTGTAGATACAGACGGAGATGAGCACTAGCCCATCTCTCCCCAAGAGAGGGGAAATGGGTTGAACTCAGGACCAGCAGTGGAAATGTTGGGCCAATTGAAGGTGCCCCATGCTCCTGTATGGAGGTTCCTAAAGCCTTGCCCAGATCCAAAGGATCCAAAGGACATCTCAGATCCTACGGTGGTGGAGGAATAGGAAACTTATAAAAAGTCCACAACTAATGACAGCATGCATGGGAGTAAATTTACACAATAGGATTGCAGCCCATGTATTCAAGCAAGAAAGAATTTGAGCACTAAGCTCGACACTGCAGAGAACCCATTGGTAGAGCTGAAGGAGGAACACAGGATCATGACCCAAATACTAATCACAGAATCAAACCAGCTCATTCTGAAAAGTGTGCAGAGTTTGAAAACCTCCTGCCAGGATAATCACACTTAGAAGTTTCTCTTTTGGTGGGGTGTGATCTGTCTTTCTTCCTGTCTTGAAATATGAAGATACAGTATTGGAGAAGGTTGGCAAATTCTTGAGAGTTTCCCAGGCCAGACTCAATAGATGCAGGTGTTCTGGGCATGGAGGGAGACATGCTGTAAATATCTGCCATATACATGTTAAGGATGAGGAGTCTTTGAGAAAAAAGATGTGGCAACACTAGTTTGCTCCTAACATGGTTGAATATGCAGAGGTTTAAAGCCACATTTTTAGACCACATCAACTGACGTTCTATGAGGTGTCACCTGAGTTGCTGCAGCTAATTGCAGCTTATGAATTGCAACCCCTGAGAAGAGCTGTTAACGGAAAAGCTACTAATTCATAGGATCGCCATACAGTCGAGGTTACTTGACAACACAATAGCAGGTGGTCAACAAGAAGTAGATGTGCATTAGTTGGATTCCCTACAGAATTAAAGAGCAGAGAAGTCTGCATTTAACAAAACTGAAAGGGAGAAAATAATTAAATCCATTATTACATAGGACTACTGGTGACTACTAGGATAACTACTAGGAACCTTTTTGGGTTTTTCTAGTGGTTCATTTGTGCCTGTAATTTGTAAAGGTCACCCTTGCTCAAAAGCCAGTCGTTTCTGACTCTAGGGTTCAGTGCTCTTCTCTGTTTATACCCAAAGAGCCAGCACTGTCTGCATCTGCATTGTCTTAACTGTTTGGTAAAAAGATGAAGCTGGAGTACTTTGGACATCAAATGAGAAGAGAGGATTCACTTGAGAAGGCCTTGATGCTGGGAAAGGTGGAGGGCAAAAGAAGAAGGGGGTGGCCAAAAATAAGATGGCTAGATGGTATTGTAGATGCAATGGGCACAGAGCTGGGCAAGCTAAGGAGGATGGTGGAGGACAACAGAGGTGCCTGGCGGGCAGTGGTCCATGGGGTCACAGAGGGTCGGAATCGACTGTGTGACTGAACAACAACAAAAACTGGGCCAGGGTGGCATAATTTGTGTCTTCCTAAATGGAGGTTGCCCTTGCCCGAAAACCAGTCATATCCAACTCTAGAGTTCAGTGCTCATCTTTGTTTATAGCCAAAGGGCCAGCACTGTGTGCTTCTGCAGACATTTCTGTGGACATGTGGCAGGCATGACTAGACACCAGAGTGCACAAAATGTTGTTTACCTTCCCACTGAAGTGGTCCCTATTTACCTACTTGAAATTTCTTGCTTTCGAATGCTAGGTTGGCAGGAGCTGGGACAGAGACGGAAGCTGGGACAGAGACGGAAGCTCTCTACATCATACAGCACTCGGGTCTCAAACTGCTGACCTGCCAACCTTCCAGTCATCATGTTCAGCATCTTAACCACTAAGCCACTACAGTCCCTGGGTGAATAGGCAGGCTGAAATTCAACAGGTAGTGTTTCCTACGGGGAAAAGGCAGCAGTGAAAACAGTATTCTGCTCTGTCCTGTGTCTCCTTATTGTGCGCGGCTGTTGTTTCTTTAAATGCTGAGCTCCCAAGTTCCGTTGCCGTCATCATCAGATGAAACACAAAACCTTCTTTGTTTTTGGTTTATTCTTTATTGATACTGTATTTAAATAAATCTTTTTCCCCTGCATCATCCTTGACATTATTTTTTCAGGTTTATGAGGTTGAACCTTGTATCCTTAGCAGGAGTTTTCTGCAGGGAAGGTTGGGTTGGGTGAGCAAGTTCACCAAGCTGTCATTTGATTCCCTTTTTTAAAATGGAAATCTGCTGAGGTGCTAAAGAGTTAACCAGTGTTTGGATTTCTAAACATCTTGTGGCTTGGCATTGTGGCAGCTGAACAAACAGTCTTGAAGGGAGAGGAGAGAAGTGTCAACATAGGCTGATTAAGACGGAGATGGACCAAGGTAGACTTCCTTCCCAGCACGAGAAACTCATAAAGCCACAGGCGCCTGTATTTTATTATTGCATCTTCATTTCTAACACACCTTTCTTGTTGTGAGGTCGAGGCAACGACCCTGCATGGTAGGACGGAGTGAGAGACCAAGACTGGGCCAAAATCACCGAGTGGGTTTCATGACCAAGCCACCGGAGCCCAAATGGGAATAATAGGCAAAGGTAAAGGTTACCTTTACTCAAAAGCCAGTTGTATCCGACAATAGGGTTTGGTGCTCATCTCTGTTTACAGCCAAAGATCCAGCACTGTCTGCATCTGCAGAAGTTTCTCTAAACATGTGGCAGGCATGACTAGATATGGAAAGCCATTACCTTCCCACCTAACTGGTACCTATTTATTTACTTGCAATTTCTTGCTTTCAAACTGTAAGCAGGAGCTGGGATGGAGACGGGAGCTCACTCCGTCATGCAGCACACCACTTTCCAACTGCTGACCTGCCAACCTTCCAGATGTCAAGTTTAGCATCTTTACCACTAAGCTACCACAGTCCCAATAGTAATAATGCCAATTGTCAAAAGACCCATTAAAAAAAAGCTGTCCCAAAATGGTGGGCCACTTGACCGACCAGGCTGGGTGACAAGCAAAATCCAGGAGTTCATGGTTGAGAACTAAAGGCCACCCTGAGACTGAAGGAGACCTTGGTTGAGCAAGTTGGCTTTGGATCCTTTCTGGCCAGGATTTCATTCATTCATTCATTCTATTTATATCTTGCCCATCTAGGAGATTTTCCTACTCTGGGCGGCTAACAGCACAAACTCACACATTAAAAACAGTCACACATTTTAAAAAAGATATCTTGTCTATCTATCTATCTATCTATCTATCTATCTAATTTATTGCTAAAGGATGGGAAGAGTTGCTCCAGAGCCTGACTGAGAACCTGCCACCATGTGGGTTTAGCGCTCGATCACATTAGAACCGCTGCCCCAGCCACATTCTGCCCACAGAAATGGTCACTCCTGTGACCCACATTATTTCATCACGAGTATACCTATTTTTGGAGGGCCACGTTGGCTTATTGGTTAAGACGCTGTGCTTGAAGATTGGAAGGTCAGCAGGACAGCCGTTTGAGTGCTGCACAGTGGAGTGAGCTCCTGTTATCTGTCCCAGCTCCTGCCAACCTAGCAGTTCGGAAGCAAGAAATTTCAAGTAGATAAATAGGTACCACTTCAGTTGGAAAGGTAACAGTGTTCCATGCACTCCAGGATCTAGTCATGCCTGCCACATGACCACGGAAACATCTACAAATGCAGATAGCGTAGGCTTTTTGGCTGTAAATGGAGATGAACTCTGTCCCCTACAGTGGGGACATGACTGGCTTCTTTCGAGCAAGGGAGACGTTTGCCATTACTATACTTACTTGGGTAACGCCCTCTTTCTGCCGATCCTGAGAAGAAACGAAAGAGAACAGCTCCAGATTCATGGCTGCCGGGCAAGTTTATCTTTCAAGAGGCCTTTTGGTGGGTAATGAGATACGTGTTTTGATGTTGCTCTCTTGAAGCATCTGACCCAGTTATGGTGCTTTGCAGAAAGCGAAAAGATACCAGCGAGAGCTCATCTGACAATGAGTCTGTCTCCTTATCTCTTTCCCACCTGCACGGAGAGGCTTTCTTAAAAGGTTTGCAAAAGGTTACAAGGTAGGAAATGGAATATAAATAGGAAGAGGAGAGAGAAGCCCTAGGAACACAGGTCTGTTTGTGTTTTGTCTTAACTGTTTGATAAAACTGGGCCAGGGCAGCATAATTTGTGGCTTCCTAAACTGAGGTCGCCCTTGCTCCAAAACCAGTCATATCCAACTCTAGGGTTCAGTGCTCATCTCTGTTTATAGCCAAAGAGCCAGCACTGTCTGCATCTGCAGACGTTTCTGTGGACATGTGGCAGGCACGCCTCAACACTGGAGTGCACAGAACCTTGGTTACCTTTCCTGGTCCCTATTTATCTACTTGCCATTTCTTGTTTTCAAATTGCTAGGTTGACAGGAGCTGGGACAGAGATGGGAGATCACTCCATCATGCAGTACTCAGGTCTTGAACTGCTGACCTACCGACCTTTTAGTCATCAAATTCAGCATCTTAACCACTTGGGCCACCACAGTCCTAAACGGAACAGGGATGTTAAGAGAAGCATTTTATAAGCCACCAGGTTTTCTTTGCCATCTACTTCTCTGTTGGACTTTTCTCCACTCTTAGAATGGTTTATCAGGGTCAGGGTCATAGCTGTTAGCCCACATCAATTTCTCAGCAGCATTCACACCTTCCATTCAGGCACTGAATGCAGTCTCTCCGGCTTTTATTTCTGAATTGCTGTGTTTGAAGGCAATGAATAGAATAAAGTTTCAATGAAGCTATCGATGATACAACACTGGTGGGAGTCAATTGACTGTGGGGTTTTTTTTACCTGTCCATTCCTTAGTTCTGGTGACCTGGTATGATGGAGGAAGGAGCTCACTGGACAAGGAATAACATTAATTAGACAATTAGAAGATGTACACAGTGATAAGATTACTCAAACCTACACTAGGTGAGAAAATATATCCTTATTGGTATCACTCAACCTAAGATCAAGAAGTAGCAGTGGATGCCAAGTGAGCTAATCAAGAGGATGACCCTTGACATCCTCTGAATAGATATGATGAGCTTCATGTCCACCAGCAAAGATCCAGGAAGAGCAAACCATTTCTTGAGGGTATGCAAGAGCAAAACCAAATTAGAAGATGGAGGAAGAGGCTCTTTGGATAAGGAACAACATTAAAGGAGGATATGGCTGATAAACTCAACTTCCCCTATGTCACTTGGAGGACCCTGAATAGGCTGTAGGTCAGAGTCCATAAATGTAAGACCAATATGCTCAAGTGAGGGCTGCTGGAGGACAACAACTTACCGTACCATGTGAATGTGGAGAGATGCAGAATCCAACTCATTTACTGGTGTGCTGATTACTACCATAAATATGTACCAATGAGGATTTAAGTTTGGCCAGTGACAAAGCCAAGAAAGTGGCTTCGTTTTGGTAGTTTAAAGTCTGACCTGGACACCAAAGATGAAGTATCTGTCCATTTTTGTGCCTCTCCAATCATTGTTATAAGTCTCATGGGATTCAAACATGATCAGCCCCTGTTATACAAGTGTAGGCTTGTACCTTTGAAAGCACAAGGTAGAAGTAAGTTGGGTACCTGGCAGACTATCTGAGGGGACCATGAAAACCCCAAAAATACTGTTAGCCAGCTATTATTACATTCCTTTCCTCTTGGCAGTGCTTGGCAGTGCTTGCTAGTCAACTTATGGAGAGGGGGTCGTGGTGGCTTAGTGGTTAGACTGAGCTTGATGATCAGAAGGTTGGCAGGTCAGCACTTCAAGGCCTGAGTACTGCATGACAGAGTGAGCTCCCATCATCTGCCCCAGCTCCTATCATACTAGCAGTTCGATAGCAAGAAATTGCAAGTAGATAAATAGGTACCACTTTGGTGGGAAAGGTAACAGTGTTCTCTGTGCTCTGGCATCTAGTCACACCTGCCACATGAACACAGAAACGTCTGCAGATGCAAAATGTGCTGGTTCTTTGGCTGAAAATGGAGATGAGCACTACCCTCTAAAGTCAGAGATGACTGGCTTTCGAGCAAGAGAGAGCTTAGCGTTTATATGTATCTAGAAAACTTTGAAAAGGGTTGTCCAAAGTCGGAATTGACTTGACATAATAGTGTTATTAACTTATGGAGGATTGTATGTTCCCTACTCTGAAGTAGAACAAACCTTCAAGGAGGAGTGGAAGTCTCCTAGACAAACCTTTTGGGATTGTCTTGGCAAAATGCAAGTAGAAGAACATAGTACGGTATGTGCAGTGAATGTCTCTCGTTTTTGTTTTTGTTTTTTAAATTGTATTGATTGAACAAACATAAAAATAACAACTCTTTCAGCAGTTTCAGTTATCTCTGGTTTACAGTGGCTTCTGACAGGTTGGGAAAGTTAAACCTACGTTATAGTTCTGGAAAGTTTTCTGTGAGGCAGTAAAATACAGAGTGCAGTAAATATATTTTGGCGTGTTTCCATGAGTGCAGTGAAATATGGTACAGTACAGAATGTTTCCGTGAGAAGAGCAATATACGAAGTGTTTGAGTGCAGTGACATACAGATTATTTGAGTATAGTAAAGTACAGGATATTTCCATGAGAGGAGCAAAATATTGAGCATTTGAGTGCAGTGAAATGCAGGGTGTTTGAGTGTAGTCACTTTTATGACTCTGTTATGGATAAAATAGGGTTTGCTGTTTTCCACAGTTTCATATATCCATAGTAGGTCTCAGAATGTATAGATACAGGCACAACCTGTAGAGGTCTTTCAAGAGAACATATACAATCTGATATTGTACCTCCACACTTTTGCAGTCTGTATCAGAACAAGATATCACACCAAAGATTAGCATGAAAGACTGTTGAAGAATAAATCTTTTTATTCTCATTAACATAAAAATAAAAGAAAACCTACTGGAGGGGAAAACAAACAACTCCTGTGAGATTTTTGCTCCTCACAAGAGAGAGACGAGTAGCATTTTCTTTTGTCAACATCCACATTAGCAAAAAAAATATAGTCGATTGAGAGTGTAGTCTTTAGCTTCAACATTTGCATTGTGTGTAGAAGAAAAACTTTCCTGTATTTTTCACAAAATCAAGGTTTTTGTGCAAAACTTTTTGCAAAAAAAAAAAAAAAGATTGCAAAAGTAAAAAAAGACACACACACCGCTTCACATTCTTGCCCAGTGAGGAGAAAAACTTTTGCTTCACTTGCAAGAATTTAATAAATGTAGAGCTGCATTCCTGTCATGTACACAGTTGCCTACATCTTCTCTTTCTGATTTAGCTGATCCAGAAGAATCTAAAACTGCCTAAGTGGCCCAGTGGAATGAGAACAGCTGAACAGGACACTGCCTGGGTCTGAGATGAAGGCTGCCCACTCTTTCCTTGAACCTGATCTCTTCTCCGTCTAAAAAAATCTATCTCATTCAGTAAATCTTGGAGCAGACCACAGCATTCTGCTCACTTTCTTTCCCAAAAAAGGCAATTTGGGAACAAGTCTGCAATTAATCAGATCAGCGGGACTTTCTCCCAAACGTGTCAAAATATAGTCTTGGATAAAAGATCGTCAAATGTCCCTTCCTCTAAAGTACATATTTATCCGAGTTCTTTTGCAACTAGTCTGCCTTAGCTTGAGCAGATTTCATTTGCCGTGACGGACAAGGATTGAAGCAAGAACGGAAGGGCGTCCGATTTCCGAGATCCTTGTTTGCCCTCTTGGGTAGCAGTACTAAAAGCTAATTTGTCAAACTGGGAGAAGCTTTGTCTGGACCTATATTAGTTGGGGTGATTGTCAGAACAACCCCAAGCTATATTATCTGCTGAATGTTTAATAAACTGGCTAGTTGCAGGCAGTTGCATGGCAGTCTTCACTGGGGTAAAAATGCAACAAGACGTAGGCACTGGCCACCAAAGCAGGCATCTTCTTCTTCACAACCCTAAACAGTCCCCTTATGGTCAAGCAAAAGTCACAGCTAGGTTGGCCAGATGGGGAAACAATGGCAGGTGGACAGGAAACTTTTTGAATTATCCTTCATGGCTTGGGCCCTCAGTATTGGTTAGAGTGTCTTCTCTGGGTCACCAGATCCTCTTAGGCCTTGGGGTCTCCCCTTTAAGGAGCCTCAAAGACTTCTGCAAGAAAATAGGTCTTCTCAGTGGTGGCCCCATCAGTTTGGGATCCATTGCCAGCTGAGGTTCGCTGGGTCCCCTCATTGTTAACAGTCTGCAAACTGTGAAGGCAGAAATCTTCAGGGAGGCTTTTAAAGATGATTGCCTCTAGGATACATTTTTGCCTGCTTAGCTTCTTAAAGCTTTGTCACAACACAGTGGGTTGCTATTTGCTAACGGCTTTAATTGGCTTATCATGGCAGGTTTGCTTTATGGCAAGAACAAACACGCTTGAGGATACACAAGAGCAAAATCAAATTAGAAGATGGTGGAAGGAGCTCACTGGACCAGGAATAAAATTGAAGGAGGATATGGCCGAAGAACTCTACCTCCCCTACATCATTTGAAGGACCTTGACTAGGCTAAACAATGGAGTGAGCCCCCATCATTTGTCCCAGCTCCTGCCAACCTAGCAGTTTGAAAGCAAGAAATTAGAAGTAGATAAATAAGTACCACTTAGAAGGAAAAGTAACAGTGTCTAATCATGCCTCCCACATGACCATGAAAATGTCTGTAGATGCCAACAGCACTGACTCTTTGGCTGTAAATGGAGATGAACAACAACCACTAGAAAGCAACAATGATTTTGCTACTGGAAATAACACATGTGATTTACATGATATCAAGTGTGCTGATTCCAAATCTGAACTCAGAATTTGCCTATCAGGTACAGATTTTAAATTATAGGCATGTTATAGCTGGTCAAATGGTCCGTAATTGGGTAATGTATTTTTACATGGGAACATTATAACAGTTGCAGCTACCTTTATGCCTGCTGCCGCCTCAGCTGAATCACGTCCCCTGCTGGCATGCGTATTCCAGCAACGGCCAGGCATGCCTGGGCAAGTCAGTGAGCTGAGGTCAGAAATAGGTATATAAGGCGAAATGGACCAAGGGTTTTTCTCTAGTGCAAAACCATCTTATTGGATTGTACAACTAGTCCATAGGGAGTCTGGTTTAAGCTAAAGATGAGTAGGTGCAGCTATGGTAATAAACCAAACAATTACATCTATATGCATAATTAACTTAAGATCCTGACATCCTAGGCAGAATCGGACTTCAGATTTGGGTTGAGCACACTTGATTTAGGACACACATGGGTTAGACCAAGTAGCCGACAATATTTATTTTTTTGTGATGCAGTGAGTCGGACACGACTGGCTTTCGAGCAAGGGAGACCTTTACAGATGTACAGACCGATTCATTAACATGGATCTCCATAACTATAAAGGAAGCCACAGTCTTGGGTATCAGACCAATGGCCTGTTTTGCCCAGTAGTCCAGAAAAGGGTTAGCAAATCTCTTCTAGGAAAGACACTTTGGGCACAGTAATGTGTTTTGTAGTTCACTCCTTTGCTCTTTTCTGCCAAGCTAGCCTAGGTTTTCCAATTCTGAGTACATTTTGCACAGGTATTTTGCTTATGTAAATCATTCCGAAAGCACTCGCACAGAAGAAAAGATTATGCTTGCAATTGACTTTAAAATTAGACGGTGTCTTTCAAGAAGGGTAAAATGCAAGGGGTAGGCTATAGACTACAGATAATTCCCTTTGATGTGGCTGTGTGTGCTTTTAACCTTTTCATATAAGGAAACACTCACCATTTGTGTATTTATTTAAGATGTATTTACTGCCTTTGAACTCTGAAGTCAGCATATAATATAGTTAATATGCAGCCCAGATTAGATTAGAAAGAAACTCAATGAGCGGATGTTACCAACCAATATAGTAAATGTGACGATATCAACAACATAAATTTATGGAATAAATTTATGGAATAAAACAAATAGGTATGGCAGGTCTCTCCCTTTTTGGACTTACAGTCTAGATCAGTGATGGCCAACCTTGGCACACCCAGCTGTTTTTGAACTTCAGTTCGCAGAAGCCCTAATCAGCAGGAGTGCGGATTTGGGCTTCTGGCAATTGAAGTCCAAGAACACCTGGAGTGCCAAGGTTGGATATCACTGGTCTAGATGATGACAGAGTAGGACGATATTCTTTGCACTAATTTCTTCCAAACGTTTTGAAGTACAGCTCCCATGATGCTTCACCATTTTGCACATTAATTGGTGAAAGCCACAATATAAAACATCTTAAGGATAGCAGGCTGAGAAAGTTTTAGAGTGCAATAATGTTACCCAACTTAGTCCCTCCTACAATTTCCAGAAAGCGAACAAGACCTAAAGAGCCTCTTGATGCGTCTGAAAGAGGAGAGTGCAAAAGCTAGCCTGAAACTTAACATCAAAAAACCCAGGATCATGGCATCCGGCCCCATCACTCCCTGGCAAATAGAAGGTGAAGAAATGGAAGCAGTGACAGACTTTACCTACCGGTACTTGGGATCTTTCACTAGAGATGGTGACAGTAGCCATGAAATAAAAAGTTGCTTATTAATTTGGGATGCAAGCTATGAGAAACCTGGGCAGCATAATAAAAAGACATCACCCTGCCAACAAAAGTCCGCATAGCTAAAGCAATGGTCTTCCCAGTAGCAATGTATGGCAGTGAGAGCTGGACCCTAAGGAAGGCTGAGTGCAGATGAATAGATGGCTTTGAAACATGGTGCTGGAGGAGACTCTTGAGAGTCCCCTGGACTGCAAGGAGATCAAATCAGTCCATCCTGAAGGAAACCAACCCTGACTGCTCCTTGGAAGGACAAATACTGAAGCTGAAGCTCAAGTACTTTGGCCACAGAATGAGAAGAGAGGACTCACTGGAGAAGGCCCTGATGCAAAAGGCCATTGTAGGCAAAAGGAGAAGGGGTGGCAGAGAATGAGATGGCTAGATGGCATCGTTGACACAGTGGGCGTAGATCTGGGCAGACCATAGAGGATGGCAGATGACAAAGGAGCCTGGCGTGCGTTGGTCCATGGGGTCGCAAAGGGTCGGTCTTGACTGTGCGACTGAACAACAACAATTTCCATTCTCCCTGGTCCGTGTGATTGTTGGAGAAACAGTTGATGGAGAAATATGTTGCAGTGGTAACCAGGAGGTGAAGATGCAGATGCAAAATATGTGTTGACTTAATTTTGTTTAGGTTAGCAATAAAGAAATGCAGTGCAAAATAGATATGAACAAGTCAGGACAGAGTAAAATAGAAACTGTCAACACAGAGAAGAGTTGGTGGTTTGATTTTATTTTTATATCATGCTTATGGTACAAGACCACCCAGGGCAGTGGACAAGCAAGTTAAAACAGTCATATAAATAAATGTTAAAATACATAAAACCAGTAGACAAGTTAAAACAAGCAAGTAAGAAACATAAATAAAACGATAAGCAGTCAACTAAGAACCATCATAATAATCTTAGAATTGCAAAGCTGGAAGAGACCCTGTAGAACTGTGATGGCAAACCTTGGCACTCCAGCTGTTCTTGTACTTCAAATCCCAGAAGTCCAAGTCTCTGGGTTTACTACGTACATGTAGTAAACCCATTCATCTGGATTCACAGAGACTTGGGCTTCTGGGAATTGAAGTCCAAGAACAGCTAGAGTGCCAAGGTTTGCCATGACTGCTATAGAACATCATGTCCAACCTCTGTCAAGGAGACACAGTGTGGAACTGAACTCCAAACCGGGACCTACCAGGAAACTGCTGAGTTATCCAGCAGTTCTTAACCATCTTAACTATCATAAATGTTGAACAGTGGGAGGCAGAGTTTCAGAAAAAGCCTCTTTGAAAAGTTCAGCAAAATGGCTCAACTTGCATCACCAAAACAATTTCTGCCCTTCTAAACCTCTGGAATAAAAACCATAGCAGTACAGCAACTTTGTGGAGATATTTTCTCCTCCTCCCATAACATCATATACATCTCCTCCCCCCCCCCCCCGTTATGTTCAAGCATGATGGGATGGAGGGTATATTTTACCATCTTGCTTGGTGGTTAAGACGCTGAACAACGGAAGGTAGAGAGCTCCTGTTGACTGTCCCAGCTCCTGCCAACCTAGCAGTTTGAAAGCAAGAAATTACAAGTAGATAAATAGGTACCACTTCGGTGGAAAAGGTAACAGTGTTCTCTGTGCTCTGGAATCTAGTCATGTCTGACACATTACCATGGAAAAATTTGCAGATGCAGAGAGCACTGGCTCTTTGGCTTTAAACGGAGATGAGCACTGACTCCTAAAGCAGTGGTTCCCAACAGGGGGTACACAGCCCACAGGTGGACTTCAATTCCCAGAAGCCTAAGTCAGTACATTGGCTGATCAGTGCTTTGGGGAAATGACTTAGGATTCTGGGAATTGAAGTCCACAAACCAGCATTTGGGAAACACTGTCCTAGAGTCATGGCAGCCAGTGTTGTTCAGCAAAAGTCAAATCTGCCTTCAGCTTAACCACTGCGTGATGAGGGCTTCCTAATAATACAAAATGTTAAAGTGTATTTAAAGTGTCAAGCACCAATTCTCTGCTGTTGTAGAGATAAATCCAGTGTCTTATATTGTGTCTGGTGACCAGAGGGAATGTCTTAGGCTGCTTCCCCAGAAATGAAAATGTCAGGGCCAGACAGAGCTATTGTGAGTTAAGCCTGTGCACTGTGAAAATGATTGATTTTATAAAATGTATAAATTAAAACAGTTATCTTAGTGTGCTTCAGCTAGGAACAGCTTGACTTGTAAAAACAAGTGACACTTTTCCCTAACAAGGGACAACACAGCCTGTAGTTGGAAAGCCCTTTAAAATCTCTTCATTAACACATTTGCTAGCTGGGGTAGCATTAAAGCAATATCTGTTCTTATCTGAACAGGATGTCTGGATGTCCATATTGCAAAGGATCAACCAATGCGACACAGATCTGACCACAAACCCAGAGTGAACCGGCATTTGCAGCCAACATCTGAACTAGGTCACTGAGTTGTGTTCTGCAAAGGAAGTGCATTGTAAAGTTTAGTATATTTGCTTAAGACCAATTGTAGTGAACAGGAGACAACGGCAACAGCAGCTTTTGGAAAGGAACAAGAGACGGGCATCACGGAGTACCAGGGTAGCTTGTTTGTTCAATGGGTACAAAAGTTAACTGAAGACAGCCATTGAGGTCCCCAGCCCATTTTCTGGGCACCTTGTTGTTGTTCAGTTTCACAGTCGATTCCATCCCTTTGCGACCCCACGGCCCATTGCCCGCCAGGCACCTCTGTCCTCCAACATCTTCCTTAACCCACCCAGCATTGCCCATTGCATCTACAATAGCATCTAGCCATCTCATTTTTGGCCGCCCCCTTCTTCTTTTGCCCTCCACCTTTCCCAGCATCCAGGCTTTCTCAAGTGATTCCTCTCTTCTCATTTGATGTCCAAAATACTTTAGCTTCATCCTTACTATTTGAACTTCTAGGGAGCAGTCAGGGTTGTTTTCTTCTAAGATCGACCTATTTGTTCTCCTCGCTGTTCTCCTCTCAAAACTCTCCTCCAACACTGCATTTCAAAGGCATCTATTCTTCTGCACTCAGTTTTCCTTATGGTCCAGCTCTCACAACCATACATTACCACTGGGAATACCATTGCTTTGACTATGCGAATTTTTGTTTGCAAGGTGATGTCTCTACTTTTAACTACGTATGTTCCCCAGGTTTCTCATAGCTTGCCTCCCAAGCAGCAGTCGCCTTTTTATTTCATGGCTCCAATCACCATCTGCAGTGATTTTTGATCCTAAGAAAGTAAAATCTGTCACTGCTTCTACTTCTCCCCCCTCTATTTTCCAGGAACCGATAGGGCCTGTTGCCATGATCTTGGTTTTCTTGATGTTGAGTCTCAAGCCAACTTTTGCACTCTTTTCTTTCAACCTAAGTAGGAGCTTCTTTAGGTCTTCCTCACTTTCTGCCATTGGGGTGGTATCATCTGCGTATCTCAAATCTAGGCACCTACACACACATGTATTTTTGCTAAATATCTTTTGCAAATAAATCTCTTTTTCCTTCCCAAAACTCATCTAGCTATATTATTTTTAGGTTACACTCTCTCAGTCAGCTTCAAGGACCAGATTGCCATTTTGCACTGGCTGCATGATGGGGGTGGCCTTTTGTCCCCAAAGCTTCAAAGAGCCAGCCATTTTGTTTCTCAAATGCCCTTGGAGGGGTAGGGGTCACATAAAATGGTGCCACAGACCATATCTGGCCCACAGGCCTTAGGTTGGGAACCCCTGCTATAGATGATATGTGTGAATGCAGAGAAGAACAAACTATCCCCCATATGATACAATGCACATGATGCCCCTTGGCATGCACTGCAGAGGACCTTATGTTGGCAAGAGGAAATGCAGTTGATGTGGCCCAATATTGGGTAGATGTCATCTAGCCTTTTAAATTCTATTTTGTTTTTGATGTGTTAATTTTTGCTTTGTATGTTATTATATGCTGGTGGTGTGTCTGACTTGAATAAAGAAAGCTCTGTTGATTAAGGCTGATGGGATTTGTAGTCCAGCTCCATCTGAAAGGCTCCTTGCCCATTATTGAACAAGCCTCTGACCCCACCCCATGTGGGTCAGACCCTTGATGACCTTCTCTGTCCATACATTTACAATTGTCACCACAGGACTTTCTCTCCTTGACCATGTCTTCTCTTTTTCTCCTTGGCTTTCCTGCAGGTGTCTGGCACATCTCCTGAATGCTTCATCATGCAGGCCATTGAATTTGAGCGGGATAAATGCTTGAAGTACTCCGACACTCATAACCAGACTTTCGGTAAGAGGGGAGAAAGAGGTGGTGGTTTCCTCCTATGCTTAATGCTTCAAGTTGTGTCTTGGATCAGCTTCCAGGACACCCATCATTTTACCTTTATGTAAACCATGAACTGTAGTTACGAGCTCAGGGTTATCAATGCAAGACATGCCTCAGAGCTGGGAGGGCTTTCGGTTGTATAAACTGTTACAGAGTTCTTCTGTCCTGAGGTTAACAATATTGCATCCATATCAGGGGGAAATATGATATTTAGGGGAACAGCAAGAGCTACATCTGTAATTAAGCATGTACTGTCCCAGATGTTCAACCCTGGGTACCTGCATTTCATACCAAGGAAAATATCCCCCTGAAGCCCTGGAGAGCTGCTGACAGTCACTGTCAACGCTACTGGACTTAATAGGCCACTGGTCTGACTTGAGCCGTTTGGCTTTGCATTGGCATGATTCATAGTGCCTTTCATGACTACATTGGTGTAGGTGACTGCACAAAGATTCCAGGTTGTTTTGGTGCCAGTGTCTATACTGGCCCTTCAATCTGATCTAGGTCAAGCCTCTTGCTTTGATACTACCTGTCAGGCTGTGGGCAGCTGGCAGCCATCATGAACGCCAGAAAAACCAGGTAACAGACTGAACAGTAACTGAATCTCAATTCAGAGTCCAAGTCAAACCAGAGTTGCAGGATTAATCCAGGTGATAAAATGTAGTCCAATAAGGGTCATATAGCTAAGCTACCCAGCGACTCCAGGTGGAGCCTGTGAAGGTCCAGAACCTTCCCCAGGCTCTCAGTTGGGGCTTAGCAGCTGCTCCCAGGCTCCTTCCGGTCCTGCAGGACTTAGAGCAGCAGCTGCAAAATCCTAACACTGCCCTTTTGCTGATCCCCAAATTATATTCTACCATCAACCTGCTGGGACGGTTTAAAGCAGAGGTTCCCAACCTTTTCAAGACGGGGGGGGGGGGGGTCATGTTCTCTCAGTTAGCTTTTAAGGCCCGATGGCCATTTTGCCCTGCCTGCACGATGGGGGTGACCATTTTGTCCCAATAGCTTCAAAGGAGGTGGCCATTTTGTTTCTCATATGCCCTTGTAGGGTTTGGGGCAGGGCCGTAGCCAGGGAGTGAAAACCCTCCTCAGCTAACACCCAGCACACCCCCCCACCCCACCCCGTGATGCCATTGTTATATATGTGGGTGTGACATTGTTGCCTCTCCTGAAAATTGTTTGCCCATCCTGAAACCACCACTCCCAATCTATAATCATGGCTACTGACCTGGGTCAGGGGCCACATGAAATGGCATCATGGGCCAGATCTGGCCCACAGGCCTTAGGTTGAGAACCCCTGCTCTATATCTATTTCTCCCATTTGAGTTTAGATCAGTGGCAGGAGACCCTGTAACTCAGGAGTCCTCAACCTTTTAAAGCCAGGGGCCATTGGGTCACGCTCCCTCAGACAGCTTCAGGGGCTGGACGGCCATTTTGCCTTTCTTCCACCACATGGCACTTCCTGGTTTGGTGGAGGCAGTGGAGGGGGCACATGAAATGGTGCTGTGGGCCACATCCGGTCCCCAGGCTGCAGGTTGAGCATCCCTGGTTTAAAGGGTTGCATGAGGAATTGGGGGGGTGGGAGAAAGAGTGTTTGATAATTCCTGTAGAGAAGATGGGAAGCGACATGGACATGGTGCCATGGGAGACACAAGGGGTTATGTGTACAGTAGTCACTGCCCATCAAACTCTGCATGGGAAGACTTGCAGACAACCTACCAGATCCAAAATCCCTTGGAGTTCCCATGAAGCTCAGCTGTCCCCAATTATGCCCCTTGTCTTCCTCACAGGACAAACATGGCAGCCAACGCCTGAATTTCATTAGTTTAAGAACTTGGGGAGTGGGAAACTATCACGACTTTGCTCACATGATCAAAGCCCCCAAATGTCTGGCTGGTGGGATTTCTGCAGAATTCTCAGAGCTACAGTCCACGCATTCTGGAAATGCCATGCCTTGGAACCATCTCTGATGACAAATGCTCTGGGGTGGAGATGTTGTGTGACTGATGTGGGCCATGTGACTTGCTGTACAGTCTAATCTTTTGGGTAGTTCTCAATTCTGTGGACAGTGCTGTCTCACCACCAATGTCAAAGATTTAGCTGCCAGTATGTTTGACTCTCTTAGAAGGGACGGAAGGCGCTGCCTTATCACCAAGTTCAGCTAGCAAGCCATGTTTCACTGCACCTGTAGCCTGCCTCCATGATGCCACAAGGATCCACTCCTTGATCTCAAATGTTTGCCCTGAAAACTCAAAAGAATGGGAAGGTGGGGGCCTAGTAGCACTGGAGGCAATGGGGAAGTGTAGAAATAACTGAAACAGTGATGGTGAACCTTGGTACTTCAGGTGTTCTTGAACATCAATTCCCAAAAGCCAAAGTTTCTGTGAATCCACATTAATGGGTTTATTGGCCCTCCTGCTGTTCTTGGACTTCAGTTCCCAGAAGCCCAAGTCCCTGTGAATCCACACAAATGGCTTTACTGTTTCTGTGACTTGGGCTTCTGGGAATTGAAGTCCAAGAACAGCTGGAGTGCCAAGGTTCGCCATCACGGAACTAAGAGATCCAGAAACAGAGGGGTATTAAGGTTGTGTGGTGTACATAATGTCCTTCTTCTAGGTTACCAAACTGGTTTTTGTGATTATAATGCTGGCTTAAGAACTGTGACAGGTATGCCTGCAGAATAAACAAACAGCTCTGTGGATTGATGTCAGCTGATGTGGACTTTCCCCCTGTTTCACTGAGAAACAAAACACTGTTGGACTGCAACTCCTATCACCTCCATCCTGCACCACTAATGGTGGATGATGATGGAAGTTATGAAGCTTCCACTGCCATCTGTGTCACTACACAATAATGTTCCTGGTGGATTGCCCCATTACAGTCTTTTGTATGAGAGGCCATAAAGCAGGGGTTCTGTGGGCCAGAGCTGGCCTGCAGCACCAAGTAACCCACCCTCGCTCTAGCCGCCACTGCCAGAATCGGCTGCAGACTCGTTTACAGCTGTCATAAATTGTTGTTGTTGTTAAATTAAACCACGAGTCTGGCCCCTTCAACTGTCTGAGGAAGCGTGACTTGGCCCCCGACATGAAAATGTGGAGAGCCCCTGCCATAAAAGCAATGACGGCACCAAAAAAGTCTTTAATGTGTGGTAGTGGTGCATGCTATAATCTCTAATAATTATCCCTAATGGTTAGAGAATATAGCATGCATTGCTACTGCACATTCAAAGACAGCACTAGTAATTAGCAGGAACAATTCTATGTTTCAGGGCAAACTATTGTCAAGATTAAATCAATTTCATAAACCAATTATAGAAAAAGAACTGTGGTATCTTCAAAAGCCATATGCAATGGAACCTCACACAACAATCGCCCCATATAGCAACGAAATCGCATAACAATTAGGTTGGGGAGGGGGGGAATGGGATCCTGCATAACAATTTTCCCTATGGAAAAAAAATAATGCAACAATTTTTCAATGGGAAAAACCGCTTAGTGAAAAAACCCATTGTACGATCCATCCCATAGGGAAAAACGCTATAAGATACATGCAACACATAGCAATTTTTTGTACAACAACGAGCATCGTGGAATGGATTAAAATCATTGTACAATGTACCACTGTAGTCCTGTTATTGCATCACCTCCACATATTAATTTCTTGTGTCTAATACAAATGTTTGTAACAGTTAAAGGTAAAGGTCACCCTTGCTTGAAAGCCAGTCATATCAGTGCTCATCTCTGTTTGCAACCAAAGAGTCAGTGCTGTCTGCATCTGCAGATGTTTCTGTGGCCATGTGGCAGGCATGGCTAGATGCCGGAATGCACAGAACATTGTTACCTTTGCCACAGAAGCGGTACCTATTTATCTACTTGCAATTTCTCGCTGTCAAACTGCTAGGTTGGCAGGAGCTGGGTCAGAGATGAAAACTCACTCTGTCATGCAGCACTCGGGTCTTGACAGAAATGTCTGCAGGTGCAGGCAGCACTGACTCTTTGGCTGTAAACGGAAATGAGCACCAATTCCCTAGAGTCGACACAATTGGCTTTCAAGCAAGGGAGACCTTTATCTTCACCTATGTAATATAACAGTTGTTTAACATCTTGTAGTCTTCCTATGATACAAAGCGTTGTGACACGATGATCTCCTATAATGCCAAGATAATACTCAAAGTTAATCGTGTCTGTTTCTCATCACTCACATTCCACCCCTCATCAACACGCCCGGATGAAAATCAAGTGCAATGCAGTAGCTCTCTCTCTCTCTCTCTCTCTCTCTCTCTCTCTCTCTCTCTCTCTCTCTCTCTCTCTCTCTCTCTCTCTCTCTCTCTCTGTGTGTGTGTGTGTGTGTGTGTGTGTGTGTGGGAAAGGTGCATCTGAAGTCGATTCAGACAACGTGCTCAAGAAGGCTACATCCTCCCAGCAGATCTCGCATGAGGAACTAGGACGAGGCTCCTGCTACGCTCATTAGTTGGCTGCTTGTTGCTCAAGGGCATCGGTTAGGTAGGGTGGGAAGATGCTCTTGTTTCTTAGCAACAAGCTATATTGCAAGTTGTTTGCACCAAGGCTGGGTGTGATGCATTTCTTACTTCTTGTGGTTCTTCAAGATCTCATAGAGTGGGCTTTCTCCAGAACTCTCTGCCTGGAAATGCTTAGGATCTCACTCACATTGTCCCATCAGCAGCATCTCATTCCTTGATGTGTCTGGGCCAAAAGCTAAAAACTGAGAGCTGGTCTTTGTGATGCCATAGGTCAGTGGTGGCGAACCTATGGCAGGTGTGCCAGAAGGGGCACTCAGAGCTTTCTCTGTGGGCATGCATGCCGTCGCCCTAGCACAGAGTTTGCCCCGCCCCTCTGCCCAGCAGCCCAATGGGAGCACTTCCTCCTCCCCTGTCTGGGGTAAGGCAGGCGGCTCACATACAGCATGAGGGTGAGGGTGGATGGGAGCCTGGTGAGTTTGGGCACTCAGTCTCTAAAAGGTTCACCAACACTGTAGATATGCATTTACCAAAATGGGGGTGGTTTCTTTGACCATACCACAAAGAAATTATGCAGAAAGTCCATGACGAGGAGCAATGTTTTAATTCCACCTGTAGCAGCAGCTCTAGGTCATGGAGAATAAGAAAAAGCCAGAGGTGCCTCTGAGCATGTCTGAACTGAATGTCACAAACTCAGCATCTAGAAGTGACAAGTTGTGAGCAGTCGGTTGCTTGAGGTTTCAGGTCCAAGCCCTAAAATCTAGAGCAGGGGTTCTCAACCTTTTCAAATTGGGTCCCGAGTCACGCTTCCTCAAACAGTTGAGGGGGATGGACCGGTTGTCTCCCCATCGTTTATGGCTTCCATAAATGAGTTCGTGGCTGTCGTAAATGTGTTTATGATGGCCATAAATGTGTCCATGGCCAAGTCCTGCAGTGGCAGTGGTGGCTGCAGCGAGGGCAGGGGCTGTAGGTTGAGAGCCCCTGATCTAGAGAATGGACTCAAGAAATGAAGGCTTGGAGCCATAAAAACTCTAGAGCAGTGTTTCTCAACCTTTGATTTTTTGGGCTTCAATTCCCAGAAGCCTAAGTCAATCCCCCAAAGCACTGATCAGCCACTGTACTTACGCTTTAGGCTTCTGGGAATTGAAGTGGCCCTGTGGGGCCTGGACCCCATGTTGGGAAACACTGCTCTAGATTCTTCTCTCCATTGTCATAGAAAGAAATTTGTTTTCTACCAGCTCCTAAAATACGATAGCCAACCTAGCCACCAGGTATGTTAGCTAAGGTATTTTGATCATTACAATCGAAAAATACCCTGTCTAGCTGCTGACCCTTAAAATCAAGGATGCTAAAATCTGTCAGTTTTGTTCTTTTTTGCATTTGCATTTTGGCATCCAGTTCTCTAGTGGCTTGTGGCACTTTCCCTGCTTCCTGCATGGAAACTGATGCTTATTTTAGTGCTTTCTTCGCCTCTCCCAAATGCCAGAAGCCTCACAAATTCGCAGAACTCTGAAACACTACAATCCATTTTGTTCTGACTTGCAGGAGATGTGCAATAGAGATTTCCACACGGGAATCTGAATCCAACTGTATCTCTTTCACTTAAAATGCAGTTCTGCCATCATAGCCAGAAAGCAAACGCATAAAACCTTCCGCCACCCCAAACCTAATAAACAGCTTTGCCGGCAGGTATGAATATGAACCACAGCAGGCTTTACATCTTGATGCCGGGGGGAAAAATCAGTTGTAATTAAAGATGCAATTTATTACCCATGGCTAATTAAATGAGCAGTATCCTTTAGGAAAAAAATAAGTCAAACTTAATCTGTACAAACTGCAAAGAACATTAGATCTAGAAAACCCCTTATCAAATGCATTGATTAAAGGTAGTTAAGCTGTTTGGAGATGTTTGATTTGACCAGCGGGTAGTGTTTAATCAAGGCTGGACCACCCCAGGGCACCAGTCATTCCTTTACCAGCAGATGTTGATGATAAAAAAGCAGTTTCCTTATGTGAAGCCATAAGAGCCAGCTGTGAGTGGTGCTTTAACAGTATTCAGTGCAGGGAGATCTGTTTAGAGAGCCCGTATGATGTAGTGGACAGCATGAAAGATGAGGATGCAGGAGATCTGGGTCCAAATCCTTGCTTCTTCAAGTGCCATATCTAATTCTGAATAGTGGCTCTCATCATGGCAATCAGCCATGAAGATTGTCCTGGGAACAATATAATTCAATGATTTTGTATATGCTTTCTGCATTGTAGTATGTTACGCTTACCACTGATCCAGTTCTGCAAGTCACTTTCTGGTCCTGAGCCCTTCTGGCACTCAAAGACCTCCTCATCAGCCCCAGGCCAGGATGGAGGAAGCTGCTGCCTTCCATCAAGATGGATTCAAGTGGGATTTATTTTATTTATTTATTCTAATTTGTTATCCCGCCCCAATCAGGTAAACCCAACTCTGGGCGGCTTACAACATAAATTAGAAAGGGACATAGCTTAAAACATGAAGTTAATAATTACATGTAAAACCAATAGGACAGTCCCATCATGCCCATCATGTAATTAATAAAATACTAAAAAGCATTACACTTTTAAAATTTACAAAAATTAAAACTATGAGAAGCAAGAAGCAGGGAGGGTGGCTGCCCCATTAGATCAGCCACCCAACATGAGACCCCACATTCCTGGAGCCCCACACTTGCCCCGCCAGCCAGGTTTTTAGGCCCCTCTGAAAGGGCAGGAGCTCTGTCTGTAGGCGCAGCTCAATTGGTAGGAGGTTCCAAAGGGCCGGGGCGGACACGGAGAAGGCCCTCCTCCTCCTGGTGCTAGCGAGATGCGCCTCTCTAGCCGATGGAACGACAAGGGAGCCTCTCCGATCCGCCCTGGTGGGATGGACAGACGTTCTTGGGGTGACGCGGTCTCTTAGGTATCCTGGCCCACTACCATATAGGGCTTTAAAGGTAATAACCAGCACCTTGAATTGCACCCGAAGACATACTGGGGACCATCATTCTTCCCTGTGGACTTCGACACTCTAGCCTTTAGTCCTCAGGGTTGTCATGTTACTTAACCAGCGCCTGACACTCGGTGTTGAATCACTGACAGTAGGGTCTACTCAAGTACCATAGCAGGATAACCTGGCCAGACCTGAATGAATTGATTAGGCTGTGAAAAATCTTCTTCCCCAATTGTTTGCAGGTAATCTTCCCAAAGTTCAGATAGGTTGTTTTGTTGGAAATGCTGGGAACTATTATCCAAAAAAGGTAACTGTTCCAAGATCTTGACTGGGGTGCCCAAAGTACGGCCGCATTTTACTTCTACTTCCAGGAGCAACAAGGGCTTCAAGGGCCAGATGAATTGGTTTCAAGGCCAGATCTGGCCCCCAAGCCATAGTGACTGGTTCCCAGAACCACGTGACCAGCCCACGGCCTGAAATGTTTGGGCACCCCTGATCTAGACCTTAAGAATCAACATAGCAAGCAGATGTGTTGGTACAGAACGGATGCCTTGAAATTAGAAAACCTCCCAGGCTGCCACTTTATAAGAGCAGAAATGCGTTTGTCCTAATTTTGCTTCCTGCCGGAAGCAAGCAATGCTCAGATCTTGTTGGAGGAGTTGCTGCAGGTGTTTTGAAGGCTCAATGCACAAAGCAGACAAATATTTTTAACTGCATTGCCGATATGCTATTTCCCACCCCGACCTTCACCATTCATTATGTAATGTTCCCGAAGCACAATGGAAAGCAGCATTTCTGAAAGAGGTGGGGAGGGAAGTTAGAAGTAAGACTCCTATTTTCTTAGATCAGGGGTGCCCAAACTTTTTGGGCCGTGGGCCGGTCACATGGTTCAGTGGGCTAGTCACGTGACTCCTCCCACCAAAAGTGGAAGTAAAACATGCCTTGCAATCTGTTTTGCAACACAATGAGATAGATTTTCTCTTCTGGAAGCAGGAGTAAAATGCACCCGTACAGAGCGGCAAGGACAGCATGGGCTAGATTAATTGGTGCCAGGGGCCAGATCCAGCTCATGGGCTGTAGTTTGGGCACCCCTGCCTTAGACACTACATACAGTTTTCATTTGGGATACTATTCTGACTGCTAGAAAGGTCGGGAAGTTATCAAAGCTAGGACATAGCTTGGAACAGTTATATTTTGAGTTGCAGTTACCAGAATTGTTCAGCTGCCACGCCCTGTAAAGGATGCATCCAGAACAGTAACTTTTCCAAGATTGATCGAGATAAGCAAAATTTCATCCCTACTGAATTTACATGTAATCTGATTGTCAAATCTGGGGATTTGGTTTTTGGAATATTTGGGCTACAACTTCCATACTTCCTAATTTAGGTGTTCTGCCTTGTCTTGCACAAACCTTGCAGACTCCTAAGTATGACTGACTTGAGAGAGAAAGCCTAAACCTTGAAGGCTTTGAGGCTTAATTAAGCCTAGCTTGACCCAGCTTCCTGTTCAGAAAGATGGGTCCCGGGCAACACTGGGGCAGAAAGAGGAAGTTTTTAGGTGGAGCTAAGCCTTGCTAAGAAGCCTTAAAAAGCTTTCCAAGTTAGGGTTTTTCTTCCAGGTGAGTCATATTTAAGTGTATCTGTAAGGTGTGAATAAGTCAGGTAGAATTCCCAAAATGGGAATGATGGGATTTGTGGCCCAAGAAATCCAAAAAATGCTATCCCTAGTCAAGTCATTATAGGCAGCGGTGGCCTAGTGGTTAAGACACTGAGCTTGATGACAGGAAGCTCTGCAGGTTCAAGACCTGAGTGCTGCATGACTGAGTAAGTACCAATCGTCTGTCCCAGCTCCAGCCAACCTAGCAGTGTGAAAGCAAGAAATTGCAGGTAGATAAATGGGCACTGCTTTGGTGGGAAAGGTAACAATGTTCCATGCTCTTCAGTGTCTAGTCATACTTGTCACATGTCCATGAAAATGTCTGCAGACGAAAAAAAGCATTGGGGCTTTGGTCGTAAATGGAGATGAGCACCGTCGCCTAGAGGGGCATTCCCAAACTTTGGTTTTTGGACTTCAATTCCCAGAAACCTAAATCAATTCCCAAAGCACTGATCAGCCAGTGCACTGACTTAGGCTTCTGGGAATTGAAGTCCACTAGTGTTCTGAGGAACATAGTTTGGGAAACGCTGCCCTGGAGTCAGACACGACTGGCTTTTGAGCAAGGGAGACCTTTACTAGTCAACGCATTTCAGCTGATAAGTTTCCCATATACAATACAGTACCTGTAATGTAATCCCTTCCAGCAGAAACAAGGGAGAGCAACATAGCTTTCAAATCCATTGTGTCTCCTTTGTCCAGCTGCCAGGGGGGCTCTTCCTAGTCCTTCTTCCTCTTCCTTCCCCTTCCTTTCAAAACAGTTAAAAAATAATCCCCAATATCACAATTGCCAAACCCTCCAGCCAGCAAGACCAATGGTAACTCAAACTCAGCACAGTGAGTTTCTGACAGAAATTGGATCCAAGACTTTCTCAAGGCCCCAAAGTTCTTCTGCCACTGAGCTACAAACAGGTTGTCCTGTTATTCGTGGTCTCCTACCCCGTGGTGGAGGGGTTTTGTTTGCCTCTTGGAATTACAAACCAGGGGTGCCCAAACTATGGCCCACGAGCCAGATTTGGCCCTGACACCAATTCTTGTGGCCCGTGCCACCCTCATCGCTCCCGGAAGCAGAAGTAAAATGCACCTGTCATTTGGGCATCCCTGGTTTAAGCAGAAAAAAGGGCAGTTTACAATCTATGTCATCCTCCTGTTTCCAGTGGGAGGAACTATGCGACTGGCCCGCTGAACCACGTCACTGGCCCATGGCCCAAAAAGTTTTGGCACCCCTGTTATAAACAAATCACAACCAAAGTGGTACCCACAATGAATATAAATGATGAAGCTTGGACAATCACTCCTGGATTGCTGATTGTAAAATGATTTCTTGAAAAGAATTATCTTAGAGATCCCAAGATAAATTATTTAGTGGTGGGTGTTTTCTCTCATATACGGTACTTTTTAAAAATAGGATGGGGTCTTTTCGAAGGGATTGTAGGAAAAAATCATACATTTTTTTTAAAAAAAAATTAACAATGAGGGGAAAGTTAATGATTTTTAAAAAAAGAAGTCGCCCATGCTGTTCTTTTTGATGTCTTGTTCGTCGTATGGGGAAATAAGAAATTAATTAATATGTCTCTGCTTCCTCTGAGATGAGATGTATCTTCTCACGCTTGCAGTCTGAGTTGAAGCACAGCTGCTTTCTTGGGTACTAAAAAATTAATCTACGAAACTTCTGATTTCTTGTCAGTGGGATTTCGTATTGGGAATGTGCTATCTTTGTTCCGAAAACTGCAGCATTAAAGGAAAGGTTATGTATTTGATGTCAGATGCTGAGAATACAAAGTCTTCATTGCATTAGACTAATTATGAACATGGTACGGATAGATGGCTTAAAGGATCAGACAAAGAGAACTCTTCTGACAAAATCTCCCTCTTAAAACCTTTCAAGATGGCTGTTGTGTCATCCATCAGTCTTCTCCTCAGGGGTTCAAGACCTTTGACCATTCTGTTCAGCTTCCACTGTTGACCTTGGATACCTTAGAGTCATTATTCAGTGAGGAGTCCTTGTATGAGTAGACGTCTCCACACTGACTTTCCGCACAATCTCTGTCCATAGCGATCTGTCCCTGGCAGTTCTTCTCCATGTTGGTCCAACATTTTTCTTGAGAAAATCTTCCCATCTGCTAGGTGGTCTTCCCCTGGGCCTTTTGCGATCTCTCAGATACCAATTCATTATTCTGGCACTCCAGCTATTGTCACTTGTGCATGCAACATGGCCAGCCCACCTTAATTTATTCTTCAGGTATTCTGTTACTACATCTTTTAGCAGCGATCTTCACCTGATATCCTCATGTTTCACTTTATTGTGGAGTGAGATTCCGAGCATTGATCCCTCCATGCTCGCTATGTTACTTGCAGCTGTTTTTCTTCCACAGCTGTTAAAGCCCATGTTTTGCTGCTGTATATGTCAGATTGCTTTCAAAACCATAGAATTGAACAAATTTGCCTTTGATTCTGGTTTAGCTTTTGACTTCAAGATGGCTGACACTTCTCTGAATTTACACCCTGTGGCTATCTTCTAGAGATTTCTTCTTTTAAATCTTTTAAAATCTTTCCATTCTTGATGTCCTTCTTAATATGAAAATTGGCCATGGTTCCTATAAGTCATGAATAGGGGTCTTCCCCCAATTCCTGTGCTCCTCATACTGCAAATAAGGATCAGTGCTGGGAGAAGTTTAAAAAAAAAAAGATTACAGCTCCCATAATTCCCCACTCAAAAGGGCCAAGGTTGACTGAGGAATTGAGCTAGAGGGGTTCACTTTTCCAACCGTTGACAGTGAAGACCTTCTTTGAAGTCTCCCTTGTGTGATCTTTGGGCACCCATTCTTCATTTGGAAACTTCTTCTAGTGACCATTGTGGCATCATCGCCTAGCTATATCTGGGAGGCTATTTGATAATAATAATACAGTAATACCTCGGATAACATTTACCTCGGATAACGCTAAAATCGCATAACGTTAAGTAATCTGGGGAGGAGAATTGGATCGAATAACGTTAAGGTCCTATGGGATGGATCGGATAACAACCGCTAAAGCCTGTGCGGTTACAATGGATCTCTATGGAGCTTTAGCATTATCTGATCCATCCCATAGGATTTTAACATGGATCGGATAACACTAAAAATCGGATAACACCAAGACTTGTGGAACCAAGTCTTAGCGTTATCCAAGGTATTACTGTAATTATAAGTTTGTGTTAGAAATTGTTCTGGGTTGAAATGATTTTTGTGGCAGAAACTCTGCTCAGGGAATGCCCAAGTGAGCCTCCTTTCATGTCCCCAAGATCTGGGACAGAGGTGGGCGCTCAGTCCATCATGCAGTACCTGGGTCTCGAACTGCTGACTTACCATCCTTCCAGCTAACAAAGCGAGCTTCTTAACCACTGAGCCACTGCAGCCCATGCTGCTTGATGATGTAACTGTTACTCAGCCAAAGGCAAACAAATGTCACTTTTGAATTGACAGAAAGAATTACAGAAGGCCAACGTATCTTCTGCTCACTTCAGATTGACTCAGAAAAGATCTCAGTTCTCCTGCTGATAAAAGTACTGTAATGGAGAAAAGACGCGGATCAGTTTCCCATGACAATCCAAACATTTTAAGGGAAAAGACACTCCTGCCAGCTATGTGTGAGCTTAAAAAGCTCAATGCATCTGGTGTTTGTCAGGTGAGGGGGAATCAAATGCCCTTTTGCCTTTGGGATTATCACCTATTGAGCTACAAATTATCTTGTGTGAGGAGGAAAGGCAAAATGTTTGAATTTGGGAGAGGCCTAACATTTGGAATCCTCTCCCTTCAACAAGTATCCTTGGAGAATAATATGCAAATATCTCAGCACTCTGCCAAGAGGCAGATAAGCAGAAGAATACTTTTGCTGTGGAGATTAACAGCGGTATCTCGCAGACATTGGCTCCCCATCTCTTTGGGATGTCTGTGCCTTTCAATTTTTAATTTTTCAGCAATACAATTGCTTTTTCTCCCACCCTGTGCCAGTTTATGGCACACTCCCTTCACAGTTCCTACAATTGAACCAACCTCAGTGCTGGTTTTCCAGACTGTTGCTCAGATCATCAACCATCCACACTACATCCCTTGTCTTTGGCCCTGAGCGTCTCCGCAGCAGAGTATGCTGCTCCAGTATGAAGCACAACCACACTCACAAAACAAGGTGACATCGCTGTTAATAAAGCAAAGTGTATAGCATGGGTTCTCAACCTTTTCAAGCCGAGGGCTGGGTCATGTTCTCTCAGACAGTTTTGGTGGCTGGATGGCCATTTTGTCCTGCCTGCCACACATGGCACTTCCAGGTGTGGTGGAGGCCGGGGGGGGGGGGGACATGAAATGGTGTCGCAGGCTGAATTCAACCCCTGGGCCATAGTTTGAGAAGCCCTGGCATATAGTGACAGAATGCCTCAAACCTACACCAATTTAAAAAATATACCTTCTTGTTGGTATCACTCCATCAAAGATAAGTAGAGAAGTAAAAATGGATGCTGAGAGAACTAAGCAAGAGAATGAACCTCAGCATCTTCTGAATGGAAATGAGCCTCAGTCCCACTGGTTCAGATCCAGGAAGAGCTTTATGGCAAGAACAAACACTCTTGAGGATATGGAAGAGCAAAATCAAATTAGAAGATGGAGGAAGGAGCTCACTGGACAAGGAATAACATTAATGGAGGATATAGCTGAAGAACTAACCCTCCCCAATATCACTTGGAAGACCCTGAATAGACTGAGGGTTGAAATGCCTAAATGCAAGACCAACATGCTCAAGTGGGGCCTCCAGGCAGACAACAACACACTGTGTGAATGCAGCGAGTTACAGAATCCGACTCATTTCCTGGCCTGCAGATTACTGCCAGAAACGTGCACTGATGAGAACTTAAGTTTGGCCAACGACAAAGCCAAAAAAGTGGCTTCATTTTAGCAGTCCAATGTTTGGGGATATGAAAGAAAAAATGCTCTGTACTGTTCATGTTATTTATTTATGGGACTGAATGAACTATTGCAATTCCGTCTTTCTTTCAAACATGCTCAAGGCACTGTGAGAGATTTCTTCCTCACAACAGTCCCATGGGGTAGGCCAGATTGGGAAGAAGAGAGACTGGCCAAAGGTCACCCGTTGACTGTCATGGTTCCATTGAATCTTAAATCTAGGTTTCCAGAGTCCCAGTTCAAAACTTGCCTAAGGCTGCCATTGGATCTCTCTGTTCATCTATCCACCTGTCTGTCCAGCTATCCATCACACGTCTCCATTAATTTAAGAACTATTTTGACTGAAACCAGTGAGTTAGCTAGAGCCACTCCAGAGCCCCAATCAAAAGAATCTCCATACAGTAATTCTAGAAATGAACCATATAATTTATTCCCTCCTGGATCTGTTGGCAAAGCAACTGTTTGCTTCTTAACATAAGGAAGCAATCACTAACAACATGGGTTTATGGAAAGTTTGTGTGTGTGTGTGTGTGTGTGTGTGTGAGAGAGAGAGAGAGAGAGAGAGAGAGAGTGCGTGTGCGTGTGCGTGTGCGTGCGCATGTTATTGTTATGCAATCTGATTAATTTGCCGCATTGTTGGATAAAAATATTTTAGTTTTGATAACAAAAAGCTTGAGTTTTTGGCACGGGAGAACCTTCCCATCCCTCCTTCTTGGACTCAAACAGCAGGAGTTGAATTCCCAGCCTCCATTTGGATCTAGATATTGTTTTGTTTAGAAAGCCAAATTATCCTAGGCTTTGCTTTCAGCCGACCGTGGCCACGAGCAGATCCAAATGGCTACGCCTGAGCTTGGAAGCGATCAGTATCTAAACAGATTCATCCCAACCAGAGAGCTATTGATGAAGAAACAAACCTATCTGCTGCAGATTATTTACTAACTATCTATTTTTTATGGATTGCGTAATGTGCAAATGTTGATTGGAAACTCGGTTGTTTTTAGAACCATCACTTAGATTTTGTCAGTTCATTCTTTGTCACAGTCTTAATGTTGGCAGCACTATTTTTCCTGCCACGCTTGTGCTGAAGCATGTATGTGTTGAGAATCATGTTCCAATGGCTTGTTGATACATATTCAATCTTTGCTCAATTAATAACAAACCCATATCACAAACAGTCCATTTCAGGATGGGAAGACCTTGTTAAGGCAAGATGTTTTGACAAAGGAGGACAGGTTGCTAGGAATTCTCCTCACCCCTTCCAGTAAGAGTTCCGATTTCCAGCACAAAACTGGATCAAAACCCACATTTCCCCCACCATGATTTCTTCAGGATGCAACTACTGCTTTATCCTTATGCCCACAACAGGCCCAAACGACAGATACTATCAAATGCAGCAGCATTGGATGGGTTGTTTTTTATCTGGATAAAAAAGATAAACCCATCCAGTGCTGCTGCATTTGTAAACATGTGCCAAAAAGAAACACTGACTGTCTTTTTTAATAATATACATTTTCCCGGCATGTGCAAAAACCAGTCCCAAATACTGTCCTTATAAATATAGCAACAGCAATTACAATTCTTTACCACCCCATAGTGCTTAGTAGACTCTCTGGGCAATTCACAAAGTAATTAGCATTTTCATAGAATCCCAGAATCACTGGATTGGAAGGAGGACTTGTAGGCAATCGAGTCCAACCCAATGCAGGAATCCGAATCAATATTGATCTGACCAGATGGCTGTCCAGTTCTCTCTTGAATGCTTCCAGTGTTAGAGCCCCCAACCAGATGGGTGCCCATTTTACCAACCTCGGAAGAATGGAAGGCTGAGTCATCCTTGATCCCCATCTGCATTAAATTCACAACCCTCAGTAGTTTTGGCTGCAGTAGAGCAGTTTAACACCTGCACCACCAGGGCTCCTTATATATGTGGAAAACAACTGTAGGAATTTGGCCTTTGGGTCTATTATGGAAATGTGCAATATAAATTAAGAAACTACATCAAACTTTGTTTGGATAGTATTTTGTATTCAGTTGGTTTAGCCAGCTCTTGTGACCCTTCCCCTCTCCACATTTAGTGGAACTGACCCCTGGAGACCAAATGCCCCAGAATCTATTGGAAGTATGTCCAGCAAGCTAGAACCGCCCAGAGCATACACTCCGCTGGCATAGCCTTCCAGGCCCATTGTCACATCTGCACCAACTTTGAGGTAGTGGAGTAGGACTTTGCAGAAGGGACCACAAAAAACCATTAGGCAGACCCCAAAAAGGATGGGACGAGCCGATGGTAAAGATGTTTGGCCAGAGATGGAAACAGAAGGCAAAGGATAGAACATTTTGGATTTCGGTTGATTTGCGCTTAAATAGATAAGCGACGACAAATTGATATTGGATTGGATATTGCATTGGACATAAAACTTAATGGCCCAAACCTTATTAGCAACTGCAATGCATCATTGTTTTGGCAGTTCCACTTTGGAGACGGAGGCAGAATGTTCCACGTTTTTTTACTCTAGCATCTCTGGCTGGTAATTATGCAAGCTGGCCATGGTAAAACATAATGGGGCAGACACGTGCCAAAGGGGGGAGTGTACACTTTATTTCACAATGAACCTAAAAAGGCAAACACACATGCAACAAACTTGTGGCACCGTCCAAAAAAGGGATCTTGGCCCAGCTAGAAGTTTTCTCTCTGAGCTTGGTGTTTGCACAGGCATTTGGGAACCTATGAAACAGGTTTGGACACATCAGTGTACCTTCCACACTATTTGTATAAGGAGAGTTTGTCTAAGACTCTCACAATAGTCCCCTACTCCACCCTTCTTCCAGCTAGCAAATGTGAACACGTTGGGCATTGGGGAGGGGGGGCCAAGTGAAGGAAGGATTTGAAAAGCAAACAACGGGTCTGTGGTGTTGCACCCTTTACTTGCAGAAGTGTTACATACAGTAAGTTGTCTTATCACTGAATGGTCAGGAAACAAACCCAATAGTCTTTATGGAAGAAACTATGGGACTGTAGTGGTGTAGTGATTAAGACTCTGCACTTGGTGACTGGAAGTTCAGCAGGTTGGTAGTTTGAGACCCAAATGCAGCATGATGGAGTGAGGTTCTGTTTCTGTCCCAGCTTCTGCCAACCTAGCTGTTTGAAAGCAAGAAATTGCAAGTAGATAAATAGGTACCACTTCGGTGGGAAGGTAAACAGCCAAACTTGGCTTTGTCATTGGCAGTAATTGGCAGACCAGTATGTGAGCTGGATTCTGTATCTCTCCACAATCACATAGTGTGTTGCTGTCTGCCAGCAGCCCCCGCTTGAGCCTGTTGGTCTTGCATTCAGGGACTCTGACCCTCAACCTATTCAGGGTCCTCCAAATGATGTAGGGGAGATTGAGACCTCCGCCATATCCTCCTTTAATGTCATTCCTTGTCCAGAGAGCTCCTTCCTCCATCTTCTAATTAGGTTTTGCTCTTGTGTACTCTCAAGAATTATTGTTCTTGCCATAAAGCTCTTCCTGGATCTAGTGGGCATGAAACTCATCATAGCCATTTAGAGCCATTTCATTCTCTTGTGTCTGCTGCTACTCCTCTCCTTATCTTAGGTGGAGCAATACCAATAAGGGTATATTTTTTTCAACTGGTGTAGGTTTAAGGCATTCTGTCAGTATGTGCATTGTTTCATTAACAGAGATGTCAACTTGTTTTGCATGTGTGGATGTGCTCCATACTGGAGCAGTATACTCTGCTGCAATGATGCTCTGGGCCAAAGCTGACGCACGGAGTGTGGATAAATGAGTTGCCCATTTATATTCTGTCAACTTCCTGATGATATTGTTCTTCAAACTAACCTTAGCCTCAGTATTCAGGCAGTCCTGCTTAAAAGAGAGCACTCTGTCAAGTGTCACACCAGGTATTTCGGTGCTGAACAATGCTGTAATCAATTCCCTTGCCACATAACATCCATCTCAACCTTTGCCTCTTGTTTTTGGAGGTGCAAAGCACACACTTGAGTCTTGCTCCGGTTGGGCTTCAAATGGTTGATGGTGTAATACTGTCCTAATTCTTAAGCTCCTGCTTAAACTCTCATTGCTTCATTCTCACCTTGCTTAAGTCCCAAGAACTTCAGAGAGATGTAACTCGACCTGATAGGCAAAGACTACAGAAGGGGAAGTATGACTAGTAAAGCAGAGTTAAAAGGTCTACCATTGTATGTTGTCTGTATTTGCTTAGCACCAGATAACCAGCATCAAATTATATGCAAGAGAAACTAATATGTTTGAAATCTATGTTAAATAAGGCAGGAGAGACATACACAGGGAAAATATAAATCTGCCTAAAATCTGAAATGCATCCCCCCAAAAAGGCAGCACATTTTTTCAGAGGTGGGAAGCTAGAATTTGGTTTGGGGAAAACCTTCAAAAATGTAAATGTTTAGCAATTGCCTTGGGGCCCTCCTGGTGTGAAGCAAGCTGTTTACAGCTTCTGCACAGTGTATAAGAGAACAGACGTGGAAATGGTTGGGATCCAGATTGAGACAGATTGGTCCTGAGGAAAGGAGCCCCACCCCCTCCTCCTGCGTCTTTCTGTTCCTGTCCTCCAAAAATGCCACACAGAAGGTCAGATGAGCTAATTGTAGTACACGGAGGATGGGATGCCGCCAAATTAAATTGAGGGAGCTTCCACTAGATCTGTGGTTCTCAACCTTGGGTCCTCAGATGTTCTTGGAATGAAAGTCCCAGAAGCCTTCACCATTGACGAAGCTGGCTAAGATTATTTGGAGTTGTAGCCCAATAACATCTGGCTAGGTCTAGCTCAGCCTCAAAGCTTTCCAGTTGAAGCCTTTAGATATCTGTCAGGCGTATGTAACTCAGGTAGAACTCCCAAAACAGAATTACCTGTATGGGATTTCTAGTCCAAGAAATCTGGATATCCCATCCCTGCTGTCATAGCTCTGAGAACAGTGAGAGGTTTAGCTTAAAATGGGCGTCTGATCCCTAGTGTTAGGACTCAAGCTGTCATTTCTGGATGTTCAAGATGCTTGTCTGGAATTCATTCTTATAACAACCCTATAAAGTAGACCAACTTGTCTTAAGGCAGTGGTAAGTAAACTCTGTTTGTGAAGGGTTCTAGCTACAAAAAACACTCATTTTTAGTGGGAGAAGTTTTGGTATGATAGTCCCAAAAACTAACTTTCCTTATAAATGTCTGCTGAAATCTAGTCATTTTCAGGACCCGTGGGTGTCGAAGTGACAGACCTACACCTATACCAGTGGTTCTCAATGTGGGGCCCGCACACACCCCAGGCCTAAGTCAGTACATTGCCTGATCAGTGCTTTGGGGAATTGACTTAGGCTTCTGGGAATTGAAGTCCAAAAACCAAAGGTTGGGAAAGACTGAACTATTGCCTAACAGAGAGAGGTCTTTTCTGTTCAAGATTACAACTGCAATTCCCGAAATTCCCTACCCCCAATGGCTATGGGATTTTAGAAAGTTTAGTTTAGAAAAACACAAAACTTTTCTATCTCTTATGCAGTATAATCCATGTACCTGTTTACACATTTCTATACTGTCAGAATATGGCTGCTTTTTTTTTTTTATTAAGATGGAGTTTTCTTTTCCTTTTTTTAACATTCTACTCTTGTCCAAAGATTTAGACAATATGGCCTTGCTGTGTTGATCAAGTTTATTGTAATATAAATGCTCTCACGTCGAGAAGCTGCCTGTATCGCACTAATAATGCATCCTTGAGCGCTCCAGTTAAGAGAAGGCATTTCAAAAAGTGATTCCTAATCACTGTTTCTTACAAAGCTTATATGTCCAACTACCCCGTTGTGGAGAGAGAAAGTTTAATAAGTGGAAAGAAGTTTGCTCAGTGGTTCTTGCAATCTGTTCTTCTTGTGTAAGGTTAGACAGAATAGAAAATAGCTTAACTGATTTCCTCTTGTATAAATCATAATTGCACTCCAGGGCATTGATTTAAGCCACCTTCTTGATTGAATTCACTGAAGTGGAGGGTTTCAGTTGGTCTCTTTATGGTTGCCATCATTTTTTCCTGTGTTTAGTCATGACAGGTTTTTTGTTATAAGAGTTTTTAAAAAAGCATTTTGATCAGGCATATTCCAAAAAACACATGTTTTTATACACATTTTCCGTAATACATACATTCTATGTATTTCCCTTCTAAAGCAGATATTTTGTACACTTTATTAATGTATTTACTTTATTTGTATCATATGTTTCCCCCAAGAAGCCCTATTCAGACATTATACTACCCTATGTTATGAACATCCTGAGGAAAGACCCTATTCCTGTTTATTATTGTTTCGATCATGGATCTAACAAGGAGACCATCCTGCTCATGTGTAGGCTCTGCCCATAAACCAGAAGCCTGGAAAATCTGGGTTCTTATTTCCATCCATCCATCATTTCTTTCCTTGCCATCTATCCATCCATCCATTGTGGGATGTTCTCCCACTCTGAGTGGCATACAATAACTAGAAAATCCCCCATACAATACAAATCAAACATAATATAATATAAAAAGGCACAATAACCCATAAACAACAAACCTATAGACTGTAGGAAATATTACAACTTTTGTTTGTCTTATATAGATAGATAAAGTAAAGGTAAAGGTTTCCCTTGCTCGAAAGCCAGTTGTATCCGACTCTAGGGGTCAGTGCTCATCTCTGTTTCTAAGCCAAAGAGCGAGCGCTGTCTGCTTCTGCAGACGTTTCCATGGTCATGTGGCAGGCATGACTAGACACCGGAGCGCGTGGAACGCTGTTACCTTCCCACCGAAGCGGTCCCTATTTATCTACTTGCAATTTCTTGCTTTTGAACTGCTAGGTTGGCAGGAGCTGGGACAGAGACGGGAGCTCATTCCGTCCTGCAGTACTCGGGAATCGAACTGCTGACCTTCTACCTCCCAGTCAGTGTCTTAGTGACTTGAGCCACTGCAGTCCCTTATATAGATAGATAGCTATAGAAATATATTTACATAGCATACAAAAGAAATCAAAGTAATATTGTGCCAGTTCATTAAATCTTTGAAATGAATAGATCAATCTTTCAGTGGTTCAAACTGAAGACTATGGGAAATGACGAACTCAACTCTACAAATGAAATGGCTCATTTGTCAAGTTCTACAAGAACTCTAGGCTTTTAACTTGGACAAAAGCATTTCATTTTTGTGACGTTCCTCTTTCAATTCTTTAAATACATCTAGAATCTACCCATCAACAAATCCTTTCCCTTCTTTAGACCTAGTGCTGGATCCATAAGGAGCAGGTGATCCCCTCTAAGCTATTTACAACCCTAGATTGTATAGCACCTGAAATGGGACACAGGCTAGCTATCAAGTCATTAAGGCAGCGCAGACAGTGTAGAAGCAACTGAGACTGAAGGTTTGTTCAGATGATGGAAAGAGCTCCATCTTTTAATTGTCTGATTGCACTGGAAAGGGTCACTTAGCCAGAAGTGATCTCCCTTACGACAGTCTTCTGTCAGTCAGGAAATCAGCCTAGTCTCAAAAGTGTTAGATCTTGTTGTTGTTGTTGTTGTTCAGTTGCACAGTTGAGTCTGACCATTTGCAACCCCATAGATCTGTGATGGCGAACCTTGGCACTCCAGATGGTCTTGGACTTCAATTCCCAGAAGCCCAAGCCCCCATGAATCCACACAAATGGGTTTGCTGCAGTTCATCCGGCCCACACTGCCCTCGTTGCTCCTGGAAGCCGAAATAAAACATGCCTGTATGGAGGAAGGGTTAACCTGGAAGAGCCTTAACCGTACAGGCACGTTTTACTTCTGCTTCCAGGAACAACAAGGGTAGCACAGGCCAGATGAAACGCAGTATACCCATTCATGTGGATTCATGGAACCTTGGGCTTCTGGGAATTTAAGTCCAAGAACATCTGGAGTGCCAAGGTTCACCATCACGGCACCCCTATCCTCAACCATCCTCCGTGGCCCGCTCAGCTCTTCACCCATTGCGTCAACAATTTCATGTAGCCATCTCATCCTCTGCCGCCTCCTCCTCCTTTTGCCTTTGATCTTTACCAGCATCAAGGCCTTCTTGAGTGAGTCCTCTCTTTTCATTTGGTGTCCAAAGTACTTTAGCTTCATCTTCAATATTTGACTTTCCAAGGAGCAGTCAGGCTTGATTTCTCTTAAGATTGACCTATTTGTTCTCCTCGCTGTCCAAGGGACTCTCAAAATTCTCCTCCAGCACCACATCTCAAAGGCATCTATTCTTCTGTGCTCAGCCTTCCTTATGGTCCAGCTCTCACAACCATACATTACAACCAGAAATACCATTGCTTTGACTCTGCGGACCTTTGTTGGCAGGGTGATGTAGGTATTAGCCCTACTGTGGACTAAAGCTGTCCAACTTGGACACAGATCTGGGTCAGGCTGGAACAATATTCACTGTATGTTGTGTGATTGCTGGGAAATTGCTCACATTGTAAGCAATCCAGAATGCAGTCTATGTGTCCTTATGGTCACACCCCGAGATCACACCTTGAGAAGCAAATACCAGTGTCCACAGCCCATGCCCCGGAGCGGGGCTTCAACTCCCAGAACCATAGATCAGTCCATTGGATGATCAATGCTTTGAGGAGTTGACCAAGGCTTCTGGGAAACACTGCTCTGTGAATCCACACGAATGAGTTTACTATGCATACACCGTGTTTCCAAACCTTTGGTTATTGGACTTCAATTCTCAGAAGCCTCAGTCAGTCCATTGGCTGATCAACGCTTTGGGGAATTGACTTAGGCTTCTGGGAATTGAAGTCCAAGAACCAAAGGTTAAGAAACACTGCTATAAACGGAGATGGGCATTGAACCCTAGAGTTGGATATGACTGGCTTTCAAGCAAGGCCAACCCTTACCTTTACCTTACATGATGGCTGGAAGAAAAATCCTCCTTACGCAGAGTTCTGTGGCTTCTTAGTTCCAGAGTAAGCTATTCACGTTTTCGCCTTGGCAGATGGAATGTTGAACAAATTGATGCTCCTCTGCCCTTATCAGATGATCCAAGTAGGCATACACCCACAACACTTGCAAAAAAAGTGGAATTTCTCTCCCCACCCCCACCTCTCCAATGATTTAAAGTGACTCATCTACTGTGTATTTACATTTCTCGCCTGAGGAACAAAGATAGCCCAAGAATCCATGCCATTTCATCTCTAGTGTATGCTTCAGTGTTTTAAGTTCAAAGAAGTCTAGGGTCCTTGATGCAATTGAATGTAACTTCTCTTCTGTATACCAGTGTTGGTGATATCCTACAGACAGAGGCTGGCCTTCTAAGTGGCTAGAATTTAATGCAAATATTTTTGGGTAGGCACATTCATCCTTCTGGATGTCCTTTTGAGGTTGAAGAGAGCAACCACATAGAAGGAATGTGTACCTACTAGGGCAGTGATAGCGAACCTATGGCAAGCGTGCCAGAGGTGGCACTCACAGCCCTCTCTGCGGGTACCCTTGTGGTTGCCCCAGCACAGTTTGCCCCACCCTTCTGCCCAGCAGCTCAATGGGAGCACTTCCTCCCTCCCCCCAGCACAGAGTTCACTCAGTCCCTCTGCAGAGCAGCCCTCCTCGGTTGCTGTTTTGGCACTTTGCGACAAATAAGTTTTGAGTTGCAGTCAGGCGCTTAGTCTCTAAAAGGTTAACCATCACTCTTCTAGGGTTTGAAATGCAAAAAAGATTCCGCGGAGACCAGAAATGGTGGGAAGTTTGAAAAAAATTACTCTCTTTATACTACAGTTTCCAAAATCTGGGATGGCCATACAAATAAAAACTGCTGGCTTCCACTCCCTGACAGAGAGTATAGTTTGTCAAGTGCTGTTATTTTGTTTGGCATGTTTATAAGTTCTGAGCAGGGGATTGGGTGGCTTGAGAAATATTAAAGGTGACTTTTTCTTCCAATAGTAGTTCTGTTGAGTAAATCATGTAGGTAAAGGTCTCTCTTGCTTGGAAGCCAACCTTGTCCACCTCTAGGGTTCGGTGCTAATCTCCATTTACAGCCAAAGAGCCAGCGCTGCCTGCGTCTGCAGATGTTTCCATGGACATATGGCAGGCATGCCTAGACACTGGAGTGCACAGAATGCTGTTTACCTTCCCACTGAAGTGGTACCTATTTATCTACTTGCAATTTCTTGCTTTTGGACTGCTAGGTTGGCAGAAGCTGGGACAGAGACAGGAGCTCATTCCATCATGCAGTACTTGCGTCATGAACTGCTGACCTGCCGACCTTCCAGCCATCAAATTCAGTGTCTTAACCACTAAGCCACTGCATCCTTTTAGTAAATCATATATTTTATTAAATTATTTTTAAACACTACTTTCTGTCTCATGGATTTTCACAAATTCCAGATACATTTAAATGCAATTAATCACTGAATTTGTGAGAAAAGTTAAATCATGAACTATGAAGTAATTAACTAAGGCAGGCAGCCTTAGTTATGAATAGCCAGAAGAGAGATTTCATTGCTCCAAATGAGCAGTTCTAAATTTGATTGTGGTAGATGTTATCTTATGGTATGTAAGCATGCAAAATTATTGTTTATTGAAGCACTTGAGATGCTTCTCAGTTTCCTTTAGGGCTAATTTATTTACAAATATTACGATTGAGTAGAAATACAATGTTAAAGAGAAACCATTTTTAGTACAACATCAGAGACATGTCCAACTTCTAAAGATGGTAGCTGGCAAGTCCTCTCTTTGAGAAGAGCCCTGTCTCCCTCTTCCCACATGGAAGAAGTCCTCCCATCAGCTTGCTCCTCCTAAAAACAAAATGTTATTTTGCTTTGGAAATGATGGTTCAAATTATATGCAAACTTAATGGAGCAAGAGTCATGGCTCAGATGGAAGCCCTCGTGAGGGATTGGCTCTCCTTATTTCTCTCTCCTCCACAGTGAGACCACATGCTGGGCCGGACATCCTGCTACAGTAATGGAGTAGACCATATAGCCAGCGACGCAATGCCAAGTGTTGGGTGGCGGTAAATAGCCTGACTCCCTAAAGGGCCAATGGCTATGGGTGGAAGAGACACTTTAGGTGGGGTGATGATTCCCCCTCAGTGGAGGAAATGCTACTGGAAACTATCGTACTGGGCCCAACAGCAAAATGAGCGGAGGAGGAACCACTTCACTATTCTGATTCCCAACAGTCATGGAAGGCGGGAGAGGCTATGCCAGATGGACTGGCTGTGAAGGCGCACCTTGATAACATCCTCAAGGCTGCAGCTGTCCATTGCAGTCCTGGTGTTAAATCTTGCATGTTTCATTTCATACGTGCCGCAGGAGATGGCTCTGAGATCATAGTGTGTGGGCCACTTCATGGCAAGCTGGGATCCACCTTAAACAAATTCATGCAAATGGCATTTTCCCAGTTTGAAAACAATTTCCAGAGGAGGAAAAGGATACTCGGATGCAAGTAGCAGCCACTGTCACCACTGTTATAAGTTTGGATTTAAAGGGGGGGGGGATTCATACCTACGTCTCTGCCTCCGAGGACACAGAGATAGATGACAATGTTTTACTACAAAGCACTGTTAATTTTACTTTTAGAAGATATTTATTGGTGGCACTTTGGCCAACGGGTTTCCGATAGTAATGAGTTTAAGATTAATGTGGGTAAATTATGTTGAGTATTGTAGTACGGCCCCAGCATGCACTGGTGTTAGCATAATAACCATAGTGACAAGAATGCTAGCCTAAACTAAAGGAAATTGTTTTATATTGTTTGTCCCTAAGTAGCCAATTGAAAAGTTTCCTGTCTTCCTACCTCTACAGGTCATCTGACCTATTTGTATGTATTAAGGCTTTGCCTGTTCTGCCCTTCATTCTCTTGTTCTTTTGCCTTTCAAAGAAGAAAGAAGTCTATTTGGGCTTCTCCATTCTGCAGGCCACATGGCAGGCCTATAAGACTAAAAGACCTAAAGACTTTACTTTAACTGTACTTCTTTCTAAAAACAACCTCACCAAGAGTCCTGAGCTCATGTATATTTCTCTGACCTAATTGTGAGTAAACGCTATTTTGTGCTTTGGATGATCAATGCTTTGAGGAATTGACCAAGGCTTCTGGGAAATGAAGTCCAAGAACCAAAGGTTGGGAATCACTGCTCTGTGAATCCACATGAATGAGTTTACTGTGCATACACCATGTTTCCAAACCTTTGGTTCTTGGACTTCAATTCTCAGAAGCCTCAGTCAATCCATTGGCTGATCAACGCTTTGGGGAATTGACTTAGGCTTCTGGGAATTGAAGTCCAAGAACCAAAGGTTAAGAAACACTGCTATAAATGGAGATGGGCATTGAACCTTAGAGTTGGATATGACTGGCTTTCAAGCAAGGGCAACACCTTTACCTTACATGATGGCTGGAAGAAAAATCCTCCTTAAGCAGAGTTCTGTGGCTTTGAGTACAAGTCTATTCACTGGCTGAGCTAAACAGGGAGAAAGCTTTGGAGAACTTGCCTTCAGACTAAGATTTACCTAAAACCTTCCCCCATTTTACTGTGTTGTTGTTACATATAACTTAATAAATTAATCGGCTAGTCCCAACTATGAACTATAGTTTTCATCAGGTCCCAGTGATAAAACATCACCCAACCATCCTGGTCTGTTAGCCTGTGATCAGTCAACCCAACAAAGGACTGGCTGGCCAACATGCTAACCCAGGGGTGCCCAAACTTTTCAGGCCATGGACCAGTCATGTGGTTGAGCAGGCCGGTCATGTGGTTTCTCCCACTGGGGGTAGAAGTAAAACACACCCAGACATGCACAAAACACTGCTGTAGGTGCACCCGTGGCTAGCATAAATGTTTAGAACAGCCATGGGTGTATTTACGGCAGTGTTCTGTGCAGGTGCAGGCACGTTTTACTTCTACTTCTGGGAGCAGCGCAGGCCAGATGAATTTGTGTTCGGAGCCAGATCCGGCCCATAGGCCATAGTTTGTGCACTCCTCTGCTAACCTGAAGAAGTTCAACCTGCCTGGTCGCCCTGATCTGTTGTTGCCCTCTTCTTAAGCTAGTTCCATCTCCTCTGCTTGTCCATGGTCTCTGCCACTGCAATGGCTGACTCAGCCAAGCGCTCTGAAGTAGCAAGTGGATGCAAGATCTCGCCCAAGGGAAGTTTAAACTCTTCATAAAAATTTGATGTGTTGTTTTCTGCTACTTATACTTTCCTGCCTTGACTCACTTCACCTCCTTTTTTTAAAAATGCACAGCCTGTTCGCTTTCTCAAAGCAATTTTGCCTAATGAACTGATGACTCACCTATTTTCTCATGACACCAGTGTATTTACTGAAGGCATCTCTGGATAGCAAATGATAACCAAGTAAGAAAGTGAACTTGACTCAGCAAGAAACATAAACACAGCAAAACAAAAAGGCCACCACAGGTATTGAGGGCATCTTGGATCCCTCTGGCCAACAAGAGAAAAGGGCACCAGGGGGCTACCGATGCTTGCTATAGCTTTATTGAAAATCTGTATCATTTCACCCTGATCCTTTTCTGCAGAAATGCACCAAAGACTGAAGGAACTGGACATGTTTAGCCTTGAGAAAATGGAACTGAGAGGGGATATGGTAGCACTCTTCAAATCGTTGTTGTTGGCTGCAACTCATATCCAAGAATGCATTTTTTTTCCTGATGTAGGAAAAATGCCATTGCCATGAATTTGTTTAAGGTGGATCCCAGCTTGCCATGAAGTAACCCACACACTGTGATCATGGAGTACATATGAAATGAGACATGCAGGATTTGACGCCAAGACTGCAATGGACTGCTGCAGTCTTGAGAATATTATCAAAGTGCGTCCATCTGCTGTGTCTTCTTCCACCTCCTTGAATGTTGGAAATCAGAATTCCTCCTCCGCTCATTTTGCTGTTGGGCCCAAACTGATGGTTTCCAGTGGCATTTCCTCCACTGAGGGGGACCATCACCCCACCTAAAGGGGCTCAATCCACCTGTAGCTGTTGGCCCCTTTAGGGAGTCAGGTTAGTTAACCACCACCTGACCCTTGACGTTGAGTCACAGGATGACTGGTCTACTCCATTACCATAACGGGATGTCTAGCCAGACTTATTGTTTGCTATAGCTTTGTTGAAAATCAATATCATTTCACCCTGTTCCTTTACTGCAGCGATGCACAAAAGACTGAAGGAACTGGGCCCATTTAGCCTTGAGAAAATGGGACTGAGAGGGGATATGATGGCAGCCTTCAAATACCTGAAAAATAATCATAAATAGGAAGGGAAGGTTCTGTTCTCCATCATCCCTGAGTACAAGATGCATAATAGTGGTCTGAAAGTACAGGAAGCCAGGGATAGGTTGAGTATCAGGAATAACTTCCTAATGGTTAGACCAGTACAACAATGGAACCCCTGACCTTCCTCTTGTCTTTCCACAGGATGCAATAATTTGTGGGACAACATTACCTGCTGGCATGCAGCCCGTTTTGGTGAAACCAGAGTGTTGCCCTGCCCAGTCTACTTCACCTTCTTTTCAAAGACTCAGGGTGAGTCATGCTGATGGTCCTAATGAAAGAAAGATTGTGGTGTTTATTTTCAGAAGGGTTGCTATGATCTTTTGAAAAACTTTTTAACTGGGGGGAAATCACATCACATCCTTCCTAGGATGGTGGTCTGCTCCAACACAATGCGACGACCCCTATAACAGCGGGTATCAGAAAAAAATATTTTCAGATGATTTTGATGATGATGATGATGGGATGACAAAAATTCTGCTAGCACGCCATGACATCACGGACGTCATGGGCGTGGCCAATGGCATGACGTCATGACGTCACGGCCGACGTCATGACGTCATGACGTTGTGGGCAGGGCCAAAATAAAAATAAATAAAAAATAAAAATAAACATACACACACACCCCTCCCTCTCAGCCCACCCACCCAGACACAAATAAATAAATAAAATAAAAACAACCACCCACCCAAAACACAAATAAATTACCCACCCACCCCAAATAAAAACCCCTCGCTTACCTTTCTTGGGACCCGGCACCCCGATTGCTGTCCACAGCCGCCGCCGCCGCCGGAGCTGCCTGCACCCCTGTGGCGTCCTCCTTGGGCCGGTACCTTTTTAGCCCGGCTCCGGCCATGGCGAGGGGCGACGGGCAGCTGCGGCTGCCGCGCCTCCCTGGGCCGTCCCCATGCCGCACCGCCGCCGCCTACAGCTTCCTCCTCCGCAGCGCGCGGCAGCCGAGCTCAAAAGGGACCGACCCAAGAAGGAGTCCACAGGGATTCAGGCAGCGGCAGCTCCGGCGGCGGCGGGCGGCGCTGTGGACGGCGGGTGCAGGCACCCGGCCCACAGGCGCCCGGCGGAGGCGGCGGCAGCGGTGTACCCCGCCGGGCGTCCCCAGGGCATGGGGCTTGTCAGCAGCGGACGGCCGAGGCAGCCCTCAACGTGCCGCGGGGAGGCGCCCCCCTCAGAGGGCTGCTGCCGCCGCCGCCGCTGCCCTGAAAGTTCTAAATGTTTTGAAAATCGGAGCGAAAATGGCTCTAATTGACTGCGCATGCGCAGAAACTCAATCTGACGCATGTGCAATGCGTCAGATTGAGTTTCTGCGCATGCGCAGTCAATTAGAGCCATTTTCGCTCCGATTTTATTTATTTTTTTCTTTTGGTCAGGCGTCCGGAACCGGACGCCCCAAAAGTGGACTTCCCCTCACGGAGAACCCTCCGGGATTGGTCTTACCGGTTCCAGAGATCCGTCTGGAACCGGTGACATCCCATCACTGTAACCAACCCACCTCAAAACTTCAACTATTTTCTGGACTGGATCGTGAAACTGAGAGTGAGACTTACTTCTAGTCAAGAGATGATTTGATGGCATTTATTTAAGATGTGTACAAATGCCTTAGTGTACTAAACATGGAGAAAGCATAATTCTCTTAAAATTACACATTTTATGCCCTGCAGTGGCTCAAGTGGCTAAGACGCTGACTGGAAGGCGGCAGGTCAGCAGTTCGATACCTGAATACTGCAGGACAGAATGAGCTCCCGTCTTTGTCCCAGCTCCTGCGAACCTAGCAGTTAGAAAACAAGATTCTGTTGGTCTTCCTTGCCCTAAAGCCTGTTGTTGGGTGGTCAGCTCTGCTTGTAGCCTGTGTCTGCAGACATTTCCGTGGTCATGTGACAGGCATGACTAGGCACTGGAGTGCATGGAACGCTTGCCTCCAAAACCGCTAGGTTCGCAGGAGCTGGGACAGAGAGGGGAGCTCACTCTGTTGTGCAGCACTCGGGTCTCAAACTGCTGACCTGCCAACCTTCCAGTCATCAAGTTCAGCATCTTAACCACTAAGCCACCACCATCCCTAAGATTCTGGTGAGAAATGAATAATTTTTCTGAGCATCTCTGAGCCTGCCCTAATTCTTTTCCATCTCTTTGTGCTGGTATCAGGGACAGAGGGCATAAAGCTCTTAGTTCTTCTCATGTTCACAAGGAAAAGCCTTGGATTCACAGATTTGCCAGGAGTTTCTAGGCTAGTGATGGTGAACCTTGGCACTCCAGGAGTTCTTGGACTTTGGTTCCCAGAAGCTGAAGTCTCTGTGAATCCACACGGATGGGTTTACTGCACATAGACTCCAGGTGTTCTTGGACTTCAATTCCCAGAAACCCAATTCTCTGTGAATCCACATGAGTGGGTTAGTGTGTATACCTGGAGTGCCAAGGTTCGCCATCACAGTTCTAGGCCATTTACATGTATCCCATTGTGGATGCAGAAATTCTCAAACTACAAAATGTTCAGGCATATCAGAAAACAAACCACAGATTAACACGGCTACTGTTCCAAAAAATTCAACTATGAAATGTTCGTTTGCTACAGCAAAAAAGGAAAGTATTTTGACACACTGAAGTTTCAAATGTTTAGCACCATGTAAGTGTCTTTGGGCAGGACTCATTTTGTCCCCTACAGTGATCTACATTGCATCCTTGTATTGATTGATCGATTGATCGATTGTATTTATATTCTTTCTTCTCCCATGTCTAGGCCAGACATGAAACTGCCAAGTTGAAGGCACCTTTTGGTGAGTTCATTCTGCAGTTCCTTCTGCCTGACTTTGTGTGAGAAAGATTTGCCGGCAACACAAGGTTGCCATTACCAGGTTATGCCTGATTGTGGTTTAAAAACACCTTCATCTTCAAGGAGACTCTTTCTGTGTACCCCTTGCATTTATATCCCTCCCATCTGTTAAATACTGTATACCACTCTGTCTGGTTTACAGCCAAAGAAAGTAAAACATGTGAAATCAACTATCATAACTAGTACAAACAAAACGACAACACATAAACAACATAATGAATCTTTAAGGTCCTCCTGGCTTTTTCTAATCTTTTGAAACAATGTTGTGGGTCTATCCCACCAGGTAAACTGCAAGCGTTTTGGAGAAGCTCACCTCTGTTTATGTATTTACGGCAGTTTCATCCCATTCTTTGATGAAGGAAAGAGGGAAAGAGCTGTCAGAGTGGCTTACCGTGATCCACAAAAAGAGAAGCCTCGCCTACAGCCTTGCATTTTAAACAACAGGATGCACAAAGAAAAGAGGCTGGGAAGAGAGTGGGGGGATTAGTTTAGGCATGTAAGCCTTTGTGATCAATTTCAGCAGGTCATGGAGATGGAGCTGATTCCATCCAGAAGTCTTCTGTTCCTCTTCTTCCTTCGTCTGAAGCTGTAGCCATACCAGAGATAATATGGGGTACCTCCTTCTTCTTCTTCTTTCGTGTCTAGACCAGACGTGAAACTGCCAAAATGAAGGTACCTTTTGGTGGGTTCATTCCACAGTTCCTTTTACTTGACCTAGTGTGAGAAAGATTAGCCACCAACACAAGGTTGCCGTTGCCCCTGGGTATGCCCGATTATGGTTCAGAAATACCACAGTCTTCGAGGAGGCTCTTTCTGTGTACCACACCTGATAGCTATTAAATTGGGATTGTTGGCAACCTGTGGGTCATCGCTGTTGGGCATTATGGTGGGAGGTGGATAGCAACTCTACCCCAGTCATGGAAATAGCAAACATTTGGCTTTCTGAATGGTAATGCTCAGAATTCTTCTTCTTCTTCTTTTACTCTTTTGGGTGTCAAGGGAGATACAAGACTCTTGTTATGGCACTTCTGGCTTCCCGCACCAGTGTTGTTTGGTGTTGTGTTATTTCTTTGATGTTATCCCTCCATGTTCCTCTGGGTCTCCCACCTACTCTTTCTCTGTCTCTTCTTTCCACACATGCCTTGTATGTATGGAATTCCAAGACATTCTTTCCAAATGGGCAAACCACTTTCTTTGTTGTCTCTGGCAATGTATGGTTGTGAGAGCTGGACCATAAGGAAAGCTGAGCGCAGAAGAATAGATGACTTTGAAATGTGGTGTTGGAGGAGAGTTTTGAGTGTCCCCTGGACAGTGAGGAGAACAAATAAGTTGGTCTTAGAAGAAATCAACCCCTGACTGCTCCCTAGAAGGTCAAATAGTAAAGATGAAGATGAAGTACTTTGGACATCAAATGAAAAGAGAGGATTCACTTGAGAAGGCCTTGATGCTGGGAAAGGTGGAGGGCAAAATAAGAAGGGGGTGGCCAAAAATGAGATGGCTAAATGGTATTGTAGACACAATGGGCACAGAGCTGGGCGGGTTGAGGAGGATGGTGGAGGACAGGGGTGGCTGAGTGTAGGGCAATGGTCCGTGAGGTCGCAAAGAGTCAGAATCGACTGTGCGACTGAACAACAACAAAGGGTCCATGCTTGGAACAGGCAACATAAGGTGGGATTGAATCTACTTTATATGAGGTGTTTCTTTATGTTAGTCACTATTGCCTTATGTTGTAAGAGCAGAGCTAAATTGTCTCAAAATTTGGGTTGCCTTACTGCACCGTATGTTCGTCTCTTTGTCCAATTTGCCATCTTCAGTAAATATTGTTCTAGGTATTGGAACTCTGCCACTTGTTTTATGCTTGTTCCCTCTATCTCATTATCTAGAGTATGCTGCTTCCTTCCATTTGCCATTACCTCAGTCTTCTCTTTATTGATCCTCATATTATTTATCTTGCATTCTTGGTTCATGGGCCTAATGCAATGGTGGTAAACCTATGGCATGAGTGCCATAGGGGGCACTCAGAGCCCTCTCTTTTGGCACAGGTGCTGTCACCACACCACAGAGTTCACCCTGCCCCTCTGCCCAGCAGCCCAATAGGAGTGCTTCCTCCCTCCACCCAGCACAGAGTTCACCCCACCCCTCTGCTCAGCCCAATGGGAGTGCTTCCTTCCTCCCCCAGCACAGAGTTTGCCCCACGGTGTTGCTGTAGTTCCTTAGCTGTACTTGCTATCAATGCCTGATTGTCTGCAAAAAGTAATTTGTTGATAGTGTTTCTAAGCCCATGCATGGAAACAATAGCAATATCGACTGTATAGCAATCCCAGAAAAAGAATATCTTAAATTACTTCTGTATATTCTCTACCTAGAAAACCTTGGAAAGGATTGTTGTAAGTCAGAATTAGCTTCACAGCTTTTGATGATGATGATGATGATGATGATGATGATGATGATGATCATGATCATGATCATGATCATGATCATCATGAACTAACTGCCCCTAAGGCACACCTTTTTTGTATATGGCTTCCCTCAAGGTGTGCACTTTTATGCAATCTTCTCTGAACATTCACATTTTGAGCGTGTCATTTGGCTAAAAACTGTGTGACAAAATTCAAAGAATTGCAAAAAAATAAGAGAGAGGATAGTTTTGCCCCAATTCACATGTTCGTTTGGAAGCTGCGAAGTAGGTCGATTCGCATTAAAATGCAAGCCCGACAGATTTTTCTCTCCATCCATCCCACCCCCTGGGGCTACTTGAATGCAGAAGAAGAGACTGGCTTGGATCGCCAGGTTACACAGGCGGCTTGTGCAGAATGGAGCAAGATTTACCCTTAACGAAAACACATTAATGCTGAGGTAGCTGTGTTTATTTTCAATCTCCCTGTCAATTTCTTACCCTTTTCCCATCCTCCGGGGCAGCTAAATTCACAGCCTCCTTCCCTTTCCGGCTTTCTGTGAAAGCACCAATAAATCACTTTGCACTCTTATTTATGCTCTTTTCTGGACAGGTTAATCCACTGAGTTTGGCTTGTATTTTCCCTCCTTCCCCCCCCCCCTCCTCTTTCTCTCACTTGCATTCTGTCTCTCTCTCTCTCTCTCTCATTTAATCTCACATCCACGCCATGGCTTCAATGCATTTCCATCCTGCAAAATAAGTTCCTCTCGAAGCTAGAGGTGAATGGGAATCACATGGTCTTACAAAAATAGTTGGAGTACGGTTCTCATTGCCCAGTTGGTTTCAGGGTGGCCCAGGATGGCCTTCATGGCTTCCATAGTGGTCCTTTGGCACACGGCCACACCATGCTTCGCCCAATCCTAGCAATCCCTTACTTTGGCACAGAAAGCATATTCATTCCAAACTTAGGTTAGGTAACATGGAGACTTACAACAAAACATAAACGAAAGTTGGTCATCATGGATATGATATTTCTGAGTTAGGTTGCTGAAGTGACTAGAAGGGATGAAATCAGGAATGAGATTATAAGGCAAAGAATTGGAATAGAACCAATCTTAAACTGCATACAGATAAGTGGTTTTGCCCATTTGAAGAGAATGTCTTGGAATTCCACACAATACAAGGCATCTCCGTTTACAACCAAAGAGCCAGTGCTGTTTGTGTCTTCAGACTTTTCCATGGTAACCTGGCAGGCATGACTAGACACTGGAGCAAACAGAATACTGTTACCTTTTTCTGTTTATAACTTTTTGCTTTCGAACTGCGAGGTTTGCAGGAACTGGGACAGAAATGGGACCTCAGTCTGTCATGCAGCACTCGGGTCTCAAACTGTTGACCTTCCGACCTTCCATTCATCAAGTTCAGCATCTTAACCACTAAGCCACCATAGTCTCTTCACTGGAGGAATAGTAAAATAAAAATGTGACTATTGATGATAATAATGAATAAGCTTCCATTTTAGGTGGGGAACCATTTTCAGTTAAACAGAGAGACCTTCCACATCAACATTTTACACCCATTTCTTGGCCTTGAACATGTATTTCGAAATTGATGGCTGTCCGTGTGCATCTTCATGTTGGAGTCTCTTCGTTTTCTTTTTTTGCTTCTTTGCACAACAGAATCCATCACGCCAGCTCTCAGAAACACTGCGGCAAATGTAAACATTTCCATCGCTTTTCACCGCCAGCTCCTCTTCATCTTTGAGCCATTCTTGGAGAGAAAAAGAAATGAAGGCTTTTGGCTTGCATGTCCAACAGCAGGATGTTGGGTAAACATTCAACTCAGAGAGAAGCCAAGTAAAATGAGCACCAAATTCCGGGGGGGGGGGGGGGGGGCTCAAACATCCAGAATAAAAATTAAAAAAACACCCAAATCCACATTAGATTCTGCTAGTTGGGGGAGTTGTATCCTGAAGAAAGGAACTTGGCTGAACTCTAGTTGTAGTACACTCATCATAAGAGAGAAGCATTATTGGAACTGGTGTTGAGGTGTTGTTGATTTGAAGTTTTGGGAAATGTCAACCGTTACTATGCACGCCCATTCAACAGAATGGTTGGGTGCAAATAGGTCAGACAGCAGACCGTGAACACAGATGGCTTGGCGTTGACATATCGGCCCTCAGCACACAAGCTTTCTGGTTTCTGCTGTAGAAAAATGATTTTTAAAATGGAGAAAGGTTTGGGTTACGGGACACAATGTTGATGATCTCTTGGCAGGGCGTGGGGTTTTTTTTTTTTTTTTGTACTTCTAGACACCTGGCAAGGAAATAACTACTTTGACCTCCTGAATGCATGTGCTTTTGACTCATATTGGAAGATGAACAGGGTCAAGGGCAGGTTGGTTAATGTTTTGAATAGAAGACCTGAGGGCGATGCCACATCTCTCTCGGTAGGGCTAGAAAAACCTGAAACCCCATGGAACTTCATTTCATTTCATTTATTCGATTTATATACTGCCCTACTAGGTAAAACTGACTCGGGACGGTTCACAGAATCAATACATATAACATTCCATAACAACAGTAGCATGATAAAAAAATAATACAATATCAAACCAACCAAATACAGTAATAATAAACATATCAAATACAGGTTCCACAATCATAATAAACATATCATCGCAAATCATAACAATTTCGGAAAATAACAATAGAATATGACACAGCAATGGGACAGAGCACCATACAGCAAAAAAAAAATAACAATACAGTGTAGCAACATGATTGAGCAATACAGCAAGCAATACAATATAACAAGGCCTCTGGGCATTGGTAGCGTGGCCCGGAGGGGAGAGCGGAAGCATCCTTCCACTGCCCATGGCCAGAGTTCTTTTATCCTCCTCTGGTGTCGATGACAAGGCTGGGGGGGGTGAGTGACCTTGAACCGCCACAGCTGGCGGTGCTTTTCCTTCTCTGGGCCTCGATGCCTGTCAGTGGTATCCCCCGGTTGATTTGGTTCCATGCATGTTAGTGCATGGAGAACCTATGGAAGGGCAGGACCTTGTTGTTCTGGAGGTAGAACTGCAAGGGTTTATCCCACGTACATGTGAATTGGATGTAGCCAGTGTGGTCTTTGCAGAGATTGCAATGAATCTGGAGTAAATTTGGCCAGCCATATCACTTTGTTGTCAGTCAGTCGCACAGTTGAGTATGACCCTTTGCAACCCCATGGACCACGGCGCACCAGGCTCCTCTATCATTTGCCATCCTCCGGAGTCTGCCCACATCTATGCCCACTGCATCAGTGATGCTGCCTAACCATCTCATCCTCTGTTGCCCCCTTCTCCTTTTGCCTTTGATCTTTCCCAGCATCAGGCCCCCCTTTGGTGAGTCCTCTCTTCTCATTTGGTGGCCAAAGGACTTGAGCTTTAGCTTCAGTATTTGTCTTTTCAAGGAGAAGTCAGGGTTGGTTTCCTTTAGGAAATCCTTCTCCACCATCACAGTTCAAAGGTGTCTATTCTTCTGCGCTCAGTCCAGTTCTCGCAGCCATACATTACTACTGGGAAGTCCCATCACTTTAACTATGCAAACTGGCAGGGTGATGTCTCTGCTTTTTATTATGCTGCCTAGGTTACCCATACCTTGCCTCCCAAGAAGTAAGTGTCTTTTTATTTCATGGCTGCAGTCACCATCTGCAGTGATCTTGGATCCCAAAAAGGTAAGGTCTGTCACTGCTTCCATTTCTTCCCTTTCCATTTGCCAGGGAGTGATAGGGCCGGTGCCATGATCTTGGCTCTCTTCTTTCACTTCTATCTCTAGGCAGAATGAAACAAGTGCCTCTGGTGGGAATTTCTTAGAAGAAGGTCATTAATGTCAGCACTGTGGTGGCTTAGTGGTTAAGATGCTGAGCTTGGAGACTGGAAGGTCAGGGTTCGCTACTCGAGTGCTGCACGATGGATCTTGGGCACATGAAAGGAGCCTCATTCGGGCATCCCCTGAGCAGAGTTTCTCCAGCAAAAATCCTTTCAACCTAGAGTAATTTCTGACATGAAATTTATTTATGTCAAAATATCTTCATTAAATCTCATATGAGGTATATAATGGCTGTGGACTCATTTGGTAGGTTTAGAGCTGGTTGTGTTAGTTATTACAAGGAGGTGGTAATAGCTCTCTACCTGTTCAACGTCTAGCTTATCTGCATATCTTTTTGAAGAAATTGTGTTGTTGTTTTGTCGACATTAATTTTTTTTAAAGAATATGCCATAGATGTAATGTTTTATGTCCATTGGGCAAACTCTTCCCAGGTCTCCGTCAACAGATGCAAGTGTCAAGCCTTACCAGGTTTTTAATTTATTCCCATCCAGGTAACGTGAGTAGGGATTGTACCCGTGAAGGATGGTCCGACATATACCCAGTCTCCTACGGAGCGGCATGTGGACTGGACCCCAATGTCACAGGTCCAGAGGAAGAGGTCAGTAAAAGATTAGCAAGGTACGGTTCTGTAACATTATTAAGGAACCAAATTGTTTGGTTTCCAAACAGTTTGGCCCTTAGGTAGCTTTTGGTGAAGGACGCTGAATGGACAGTGTTGTCTGTTTTATGACATTGAAAATATTTGAGGGACTGCATTGAGCACTTTGGTTGGTAGACATAATGAGAATTACATTCCGGAAAGGCGTGAAAACCTGGCTGGCAGGACAGGTTTGGGGACCTGGGAACGTGGGTTCCCACACCAAGTGGCTTACATAAGAACTGCCTCCCTGGGTTGGAATATGGGAATACTGATGTGTAGTCCTGCGTTGTCTTAATTCTGTGATGATTTTTTAATTCTGATGTTTTTTAATTCTGATGTTTTTAGTGATATTGAGTTGGGTTTTATTTCTGTTTTTATTGGGATGTAAGCCGCCCAGAGTCGGGTCCCCCCGATTGGGGCGGGGTATTAAATTTAATAAATAATAATAATAATAATTTCAATTGATTGTTAATTTATGAAAAATTGCAAAATTCTTCCTGTCCTGAATGGAAAGAGCACCAAATAAGGGACTTGTCCATCCCACCTTGAGGTTTTAGGTGCTTACTTCTTAAAGGTGTGGCTTTGGATCTCTGCATTATTCAACGAGGGTACAGTAGTCCTAAATTAGGTTTGCCACCTTATTTTTCTGAACAGCTTCTCACCTGTATGTTAAGCCACAGTCATTTTTTAGTGTTCCTCTTTGCTGTTGCTGTTGAATTTAATTGGCACATGTGAGAAGAAGTTTTCAGGTTATTATGGAAGAATTTTATTAAAATTGCATTTTCCTCCCATCTTGTTAAAAATAAAACACAGAATGCAGGAAATGGGATGGTTTGGGGCAAATCTGGAAGTTTGCCATGAATCCTATGCTAATATCTCTGCTTTGGTGTGTTTCCGTGTCAGAAATTCCTCTGGGTTGAAAGGATTTTTGCAGGGGACGCCTGAATGAGGCTCCTTCCATTGTGCAGCTCTTGGGTATCGAACCCCGTCCTTCCACTCTCGAAGCTCAGCACCTTACCCACTAAGCCAACAAGGGAGATGTAATATCTGTGGTAAATCAGGGCTGTTGATTGTCAGGCGCTTAAGTTCAGAGACTAACTTTTTATAAGTCTATAGGTGGTAGCTTGGTTTGCTATATCTCCAGCTTAGAAATGTGAATTTTTCAGCTTCCTGTTCTCAGAGAGAGAAAGAGAGAAAATTCACTTATAACAAGGAGTGACTTTTTGCAGACAGGCCAAACACCTCCCAGAGTGAGATTTTGCTTTGTGAGGGTGTTTTGTTTTTCCTGTGAAATCTCTCAGGGAATCTCAGGGAATCCGTCAGATGTGTTGTTTTTTGACAGAAAAGTTGAGGTGGGCAGGATTATTACGATGTCTACACAGAACAGCAGATTTCTTGTGCAGGGTTTGCTTGGAAAGAGATACACAGGACTGTTGCAGTTTCTGAACAGGAGGCTATCATTTCTGCAAAGGATTCATCTGGAAAGGACATTATGGTGTGCCAAATCTGGCAGTTTCCTCTGCTGAACCAAGGGTACAGCTCAAAATGAAAGAGGAACAACAGAGGAAAGTCAGGAAGTCTCCCCAGTTGTGAGTGGAGGTCTGGATGGGGAGCATTGGCATGGTGAGGCTTATGAAACTGCCAAAAATAAGATATTTTGTGAGGGCTTACTGAATCCTTACTCTCAGGTAGCCTATCTTTTGGTGTTCTCAGGACATAAACATCAAGCAAAAATCTGGTTGTGGGAAAATCCTTCTGACTCAAATTGCTCATCAAAAGTCAACCAAGACTGAATTTGGGAAAGTCCCATTTTAGGACTACCAGAGGATTTTGGAAGCCATTGCCCAGAAAAGTAACTTATCCAAGTCCTATCTGAGGGTTCAGATGTTTGTCCATCCCCTGAGACCTGGCTCTTTGGACCACGGACAATAGGGCCAAACCAGGAACATGTTGGTCAAAAGTGTCTACTGTAGACCCCAGATCTTCACCAACTCTTTCCTCCAAAGCCCTGACAGAGCAAAGAATTGGATCAGGTCTATTAAATGTGGGTGTGGGTGTTGCTTCCACCGCATTGTAAATTTCTGTTACTGCAATAAGAAAAGCCAAATTAGCATCTCAAGAACGTCTTGAGTGTAAAGATGAAAAAGAATTAAGAAAGCGGTAAGAGGCCATTGTGTGTGTGTGTTGCCTTGTACAAGGCACAACTCCTTAGGAGTTCCACTAATCACTTTGCAGCCACAATAGAAACTTTCTGACTTCCATGGAGGCAACGAATAGAACTTGCGGGGTTTAACCTTCTCTTTTGAACTTAAGGCCTTGGAAGATAATGAGAAGATTTTTCCAAATAGCTCAAATTCTCTGCCCTCGTTCCATTGTTAAACAACTCTCCTTTTAATATTTCAGAGTTTCATAGAGCCACTTAAAAACAACGATGACTTGGGCTGGTACAGGTGCATGAAACACACTGATGAATGTTTTGGAAGGATTTGCCAAAATTTGCCAAAACAATCAACTCCTGTTTCCTTAGGAAAGAATTAGAGGTTTTGAAATTGCATGTGTGGAGGAATGTAAAATGAACCAATTCCCCCATTTTCTCAAAACCCAAGAGACAATAATAGAATGGGATTTCTTAATCTGACTACAAAACAGTCACAGACATTGTAAGACTGAGGCTAAAAAAAGAAGCGGCCACCAAAGTGGAATCCAAAGCACTGAGAAGAAAATTTTAACATATTTGGAAATAGTGGAATATTTTCAGATATTTAAAAATAAATCACTTTGAGAATCTCAAGGTTAAAAAATCTATCTACGCAGGAATCTAAATCAAAGCAGATTCTATGGAGGGTTGCCCAATTTTCTCTGGAATACCTCAAGTGTTGGAGCGCTCGCCACCTTCCAAGGTCATTGGGTCCGTTGTCATACTGCTCTAACAATTAAGCAGTTTTTTCCTGATATTCAGGCTTCCTGTAGTTTTAGCCCATTACTATGTGTCCTGAACTCTGGGATAATTGAGAACAGATCCTGCCCTTCCTCTTAATGACATTCTTTCAGGTATTTGAAAAGTGCTATCATATCCCCTTAGAAAGATTGTGGTGCTATCATATCTCCTTAAAGATTGTGGTATTTTTGAACCACAATCAGACATACCCTGGTAACGACAACCTTGTGTTGCCAGATAATCTTTCTCACACTAGTTCAGGCTAAGGGAACTGCGGAATGAACTCACCAAAAGGTACCTTGACATGGAGGAAGAGGCAAGCTAAACATGCCTTCACTCATTCCTTGTACAGCTTGATTTCCAGTTTACAAAAATAAGCAGTAATATCCTTTCTTTTTCTGTATTGCCAGACTATATTCTATGGTACTGTGAAAACAGGATACACCATTGGGTACAGTTTGTCTCTCATTGCTTTAACAGTGGCCATGATTGTTCTCTGCATTTTCAGGTAAGAAACCAGGCGTGAATGGGAAAGAAAAACTGAGTGAATGGAGAGAAAGCTTTTGTTCCTGGCCTATTTCTGGGTTTGCTTTTCGTATGGTGGGATAATGGTTCAGTGGACAGAGTGTTAGACACGGAGAAGCTTGCTAAAGAATATAAAGCTGACTTGATGATAGCATGAAATCGTAATCACTTTTGCCTCCAACCCAACTTACAGGGTGTTGAGATAGTAAAAAGGTGATGACATCAAAACTGATAAAATTTATGTTGGATGACAATTTGTCGCTTACCACAGGTACAAAAAATTTCTGCCACTGAATGATCTCTAAATGGGTGGCTAATCCATCTCATAAAAACAATAACATTTCATTTGAAATAGTATATGTACACCAAAACAATAACACTGTCTTGGAAGTCTGAGTCAGTTGTACCGAGTAGGGCGGTATACAAATCAAATAAATGGAATGAATGAATGAATGAAGAATTCTCAACAAAAAAAATAAAATAAAACCAAGGTATGCCTCTGTATTTTGCATTTTTAAAAATTCAGTTTGAAGATATCTTGGCTTTTCCCAAAAAATCTTATCTTTTAGTAAAGTGCTGAGAATTCCCATTTTGAAATTGTTTTCCTTTTTTGTGTGTCTCTCATAAAAAAGAGGAAATGAGAAGAACCCTGATAAGCATTTTAAATCTGTGCCATAATAGATTGAACATTCCGATGGTATCTCCTGTAATGGGGTGGAGGAAGGAGATGGTCATGGCCTTTGGAGTTGTACTCATAGAGTTAGGGTTATCAGTGGCTACTACTCAAGTTGGCTACCTGTCATCTTCAGCATCAGAAACACTACACCTCAGCATATTAGTTACTGAGGAGAGAGACACCAAGGTAAAGGTCGCCCTTGTTCAAAAGCCAGTCATATCCGACTCTAGGGTTTAGTGCTCATCTCTGTTTATAGCCAAAGAGCCAGTGATGTCTGCATCTTCAGATGTTTCCATGGACATGTGGCAGGCATGCCTCAACACCAAGATGCACAGAACACTGTTAACCTTTCCACCAAAGAGATAATTATTTTTCTCCTTCGTGTTGTTTGGGGATGCACACTGATGGGTTCTGCGCCTGCGCTGAATCCTGAGCGGAGCTGGAAAGCTGATTGGATAAAGAGTTTTGAATGTGGGACCGCCCACCATGCCCAACCCCTTTAGGCGCCATTTCGCGCTCTCCCCTCAGTTTGCTTTTTTCCGCTGCGCAAGCAGGAGCCTGGAAAAAAAGCTGTGAGTACTTTACTGAGATTGTCTCAGAATCTTCCAATTTTTCTACCTTACAATTTTTCTCGGACTAGGGGAATTGTTCCCTTGGTCCTCGTGTGGCTGGGGCTCGCCCTCAGCCGCCGGTAAAAAAAAAAAAAAACCAAGAAGGAAACCGTTTTTCCTGTAATCTCGTGCCGGGGCCTCCCGGCCGGGATAATTTTTTCTCTTCGGCCATCTACCTCGGTGGATGGCCTCAGTGGCAGCGTTCAAGCACTGTCCGTCCTGCAAGAGAAAGTTCCCTAGTTCGGACGGACACGTGCGCTGCCTCCGCTGCCTCGGGGAGAGCCACCAGGTCCAGACCTGCGAGGTGTGTAGAGGCTTCTCGAAGGCCGCCATCAAGAACCGCCAATACCGCCTCCAAGCCTACCTCATGGAGGCCGCCCTCGCACCACCGCCTCCCCCAGCTCCAGAGCAGGCCGCTGCCTCAACGTCTGCTCTTTCGACCTCTGCTCCTTCTTCACGGCCGTCGGCCTCCGAACTGTTTAGACGGAAGAAGGAGCAGGAGAAGAAGAAAAAAGATAAAAAAGAGAAGAAGAAGCGCCGCAGCTCTACCTCTTCTCTCCCGCCGACCCCGGGACCGGCTCACCCCTCGCCGCCACGCTCCCTAGCATCCGCCCTGGTTGCAGCCCCACCTACGCCGGGCAGGATGCCGGTCGATGTCCGGGAAACTACACCGGAGAGGGCCCCCAGCCCTCCGCCGTCGCCAGAGGCCCTTCCACCTCCACCGCCGCGACGATCTACCTCTCTTCGCGGCCATTCCGTGGCTCCTGGTCTGGCTTCCGAAGCGCCACCCCAGTTGAGCCTCATCGCCCCGTTTATCGAGGCGATGGTGCGGAAGCTGCATGCCGAGCTCCAAGGCCCTCGACCGGCACCATCCGAGTTCGTGGAGCACCCTCTGCCTCCCGAACCAGCCACGGAGGCACCACCGCTCCGTGACGAGGGTCCGGCACCGAAGCGGCAACGAGTGGAACAGGCGCGGTCGGAGGCCTCTCTCCCTCCGTACCAGCTGCCTCTGCCGGGGAGCGATCCGAGATCCGCCAGGCCGTACTGGTCGGACTCAGACCCCGAGGCCTACCTGCCACCGCCCAGCGTCTCGGTGCGGTCAGGAGGCTCCGACGACTCGTCGGACCAGGAGGAGGAGGATCGGCCACCACCGGTTGCGGTTGACAAATCCCCGGACGATAACATCAGCTCCGTCCATGGCTCCCAACCGGAGGACCAGAAAACATACACGGCCCTCATCACCCGCCTTGGATCCACGCTGGGGATCCGGGCGGAGGCTCCCCTGGACGAATGCGAAGATGTTGTCTGCGGCCTGGCCGACCGGAAGGAGCTAGTCCCCGTCCGTCTGGGACTACTCCCGAAGATCGCCAAGGCGGCCAAGGAGATCTGGAAGAGACCCGTCTCTTCCCATTCGGTGTCCAACAGGGTGGACTCCATGTACAGACTGCTGGAAGACTCCGACTTCCTACACGTCCACCTGGCGCCGAACTCCCAAGTGGTGAAAGGCTCCCAACACCGGACACCGATTAGTAGCACCCCCGTTCCGTCGACCCAAGAAGGGAAGAAACTGGACGCACTGGGCAGGAAGGTCTACGCCAATGCCTCCCTGTCCTTCCGTGCGTCCAACTACGCGACGGCCATGGGGGGCTACCAGTGCCGACTGTGGGAACAAGCGGAGTCCTTCAAGTCACTGCTACCGCCGGACAAGCGAGCGGACTTCGAGCGGGTCTGCATGGAAGGAAACCAACTCAGCAGATCCGTACGGGTCGCCACGTCACGGAGTCAGAGGCGAAGAATCTGGCCTCTGCAATCCAGCTTCGTCGCCACGCCTGGCTCCGCTCCACTGACTTGCAAGACGACGTGAAGCGGCTGGTGGAAGAGCTCCCCTTCGACGGTGAGGGCCTCTTCGCCAAGGAGACCGACACCTCCTTGGGAGAGCTGAAGGGGGACTACGCCACCATCAAACAGCTCCGCCCTCCACGCCGTGGGTCCCACCGTTACCAGCAGGACCAACCGTCGACGTCCCAGGCGGGTCCTTCCTACCAACCTCGCCCACCGCAGAGGCAAGGCGACTACTCCCGGTACCAGCCCTACCGGCCACGACCACAACCCAGCCGCCCACGCTACCAGCAGCGTCCCCAGACTGGTAAACGCACGGAACGGAAGGGCAAACAACGTGTTTGACTTTTCCGTGACCGAGACTCTACCCTACCGCCCTCTCGCCAACTACCTATCGGCCTGGTCTGCCATCACCACAGACGGATGGGTTTTAACCATCTTAGACTCTGGCTACGCGATCGAGTTCAGGAAATGCCCTACTGTCGGACGGGTCCGCGTCACCGATCCGTCCCCACCGCTCCAGGAAGAACTATCAGCTCTCCTAGAGAAGGGCGCCATAGAACCGGTTGCAGCGTCGGAGTCTCACGAAGGGTTCTTCTCCCGCTACTTCCTCGTGGACAAAAAAGACGGGGGGACACGTCCAATCCTGGACCTCCGTCTCCTCAACAAGCACATCGACGCGAGGAAGTTCCGGATGGTGACTCTTCATTCCATCCTCCCACTGATCAACCACGGGGACTGGTTCACCGTCATCGACCTGAAGGATGCCTACTTCCACGTATCCATCAGAAGGGAACACCGCCGATTCCTACGCTTCTAGATCGGCGGTGACGTCTACCAGTACACCTGCCTACCCTTCGGCCTCTCCACCGCTCCGAGGGTATTCACGAAATGCATGGCGCCGGTGGCTGCTCATCTTCGGCTGCAAGGCGTCCAAGTGTTCCCGTACATAGACGACTGGTTGGTCTGCTCCCCATCCCAACAGAAAGCCAAGGACGATGTTGCCCATTGCCTGGCCCTTATGCAGAGTCTCGGTCTACGGGTCAACTACAAGAAGTCTCAGTTGACCCCCACTCAACGAATAGACTACATCGGAGCCGTATTGGACTCTCTGGCTCTGAGAGCCTACGCTCCCCCCAAACGTCTGCTCGACATCCGCACGGTAGTGGCTCGGATCCAGGGCAGTCGTCGCGTCCGTGCCAGGGACGCCCTCCGCTTACTAGGACTCATGGCGTCGACCACAGCAGTGATCTCGCACGCCAAGCTCAAAATGCGGTCGCTCCAGTCGTGGCTCCTAGCCTCCTTCGACAGCACCCACGACAACCTCGGGAAGTGGCTCACACCGACCCCCGAGCTGCGGGACCAGCTGAACTGGTGGACAACGGACCACAATGTGAACGCCGGGAAGCTCTTCACCCTCCCCGCGCCATCCGTCCAGGTCACCACCGACGCGAGCACGCACGGATGGGGTGCGTGCTGCCTCGGGTTACGGGTCCACGGCATCTGGACGCCTGCGGAAGCCGACCGCCACATCAACTTCCTCGAGCTGTTAGCGGTATGGAAGGCGATGAGGTCCTTCAGACTGTCACTAGCAGGCCGCGTGGTGCAGATCGCTTCGGACAACACCACGACCCTAGCCTACCTCAACCGGCAAGGAGGGACCAAGTCCCTCTCCCTCCTTCACCTGACGGTCCAGATCTGGGAGTGGTGCCTGAAGGTACATGTGTTCCCCATCGGTGTCCACATCCAGGGCACGCTGAACTTAGAGGCGGACTCCCTGAGCCGCAAAGGGACAGCGATGCACGAATGGGAACTGGACGGATCGGTGTTCGACCGCCTGTGCCGACGGTGGGGCACACCGAGCCTAGATGTGTTCACGTCACAGATCAACACCAAGTGCCGCCGTTACTGTTCCCGGGCCGGGATCGGCCACGGATCGGAGGGCGATGCCTTCATGGTGCCGTGGCACCAGGAACTGCTGTACATGTTTCCTCCGATCCCTCTCATCCAACGGGTCCTGGTACGGATCCGTGCGGAGAACGCCTGGGCGATCCTGATCGCTCCGTCCTGGCCGCGCCAGCCGTGGTTCCCGCTACTCCAAACCCTGGCTTGCGACCGCTTCCGCCTACCCACCGATCCGAACCTCCTCCGCATGGAGGACGGTCGGATCCTCCACTCGGATCTACCGAGCCTACACCTGACGGCCTGGCTTATCCGCCCGACATAACACGGATCCTTGAACTTTCAAGGAAACCTTCCACGCGAAAGTCCTATGATGCCAAGTACCGTCGCTTCATAGACTTTCTAGCGTCCAGTGACCACACCGTGGACTCGGCATCCCTGCAGGACGTCATGTCCTACCTCCTGCACCTGGCTGAGTCAGGATCTGCACACTCATCCCTAAAGGTCCACTTGGCTGCGGTGGTAGCTAAGGCCCCACCTTCATCAGTATTGTCCTCCGCTTTCAGAGACAAGACTGTTAAAAGATTCCTCCAGGGACTGCGTAATGCCTACCCTCCAGTGAAGATACCACCTCCTCAGTGGTCCCTCACTGCTGTGCTCACCGCGCTCACGAAGGCGCCCTTTGAGCCCATGGCTACAGTGGACATTAAGTTTGTTTCTTACAAAACTGCCTTTCTCGTAGCCATCACCTCTGCCCGGAGGGCAGGAGAACTGGCAGCCCTGCGGTCTGACCCTCCTTTTCTCAAGTTCTACCCCGATAGGGTAGTATTGCACCCGGACCTGGCCTTTCTGCCCAAAGTCCTGACTGAATTCCACCTGGCCCAGTCCATCACGCTTCCAGCATTCTTCCTGAATCCCTCGTCTGCAGAAGAGAGAGTGTGGCATTCGCTGGATGTCAGGAGGGCCTTGCTGTTCTACACACAAAGGACTGCGTCCTTCAGGAGAGCCAAACAACTGTTTGTGGCCTATGGTGGCAGGTCCAAGGGACACTCTCTGTCTGCCCAGAGACTTTCCAAATGGATCTCAAGCACCATCTACTTGGCCTATGAGATGTCATCTCTGCCACCCCCGCCTCATGTCCGGGCTCACTCCACCAGGACATTGGCTTCCTCCACTGCGTTCCTCGAAGGCATCCCGATGGAGGACATCTGCAAGGCCGCTACCTGGTCCAGGTCCTCCACCTTCATCACCCACTACCGGGTTGACACAAGGTCTGCTCCCGACGTCAGACGGGCCAGGTCCATCCTGACGGCTGGTCTCCGATCCTCTTCGCTGATGACCGCCCATCCATGATGCCATCGCGCTCTCCTACATCTCAGGACGCCAGCTGCCCACCATCCAAGTAAGTGAGCTTGCTAGTCACCCATCAGTGTGCATCCCCAAACAACACGAAGGAGAATGACAGGTTTCACTTACCAGTAACTGTCGTTCTCCGAGTATGTTGTTTGGGGATTCACACAACCCAACCCTGCCTCCCCTCAGGGCTGCTGGCCTGAGATGGCCTTATGCTTAGCGGGCAGCTTTAATATCAAACTGAGGGGAGAGCGCGAAATGGCGCCTAAAGGGGTTGGGCATGGTGGGCGGTCCCACATTCAAAACTCTTTATCCAATCAGCTTTCCAGCTCCGCTCAGGATTCAGCGCAGGCGCAGAACCCATCAGTGTGAATCCCCAAACAACATACTCGGAGAACGACAGTTACTGGTAAGTGAAACCTGTCCATCTACTTGCAGTTTCTTGCTTTCAAACTGCTTGGACAGGAGCTTGGACAGAGATGGGAGCTCACTCTTTTGTGCAGTACTCAAGCCTCAAACTGCTAACCCTCCAGTCGTCAAGTTCAGTGTGTTAACCATGTGAGCCATCAGCAAGAATGGGAGAGTAGAGCTTTTGGTTGGCTCTAGCAGGACCATTCTAACATTCTTGTGTTCTTATGCTCTATCTCCAGGAAACTGCACTGCACAAGAAATTATATCCATATGCACCTCTTCATGTCTTTCATCATGAGAGCGATTGCCGTCTTCATCAAAGACTTCATCCTTTTTGAGAGTGGGGAATCGGACCACTGCTTCATGAGCTCGGTCAGTTGTAGTTCCCCTCTAATTGCAAGATATATCCATTGTTTCAATTGTCTGTGTTCCTCCTCCTTTTGGTCACTTAATTCAGCTTTCTTCAGGTGTGTGATAACATAACCAAAATTTGTAAACACTAGGTACCCTAGACCAGTGATGGTGAACCTTGGTACTCCAGGTGTTCTTGAACTTCAATTCCCAGAAGCCCAAGTCAACACTCCTGTTGATCAGGGCTTCTGGGAATTGAAGTTCAGGAACAGATGGCATACCAAGTTTCACCATTGCTGGCCTAGACTATGTTAGCTAGGGATGATTTGAATTCATGGTTGGTTGGTTGGTTGGTTGGTTGAATATATCACCACATGAGTCCATGCCTGCCAACCAGCATAGGATGAAAATACTTTCCCTCAATGTTGCAGGATGGCACCGACACAGGGAAACAGACACTCTAAATCTCCTCTCTCGATTTGATATCATACTTGTACAAGAAACATGGGCAAGGACAGACATCTCTCTAAATGGATATCACTCACACACAATAGAGGCATCCGCAGGAAGTAGACTCAGACATCTCAAGGGTGGTCTGGTGGTTACTAATCTCCAACTCTCTCTGTGCAACCACCACATCACTTCGCCTTCTCAACCAATTGGTAATGACTGCCAAGATCCAACTAGAAGCCATTACACTACTGATAATAAATATATACCTACCCCTGCAGCACAGGAAAGCTGAAAGCAGTTCATAAATTAGAACATAAAACCCTAAAGTACCCATATAACATTAATGTCTTACACCTGAAAGGACTCTATGTTGAGAAGACTGCCTACTCCTTTGCTTGCCCGCTTTGAACAACAAGCACCAAATAATATATTACTTTCAAAAATAATGCCTCAGGCTTAGGAAAAATAAAGTGTGCCGAATCTCCTTCATTTCAGTACCTCCAGGCATGCCTAGTTCTGCATAGCTTTGGGCTTTTAGCTTATGTGGTTGATTCCAGCTGCCAACATTTGACTCTTAAAGATTCTGTGCAACTGACAGATGTTGATGATTGATGCTAACCAGCACCTCCAGTTTCACCAAATCCCTGCTGATCCCCAAATTGGGCAGTATGTTCTACAAGAATTTAATATTTGAGTCAATACAGCTAGATTTGTGGCATTGATACCTAAAGATTTCTATTACGCATATTGCCAATACTTGTGGTGTGTATACGAGTTTATTTTTTTATTGTGGGCCAACATCTCCAGTTCTTCGTCTGATAGCTAGCCTGTCCCTCAAAATGAGTTCTCGTTGCTCTTAACCCTTGCCATTTTCTCAACAGTTCCCATCCTTTGATTATTCATCTTCTCAAAGTCCAGAAGAATTTGCTTCTTGGAATGACCCTGCCAGAAATCCTTCACCCAGGGCAGTTCTAAGTAAAGTCAGAATCTATTTTGACTCCTAGTAGATTTCTGAGCAGGAGTCTTTAGAAGATAAAAGGAGAAACCATTTCAGAATTATATACCAGAGTTATTCTTTCCTTTCAGAGGTGAGGATACTCAACCAAGATCAGTCAAGTAGAGTCAGCTCTAACTGATCAGTTGACTTCCTCTCTGTTGAGTAATGGACAATCACTGTGCAGTGATGCCATGTAAGCAGTTGCCCAGAGACTTAGAAATTTTACTTTTGGGTCTAAAATCCCAGTGTCTCCCAGCCAACCTGAGCAGCATTTATGCTGGTTGTATCATCCTGCAGCTTTTGCTCAATAAATTAGCTCTGAAAAGAAACTCCATTATGCTTAGAAAACATTGCAAAGCTTTTCTAGAAGGCATAAAATTTTTCAGGTAACATAGAAGGGAATTAGAACTTTCCAAGTTGGAAATCTGCAAGTCCAGTTGAGATTCATTGCAGAAATGCATGGCTGTCAACCAGAAAGACCAAATTAAAGGCAGAATGTAGCCCAGGGCATTTTCCCATCCCTATTTAAAAACCAGCTCACAATACACAAAAATATCCCATTTTTCTGCTTCTATTCATAAGCTGTAAGAGTTCAGAGGTCGTTTCAGCCAATTTGGGGTGTGGGTTGGAAGATAATGCCATTTGATTTTCCATAAAGGCTGGGGAGAAACAGCCCATCACCCTATACTGCCCTGCACAAAGGCTGTTGAGAAAGGAAGACATCCATTGACCAGAGGAGACCTGGGTAGAAATGGCAAAGTACACTCATATGTCAGCATTCAAACTCTCTGTCCCCAGAGTAGGGAAAGGCTTTTACTGTCTTGCCCCTTCTCCATCAAATCCGGGGTGAACCTCTTCATATGAAAAGACTCACCTTCACTCTCTTTCATCCTAACAAGCACACATGATCCTTTTGGCATCATGCTCCCATAGCATTGGTTGAAACATTTTCCAGCGCAACATTTCCATGGAAAATATGACTCTTGGAAAGCACTTTGGCAAAGAAAGCAATAACAAAAAAAAGATAGTTAAGAAAAGATTACGTTGACAAGGTTCACAGCATTGTGTTACATAAGTAAATCTCTTTGTCATTGTACTTTTTCTCAACCCTCTGCTTGCAAACTCCACACACACACACACACACCAAAAAACCCAATGAGCTGTTCTCGTTGGTGGAGAGAAGTAAAAGAGAAGGGGGAAGGAAGGAATGATGTGGAACTTACCTTGGAGTCGTTATTCAGCAAGGAGTCCACGCCTTGATAGACATCGCCATGGCAACATTACACACATGCAAATGGACTTGAGAAATCAAGCCCAATTGCATGTGTGTGTGTTTTTACCCATTTGGATATCATGTCACCTGCTGTCTAGGTGGGCCATGACGTGTGTCCTCTGCTTTCACCTGGCCCAAGAGATCCGACAGAGGACACTTTGGTGAGTTTTAGTACCAGCTTAACATCATTGACAAGAGATGGGCAACACTGCCTAGTTAGACCACTCAAGCCCCTGCACCACAACAAGGCACTCACCTAGCGGGGAGACACAAACTGCAAAATGTCATCGACACAAACTGCAAAAGCAGTGCCTCTCTCTCCTCTTCTCCTGGTTCTTCATATCACATCCTTCCCCTGAGTTAGGATGCGGTCAAACAAACACTGAATTGCACCAGATAAGGCTACTTGCTTGCTTTCTCCTTCAAACCAACTGAAATTTTTGAAGTGGTAGCCATATTAGTCTGTGCAAGCTTATCAGAGAGTAAGCCAAAAAAAAAAAAAACAGACAAAAAAACCCACAGTGGCATCTTAAAGACTAACTCCTGTATTTTAATGTTAGCTTTTGTGGACCGAGTCCACTTTTGTCAGACATAAGAGTGGGTTTTCATGGTATACATTTCTACATCTGGTATAGCGACCCAGAGTAGCTGGGCAGAGTTGGTTGGTTCAAGAGATTGATATCCAAATCAATGAATTATTTACAACCAGTAACAAAATGCAATCAGTTTGTCTTTTTACAGTGGTGAATCTCTGATGGAAGTCAGTTTGAGGAGTTAGGTTTGCAAAATAAATCTAACTAATGAGTTAGCTGAGGAAGCTTTATGGGATAGGCACAGCCAGAGGTCAACTGTCCTTCAAAGCAACCTTTCTGTCTGTCAGGGAGTCACTCCTCCAAGCCTGCTAAAATAGAAACCCTACAGGTGGACCAAAAAGGCCCAGAATGGAGACAGATCAAGGTGGAGCTGGAGCAAATTTTCTGTGCATCATGAGATCACCGGGGAAAAGATCGCACTGGACTGCCCTTCAAGCCCTCCAAGTTGCAATCTGTTTCCCTGTATGATCACACCCTTAGGATCAGGAGGTCTCCTATAATTAACATTCAGCATTGGGGCACCAAAAGTCAGGAGTGAGACCATGGAAAGAGACAATGGGTTTCTGCAATTGAGAGCAAAGCAGGAAATAAAATGTCTTATGTCCATTTCCGGAATCACCTGGACTTGACGTAACCCTGAATGCCTTCCAAACCTTATTCTTCCCATCACTGTGACGTTGGCCCAAAGGGCAGTATTGTATATGAAAGAAAGGAGGGAAGGAAAGAAGGAAAGAAATTATAAAGACACTGTGACAGTTTCTGGTTTTGTCTTTAAACATGCCGTAAATAAGATTCAGCTACCTTGGGAACCTGTCTGTCTTTCATCCAGCTTTTCCCATGCTTATCTGCACCACAAAATTATATCTTGATGAGTCGGATTTACCTTATCTTGTCTCCATCCAGAGATTTCTAGGTCAGATGGTTCACAGAAGGCCAAACAAAGTCTGCTGATAACAGATTTCTGTCTCACAATCTGGGCTGCTGTTGCTGTAAAACAAAAAAATCTGTCAGTTTAAACTGCAAAGGGTATTTATGTATAGAACTGAAGTTTTAATGCAAAGATTAGTATTCAGACAGTTACCTTGGTCTAACAGTTAAAGAGTAGGGAAGTAGAAGCTACTTGTTTTAAATTAAGTGTTCATCAATAATACCTATATACCTAAAAGAAATCAACCTTGACTGCTCCTTAGAAGGTCAAATAGTAAAGATGAAGCTAAAGTATTTGGGACACCAAATGAGAAGAGAGGATTCACTTGAGAAAGCCTTGATGCTAGGAAAGGTGGAGGGCAAAAGAAGAAGGGGGCGGCCCAAAATGAGATGGCTAGATGGTATTGTAGAGACAATGGGCACAGAGCTGGGGGAGCTGAGGAAGATGGTGGAGGACAGAGGTGCCTGGCGGGCAATGGTCCATAGGGTCTCAAAGGGCCGGAATCGACTGTGCGACTGAACAACAACCACATTATATAATATAAATGTATGATATACCAAATCCTATTGTTTAGTTACTCTGTCTAGTGCAACACTGGCCAACCTTGGCACTCCAGGTGTTCTTAGACTTCAATTCCCAGAAGCCCAAGGCAGCACACCAGCTGATCAAGACTTCTGGGAATTGTATTTGAAGAACACCTGGAATGCCAAGGTTGGCCACCACTGTTCTAGTGTAAGTGTGCCATGCAGGGCTGAATTGCTACTGATTAAAACCCAGTGCTGTTTGTATCTCTTGTTGCATACCAAGTCATGTGACTGGTGTGTAAGGAGGGATGCAACCAGACCTTGAATTTCATGCCTGACACTTTTAACCTCCTATGCAAGCACATCAGACCACACTCCCATGAGAGCACAAGTTGGAATCAACTAGCATTTCTTTGACAAAAGTATTTGAGAAAAGGGAGGGTAGCCCTTTGTCAGAGATCCCAACCCATGTATCTGCCATTTCAGATCTTTACCTGAGGCAGGATGACCTCTGGACTAGATGCTTCCTGAGGTCCCTTCAATTTCAACTTCCTGTGGTTCTAAATCTAGGAACTCGAAAACACAGTTCTGAAAATAGGCCAGTAACCACCAGTCTATTTTAACTAGCTATCTGAGAAGAAAGAGCTGGTGGTAGTCAGTGATGGTCCAGAGAGGCCATGGAAGCAAGAGATTTCATAGATGCCCCCAGACCCAGAAGCTTTTCCTGGAGGGCTAGAGCTGTCCTCAAATGCCATGGCATTCTGCTGCTTTTAGTGCCACATCAATGTCATCTGATCATCCCGCTTGACTTGGCAGACAAGCGCTGTGAGCCAACTGCCAACAGAGAGTGTTTCAGTTGCAACTCCAGTCAGTCTCCTGCTTGGAGCCTGGATGTTGACCTCCCCAACTGAGTTTCTGGGTCTCCTCCTTCTGTTCCCCGATGAGTCTCTCGTTGGGAGAACGAGACCTTGGCAACCTTTTCTTGACTGATCAAAGGCACTGCTCTTTTTTGACAGTGGTTCTTCTCAATGGTGAATAGGGGAAGTGGGCAGAGGGCTGAGGAAGACAACAAGGGTGGTTGTGGCCAAAGGAAGAGGCATTTGCTGAGGCTTACAGTTCAGCAAACCCAACATCTGAAGCAGTCATCTCTGTGGCAAATTGTCAATGAAGATCCCGGCTTCCCTTCCACCCAAATGTCGCAGTGTTGCCTCCAGCCCTATCTGTGCCCTCCGGTGATTATCTCCTTGTGCCAGCTCCATCTTAAGTGGGTTTTTGACTTTAGCAGGAACAACGGAATATCTTCTTACTTCCTTGATGCCAGTCAGTTTTTCTGGACACAGATGAGGAGGGTGGATAGTTTCAAGGCTTGCTCAAAGCCCAGTTCTCCAAAGCCTCTTCCTTTTAGGTTGGTGAATGTAACTGCCAAGATAATAAGAACTGGGCACCTCAGACCCTAAACTGCCAAAGTGAAGACACTTTCTTGGCTTTGTCATTGACAAAAGTTAAATCTTCATCAGTACTGTACATGAGTCAAATTCAGTATCTCTCCACATTTACACAGCATGTTTTTAGTTTAAAGCCGCCCTGAATCTTCGGAGGAGGGTGGGGTACAAATGAAATAAAATAAAAATAAAATAAATAAATGTTGCTATCTGCGAGCAGCCCCCACTTGGTCTTACATTTAGGGACTCGGCCCTCAGCCTATTCAGAGCCCTCCAGGTGACATAAAGGAGGTTGAATTCCTCAGTTAATTTAATGTTGTTTCTTGTCCAGTGAGTTCCTTCCTTCTAATTTGGTTTTGTTTTTGTTTACCCTCAAGAATGTTTGTTCTTCCTGGATATGAGTCAGTTTTCCTGAACTTTTCCTCACAACATTCACAGCTTTCCACAAATGCTTCTAGTAGTGGGTCTTTCCCCCCCCCTTTTTTTTTTTTAACCTCCATGCCAGGGGCAAATCTGTGATGAGAGAACAACTGGAGGGAGTTGTGAACATCTCTTCTCCCTGTGAGGTGGCCCATGTCATGAATTAATTTCCTTCATGTCTACCTGGAAATTAAAAAGTACCGGTACATGAAATTCAGCCATGTGCTCATGACAAATGTTGACATCAAACTGTGGATGAGAAATGGGTGGAATTTGTCCTCTCATGAGAACTGCACCTCTTTTCACACTCTGCCCTGCCTCCTGCCAAGTGAGGGAATAGATTTGGAAAGAGAGGGTTGGTCATATCAAAGAGCCTTTAGACATGACTCAACTTTTAAGGCTGTGCATTCCAAGCAAAATGGGGGGTAATTTGGCTGAAGTCTGACAGCTTGCCAAGGAAAAGACAATTAGTCAGAGCAATAGATAGAAAGGCTGATAGCCCATCAATGGCATTCTTTCTCTGTATGAAAGCAATTCTTCTTCTGTGTCTAGGCCAGACTTGAAATTGCCAAACTGAAGCTACCTTTTGGTGAGTTCATTCTGTACTTCCAAACAGTTAGCAAACACAGGTAACTGAGGTCTCCATAAGTAATGGTAAAGTTCAGCCTTGCTCAAAAGCCAGTCTTACAGTCAAACCTCACATAAAGAGCGCCTCGCTTAGAGAGTAACTCGCTTAAAGAGCAGAATTTTCTCTGAATGTTTGCTTCCCTTAACAACTAAAACCAACCAAAAACTCACTTAACAAATAGCAAACTCGCTTAAAGAGCAATCCTGTGGAACACATTATGCTCTTTAAGCGAGGTACAACTGTATCTGATTCTAGGGTTCAGTGTTTATCTCTGTTTATACCAAAGAGCCAACACTGTCTGCATCTGCAGATGTTTCCATGGGCATGTGGCAGGCATGACACCGGAGTGCATGGAACTCTGTTTTCCTGCTGAAGTGATACATATTTATCTACTTGCAATTTCTTGCTTTCAAACTGCTAGGTTGGCAGGATCTGGGACAGAGATGGGAGCTCACTCCATCGTTCAGCACTTGGCTCTCGAACTGCTGACCTGCTGATCTCCCAGTCATAATGTTCAGCATCTTAACCACTAAGCCACCCTTTTGAGGTCTCCAAAACCCAGATCCAAAGACAGGAGGGGCTGTTGAACCCCTGGCTCAGGCTTGCTCATAAGTAAGCCAGCAAGTGTGTGTTAGTAAGCAATCTCACACGGCAATGTCTAGGTGCAAGGTGGGTTAGAGTTTATTATTTTGCTGTGCGCTTTTGTCATGCTCGAAAATCTGACCGTTTGAATGCATTTGACTTAAGAACCTATTTTGGGGATAATTGGGATTTATTTTTTTACTATTGTCATCTTGCATGGTTCATTTGCTTTCTTCTTATCTTGTTTGCATGGGGAAACCTGGAAGCATCTTAAAATTTCATGACATTTCTGGCACATGCTGTTTATGATTATTTTTCTGTCTGCCTGTGCACAATCCGCGGGCTGAGAATAACACTTTACACACCTGATAAAATGAGCTCTGCTTCATGGAAGATTATGCCACCGTAAATGGGCCATTCCTTTTGGGGGAGGGGTTGTTTGCTGTGAGAGTGACCGAAAAATGATTACTTTCCACTTTTAAGCATAACTACTAGTGTTCAAACCTATAGAAAGACCCTATGAATTACTCTGGTCCTGTTCAAGCATTAGAGGGTCTGTGGTGGCTTAGTGGTTAAGACACTGAGCTTGCTGACTGGAAGATCGGCAGGTCAGCAGTTCAAGACCTGAGTATTACATGACAGAGTGAGCTTCCATCTCTTTCCTAGCTCATGCCAACCTAGCAGTTCAAAAACAAGAAATTGCAAGTAGATAAATAGGGATCACTTCAGTGGGAAGGTTATGGTGTTCCACGCACTCTGGTGTCTAGTCATGCCTGCCACATGTCCATGGAAACATCTGCAGATTCAGACAGCACTGGCTCCTTGGATATAAACAGAGATGAGCACTGAACCTTAGAGTCTGATACAACTGGCTTTAGAGCAAGGGCAGCCTTTGCCTTTGTTCAAGCATTTCTTCATGCATTTCATCCACAAAGAGAAGTTTGTAAGTGTGCAGATGTGGAGAAACTCACAGCCCTTCTGTAATGGGATGGCTTGAGAATGCAAGATTTCTGATCACAGAAGCACTGGAGGCTTAGAAGACCCTCTTCAGACGTCACACTGAATGTATAGCTTGATGGAGATCTATTTGGAAACAATTCACAGCACTTACATGGACATCTCTGCCTCCTCTGTGGTTGCAATCCTATTCCTTGACTAGGTGTAAGATCCTGCATAGGGCTCCTGATCTAGGCTTTAGTATTTCACTATTCATTGCTTGGCCTGCAGGAAAGCATAGTACAGTACAGGTACTCCTAGTCCAGTCAACCATGGTTTGTTCGACTGAAATTGCTGGAAGAAGATCATAGGTTCATGACTTCCCTCTTCACCCCTCCATGTCCTAGTCTAGGCTTCTCCCACAAGGCTTGGTCCTTCAGTTCAAGTCTCAAGAGACTCCATGTGAGGTTGGCACACCACCAAAGTTGCATGGGAAGGAGCCTTCTATGTGCCTCAACATGTCAACTTGAGATTCCTTCTAGGAAAGAAATGGGTTGGCTCCTTGTAAATAAGTTCTTCCTAATGTTTAGGCTGAGGCTGTGGTGGCTTAGTTATTAAGACGCTGAGCTTGACGCCAAGTTGGTAGGTAAGTAGTTTGAGACCCAAGCTCTGCACGACAAAGTGAGCTCCTGTCGTCTGTCCCAGCTCCTGCCAACCTAGCAGTTCGAAAGCAAGAAATTGCAAGTAGATAAATAGGTGTTGTTTCAACAGGAAAGGTAACCGCTTTGGCATCTAGTCATACCTGCCCCATGACCAGGGAAACATCTGCAGATGCAGACATCACTGGCTCTTTGGCTGTAAATGGAGATGAGCACCACCCTCTAGAATTGGACACAACTGGCTTTGAAACCTTTGCTTTTACTAATGTTTAGGCTAAATCCACTTTCTCATAATTTGAATCCCTTACTTTGAGTCTGAAGCTATATTATTATTATTATTATTATTATTATTATTATTATTATTATTATTATTATTATTATTATTATTATTATTATTATTATTATTATTATTATTATGGGTTGAAATGATTTTTGCGGAAGAAACTCGGCTCAGGGGACACCTGAATGAGGCTCCTTTCATGTCCCCAAGAGCCGGGACAGAGACGGGGATCAATCCATCATGCAGTCCCCAGGTCCAGAACTGCCAACTTGCCGGCCTTCCAGCTAACAAGGCGAGCTTCTTAACCATTGAGCCAACGCAGCCCCTGTAGAAAATGACAACCCCTAACCCTTCACATATTTGAAGAGGGCTTTTGTATCACCTCTCAGTCTTTTCTTCGCCAAACTAATCACAACCCTCCTTCTTAGAGAGTGTTCTGGGACCATCTACCCAAATCCACACAAGCTGGGTCTTCTCCTATAAGGTATGGGAGACAAATTGTACTCTTGACCTCTGGTTTCACAGCAAGATGGTAAAATACAATCAGATAAATAAATGAGCTGAATTCTCTCTAGAGCAGTGGTTCCCAACATGGAGCCTATTCCCCACAAGGGAACTTCAATTCCCAGAAGCCTAAGTCAGTACATTGGCTAATCAATGCTTTGGGGAATTGACTTAGGCTTCTGGGAATTGAAATAAAAAACCAAAAGTTGGGAAACACTGCTCTAGATAGAAAGGAAAATGATGAAAATGAGCTTGTGGTACTTTGTACACATCATCAGAATGCAAGACTTGCTGGAAAAGACAATAATGCAGTGGGAAAATTAAAGGTGGCAGGGGGGGAAGGACAGGGTGATGTGAGATGAATAAACTTACTTAAGGAAGCCACAGTCTTGAGTTTGTCAGATCTGAGCAGAGGCATTTAGTGACTGGACCTTTGGGAGGTCTCTTATTCTTCAGTTCACCATAAGTCAGAAGCAACTTGACAGGACATCAGAAAAATAAACAAATTAGCTAGCTAATGAAAAGTGAATAGGTTTTTCTGGCTCAGTTTCTCTGTAAAACTTTGTTCCTTGTCTTTTTTTTTTCAGTTTGGCTGCAAGGCAGCCATGGTGTTCTTCCAGTACTGTGTGATGGCCAACTTCTTCTGGCTCCTTGTTGAAGGCTTGTACCTTCATACACTCCTGGTCATCTTCTTTTCAGAGAAGAAGTACTTCTGGTGGTACATCATGATTGGTTGGGGTAGGTAACTTCCTAGTCAATCACCATGAGTTTATGCCCTAGTATTAAAAATAGTTAGATAATTAATGAAGCAGGCATGCTTTTATCATTTTGGTCTCCTTGACTCTGGCATTTTATTCCACTGGGTTGGACCCAGGCCGAGCATGTTGTGCTTGGATCTTGTTGGAAGGAATTAGAAACTGTGGCAAGAATGTTCGCTTGTAGTTATTCAGCATCTGTTTGGCCCTTGTGGGAACACAATGCTGATCCAACTTAGCTATTCTCATGCTCTAAACAATTAAACAGATTTCTTGGCGAGATGAAAGTTGTATTCATTTCTATTTTCATTTTTTTTGGAATATACTTCTGGAGATGACACCACTCAACTGATCAAGGGGTAGGGTGTCCCAAAAGTCTCCACACATAAGGAAAATTGGGAAATGTAGCTAAATGTACCTTTATGCACAAAATATTCATCCCAAATGTTTACAAAATATTCTCTACATGCTGGTCAGCTCTTTCTACTCTCTCTCTCTTCTCCACCACTCAAAGTGAACACATTCCAACACATATCTATTGTTGTGCAATTTTGCCCATATATGGTGACTTTTGGGACACCCTGCATGTATTTTCTTATGTGTCCTGTGCTGTGTTAATTAGCCTAAGAGATGTCCTTCAAGAGAAAGCCACTTGGAGTTCATCATCATACATAAACTAATTTGCATACCAACTGACCATGGGATGGAGAACATGTGGAGGAAGAGAGATGACCCTCATGCAACCTGTAAGAGAGAAGCAAAGATCAGCTCAAGTTCACCTGAAGCATCCTGCTAACCAGCTACTCCATCCACATCTGGTTGGCCAGGTGGACAGAAGTAGGCATAGAAGCCCACACAGGATCCATGGAGCTTCCTGAGGAACTGATGGACCACCAGAAGACAGTGGCAGCTGTTTGTCTCCTACCTTCCACCTTCAGGGAACAAATGTGTCTCCTGGTAAATCAATGACCGTCAACAAATTTGATTCCTTTTCTGCCACTGAGTTGGTTGCTCCACCACTGGAAATTGGCAATGCAGCAGTGACCAAAAATAGGATGATTGTTATCTTTAAAAGGAATTACAAAGAGAGTCTTGTTTCAAGGTGGCTGGTATTCCCAGAAGTCCTCCAAAAACATGATGCAGCTCAAAAAATAATCAGAGAGTAAACAAGACAAAAAACACTGTGGCATCTTAAAGACTGACTCTTGTATTTTAATGTTAGGTTTTGTGGATCAGGTTCACTTCATCAGATATAAGAGTGGATTTTCATGGTATACATTTATACATCTGATATAGAGGCCCAGAGTAGCCAGGCAAAGTTGGTTGGTTGAGGAGATGGATATGCAAATCAATGAGTTATTTACAACCAGTAATAAAATGCAATCAGTTTGTCTTTTTACAGCGGTGAATCTCTGATTATTTGCAAAATTAACATTCTTACATTACACATCTTCTAATGAGGATAGGCACAGCCAGAGGTTTGCGTTCTGATATGCTTGCACAGACTAACACGGCTACCACTTCAAAAATCTCAAAAAAATAAGGTGCACATTCTCCATAGGTATGGTTTTAGAAGTAATATGCACCACTGTGAAAGTAATATGCACCACCATGGCATAAAGCTTTACTAGACTTCCCTGAAGTATTGGGGGGATGGGGAGAGATTTGTTGGAGGGCACTTGCTTGCTACCAGATTTTGTTTGGATCTAACAGTCTTGGCGAAGGTGGCCTCATTGAATCTCAGGACTGACCTGCAACCTGCAGTTTTTCATGCCACACCGAGTTCTTTCCCATCAATATGTAATATGTGAAGCACTTCTAAATGGATTTGAAAAGATAAAACAGAAACATAAGGAAACTTATTTTTATGTTGAAGGCTGTTTCTTACAATACCTTATCTGAAGGCCTTCCTTTCTAGAGTGGAGACCACAGGCAAGGGGGAAAAGCTCTCCCTTGATTAGCCCAGATCCATGTCATGCTACAGACCAGGATTTCAACCCAAGAAAAGGCTGTAATGTTTCCTTAATGAATAGGCGAAGCCAAGGAAGCAATGCAGAATATATAAGACGAGTGAGGCAGCAGAATAAAAGACTGGAAGATCAAGGCAAGTCCATGCAGGAGTTCATTGTTATACCACTGAAAAGAAACTCAGAAAAACATGTATTGGGGCACAGTAGTCTTCATCTTTCAACACTTGAAAATGTCTCCATTGATCTCCACTGCACTATAAGACAAAATAAAATTCAGCAACCTTTGCTTCAGAAATTCAGTGGTGGTTGGGCCGTCCCCGTAGCAGATGATGTGGTCTTTAGAAAGCAGTTTTTACATCATATCTATTACATTTTGCAAAGGTTCATCCAGCCTTTATGGGTGAAGGGGTGGGCATGAGATTTTTTGTTCTGGTTTCTTACTTTCTTCTGTGCACTTGTAAGCTGCTGTGAGCAACATAACTGAAACCAAATCTAACCCATGTCTAACCGTCTCTCGACAGGGGCACCTACCGTGTTTATCTCTGCCTGGACCATCACTAGGATAAACTATGAGGATTTTGGGTAAGTGGCCAGATTCATCCTGACCTGTTCCTCATGTCAGATTTGAAACTGAGAGACAATTTTGGATGCATTGTAGACATCAAGAGTCAGCAACATCTGAAAGATTCAAGTCTGTTTTCACCCTCACTTGGACTCAGCAGGCAAGATGCCCCCAGACTTGGCGAGGAGGAGCTAGAGCTGAAAAACAGCCAGTATTGCTCCTAGTATTGTGTAGTGCAGAGGTGTTCAAAGTATGGCCCGTGGGCCAAATCCAGCCTGCAACACCAAACCATCCCACTCCCAGAAGCATAAGTAAAATGCACCCCTACATGTGCAAAACGCTGCCATAAATGCACCCATGGCTATTGTAAACACTTTTACAACAGCCATGGGTGCCTTTACAGAAGTGTCCTGCATATGCACGGGTGTGTTTTACTTTTGCTTCTGGGTGGGAGGAACCATGTGACTGGCCCGCTGAACCACATGATTGCCCTGTGGCCTGAAAAGTTTGGGCACCCCTGGTGAAGTGGATAGAGTGATGGGCTAGGACTCTGGAGACCAAGGTTCAAATCATCTTGCCCATGGCAATTCACTGGGGGGAATTGAATTGGTAAAAACATTCCTCAAATATCTTAATTACCTTGAAGCTCTATTAGAGTCTCTTAAGTCAGTTCCAATTTGACAGCACAGCACTAATTAATTAATGCTCCCAGAATCCTCAGAAGTTTGGTTTTCCATTTATGGCAATTTCAAAGGCCTTGGACCAATTTCAGGGCTAAAATTGTGTGCGAGAGAGAGAGTATGTGTGAGTATATTTAGAAATAAAATATGACCAGAAGTTACTTGAAAACTCTGCATTTTGATCAGGGAATTTCACAGGCAAAAGATTTCCATGTTGTTGTTTTTTCTGAGGTTACTTCGTGTTTTGCTAAAGAGAATTGGCAGGAAAGTTGTAATATAATATATAAAATCATATAGCAATCTGTGCATCAAATTTGATAATGTCCCAGAAACCCTTCGCTAATATTTAATCCCCTGCAATGGGTGTCTAACAGATGGATGTATTTAATTTCTGCTGTCTCCCTTCCACTTCCAGGAGCGACAAGGGTGGTGTGGGCCAGATGAACTGGTCTTGGGGCCAGATCTGGCCCACAGACTATAGTTTGGCCACCCCTGCTTTAAGCAGAGAAAATGACAGCTTAAAATCTATCTCATCCTGTTGCAAAACAGATTGCAAGGTGTGTTTTACTTCAGCTTCCGGTGAGAGGAACCACGTGACCAGCCCACTGAACCACGTGACTGGCCCACTGAACCACTTGACTGGCCCACTGAACCACGTGACCAGCCCACAGCCCAAAATGTTTGGGCACCCCGATCTAAGAAGCTCTTAACATACGGTGATTTCCTTCCAGGTGCTGGGATTTAATTGACTCTCCCCATTGGTGGATCATCAAGGCTCCTATTCTGATATCCATATTGGTAAGGTATCCCATTTATTTTTCACCAACTTTAAAAGCATTCCAGCCAGTGGGTGCATGATCTTTCCACTACAATTAAGGCACCACCTGCTTTATGCATTGCTCTTTAGTCAAAATCCATGTTTCCTATCCTGTCTCATGAGAATAGCATGGGAAGCTGACATTCATGATACTGTACTGAAGTTGCCTTCTTGCAGTTGGGTCGAAGAAAAGAAAGGGGTATTATTCATACCCAAAATATCAGAGTTGATGTTTTAGTACTTTTACAACCCGGGGAAGTAAATGATAGTTTCTGTAATCACATTTTAAGTTCTTTCTCTCTTGCTGCTGAAGGGAGATTTGCTGACACTTTACCTTGCTGTCCTCCTCTGAGATAACAGGGCTGTAGAAGAAGTTGACTCTTCTGAGTAAAAAGTAAAAATCAAGACCATCTCTTCACTTGCTAGTGGGCTAAAACTATTTTGAGGATTTCAAATGAAATTTCAAGATCAGGGGAAATTCTACATATGGAACAGATAAGGGCATAGATTGCAAAGCCACTACTCATGGGTGAACACCACTAAGTCCAGGTGACACCCCTGGAGCAACTCTCACACCATCTCCTTCTCCAAGTTCCATCTCTCACCAAAAAGGCTTTCTCTCTGGCTGGGGCGGCGACGTTGTCCATAGCTGTGCTCTGTGGGTTTGACATCATCATTCTTGGGATGTTAAATAAGGCAGAGTCCCAGGGAGGAGGATGTCAGGCCCAAGATGGCTCTCATCCTGTTACTCTTTTTCTTGCCATTTGCTGAGATCTATGCTTTATCTGTGTTGTCCTTTGGGCATGGAATTCTTTAGGAGCTGCAGTGGCTCGGCATTTAAGAAGCTCGCCTTTTAAGCTGAAAGGTCGGCAAATCAGCAGTTCGAGAGCTGGGTACTACATGACAGAGTGAGCTCCCATCTCTGTCCCAGCTCCTGCCAATCTAGCAGTTAAAAAGCAAGAAATTGGAAGTGGATAAATAGGGACCACTTCGGTGGGAAAAGATCTTTGGGACATGAAAGGAACCTCATTCAGATGTCCCTTGAGAGGACTTTCTCCGGCAAAAACCCTTTCAACCCAGAATAATTTCTGACACTAAATTGTTGTTGTTGTTGTTGTGGAATTCTTTTGAGATAGCAGTCTTTGATGGGCTCACAAACAAAGAATGCCTTACTGTACTTCATATTTTATCATCTGGGCACACCTGGTGTCTATCATAATTCATCCTTATCTTTTAGCAGGATGATACGGATCAAATTAGCCAAGGAGCAGGAAATTCATGGCCGGGTTTTGAGTTATATTTATGCCTCCTGCTTGGAAGAAGAATTTCACCTCCCTTTTATTTATTGTTTGTTTCCCATAATATCTCCTCACAACAGATTAATTTCGTCCTCTTTATCTGCATCATTCGGATCCTGGTGCAGAAGCTCCACTCCCCAGATGTCGGGCGGAACGAAACGAGCCAATATTCGTAAGTCACATCCCCACCTTTAACTGCCAGAGTCTCTCTGGGAGGAGGCAAAAATTAAGGTGATCAGGTTCAGGAATGAGCATTTTCACCACTGTCAGGCTGGTTTGGATCCAGCAGGTGTTAGAGCAAAGAGCCCCCGGAAACTTGTGAGCCACTCCAGACATGAAAGTTGAGGTGTGGCTCATGGGGTAATCAAGAGCATGGCTTGTCACCCTGTAACTTTCATCTTGCTCCCAGGGTGAGCAGTGGACAATCGGTCCCTCTGGAGCCATTCTGCTTGGACAAAGTGATGCAGGGCTTTCAGAGGAGAGAAATGGTTCACTTTCTCCCAGGTGCGGTAGCAGGTCCAGGGCACAGAAGGTTGAAGCAATTGAGGGGGGGGGAGGTTTGTGGGCAAAGATAGGTCCAGGGTTGGCCACCTCGCTTCGGGTTTTTCTCTCCCTTCTGAGACTAGCTGCATTCTTCACAAAAATATAGGAGAAGATGGATTTTCCAGGAATAAGAAGTTGATTTCCACATAAGACTTTTTGCCCACATTGGCCACATTTAGGTGTCTGTCAACTAGAACTTACAGAAGTGATAAATACAGGATTTGTATCCCAAAAACCCATCCCTATCCATCAGTCCTAGTCAATATTCTGGCAGTTCCATAGCAAAGACATCTTGATGACTACATTTGCCAATCTCTGCTCTAATACAGGGGTGCCCAAACTATGGCCTGTGGGCCAGATCCAGCTCCGGCACATAATAACCCAGCCCATGCAGCTCCCGGAAGCGGAAGTTAAATGTACCTGCACATTTGCAAAATGCTGCCATAAAGCACCCATGGCTGTCGTAAACACATTTATGACACCCGTGGGTGCATTACGGCAGCATTTTGTGCGGGTGTGTTTAACTTCTGCTTCCAGTGGGAGGAACCGCGAGGCCCTGCTCACAGTCACCCATGCAATTGGGACTATTGTAATGTGCTCTACATGGGGCTGCCCTTTATGACCATCCGGAGACTGCAGTTGTTTCCCCCTCCTGTAATTAATTTTTTAATGTCAAGGTTTTGTAGATTTTATATTTGTTTTTAGATAGTAAATATCAGGGGGTAATATTGCTATGGTTTTAAGGTTTTTTAAAAAATTGTTTAATATTGGTTTTAACTTGTGTACACCGTCCAGAGTCCATTGGATAGGGCGATATATAAATCTATTAAATTAAATTAAACCATGTGACCTGCCCGCTCAATCACATGACCAGCTTGCAGCTGGAAAAGTTTGGGCACCCCTGCTCTAATCTGACCGCCTTGACATGATCAAGATAGAAGGGGCGCCTCCTTGTTCTTCATCTTCTCAGTGGGTACAATGGATTGTCATTGCACCATCCTTCTGACACAACCAAACACTCTCAACTTAAGCTACAACTGGAGAAGTAGGCCTGTTCTGAAACGAGCAGATACAGGCAGTAGAAACTTTGTTTAATATGATGATGATTTTTGCACCAGAGATTTTAATTTTTCCACCCACTGGCTGTCCAGAAAAGAAACAAGCAATCATCGGCAGTGATGTGGGTCAATTAGAGAAAACAAGTCCACAGCTGGAAATGCCTTGATGAATGGAAATAACAGCCAAAATTATTTCTTCCTCTTTGGCATAATTGTTAAGAGGCAGAAAATTGAAATGGTTCTCTTAAACACTTTCATCAGTCCTGCTCAGCATCTGTGGGGAGAGAATAGTTTGAAGGAAAGAGGAGGTGAATTAATGCTGTTTCTATTTTCAGTGTAAATGCTGGTTTTGAAACTTTAGTTCTAGTTTGCCTTCTCTTCAAATCTTTATAAACGTTTTTATAAAATAGGCATCAGGTTTTCACTATATATAGATTGGTCCATTCATCGTATCCCTTCTCTTTCATTCATGATAAAATAAAAAGTACCCATTAGTAACTATAAATTGCTTCTCTGCTAAAAATATCCCTTCAGAGATGTGATTCTATACATATACTGTACTGTACAGTGGAATCTCGGTTAACAAACAGCTCGGTTAACACAAAAATTGCATAACAAAAGGAAATCCATAGAAAATAGTGGCTCGGTTTATAGATTTTTTTTTCCAGAATTGATTGATTGGTTTTCAATGCATTCCTGAGAAACCATGTTTTGGTAAACATATTTTGGGTTTCAATATGTTCCTATGGGAAATTACATGCAAAGCATTCCTATGGGAAATAGGGTTAAGTAATTTTCGCTTTTGGAAACGTCCCGGGGAATGCATTAATTATATTAACCGAGGTTTTACTGTATATATAGATATAGATATAGAGAGCAGGTCAGCAGAATTTCAAGGATTCGTATTGTGGCCATACTGGGGATTCTTAGAATTGTTGTAATAAGTAATTTACCCAAATTTTATGTTATGCAATGGGGAGGGACTGTAGTGGCTTAGTGGTTAAGATGCTGAACTTGACGACAGGAAGGTCAGCAGCTTGAAACCCGAGTACTGCACAACAGAGTGAGCTCCCGTCTCTGTCCCAGCTCCTGCCAAACTATCGGTTCGAAGGCAAGAAATTGCAAGTAGATAAATAGGGACCAGTTCTGTGGGAGAGGTAACAGCGTTCCATGTCATGCCTGCCACATGTCCACGGAAACGTCTGCAGATGCAGACAGTGCTGGCTCTTTGGATATAAACAGAGATGAGCACTGAACCCTAGAGTTGTGTGGGACTGGCTTTCGAGCAAGGGCGGCCTTCCCCTTTATGCCTCTCTGAATTGCCTTTTTCTTTCCGTGAAGTCCAAGGAAGCTTAGCCATGCCATTCCACTCAATTTCTTTCCCTTTCGTTGTCTTTCAGGAGACTTGCAAAATCCACCTTGCTTCTCATTCCGCTCTTCGGCATTCACTATACCATATTTGCCTTCTACCCTGACATGGCGAAGAAGGAGGTCTTGGAAGTGAAGCTTGTCTTTGAGCTGGTGTTAGGATCTTTTCAGGTAAATTGCATCGCCATACAGTTTAAATATCTTATTGCTTAAGAGTGGGGAAAGGTGTGTGTGTTTGCAGCTAGAAGGAAGAGCTAGACAATTAGGGTTTTCTCAGTATCTAAACAGGGTACACAGAAAAGAGCCTCCTCGAAGGCTGTGGAGAGGCTAACATATTTAAATGTGTTTCCCCTTAAATGAAGATGATATAATCAACATTTTCTCATCTTTTTCTGGTCTTTCCCCCCACCTCCTTTCTCTTCCAGGGCTTCGTGGTTGCTGTCTTGTATTGCTTCCTCAATGGAGAGGTAAGATAGAGAAAACCTTTCACCAAATGCATGTTTCTGAGCCTGCCAGCTCATTAAAAATGTTTAATTAATTGACAATCTGCCTTTGAAGCACTTCATCAACTCAGTCATTGATTAGGCATAATTAAATTGGCTTCCCGTATTGACTATCTCCTTTGAACCAGTTTTAAAAAAATGTTTAATTAATTAGCTATCTGTCTTCTAGCCAGTTCATTAACTAATTTATTGATTAAGTATAACTACATTTGGTTTTTAAATTTCATTATGCAAAACAACACACACTGATTAACAAGTTTTGATGCATGGGATAGTTAAGCAGTTTAGGTATCTGGCTGTGGAGCCAGAGGTTAGGAGTTCAATTCCTTCACTGTGCCTCCTGGGAGAAGAGCCAGCCTGGGTAACCCTGGGCAAACTGCACAATCCCAAGGGCTCCCCCTAGAGGAAGCAAATGGGAAGCCACTTCTGTGTATTCTCTACCTAGAAAACTGTGGGAAAGGGTCAACATAATTAAAAATTGACTTGATGCCATGCTGTTGTGGTCGTTGTTTAAAATGGTTGCTTCTCCAAATAAGACCCCAAAATAGTCCCAGGGTGGCCCCTAGAGAAAGGGAAGCGTAAACCACTTCTGTGTGTTCTAAACTGTGGGGAATGGTCACAATAATTAAAAATTGAGTGGATGGCAAGCTGTTGTTGTTGTTGTTGTTGTTGTTGTTGTTTAAAATGGTAAGATGTTAAAGCAAAGCAATTACACTTCTATATCGCTCCATACCACTTAGTGCATTCTCTGGACGGTTCACAGAGTAATTAGCATTTTGCCCCCAATATGCTAGGTACTCATTTTATTGACCTTGGAAGGACAGAAAGCTGAGTCAACCTTGAGCCCCCCTCTTTTATTAATAAAATAGGCATCAGGTTTTCACTATATACAGATTGATCCATTCATAGTATCCCATCTATTCTGACTCCTTTTATTCATGATAAGATAAAAGGTACCCATTAGTAACTATAAATTGCTTCTCTGCTAAAAATATCCCTTAAGAGATGCAATTAGATAGATAGATAGATAGATAGATAGATAGATAGATAGATAGATAGATAGATAGATAGATAGATAGATAGATGGATGGATGGATGGATGGATACAGATACAGATTCTCTCTCTCTCTCTCCCTCCATATATATAGCAAATCAATCACACTTCTATACTGCCCCATAGTGCTTAGTGCACTCTCTGGGCAGTTCAAAAGTTAATTAGCATTTTGACCCCAACATGCTGGTGCCCCATTTCACTGACCTCAGAAGGACAGAAAGCTGAGTCAACCTTGTGCCCTGGTCAGGATTGAACTGACAATTTTCTGGCTGCAGGACAGCAGTTTAACCACTGTGCCACCAGGCCTCTTAAACAAAAAAACAGATCCCCAATCAGATTTTGTATAAACCATCTCAGAAGCATTTTATACTGGGCTGTGCTCCAAACTGGATACGTTCCCTTTTCATGCCTAAACTCAATATCTCCCTGTTTGACACCTCTGTAGGTTCAAGCAGAGCTGAAGCGCAAGTGGCGCCGGTGGCACCTGGAGCGGTTCCTGGGCTCGGACATGAAGTACCACCACCCCTCCTTGGGCAGCAGTGGCACCAACTTCAGCACCCAGATCTCCATGTTGACCAAGTACAGCCCAAAGACTCGCCGATGCTCCAGTTTTCAGGCTGATTTGTCTCTGGTGTGAGACCCCCAAATTACCAACCGGGTGCTTTGGATTAAAGACGTTTAAAAGGTGTTGTTTGTCTGTTAAGGAAAATATTATGCTACTTTCGTCCACCTGGCCAGGGCAAGATACTGGATGGCTGGGACCCAGATGTTCTGGATGATGAGAGATGCATCTGGATGGATTCTTTCTTTTGCTTTTCCTAGACCTTGGATTAAAGATACCATCAGAAATGCTAGACAATGTAGCCTCAAGATGGATAAAACAGCACTTCTCTTTTGGTTGTTTTGTTTTTGCAAGGGCCATTGATAGACTTCACAACCAGAGTCAGTTCCTACTTCAATAAACAAATATCTGAAGGATCTAGTGGGAAAGGAGGAAATGTGACCAGCAGGGCTTGTGAGAAAGATCTCAGAAGATATTATGGCTGGGGAGACACAGCCTTTGGGCCAACAGCTCATACCAAACCCTTTTCTTGATATGTACATTTCAGAATCCAGAAGGTCATCTCAGCTCTGGTGCCAGTGTCAGATATTTGAAGTTTTATTGGTGTCCCAGTGGGCATTTCCAAAATACTGTACAGTCTTCAAGACCTCTGAAACAAAGAAATTGCCAATCTATCGAGTGCTGTGTTATCTACAGTGAGACAAGACAAGTATCCCGCATTGTTCAGCAAAGACTGGCTCAGTTCTGGTGTCTGATAACTGGAGACAATGGTGATAGGGGTTCCATTTTCTGTTTGCAAAGCATATATGCTGCCTCTAAGCTATGGCTCCCCTCTCCCTGGGTGAAAAACAGGACTTTGCATGCAGCTTTTGAACCCCCTGTGCAGTCTCCTGATAAATCAACAGGATGCCTTCCCGTCAAAGAAGGTCCATCTCTCCCTTGACTTGGTTTGAGAGAACATCTGTTGGGTGAAGACGAAGTGGTGTGTGAAGCTGGTCAACCTGGAAAGTAAGAGCTTTCTTGAGACATCCTTTGGGTCTCCATGCTCCGATTGGTGAGGACATCTTGGGGGCATCAGCTGTCTCACTGGAAACAAGACAACAGCGGAGAAATGCTATCAAACAAGAGTTGTTATGGGACTTACAGCTAAGGAGGGGAATCCAAGGTGTAAATACAGAACAGAAGTGCAAGGGAATCTCCCAGACAGGGCTAACATGAGATCCATGGCTTGAAGGCAACTTGATGTCCAAATACGGTGAAGTTACCAGATAGTCAGGGCAATACTTTTAAGAGTTGAGACAAATACATTATCTCCACATTCAGTCCTTAAGATTGAATGCTTTCTAGTTGGAGCTTTCTGAGCCTCATTCATAGCAAAGCTGTCTGTGGGCAAAATGAGGGTCGTGGCTCCATGTGTGACCTCACAGGTCATTTTTGCCCCAGGGAGGGGCATGAAAAACTCATCAGAAACAACAAAAATTGGTTTGCCCTAGGAAGGAGCCCCTCTTCTGCACCCCAAAAACAAAACTGGAAGGAGACATCTGGTCCCTTCTTCATTAATTTGGTTGTGTATCCTTCAGAGTTACCTGTAATATATCTGTGATGAGTGCCCAACTTACACATGCCACACCTTACTCAAGGGGAGTTCTTATATCTCTGGCCAGCATTTTGAGGTCTGGTGGCTGAGCAAGGCTTGCACCTTCATCCATGTCTGTGAACCCTAAAGCTCCTTAAATGTTGAGGTGGAGGTATTGACTCCTGTCTCCCTCAAGGGCTAGGAAACCCCTCATTCTGCCTCCAGAACCCACAAGACAACATCTCCCCCCCCCCCCCAGTTGAGGAGCCCTAATGAGGAGTCCTCCAGTGGTAACACAATAGATGTGGGACCTCTGATCAGTTTGGTTTGGAGAGATTCCAGTCAGGTTCACAGGTTGAAGATGTTGACCATCTTTGTTTCAGAGATAGGGTTGAGGGCCAGGTCTTTACTGAGAAACACTAGAAGGATCTTTGCTTTCCTTGGGTTCCTGCTGGGGACATCACAACCCACTATAAAGTGTGAAGACATTGGAGAAGATACTATGAAATGTTTTTAAAGAAAAAAAGGACTTGTGTATTTCTGGTAACATGCAAACTCTTGTTATTTTGAGGGATTGTTTTCCACATGGTTAAAATGGAGGGTGAAAGAGAAAGAAAGAAGGGGAAAAGATATGTAGTCTCAGCTTCATCTTGTTCTTCAATTGTCTTTGTTTGAAGGGCTACCATTTTATGCTTTGCCCTTGTGTAAATATTCTAGAACTTTCCAGGACATTGATTTGAAAGCGAATCTGATTAGCCCTTCGGTGAGGCATCAGTTTCCAATAGTGGCCATTTCTTCAATGTGAAGATTCTTCCGGCCACTTTTATGTGGGCATTTTGGAGAGGAGCTTGTCTTATTTCTAATGTCTTATTTTTAATTACTTTTCATTATTTATTTAGCCGGACTTGGAACAGCAAATACTGTCTCCTTAGCTTACCTTTCAATGGATCATCTCAGAAGATTTTTGTTTGTTTCGTTTCAAAGTGGTATGTTTGAATTTGGGAGAGGGAAATCTCATAGCTTACCATTGCTGAAAGGAAATAATAAACTGATATGGAAAAAAAATCTGTGCAGAAATTCTTCTTTCTCCCCTGAACTGAGCTTTGTATCAAATGCTGCCTAATTATGTCCAACTTCTGGCAACCCAAAAATCTCTTCCAAGATATGTGAGATATTTAAGGAGTGGTTTTATGATTCCCACCCTCAGTGAGCTACCAAGAGAGAAAGGGGATTTGAACCCTGGTCTCTAGAGACCTACTCCATCACTCTCTATCTCAGAGGTTCCCAAACCTGTGGGCCAGACCCAGACCATGACGCCATTCAAACTGGCCTATCACTGTCTCCCCCACACCCAGAAATAGAAGTGGGCATGTTTATGACAGCCATAAAACATGCCCGCCCATGCGCCCATGGCTAAAGTAAATGCAGAAGTGGGCATTTCAACTTTTCAGCTTTGAGGACCAGAGATCTAAACTTTAAGCAAAGAAAATGGCAGCTTAAAATCTATCTCATTCTGTTGTGAAACAGATTGCAAGGTACGTTTTACTTCCGCTTCCGCTGGGAGGAACCACATGACCAGCCTGCTTAACCATGTGACAGGCCTGTTGAACCACATGACCAGCCCCCAGCCCAAAAAGTTTGAGCACCCCTGATTTGTGGAACCAGCAGCTGCATGACCTTGAGTATCTAGCTTGTTCTTTCATGTCATGGTCAATGCCAATATGAAGCTATCTTCTTGGCTTTGTCATTGGCCAAACTTAAATCCTCACCTGTGCATGTTTCTGGTAGTAATTGACAGACCAACAAATGAGCCTGATCCTGTATCTCTCCACATTCACCCAGTGTGCTGTTGTCCACCAGCAGCCCCCGCTTGAGCGTGTTGGTCTTACATTTAGGGACTCTGACCCTCAGCCTATTCAATGTCCTCCCAGTGATGTAGGGTTGAGTTCCTCAGCTATAGCCTCCTTTAATGTTGTTCCTTGTCCAGTGAGCTCCTTCCTCCATCTTCTAATTTGGATTTGCTCTTGCATACTCAAGAGTGTTTGTTCTTGCCATAAAGCTCTTCCTGGATCTGAGTCAGCAGACTTCAGGCACAGTGTCTAGCAAAAGGCAGTGATTAACAATTTAAGAAAATTTCTGTGTGTAATGGGGATGTTTTTATGAAGAACTCAAAATCCCATTTCTGCAACAAAGAGGCTCTTATCCAGAACTGTTAAGCTTACCCTGAAGAACGTAGCTTTGTAGTCATAATAGCAGACATATTTATCATCTCCATCACTCCCCCGCCTGTTCTTGTAATCTTTCTGCCAGGTTAAGATTTAAAAAGGGAGCTCTGCTTCCAAGGCTCTGGGAAGTTGAGGTTCCCTTCCACAAAGCGCAGGCGGCAGCCAAGTTAATAGTTTTGCTTAATCTCCTTTTTCCCACAGCTAAGCAATTGGGCTAGCTGTTTGTCTCTGGCAAGGGACTGCGGTGACATAGTGGTTAAGACACTGAACCTAATGTCTGGAATGTCGGCAGGTCAGCAGTTTGAGACCAGAGTGCTGCACAGCAGAGTGAGCTACTTCTCTGTCCCAGCTCCTGCCAACCTAGCACTTCGAAGCAAAAAATTGTAAGTAGATAAATAGGTACCACTTTGGTGGGAAGGTTAATAGTATTTTGTGCACTCTGGTGTTTAGTCATGCCTGCCACATGTCCACAGAAATGTCTACAGACACAGACAGTGCTGGCTTTTTAGCTGTAACAGAGATGAGCACTGAACCCTAGATTCGGATACAACTGGCTTTTGAGCAAGGGTGACCTTTACCTTGTTACTGACAACCAACAAAGTCCACTATACAGCTTTAGAAAGATCTTTTTCTCTGGAACGCATCAAGCCCTTTCTAAATGGCAAAAGAAAATCATGGAGAGACAGCCCTTGGTTTCAGCCCCATGAAATCAACCAGAGTTGTTTAAGAACATGTCTTCTGCAGCTGGGAAAAGTTACAATTTTTGATCTAAAACTTACAGATTTTAATTTACAGCAATGGGCATGCTGGCTGGGGTAGTCCCAAAACCCCTAACTTTTCCCAAGCTCTGCAGGACACTGTATGGAGAAAATAGAGCTAGAAAAACAGATCTGAAACTGCCCATGTTCTGAGTTCAATCCTGGGGGGGGAGGGGGGGAGATAACCAATTACCCAGCATCTAGATAAAGGTAAAGGTTGCCCTTGCTCAAAAGCCAGTCATATCCGACTCTAGGGTTTGGTGCTCATCTCTGTTTACAGCCAAAGAGCCAGCACTCTCTGTGTTTGCAGACATTTCCGAGGACACGTCCACCAGAGTGCATGGAACGCTGTTTACCTTCCCACCAAAGTAGTACCTATTTATATACTTGCAATTTCTTGATTTCAGACTGCTAGGTTGGCAGGGACTGGGACAGAGACGGGAGCTCATTCTGTCGTGCAGCACTCGGGTCTCGAACTGCTGACCTGCCGACCTTCCAGTCATCACATTCAGCATCTTAACCACTAAGCCACCACAGTCCCACACCAAGCATCCTAGAGAAAGGCCTTTGGAATCTCATCTGTACTTTATACTTCCAACCGCCTCTGCATTAAAATGTCCCATGCAGCCAAAATGCTGGCTGCAAATCAAATTACATCTGGCTACATTCTTCGACGCTATTCATTTTAGTGAAATTGGAATGTATCTTGCCATTATGAATTCCAGAAGTTTGCAGTACACTATTGCAATGATTAAATTCCATCTTAGTCATCTATTTTAGAATGCAGCTGCTTTATTCCCTTTTTCCTACCCCTTCCTTTTCTTCTCCCCCCCCTTTTTTTTTTTTTTTTGGCCGTGTCTGTTGCCTCATGGCTTTTGCAGACTGACTTCACATGGTGGCAACTCTTTTGTTTCCCAACGGGGCTGCTGTAAAACATATTGCTATTGGCACTTGGAAATGTCAAACTTCCTCAACAGACGACAAAAAAAGAGAGAGAGAGAATGCCGCTTAACACTAATTAGATATTTGCCCTCTTGAATGTAAAATGAGAATCAAAGCTGCAGCAGTCTTGGGAAGACATTTGTAGGATGCAACTTTGGTTCCTGTTTGAAATCCTGAAGTAGAATCAAGAGAAAACGGCAGGTAGACATGAGGACAGATTTGGTGATAGGGCTGGTGATGGGAGGGACCGTGGGCGCATTTTACTTCTGCTTCCAGGAGGGACGAGGGCTTCACGGGCCGGGTGAATTGGCATCTGGGGCCGCCCCCAGCCCCCAGGCATTAGTGACTGGCTCCCTGAACCACATGATTGGCCCACAGCCCAAAAAGTTTGGGCACCCCTGATCTAAGTGGTGAGTAGCTCAAGAGAAACAACCAGAAGACTTGGTTCTCTGCCCTCCAATATGGCCTGCTAAGGAGTTTCCACCTTCCGCCTTATGGCCGGGCTGGTCCTACTGACTCATACTGGGTGGGGAAAGAATTAAAAGCCCAGTAACTGTTGCTGGTCACGATCCTAGAGCCAGTACTGTAGGTCTGACCTGCCCTGAATGTACCAGAGTTTAGAAATGTTACATTTAGGAATCCCAATCCTAGAATCACTCACGATCATGCTAGCTGGGAGAGTCTTGGAATTGTGCTCCAAAAAGTCATTTATTTATTTATTTATTTTTGAAACTGTACAACATACTTGGAATTGTGCTGTTACCAAACCAGTCTCTCACACACAGAAAATACTCCATCTATACAATTTTTTCTTTTCCTTCCAGGCTGACATTGTCTACCAGTAACAAGGCTACATAACCATCTTATTTCTTTGGACATCATGTCTTTTAGAAATGGCATTCTGTACATGCTCAGGGGCATCAACTGGATCTTTTTATTTGCGCTAGAATCTGGCTCCCATAATTTGCAAACCAGAGGCCCTGTGTTTCTTCTTTCTTTACATGGTGTTCGGGGCAGCTGAGGAGAAAATGGAGTGAAGTTTACAGGAAGAGGGCAGGTCTGACAGGTCAACACCCTGAACAGGATCGTTCCACACTGGAACATGTAGTGAAGAAAGGAAAGGCTTCTCCAAGGGTCACCATTCATTCCAAGCCTAACGTTTGCTATTTGTGTTGGAAGAAAGTCAAATCCAAGGTGAGGGAAACAAAATTCAGTTGAGGACAAACCTTATCTGTGCCTCTCCACCTGTCTCTTGGCAGCCAGGCATCAACTTCCAGAGGAATGTAAGCCAGGTTACTAATGAAATGATTCTAGTACTGTATAATGAAACAGGAGGTTTCAGGGAGATTCATCCTCCATCCACGTTGCCAAACACAAACCACGTGAATGAGCTCAGACCCTCACCTTGGATCAAAGCTGGATTCAACCATTTTGACAAAGAGATAAGTATTTGGATAGTTTATACCAGGGGTGCACAAACTACGGCCAGTGGGCCAGATCTATCTCCTGATGCCAATTGATCAGGTCCTTGTCGCTCCTGGAAGCATTTTACTTCCACTTTTTGGGAGGAACGAGGGCAGCACAGGCCAGATGAATTGGCATCAGGGGACGGATCTGGCCCATGGGCTCTCGTTTGGGCAACCGTGGTTTAAGCAGAGAAAACGGCAGCCTAAAATCTATCTCATCCTGTTGCAAAACAGATCTGTTGCAAAACAGATTGCAAGGTGTGTTTTTACTTCCACCTCCAGTGAGGGGAACCACGTGACCAGCCCGCTGAACCACGTGACTGGCCCATGGCTCAAAAAGTTTAGGCACCCCTGGTTTATACATTCTTCCTCTTCTGCCATTTTCAAATCCGAATATTGACAGTCCTCATGGTGATCCACCATGAAGACTGTCCTGATAATATAATGCAGTGGCCTTTCATCTGTCTTCTGCATCGCAGCATCAAACCCAGAGTACCACTGATCCAGTTCCCCAAGTCACTTTCTGGTCCTGAGCCCTTTTGGCATGCAAAGTCCTCATCAGCACTCAAGTCCACCAACTCAGATCCAGAAAGAGCTTGATGGCAAGAGCAAACAGTCTTGAGGGTACACAAGAGCAAAACTAAATTAGAAGGTGGAGGAAGGAGTTCACTGGACAAAGAATACAAACTAAGCATAGCAACATAGGCATTTTTTTTAAAAGAACGAACACCCATGAGAAGAATTTGTCTTTAAGAAGATAAAATATCTGAAGTTCTCATCAAAAGCCAAGTTTCAGGGCAAATCTGTAGAAATTTCTGTACTTCTCGATCCCCCAGACAGTGAAGCAAATCTCAAAACAAATGATGTTGTGTGTGTGTGTTAAACAGTGATGGAGATTTCTGAGTGTCTGTGCATTGAAGGGAGGGGTTATGTAGTCTTCAAGCAGTTGCTGGGGAAGGACTGTGTGATGGACATAACAATATTGTGTTCTGTGGGAAACAAAGCTTAAGTTTGGATGGACTGTGTAGTGATTGGCTGGAGTTCTTCAGAGGAAGGCCCAAAGGTGGGGATTGTCTGGAGAGATAAAGGGAAGGGGGAGGAAAAGAACACCTTTTCTTTTTTTTCCTTTTTGCCATGATTTGTAAGTAGTTCTTTGGGGTCCTGGAGTCTACTTTGAACTTAGCAATCATATATTAGCTTTTAAACTAAAGGGGATCCCTTAGAAAGGTTTTCATTGTTTTCATTCTGCTTTCTGAACTGAATATGCTTCATATGCCTGAAAACTTTTGCTTCCTAGAACTTTGAATTGTAACCTACTTGTGCTAAAATACAACATCATTTTAATGAAGTGGCTGGAGTGCTTTTTCCTTTTTTGCTACCTTTCTCATGGCCTGACTCAGGTCAGGAACTGTAAGAAGGCTGGCTAAAATCCTGGATTGCTTAGCCTCACAGCATCAGTTCAGGTGTGTTCTCACTCACTTGTAGGCTAAGGCACTACTCGGAAGTAAGGGGGCAATTAGAGGCTGTTGCTATGAAGAGATTTCAGAGGTCACTAATTCATAGGGTCAACATCATCTAGAAGTGATTTGACATCCCATAACAACGTCTTGCACTGGAGCTTTAATGACTCACCATCCCGGGATCCAGCACAACAAATGGCTACCAGGCCTCTGCATGAAAAAAAACCTGACCCCTCTGAGGTCACAGGGTAGGGGAGCATACCTTGGTCTGAGGGCATGGAAAGTTGTTGACCTGATCAGTTTACAAGGTAGAACGAGATCCGAAAAGCAGCTTCCACAATCCCCATATGGGCTACCTCCTTTCAAAATTCCATTTCAAATTCCTTCCTTGGAAGACTAAAATCCCAAAATATTCAATGTTGGATTTTTATTAGGAAAGGCACCTGGGAAATGGAATTTTCACATCTACTAATTCTAGTACCTTTCCAGCTATGCAATCTTGCCGCTTAATCAAACTGAGAGAAGAATTAGGACAAATCAGTAAATATCCAGACAATAACAGATGACGAAGGCAATTTCAAAACTCAAAGTCTTGCAACCATTTCAGAGATTGAAAACCAAATGCGATTGCTGAAGTTACTGGCTTCCATTTCTTCCCCAGGGCCACCTTCGCAAGGGCTTTTTCATTTGTGTTTGTTATGTGGCTTTCGAGAGAAAAGCCCCAAAGAGCTGTGGAAAAGATTGGAGTAATTTTGTATTTCACTTTCATCATTTAGATTCATCTTGTCTGCTGGGAGCTTTGCAAAGGCAAGAAGCATGCAAATAATAGGGGGAAATTACGGTATGTCTTTTTAAAGAAAATGTGAAATAAATCAGTAATAAGGATTATAGTGGTGACAATTTAAGGTCAAGTGATAAATAGGTCAAAGTGATGAGACAGGTTATGGGCACAGATATTGAATCAACAATCTGCTGTATTAAAAAACTGGCATCTTTCAGGGTATGGGATCCAGGGTGGAAAACACACACACACCCCAGGCAAGAACCTACTCTGGGACTTCTAGCATTGCTATTAATAGGACTCCCTTGTTCAAAGACCAGCTGTATCCAACTCTAGGGGTTGTGCTTAACTCCATTTACAGACAAAGAGCCAGCATTGTCTGTATCTGCAGATGTTTCTGTGGTCATGTGGCAGGTATGACTAGACATCAGAGTGCATGGAATGCTCTGGCCTTTCCCATATTTATCTACTTGCAATTTCTTGCTTTCAAACTGTTAGGTTGGCAGGAACTGAGACAGACGGCAGGTGGGAGCAGCACTCAGGTCTCGAACTGCTGACCTGCCGACCTTCCAGTTGTCAAAAGTTCAGTGTCTTAACCACTAAGCCACTGCAGTCCCAAATTGACATTCTGTAGGTCAAAGAATAAGTCATTGTGGGAGGAGAAATTGCATTGATCCTTTGATTTACTTTCTTCTCCATTGATTTTCTTTCAACTCAAGTTCTTTCCATCGCTGTGATGAAGAAATTTGCAGCTTTTGGGTCAAATCTTGTGAAGTCTGAATGAGATTCTCACCCATCCGCAACTCCAACTTTGCAAGGTCAATTGAAACAGACAGATGATGTTTTGCTAATTAAGCTCTTCAAAGGTTTCTCTGGGACTTTCATTGCATGTCCCTCCTTCTCTCTTTAAGTCAGGCAATGTTTCCTTTGCAATCGCACATCTGTCTGAAAGATCACAGCTTGTGTCTCTTTTAAGTTCTTGATTCAAGACAGGGAATTCAGAGTTGCTGGACCAGAGGCTTCACTTTTTGAAATTCATGGCTGCTTCCCCACTCGTTTGCCTATGTTTTGCTTTACTAATGAACTCCACTGCCATCCATGGGGGTGGGTTGGTGTTTGACAAGACAGAGTCTCCGGATCCTAGGCGTGTGAGTGCATTGAAAAACAGCTGACCCACATGCATAAACAAGTTACCCCCAGTTGCTCAAAATGGGCCACTTCAAGCAGGCAAAACTTTGCAGTTGTGCAAAAACACTCACACCCCACAAGCTGCTGTTCTGATGAGGAATCTTGGAGTTGTTACCCTTGACTGGAGGACCCTGGAAGCTGGACTTCAAAAAAGCAGCTTTCCGAATATCTGATTTTGGAGAAATTCTTTACCATCAGAATGATCTGGGTCATCTTTTGCATGAAATGTACTGGTGTTTGGTTTTGTATGGGTGTCTGCACATGCACCACATTAGAAAGACACCAAGGGCTGCTGTAACTTTATCTTTTGTATATGTTTCAGAGTTTTGAAATTGCGGTACAATTCTCTTTAGTTATGCAGATGTAGAGAGAGACTTGTGGGAGAGCAAAGCTTCAAGTCTTCCAGAGTCCACCCTTTCTCATTTCCTGGCATTCAAAGTCTTAGTAACTTACTCTGAATAGGAAGGAAAAAATTAAAATGTTTATTTACTTACAGTTACTTGGGATTACAGATGTGTGCATGTTGCTTTTTTTATTGCACATGTGCTAGCAGTCAACTGAGCAGACCGAACTGGTAGCAGCCCATCACTGATGGTGTGAATGTGGAGAGATACAAAATCCAGCTCACATGCTAGTCTGTCGAATACTACCAGAAACATGTACTAATGAAGATTTAATCTTGGCCAACAACAAAGCCAAGACTGTGGCTTCAGTTTGGCAGTTCAGAGTTTGATCTGGACACGAATCAAGAAGACCACATTGATTGTTTATAACCATCATGCAAACCTGGGGAGAGAAACACATCCCGAGGCAGGGCTGTAGCCTGGATTCTAGACTTGTGAGGGGCAAAACATTGGCATCCCAGGGTGGGGTGGGGCTGTTAGCTCAGGTCCCCCCCCCCTTGGCTACAGCCCCAAGGAACTATTACATCTCCTCTGATATGCAGTGTGGGAAAACTTACTTTCTTTCTCTCTGTCTTCTTTCCACAAATACACACATGCATTATTATTATTATTATTATTATTATTATTATTATTATTATTATTATTATTATTATTATTATTATTATTATTATTATTATTATTATTATTATTATTATTATTATTATTATTATTGAGGGGGAGATTCCTACCAATAAGATAATTACAGTCGAACCTCGCATAAAGAGCGTCTCGTTTAAAGAGCAGAATTTTCTCTGAATGTTCACTTCGCTTAACAAATAAAACCAACCAAAAACTCGCTTAACAAATAAATTAGGGTTTGCACACACACACACACACCCGAAGTCACAATTGGTCACTTACAATGGTGTTTTGCTTAAAGAGCAAACTTGCTTAAAGAGCAATCCCATGGAACACATTATGCTCTTTAAAAGTACAACTGTAAATTAAAATGGTAGTACTGCTGGCATCCAGAAGCAGGATTTGTCATAATTTTTGATAGACTTCTAATTTTAATATCTTGGACAAGTTGCAATATGGGGGGGGGGGTTTCTGTTTCCCTACATGTTGTTACCCAAATTCTTGGGGCCCGGGTACGTTTCTCTGGCAGAGGTATAGAAAATCCTAGGAACTCAATAACGAGACGGATATTTCGATCAAAACAAAAATGATTTATTGGGAATGGAAAACAAAAGGAGAAGCTATCAGAGTTATAGTCTGGCCAGGCCTACAACTAAATAGTCCCCTCTCCCTCAATCGTTTTGAAGAAATAAACCCGCTCGTGATCTCAGTTCACGCTATTCTGTGAACCAAAGATGCCCCCCACCCACCTTAAAGAGATATATATCTATTCCCTGAACCTAACTCTACGTGCAAGGGGGAGGGACTGAAACTGGGAAGGAGGAAGGGCAATTAACACATTTAATTACATGTAAACATAAAACACAAAGCAGGGTATGAGGTAAGGGGTTTGAATGTAAAGAAACAGCAGATTACAGCTATTGCGGAGAAACCGGTTACAGAGAGGTTACATTGTGTCAAACAGGCATATTTGCGGTTAACAGGTATTTACGAGGGGAAATGATGTATCCTTTGTTCTCTGCTGACTGAATCAAAGGCGGAGTAGGCGGGAACAGCCAGCGCGTCTTGTCCAATGAGGGGCGAGCTAGCAGGACCGACAGCCAATGGCGCTTTACGGCGGGGAAATTGTAGACCCAACGTGGGTTACTGTTCCGGACATGAATGGATTACAGCGTTTGACTTATTCTTAAGTAGAAAAATAAAGAAAGAAGTTAGAATCATTATGTCTTGATTGTTTAATTAAATGGAGATCTCTGGAGGAGGGAAACCAACATTTTAGCCTTTGTTTGCCCTTTTAATCTGTTTTCTGCGTACGTGAGAGATGGGACGTCCGCTTGTCCCTTGCAGCCCTGTGCTGTCAGTTTATTGTTGCGCAAGGGCTTTTCTTAGGTTCTTCGCTTGTTTCCCCCCTCCCCTGATCAATTTTGGGGTTCCATGGTTCTTGTGTTCCGCACAGAATCTTGTTTATGTTGGTTTCTCTCCCCCCCCCTATTTCTTTGCTTGGGTCAGTGTTATAGCAATGTTTAATTAAACTTTATTAAGGAGAATCAAACCAAAGGTATGAGTTTAAAATTCAGTCATTCAGCTTCTTTCCTTTGTTTCCTTTGTGAAGGAATGAAGAGGAATTTCTGCTTGCTATCAGGAAGCCAGTTTTTACACCTTTAGGCAAAGCAAACTTGAGGCTTAGGAGCTAAGGACAATGGAGACAATCAGTGACATCATCATTTTTACATTCCTTGCCAGAGTCTACGTGACTATTGGGTATAATCCCCCCTCCTTCTGGAGAGTGTTCCAATTGTATGATTTTAAACTTTTGGCTTCTCCCTTATTTTCCATGTGTGTACAGTGGGTTCAATTTTGATGTCTCAAAATTTCTGGTAACAATGTCAAAGTACAATTTTATGTTCCTTTTCTTGCGAGCTGTACTTTAGACTTATAGATATGCTCTTCAGAGGAAAACAAATGATTGGGAATTTGAGCCCCCCCAAAAGCATCATTTTCATACTGAATATACTTAGGGAGGACTACCGTCCCCCCCCCTCTCAAAATAATAATGATCTCTCTCTTCCTTTCTCTCTCTCTCCATCTTGGGCTACAAGCATCTTCCACAATGTTCAATCCATAGCCACACTTCCCACATCTTTCCACTCAAGGCTGATGATGTTTACGTCATCCTGGGAAGGCAAACACCAGGTCTACTTTGGTCTTCCTCTCCACCCGATGGTATCCAGTTAATAACAAAGCAAAGCATATTCATCATTTTGTTATCAACTCAGAAAGTCTTCAGGGGATGCAGTGACTTCAAGTTTGCCGTCTGAGAACACTCCTGGTTTGTTACTTGAGACTCAAGAGTCTTTGTCAACCCTACTTTAGGATAGTGTGGTATTTTTTCAGCCTCTCCTGCAAAATAAAAGGGGATGAAGATAGTTTTTCCGTGTTTTGATAACACATTGGATTATTATTATTATTATTTATTGAATTTATTACCCCGCCCCACTCGGGAGAACCCGACTCTGGGCGGCTACTGGAATGCATTGACTACTGGAATGCATTCTTGCTGGGGCTGGCATTGAAGACTGTTCAAAAACTGTAGGAATGGTGATTTAATGAGACTGGTAGCTAGAAGTGTCACTTGCTAGTTTGTTGCCCGTCCATTTCTGAACCCAGCACTAAGGGCAGGCATTTAGCTTTTGCAAGCATAAACCCTGGGTAATGAAACCTCTCCCAGTCCACATTATTTTTGTATAAATGAAATAGGAAGGAATTCTACTTTATTCTTCATCTCAGGTGTCAGAATGTTTTGGGCAACCCTGACTGAAGAATATTAGATAAATCACTGCAATCCTCATTTGTTGGATGCATTCTCTTTCATTAAAAAAAATATTAAAGGAGATACATTCTGGATTTTTAAATCATTATTTTAAAAACTTGTCCTGGAAAGTAATGCAATAGAGAGGTGTACCAAATAAACCAGTGGTTTCCAACCTAAGACCTGTGGGCCGGATCTGACCCACAATGCCATTTCATGTGACACACCCCCACACACACACCTCCAAGGGCATTTGAGAAACAAAATGGCTGCCCTTTTGAAGCTGTTGAGATGAAATGGCCACCCTCATCATGCAAGCAGTGCAAAATGACTGTCTGGCCCTCAAAGCTGACTGAGAAAATGTGACCGCGCCCCAGTTTAAAAAGGTTGGGAACTCCTGAAATAAACATTTTTAAAAAAGATTTGGTGAAACAAGCTAGCTTCTCCCCATTGAAATCTACCACCACCACCCCATCCCTTAATTAAACCTCAAAACCCATAGAAGCCTGATCTCACCAGGACAGATGTCTACAGAGATTTGGTTGTGAATTTTCTCCCTTCTGTTTTCATTTCCCTTCTGAGAGGGGCGGGAGGGGCAACTTTGTTCAAGCACCTACTTCTTATCGCTGCATTTCCCTCAAGAATGGCTTTGTTCTTTTCTAGCCTCCCTCCTTTCATCTTCTCAAAAGATGTGAGAGAAATGAAGGGTTCAAAGTCTCGTCTAAGTGTCAAATAGAAGGCAACACAAAAGCCCCTTTGGAAAAACTGGGAAGACCTCAGGGCAGGGATGGAGGAGGGGAAGCCACAACCCAAAGATCAGTTATTAATGTTAAAAATTAATGACCTGCATTCATTAGCCTCATTGAGCCACCACCACTCCCAACTCTGCAAACTCCACATCTAATTTCTCAGCAATGCTTCCCAACAAAAAAGGCCAAGCACACTTTGGAGAACAGAAAGTATCCTCTAGAAGAAAATACATTGGAAAAGATGATTAAACAATACTGCCCGTTAGCATGTGCAGAGTGCATGCCTCCTTCTCCCTTGCTCTTGAAAGTAGTGAGTTCCATGCAGCATCAATATTTCTGTCAAGTTCCTTTTGGAGCAAGAATGGAAGAAAGCCACAAGTTCAGTAATGTAACAAGTAGGAATAAATCTACCTCATTCATGGTTTAGTAGAGACTTTCAAAAGTTACTTTTTAACAATCATTTAGAGGCATTTTTAAACCTGTTTTGACACGAATTTTTCAAGTCAATATGGTATGTTTTCCCAAAAGTAACAAAATGCTGTTATCTTTCCCACCAAAGTGGTACCTATTTATCTACTTGCAATTTCTTGCTTTCGAACTGCTAGGTTGACAGAAGCTGGGACAGAAGATGGAAACTCACTCGGTTGTGCAGGACTCATGTCTCAAGCTGTTGACTGGCTGACCTTCCAGTCATCAAGCTCAGCATCTTAACCACTAAGCCACCACAGCCCTCCTGTTACCAATACTGTACCTTGCACCAATCCTCACCTGAAGATAGGAGAGATGGTTGGATGTCATTTGCGTGCTGATGGTCCTCAGCTCCAAAAGAACTTTGCATGGCCTCTCCTAGGAATGTTACGAAGATGTTAAAACCCATGGGGTGGGTGGGTAATAAGTTATGGGACTCACGTGGTGCAGGTAGGAAGAACGTCTGTTCTATAAAACTAATCTGGTCCTCATGGTCTGTTGTGAAGTTCTGTCCTCGTCTTCTAAACTCCACCAGAGACACCACCTTTCAGATTCCCTTTTCTGGGTTTGTTCTGTGCAGGAAGACAGCATTTGAGCTGTAATCCCAAAATCTCAAATCTTGGAAATGAATCACCAATACATGGTATTTCTCAAATATTTCTCCAGGACAACTTGGATGACCTTAACTATCCACCTATCATCCAGGTTCTGCACTAACCCCTGTCCACTTCTTCCCATTATTTATGAGCCCAGGAGAATGGCAGTTTTAGCGCGGTGTTCAGTGATGGGATGTCAAAAATTTTACTACCACTCCATGATGTCATCACAGTGTGGGCGGAGCCAGTGTTGTGGGCGGAGCCATCATTGTGGGCGGAGCCAGTGTCATGGGTGGGACCATGTGACTTGGTGGGCGGGGCCAAAGTTGGTCATGTGACTTTAAAATATTTTTTAATTTTAAAATAATAATAAATAAATATAAAATTAATATAACCGAAACGTGGCCGAGAGGGCCGGAGGCCTCTTGCCAGGCACCAGGATGCCTTCCCCCAACCCACCCACCCCTCTTGTAGGCGCTGCTCTGGCCGCCGCCGCCGCAATGGAGGCCACCGGTGAGCGGCCTCTTGCCCTCCTCCATCCATCCCTCCTCCCCGACGCGGAATCTCCCGAAGGCCCGGGTGGCCCAGGCACTCATCCTCAGAGGCTCCAGCTGGAACCGGAACGTGGCCGAGAGGGCCGGAGGCCTCTTGCCGGGCGCCAGGGCGCCTTCCCCCAACCCACCCACCCCTCTTCCACCACCACCACCCCCTGAGATAGGCGCTGCTCTGGCTGCCGCCGCAATGGAGGCCGCCGGTGAGCGACCTCTTGCCCTCCATCCATCCCTCCTCCCCAGCGCGGCGGCCTCCATCGGGTTGGGGAAAGGCGTCCTGGCGCCCGGCAAGAGGCCTCCGGCCCTCTCGGCCACGTTCCAGTTCCGGCTGGAGCCTCTGAGGATGAGTGCCTGGGCGGCCCAGGCAACATTTCTCTCTCCCCCCCCTTCCCTGCTCGGACACAGAGAATACACCCCCCAACTCTGCTTACCTTCCCTCTGCTTACGGTATTTTCTCTCCCGACTAACAGCTGATCAGAGACTTTTTTTTAAACTAGGGAAACAAGGGGGAAAAAATTCAGCGATGTGATTGGATCTCTATGTCAGCTGACATAGAGATCCAACCACATGAAGGGAGGGGAATACAGCGATGTGATTGGATCTCTATGTCAGGTGACATAGAGATCCAATCACATCGCTGAATTTTTTTCCCCTTGTTTCCCTAGTTTAAAAAAAAGTCTCTGATCAGCTGTTAGTCGGGAGAGAAAATACAGTAAGCAGAGGGAAGGTAAGCAGAGTTGGGGGGTGTATTCTCTGTGTCCGAGCAGGCAGTGGGGTGGCTGTGCTTTTTCATAACACATGGCGTATTTTCGGGTGGTAGCTTATATTTTTAGAGCCCCCCGAAAATCGGCACATGGCGTATTTTCGGTGGTCTCTTATTATGGGGGAAACACGGTATTTGCAATTTCAGTGCGCATGCGTCAGATTGGTTTCTGCGCATGCGCACTAAATTGGAGCCATTTTGACTCCAATTAAAAAAAAAATTTTTTTTTTCCTGCCGGTGAGGCGTCCGATCCGGACACGTCAAAAACGGTATTACCCTCCCGGAGAACCCTCCGGAAATCTTCTTAACGGTTCTGTGGATCCGGTCAGAACCGGTAACATCCCATCACTGGCGGTGTTATATTTTACACATGCCTGGGTCCGGCACCATATCAGGATTAAGTGTTACTTATTTACCCTTTGCTCTTGCAACAGTTGTGACAATTATTGCTCCCTCGATCCACATTTGATGGTGAAGGTTTTAATTAGATTCCATGGCTGTTACTGTGCATAGCAAAGTGGTCAGTGTTTCCTCAAACGAAAAAGTGTGGGGTTGAAATCAGCATTTAATTGGAGGCCAAATTGATTTCGCTGCGGCAGACCAGAATGACTCAAACACCCAGCAATGCAAACAAACAATGTTTCTCGAGAAGCCCTCTTCATTTAGAGACCATTAAGAGAAGGATAGTTAGCTTCCACTGCTGGGCCTCTCCTAATTATGAATGCAAATCCACACGGACAAACCCAGAGAGAGGTTTTTAGCATGGGTACAGCTAATGGGTCACAGGCCAGGATGATCCACAAGACAATTTGGAGACCTGTCACTTATAGGGTCCCTATGGGTTGCAAACAACTTGACACTAGGTAACAACAAAGAAGAAGAAACTACATTTTGTCACAAACAGATAAAGTCTTCGTCTTTTGTCTCCAGATCAAACTGACAAAATGAAGCCATCTTCTTGGCTTTGTCATTGGCCAAAATTATATTTTTATCAGTATATGTTTCTGGTAGAACTCAGCAGACCAGCAGATGATCTAGATCAGTGATGGTGAACCTTGGCACTCCAGGTGTTCTTGGACTTCAATTACCAGAAGCCCAAGTCAGCAGCCTTGCTAATCAGAGCTTGTGGGAATTGAAGTCTTAGAACATCTTGAGTGCCAATGTTAGCCATCACTGATCTAGATTCTGTACCTCTCCATATTCACAGTGTGTTGTTGTCCACCAGCAGCCCACACTTGAGCATGGTGGTGTTACATTTAGCGACTCCAACCCTCAGCCTATTCAGGGTCCTCCAAGTGACATAGGGGAGGGTGAGTTCCAGGGAGCTTATATTATTTTTGCCTCTATGTATGCTCTGCTTGTAGGTCCTGGTGTCTCATAATGTGGGGTAGAGTATCTCACTTAGGGGACTCCTACAATACACAACGTTTATAGTTATGGGGCCTTTATTGCCTCCAGGTGATTTTCTCTCTTAAATCAGAGGATTATATGGAAAGCACGGCCAGTGTATGTCCAAAATCTTCATTTAAATTTCTATTGCTTTTCACAGCATCTCATACAGCAATGATTCATTGTGAATAAATTCATTTGAAAAAGGCTTTCCACTCCACAGGCGGTGATTAATCGGGGGTCTTCTAGAACCCAATCAGATTGAAGGTTGCCACTTTAGTGCTTGATTAATTGAACAATATTCTTACTGCACTGATGTTTCTGGCAGTAAATGCAAATTACTCCAACCTCCCCTGACATGACGTCCTTGTGAGTTGAACTACAACCTCTGTGCTCCCCAATTAGCACACCAGGCAGAAGTAATGGAAATTGTAATTCAACAGATAAGAAGAATATCAGTTCAAGCAGGGCTGAGTTGGTAGGGAAGTCTGAAAACCTTCTCCTACTAATTGTAAATATGTTGTTTACACGAATGGAAAACTCAACCAAATGTTAGGAACAGTGATGGGATGACAAAAATTCTACTACCACGCCATGACGTCACGGACGTCATGGGTGTGGCCAATGTCATGACGTCATGACGTCATGGGCTGAGCCAACGTCATGACGTCATGATGTTGTGGGCGGGGCCAAAATAAAAATAAATAAAATAAAAATAAACACACACACACACCCCTCAGCCCACCCACACAGCCAGATAGCTACACACACAAAGCCATAAATAACTTAAATACATAAATAAAAATTAAATAAAAATACAACCACCCACCCAAAACACAAATAAATTACCCACCCACCCCAAATAAAAAACCCTCTGCCGGGCGCCTGTCGGGCACCCAAGGGGTGGGGTGGGGGCGTCCGCTTAACTCAGGCAGCAAAACAAGCCAGGCAGGGCAGGGCTGGTGACGGAGGGCGGGAGAAGCCCAGGTGCCCCCTCCTTTGAGAGGGTGGGTATCGAGCAAGCAAGATGGGCCTGGGAAAGGTGACCCCCCCTCCTCCTGGGGCAGCTTGAGCCGCAAAGAGAGCAGGGGCGGGGGGCGGGGGGGGTTGCCGGCAGGCCGAGGTGTCCCAGGGCGTTCTCCTGCCCAAGGGACTCCCAATCCCCACGATGGGTGTCCGGTTGGGGGGGGGGGTTGGTGCCACCCCCACTACCTGCCTGCCTCCTTTACCCCACCCCCACCCCCCGGGGTGAGGCGAGGTGAAGCTCACCTGGACGGAGGCATCGAGGGCGGCGAAGAGGACCTTGCAGGTCGGGCAGCTCAGGTTCCTCCAGCTGAAGTGGACGCCGGACACAGACAGCAGGCGCTCCTGCCCCTCCATCGCCTCAGACCTGACCCCGACCCGCGACGGCGGCAGGAGTAGGAGCAGCGGCGGCAGTAGGAGGAGCAGAGGCAGGAGGAGCCCCCCACGCCCAGCCTGGGCCCCATGGCTCCCCCGCTCCGTCTCTCTCCGCTTCCTCCCAACAGGCTGACAGGCCGTTGCCGCCAACGGAGAAGGACCGCCGCCGCCGCCGCCGCCGCCGCCACCGCCGCCCTGAAAGGTGTGCAACTCCAACTCTAAAAGAAATTTTTTTTAAAATCGGAGCCAAAATGGCTCCAATTGACTGCGCATACGCAGAAACTCAATCTGACACATGCGCAATGCATCAGATTGAGTTTCTGCGCATGCGCAGTCAATTGGAGCCATTTTAGCTCCGATTTTTTTTAAAAAAATTTCTTTCGGTGAGGCGTCCGGAACCGGACGCCTCAAAAGTGGACTCCCCTCACGGAGAACCCTCCGGAATTGGTCCTACCGGTTCCAGGGAACCGTCTGGAACCGGGGACATCCCATCACTGGTTAGGAAGAACATCCCTGGAGTCTCTTCCAACTCTTTGTTATTCAGTCACACAGTCAGATCAGGCCCTTTGCAATCCCATGGGCCACAGGACACCAGGATCCTCTGTCATCTGCCATCCTACAGAGTTTGCCCAGATCTACACCCACTGCATCAATGATGCTGTCTAACCATCTCATCCTCCTCTACCCCTTCTTCATTTGCCTTTGACCTTCCCTCCTCCATTAAGTCCTCTCTTCTAATTTGGTGGCCAAAGTACTTCACTTTCAGCTTCAGTATCTGTCCCAGGAGCAGTCAGTGTTGATTTCCTTTAGGACTGACAGATTTGATCTCCTTACAGTCCAGGGAATTCTTAAATGTAAATGTCTATTCATCTGCGTTCAGCCTTTCTTAATGTCTAGCTCTCACAGCCATACATTACTACAGGAGAAACCATTGCTTTAATGCTGCAAACTTCCAACTCTACCATCCTATGATTTCCTCTATGCTTCAGATACGTTTTTATGGACTAACAAAGGAGGAAAGGGACATGTCTTAAAATGGTAGTGAGGAAAATAATGTCTTGACAATGTCCTTTTAATCTGAACACCTTCCACAAATCACTGCAATGTCTATTTATATCTTCTGGGGAAGACATTTTAATAAACCATCATAATCGTGATAGAGAACAACAACAAAAGTGTCTCAGATCTAGTTATAAATCTTAAAGACGAATAGCAGGGAAAGACTATCTGAATTCCGCAGACATTCATAAATATTGCAGCTCAAAGTCTTTTAACAGATGGCACATTACTTGTGACAGAGGTAGAGACGTTTGATTCCATTTGCATTGATGAGAATTCATATTCAGCTTACAATTCTTATTAAAGCCACCATCAAGAGCCTCTTCTGAAAAACTAATTTGGGAAGCTCGTTTGCAAACTTTTGCTCACGCACTCGGTATGCTGGCTCTGTTCTGTCACCTCTTTCTCTGGGGAAATCCGGCAAGATTAAATCTGCAATAACCATTTCTCTCTGGGCGTCTCCAGGAAATGGGATGATTTACTTAGAAGCTGCCCGCAAGCACAAGTCGCAGTCAGGACCTATTAAGAGAGCGGTTAGGCGGCCCCTGTGATATTCTGTGCTGCAGCATTTATGGCCTTTTGATGCAGAAATTTGTAAAATAGCACTACACATTCCTCTTAGATTCCTTTCCTTTAGGATTATGGTGACAGGGCACTGCTTTGCTAGATTCATGGATTCCTTAGATACGCTTGGGAGTCTACGTTGGTCTTTCCCATCTGGATGCTTTCCCTGGAGGCAGATGGACCACAACACCCATCACCCTTTGGGCAGGGTGGCTGTGGTGAAATGAAAGGATTTGTAGCCCAAATGGCTCATCTCAGAATCAGCAACAGCTAATGCAGAGTAACCCTAGGACAGTGGTCTGCAAATGTGGCTCTCCAGATGTTCTTGGACTTGAATTACCAGGAGCCCAAGTCAGCACTCCTGCTGATTGGGGCTTCTGGGAATTGAAGTCCAAGAACATCTGGAGAGCCACATTTGCAGACCACTGCCCTAGGACAGTGATGGTGAACCTTGGGACTCCAGGTGTTCTTCAGTTACCAGAAGCCCAAGTCAGGACTCCTGCCAATCAGGGCTTCTGGAAACTGAAGTTCCAGAACACCAGGAGTACCAAGGTGCACCATCACTGCCCTAGGACCAACATTGCAACTTCAACTCTCGTTCCCAACAATCTACAAAGCCTCATGAATCCACAACCCCTTGCAATCCATGATATGAGATCATCCGGCCGGTTAAACATAGGCAGTAATTTTTTATTTGATTTGCTCATATTTACTATCCCGCCCCAATCGGGTAAACCCGACTCTGAGCGGCTTACAGATTAAAATCATAGGTTAAGCCTGTGATAGTACTAATTCATCTTAAAACTTCATACTTAAAACTATAAAAATTCATAACACATTAAAACAACGCCAGAAACTGAACCGAAAGGGTGGCTGTTCATTAGATCAGCCACCCTACATGAGATTTTAATCTTTTTGCAAACTTGGGTCCATCACAGTTGACCATTAGTAGCATCTGCAATGATGTCCAGGTCTGGGAATCCAGAAACCTGGAATGGAAGGAAATTCATACAAAATCCTACCTGAAATTTCATATTTTTGCAAAAAAAAAAATGCTATGCTAGAATAAATCCTTAGAAGTTATTTGACTCATCAACATTCTTTCAGTTCTCAGCTTGTTTTGGGATTTTGTGTGTTGCAGCCCATGACAATTCAAAGAGACTGCAAAGGATGTGTTCTTTCTCTCTTGCTTTCCTTGCTTATGGGCCTCATCCTGCTGAGAATGGATCTAATCATCGTAGGAGCAGAATCCTCTTTGTTGAGTTTCTACTGGGAATGTGACACTCCTGAAGGCAAACGTAAGACACATCAAAGCATCTGAGCCTGGGAAAGTCATTAATGAAAACTAGTCTAATGTTGTGACTAAGACTGAAGCTTATACCTTAATTCAAATCTGTTAAATCATAACTTCTGTGCAGAAGTCCAACACATGTATAAGAAACATACACAACCTCCTCCTCCTCCTCCCATATCCAATTTTGGATATGTCAAATATAGCCATGATGATTGTCCTGGGAACAATATAATGCAGTGGCCTTCCATGTGCCTTCTGCCTCGCAGTGTGACACCCCTACCTCTGATCCAGTTCTGTGAGTCACTTTCTGGGCATGAGCCTTTTTGGCACACAAGGTCCTCCTCAGCCCCAGGCCAGGATGGATTAAGGGCTGCCTTCAATCAAGATGGACTCAAGTGGGATTCAAGCCACTTGGGAACCATCACCCTTCCCTGTGGACTTCACCTAAGGCTGTTAGTCCTCAGGGTGGTTGGGTTTGTTAACCACTGCATGACGATCAGCGTTGAGTTGCTGGCAGTAGGGTCTACTCTATTACCATAGCAGGATAACATCCTAGCCAGACTGCACAACCTACAACTTTAAAAATGAATTTACATTGTATGTTTTTGTGACATTTGTGTTGACCATTATGAAAGGGCCGCTGTCTGAGAAATGTGCAAGAAAAGAGACTCCTGTGGCATGGTGGTTTTAGAAATTATAGTTATTCCTCACCAATTTATCCTGAAATGTGACTTGGGCTGTTCCAGAAGGAGCACTGGTTCTCCTTAAAATACTAGTTTCTCTGTTGATATTATGGGTATTTGTTCTGCCAACTTGAATTTTTTGGAATAGTAGCCGTGTTGGTCTGTGGTTCAGGCATATCAGAAAATAAAAATAAAAAGGCAATAAAACAAAAATACTGTAGCACTTTAAAGACTAACTGCTATATTTTTATTGTTAGCTTTCATGGATCAAGTCCACTTCTTCAGACAAGGAGTAAAACTTCCAGGCATGGTTTATATACACCAAATGCAGGGGTTAAAGGGAGAGAGGTTTGCTCAAGCAGAATGATAGACAAGCAAGCATAACAATACAGCTTCCTACAGCTATCAGTAACAATAGATTATTCAGATTAGTTTTAACATTTAGATTGTTAAATTAAATTGTAGTATGCGTAGGGTATGATGGGATTGTCTAGTCTGTTTTACACTGACTTGGGAATTTATTGTTTAATCTATGTTCTCTTTTAATTTATGTTGTAAGCCGCCTAGAGTCGGGTTTACCTGATTGGGGTGGGATAATAAATTTGAATAAATAAATAAATAAATAAACGTCTCCTTTTCAATCTCAAAGGTGTGAAGTAAAGCCCTTTCTGGTTTCTGATTTAACCTCTCACTTGTTTACTCCCACCTGGCCACCTGCTCAAGTTGTAAAAGAAAATTGGCAGGAAGGTTGTATAATACAGAAAAAATATAATAAATAAAATATCTAGCAGCATATAGCAATTTGTGTATCAAATTTGATAATGTCCCAGAAACCCTTGGCTAATATTTAAGCCTCTGTGATGGGTGTCCAACAGATGGATGTATTTGATTTCTGCTGTCTCTCTTTCGATCCTAGTCTTGTAATTTTTCTGTTCCAGAAATGTAACTTTCAGGTCTTGGATAGAGTGTCCAGGTAGACTGAAGTAGTTTGAGACAGGTTTTTCTGTGTTGCCATTCCGGATGTCTGATTTGTGTACATTAATTCTTTTGCCTAAAGATTGTCCTGTTTGTCCTACATAAAGCACAGAAGGACATTTTTGGCAAAAGATGGCATAATTCACATTGGCAGAACATTGGCAGTTGCTGTTTGCAGTCAGAAGCTTCCAATTTGCATCCAGAAAGTGGATTTCCTAAACATTTCTTAAAGGAAAGTCGTTTCCTTAAACATAAGGGAAATGGGTTTTAACGAGAAGTTTGGATGCAAATCCTGGCAAGCCACTGGCCCTTTCAGCCCCAAGGAACAAAGGCGAGGGGGAATAAAAATATTCACCCTGGAAAAGCCCTGAGTTACACATTCATTGATAGAGAAGGGGTTGTTTGTATGTAAATAATTACAACTAAGACACTGAGCTTGATGACCTGGCAGGGAGACCCTAGATTTTTGTTTCCATTTTACAGCTGAAGAAAGGAACCTATCTCCCTGGGGGAAGAGTTTTTCAGAAAGAAAATAACTCATGATAACTATTTGGAACAGTAGCTGTGTTAGTCTATGGTTCAGGCATCTAAGAAAACAAAACAAAACAAAATAAACCAAATAAAATAAAATAAAAAACACAGTAGCACTTTAAAGACTAACTGCTATATTTTCACTGTTAGCTTCATCCAAACAAGGATTTGGATACGCAAAAGGATTAATGGACACAAATCAGATATCCGGAATGGCAACACGGAGAAACCTGTCTCAAACCACTTCAATCTAACTGGACACTCTATCCAAGACCTGAAAGTTGCAATTCTGGAACAGAGAAATTACAAAACTAGGATTGAAAGGGAGACAGCAGAAATCAAATACATCCATCTGTTAGATACCCATCACAGGGGGCTAAATATTAGTGAGGGGTTTCTGGGACATTATCAAATTTGATACAGAGACCAGGTACAGGAGTTTGTTTTTTTCCCCCTGACATACAGGTCACAGGTTGATCAGATACCATAATGGGCTTACTCAGCAACCTTGAGATTGAAAGGGAGTCTTTTAGAGTTTATCTGAATAATCTATTGTTGCTAATGGCTGGGTGATACTGAATTCTTGTGCTTGCTTGCCTCTCATCTTGCTTGACACCAACCCTTCTCCCATCGACCTCCTGAGTTTGGTATATAAGAACATGCCTGTAAGTTTCATTCCTTGTCTGATGAAGTGGACTTGATCCACGAAAGCTAACAGTGAAAATATAGCAGTTAGACTTTAAAGTGCTACTGTGTTTTTTATTTTATTTTATTTGGTTTATTTTGTTTTGTTTCATGATAACTAGATGAAGAAATTGAAGAAGTCTTTTTTACTGGTTGTAAGGGAGGTCTTTTAACAGGGCCACCTGCATGGTAAGATATACAACTGCAAGCCAGCCAGCAGTCAAAAAAAGATAGGCTTTGTCCTGCTTTCTACCTGGCCGGTTAAATTGCATAAACCCAAATTCCCAGGTGCAATTTTCACAGCAAAAGAACATGAGTGAATTCACATTTCACTCTCTGTGTAGTCAAGAGTAGAGAGCCTGTATCACTAGGCTATACAACTCCCATCAGCTCAACTCCTCAACCAACAGGGAGGAGTCATGAGAAGCCCGTTATAATAACATCTGGAAGGCCACACATTTTCCCCTCCAGAGTAGGGTTTCTCTTTTATTCCCCATCCTGGTGACATACATTTCAACATTTTTAATATGCTATGTACAGGTTGCACCTGGAGAAACTAGCTTGGTGATTCTTGTTGCATGGAGACCACAAAGTCAACTTTACTGGGGAAAGGTGTCCAGGGTCTTGCATCCAGCTGCCAAGACCTGTAAACCAGCTAATGAGTCTGGCATTTCCACAGAATCTCACTGCCTTCTGTGTGGTTTAATAATTTATCACGATATGTATCATTAATGAAGCAACCTCTGTTAGGATTTTATGAGCCATGGTATAAAATAACTGCAAAATGGTATGGTAATAAGAATGTTTGATCAACCACGATGGGCGGCAACACCAGCTGTGGGAATTTCCCCTCATCATAACTGTTTTGCCCTCTGAGCTGGGGTTGTGTGTGTGTGTGTGTGTGTGTGTGTGTGTGATTTTTTTTATTTTTATTTTTGCAGGGAATATAAGGAGGAGGAAATGCAACCTATAAGGAGCCTGATTGTTTGTTCCAATCAGAGTTTGGAAAAGTTAGTTTGGGGAACGTTTAGCTCCCTAAAGTTTTCTCCCCAACCCCAGTTCCCTTGTGGATAAGGCAAGAAAATTATCAACAAGATTCCCAAAAGTTCCTGACAACATGTTGTGTGAGGTCTTGTTTCTTTTGTTAAAGACAGCATTCTGAATCTGATTTCATCTCCCATTTTACAAGCACAGGAGACCAGGTCGATGCATTTATGTTGTGTAAAGATCACACAACTGTTTTTAATGTTGGAAACAGCTTTCTTTTTCCCTCTCATATGTTTCTATCAGGTGGCCTTACAACAAAGATCCCTTCCACTGGATCCTTTTGATCCACTCAACTGTTCTCCCCATGGCCACCTTGAAAGAAACCATATTACACAGTATTATTCTTGGGAGGGGGGGACTAGCATCATTATCTCTGTTCGGACTTTAACAGTGCTACTGTGAGACATAGTTTGTTATGGACTTCTGTTCTGTTCATCACACATATTTATTGCTGTGTTGATTTACACAAACAGTGACTTTATTTATATGAGTTAACAGCAGCTGGCCATTGTGAGCCCTGGAAATGACAGCTTTAAGGCCCTGGTAGTGGCGTCCCACAAACCATTAATGCCTTGATTTGTCTGTCTGTGTACATTTCCCTTGCCTTTAGGGGAAAGCTCCACCGGTGGCTTAGTGGTTAAAATGCTGAGCTTGGAGACTGGAAGGTCTGGTTTCACTACCCGAGGGCTGCAGGCCTTAGGTTGGGAACCCCAGCTCTAGTAGGACAAATACTATCACTTCCATGTGATTTTGCTTCTGCTTGAGTTGCTTTTCCACTTTCCTGTGTCTTTCTTCTCATAGAGTTGCCTTCTCTTCATCACAGGGACATTTCCAGACTCCTGTTTTGTTTTTGCTTGATGTTTAAAAGCCATCTCTACATAAAGGAGGCTGCAAGAAGAAATAACGGTTAAGAGAAACTGATCTCATTAGACAAACAAAGCATCGGTGTCCCCATCTTCCCTCTAAGGCAAGGCTGCCCAAAATATGGCCCGTGGGCCAGATCTACCCCAACACTAATTCATCCAGCCCATGCCACTCACGCCACTCCTGGAAGTGGTGAGGTCCATGTGGGCCAGATGAATTGGTATCAGGACCCAGATCCAGCCCTTGGGCCATAGTTCTGCTTCCGGTGGGAGGAACCACATGACTAGCCCACTGAACCTTGTGAACAGCCTGCTGAACCACAGTCGCCCCTGGCCCAAAAAGTTTGGGAACCCCTGCTCTAAGGTGCCAATTACCTTCAACCCCTTTTGACAGCAAAACCTCTGAGAACTTCAAACATTGTTCAGTGTCAAAAGCCATATAATGAGATGCTCCATCAGTTTCTGCAGAACAATTTAGGAATCCCCTTGAAATGCTCCATGAAAGAGAGTCTAAGGAAACGGCCTCCGATTAACCCATTGAAAGAGAAAGCAGAGGATGGGGGAACCCTTTTTCGATCTAACAAAAGAAATTTCGAGAATAAGGCAAGCAACATGGGCAGCTTTTAACAGTATAAACGATGTGCTTAGTAAAACAAAAATGAGAAAATTACGGGCTGAGCTCATCAAGACCACCGTTCTGCCTGCTTTGTTGTACAGCAGTGAAACATGGGCACCTACAAAACATGACATCAAAAAAAAATTGATGTAACACAAAGAGCAATCGAGTGAAGGTTGCTACATATATGATGGGTTGGCCAAATATCAATGAGGAACTGTGTATAAGATCAGGTGCAAAACAAGCATTAACGTTGATTGAGTTTGCAAGGCATCGGAGGGCCGAGCATGTATGCCGCTTCAAGGATAGCGGGTGGACAAAAACTATCAAAGCGTGGATACCACTTGACATAAAGTGACCACTGCAAAGGCCAGCAACCAGATGGGAAGACCAGTTCAGGGCAAAGTTTCCAAAGCCCTGGATGAAACTGGCATGAAATTGGAAACAGTGGAAGATGATGCCTTGATCCACCACATCAACCTGACATGTAAAACACAGATCAACGAAGTAACCAAGTAAGTAACAAATCCCAAAATCCCCTAGGAAGTTATAATCCCCAAAAGGTGCTTTCCCACCTGAAACAAATCCATCCTTTCAAGAGAAAACAAGGGGTTACGGTTTTATCCAGCTCGCCTCTAAGAAATCAAGCCCAGCATAACATCTTTCCATGAACTTTTGGGAGTCTCCTTGATAACAAGCCAGTATCTAGGATTCAAGAATTGCACACCCCCAAATTAATCTTTTCAAACTTTATACTTGTCAATCAAGTGTCAGGTTTAGAGTGCCATTTGTCCTACTTTCCACCAACCATGCTGGAAGCAGAGTTTCTGGCTGCTTTCCTTTGGAAATTGGTCTCGAATTATGAGTACCTTATTTTTAAGGCAGAGCAAGGTCTCTATTCCATTTATCCCCCCTTTTCTCTCCTTCCCCCTTCAAATCCTGCTATTTATAAATGTTCATCTCTGTATTCAGTTCACCAACTCCACTTATCTGGTGCTTTTTCTCATCTGCCTGACAATTAGGTCAGATGTATTACAGTTTTCCCTCTCTCTCTACTCATGCTCTTTAATCTCAATCATTTCACATGTCATTAAGATTGCTGGCTAGATAGATCAGTAGTTTAGGTTTCTGGCTGAAGGGTTGGGTGTTCGATTCACCACTGTGCCTCCTGGAAGAAAGAGCTAGCCTATGAAGCCCTGGGCAATCTGCACAGTCCCAAGAGCTCCCCCTAAAGGAAGGGAATAGTAAAACCATTTCTGTGTCTTCTTTGCCTAGAAAACCCTGGAAAGCGTCGCCATAAGTCAGAACTGACTTGATAGAACATTTATTAGTATAAAAATCTACCATTAGAATCACAGTCAAAGACTGGTATCAAATTAGCAGTTTAAGACCTAATCCAGGACCTAAAAACTGTTAAGGTAACATCTAAATATACAAGCAGTTCCTAGTAAAGATTTTTTTTAAAAAAAGTTAGGATGTTCAGGTCCAGTAGATCAAAAATATTCCAAATATCTAGGAAGTCCTTTAGGTATTGCTCCAAGGGTTTCAATCACTGTGGGTGATGATATCTATCTGTCTGTCTGTCTGTCTATCTATCTGTCTATCCAGACTGTGTTTTTACTGCTTGTACTGAAATCCTCAGGTGTAGGGCACAACATAATTATTTTTGATTCATATCCAAGCATTAAACCATTTTAAACTGGGAACATGCATGAAAATACAGGTATAGGTAGAATGCATACAAATTAAAATGCTAAAATGATTAGACTGTTTGTGTCCAGAAGCAGGCTATTTCAGTAATGTTATCTCAGCTGCTTGCTAGATCTTCTTTTGTACACGGAGTAGGACAATAAAATTGCACACACATCAATGTGACACAGATTGGGTTGTTTCATATTCACAGAAAATTTGTCCCATATCCAAGCGGACGCAGCATTTCCTCTTAAAACCTGATGACCAAGTTTCCTTTAAGTACAAAACCAATGATGCATGTGTGATATGTCTCATCCACTCAGAACCAGCTTGTAACAATCCTAACATAGCTTTCAAGGTAAGTGAGACATGTAATACAGTACGTGGTTTTACAAATTCCATTCCCATCCCAGTGAGTTCCCATGGTGGATCAGGGATTTGAACCTGAATCTTCTGCACCCTAGTTAGCCACTCTACCTATTATAGATGATATAATGCCAGAATTCCCCCCCCCCCCCCGCTTCATCAACATTCACACCATGGTGTGCCAAGGAAGAGATATGGGGTTGTTTTGACATCCATCTCTCAATTATCAGAAATCTTCCTTATCCAGAGCAAAATCTGGTGCTGGAAAAGATAGACGGACTAATTAGGCACAGGCTAATTGGAGGTTCTTTGCTATGGCAGGTGTCAAACCAACACCGATGACTGACAGTTTCTATGTATTCATGTGCCCTGAAAATCATCTAAGGAAAATGTCTGGCCAAATTCAGAAGATGATGACAGAGTGACACCCCCACCCCCATCCCAACCCGCATGCAGTTTTCAGAGGCAAAGCTTGAAACTGAAGCAGAGTGAAAATTTCTTATTTTTTGGATTATGACATCCTCCCCCCTCTTCCCAAGGCAGCATTTTCCAAAAGTTGCAGATCTGTCCAAGTGGTGGAAATCTGTTCCCTTCAATATGTTCCTTGCATGGTTTTTCAAACACGATCATCAGTCACATCTTTATATATAGTATACATCTCCAAGCTGCATCCTAAATACAATGGATGGTTTGTTTGTTCGAAATACCCAAAATAAATATGACTAACAAGCGTAGGTGTATTTCAGTAGTGCTACCTCTGGCTACCTTTAGACTTTACTATACCCTGCATCTCTGTTTACAGCCAAAGAGCCAGCACTGTCTGCATCTAAAGATGTTTCTGTGGTCATGTGGCAGACATGACTAGACATCCGAGTCATGGAACAGTGTTACCTTTCCCACCGAAGTGGTACCTGTTAATCTACATGCAATTTCTTGCTTTTGAAAGGATCTGGGACAGACGATGGAAGCTCACTCTGTCATGGTACCCTGGTCTTGAACTGCTGACCTGCCGATCTTCCAGTCATCAAGTTCAGTGTCTTAACCACTAAGCCACCACAGTCCCCTGATGCTTGAATAGGACCAGAGTAATTCATATTATTCTTTATTAAGGACTTTTTAAAAATAATAATAACAAAATGAGCTCCTAATGTACCTCTCCATACAAACCCCCTCAAAATTGCTCAACAGAAGAGGTTTGACAGCATATAATTAGAATACAAGCCTGGCACAAATGGAAACCAAGTTTGTGCTTAGTCACCAAAAGCTTGCATTAAATTTGAGGCCTTTTTTTCTTTCCCAGATAAACACATATAATCAAAGCAAAAGTAAATGCTTAGGGCAGCATCAGAATAAACAACATGCCTTAAATGGCAGTGAAAGCTAACCCACATTTAATATGAGCAAACAAAAGAGAGGAATACCGAGCAATCTCATTTACACACCTTGGAAATCAGTGTGTGTTTTTAAACTACAACTGGTGATGGTGATTCTTCCGTGGGGCCCTGCCTCGTCTCAGGCTAACCTTACTCGCACCAAAGCTGCCTATATCCTCAACAAAGGTAGAGAACCCATTTGTGGATCTGTGAATGTGCAAACACTTGCTGGCATGTGTGCTGGTGGAGACAGGATGCCTCAGTGTCAGGGTAGGATGAAGTACCACTTTGTGGGGGATATGTTCCAAGACCTACAGTGGATACATGAAACTGTGGATAATGGCAAACCCTGTATTTTATATTGTAGAAAGTAGTCCCTAGTGGCCAGCTCTGGTAACTCCACATAGGAATATATATATTATGTATTTAAGGAGTTTTAGTGAATATTTTTAGGCAGCAGATAACCATCATATTTACTACTGTGGACAAGAAAATCTTAGAAGAAATGGAGTGGCGATAATAGCTAATAAAAGAGTGAGAAAAGCAGTAATGGGATACAATCTTTAAAATGACAGAATGGTTTCAGTCTGAATCCAAACCATTCAATATCACTGTAATTCAAGTCTACACACAAACCACTGGTGCAGATGAAACCAGAGTTGATCAGTTCTATGAGGACCTACAACATCTCATAGAACAGACACCAAGAAATGATGTACACATTATCATAGAAAATTGGAATGCCAAAGTAGGAAATCAAAAAGTAAATGGAATAACAGGCAAGTTTGGTCTTGGAACCAAGAATGAAGCAAGGCAAAGATTGATAGAGTTCTGCCAAGATAATGCACTTGTCATAGCAAACAGCATCTTCCAGCAACACGTGCCCATCACCAGATGGCCAGCATCGAAACCAGATTGGTTACATACTCTGCAGACAAAGATGGAGAACCTCCATACGGTCAGCAAAAAAGAGACCTGGAGCAGACTGTGGGTCAGATCACAACCTACTGATCGCAAAATTCAGGCTTAGACTAAAGAAAATAGGGAAAACAATTAGGCCAGACAGATATGACCTAGACAACATCCCTAAGGAATGTAGGATGGAAGTGTGAAACAGATTTAATGGCTTGGACCTGATAGATAGAGTGCCAGAAGAATTATGGACATAGATATGGGACATCATGCAGGAGGTAGCAAGGAAAACCATAACAAAAGAAAAGAAGCGTACGAAAGCAAAGTGGTTATCTGATGAGGCTCTTAAAATAGCAGAGGAAAGAAGGAACTGCAAAGGAGAGAGAGAAAAATACAATCATTTGAATACAGAATTTCAAAGAAAAGCAAGGAGAGATAAGGAAACCTACCTAAATGAACAGTGCAAAGAAATAGAGGGAAACAACATAAGGGGTAGGACTAGAGATTTTTTTCAAAAAAATTGGGGAAATCAAGGGAACGTTTAAAGCAAAAATGACCATGATAAGGGACAAAAACGGCAAAGATTTAGCTGATGGGGAAGAGATTAAGAAAAGATGGCAAGAGTACACAGAGGAACTCTACAAAAAGGACCTCACCATCCGGGATAATCACAATGATGAGAACATTGAACTTGAGCCAGACATCTTAGAGAGTGAAGTCAGAAAGGCCCTAAAAAGCACTGCAAACAACAAAACTAGTGGAGATGATGGTATCCCAGCTGAATTTTTCGAAGCCCTAAAAGATGATGGAATCAAATTATTGCATTCTATATGCCAGCAGATTTGGAAAAAACACAACAACGATCACAGGATTGGAAAAGATCAGTACAGTATATGTTCCAATCCCCAAAAAGGGCAATGTCAAAGAATGTTCAAATTATCAAACAATTGTCCTCATCCCACACGCTAGCAAGGTTATGCTCAAGATAATACTTGATAGACTGCAGCAGCACATGGAGAGAGAATTACCAGAAGAGGCAGGGGAACTAGAGATCACATTGCCAACATGCCTTGGATCATGGAAAAAACAAAGGAATATCAGAAACAAGTCTACTTCTGTTTCCTTGGACTGTGTGGACCACAATAAAATGTGGCAAGTAATTAAAGAGATGGGACTATCAGAACACTTTATGTGCCTCATGAGAAATCTGTACATGAGTGAAGAAGCAACAGTTAGGACAGAATATGGAATGACGGAATGGTTTGGAATAGGAAAAGGAGTAAGACAAGGCTGCATTTTGTCACCCTGTTTATTCAGCTTATACACAGAGCACATAATGCGCAATGCATGGATGGAGGAATCACAATTTGGGATCAAAATTGCTGGGAGAAAAATCAACAACTTGAGATATGCAGATGATACTGTCCTAATGGCTGAAAGTGAGGAAGACCTAAAGAAGCTCCTGCTTAGGTTGAAAGAAGAGAGTGCAAAAGCTGGCTTGAGACTCAACATCAAGAAAACCAAGATAATGGCAACAGGCCCTGTCAGTCCCTGGAGAATAGATGGGGAAGGAGCACCAGAACAACAACAACAACAACAAACCAGAAAGAATTTAATGGTATGTTCAGATATGTACATTGCTGCAAACAAACAGTGTCTGATGCACTGAAATTGTTTTCAGACTCAATCAGTTATAGCAGTGATGCCCAAACTATGGCCTGTGGGCCAGTCCTGGCCCCTGACACACCAATTCATCTGGCCCTTGCCACCTTCATCACTCCCAGAATTGGAAGTAAAACTCATGTTACTTCCACTTCCAGGAGCGATGAGGCTAGCATGGGCCAGATGAAATGGTGTAGGGGGCCATATCTGGTCTGCAGGCCATAGTTTGGGCACCCCTGCTTTAAGCAGAGAAAATGGCAGCCTAAAGTCTATCCCATCCTGTTGCAAAACAGATTGCAAGCCACATTTTATTCCCGCTTCCGGTGGGAGAAATCACTTGACTGGCCCGCTGAACCGTGTGACTGGCTCATGGCCTGAAAGGTTTGGGCACACCTGAGTTATAGTTTTTTTAAGTACACACCTTTTCTGTTGGAGAAGGAGAGACGGCCAAGAAAATTTGTTGCAGAATAAAATGCATCTTGCCTTGCTAGAATTCTTCAAGAGGTACTTTCCCCCTGATATCTCCTGTGTCTCTTTTCAGTCAGCCAGCCCAGAGGTCTGTCTCAAGCCATTTTGCTGCCTGGGACAATGAAGTAAGCAGCATAAATCATCCCCCAGCCGAAATTGTTTCGATAGTCAAGGAAGAAAACTGAGCAAACACTTTGAAATAACTGTTGAACAATTTCTGCTGGTCCTATAAAGTCAATTAACTTGTCCGTCTGTTTGTCCTCTTCCTTCTTCTTTGAGGGGGATGCTTGGTTCTTCCTCTGGCACTTCTAGCAGCCTGTGCCAGTGTGATTTTGGCGATCTTGTAATACAGTACTTCTTTGATGTTAGCTCTTCTCCTTTCTCTGGGTCTGCCTCGTGGTCTTTGTCCTTCTCCTCTTTCCACATCTGCCCTGTATGGTCTGGAATTCCAAGACCTTCTCTCCAAATGGGCAAACCACTTTCTTTGCTGTCTCTCTGTATTGTTTAAGATTTGTTCTATTCCAATGCTTTCCCTTATAATCTCATTCCTGATTTTATCCCTTCTAGTCACTCCATTTACTCTGCTCCATCAGACGAGTCATTTGCTAGAATGTTTAAAAGTTGTTTTTATGGACTATAAGCCCCAGAATACCCTCAGCCTGCTTTCTGAAAGTTGCATCCTTGGAACGGCCATTTTTTAAAAAAGTATTTTTCCCCCAAGCTATCATTCACTCTGTTCACTCAACTTAAGTAGTAAAGGCAATTATTTTAGGGCAAAGATGAAGCAGGAACATTTTATATATTTTAATTAATCAGATCCCAAAGCAGGCAGCTGAGGTGTTATTACGTTTATATCTTGCCCATCTGGGATATTTTCCCACTCTGGGTGGCTAAAATGAGAGGTCAGTAAAATGAGTACCTAGCATGTTGGGGGCAAAATGCTAATTAACTTGTGATCCACCCAGAGAGTGCACTAAATACTATGGGGCAGTATAGATGTGTGATTGCTTTGCTTTAATCTGAGAACAGTCTCCTGGAGATTTTCGCATAACCTTTTTTGTCTCTGAATTATTCAGCACTTTGGGCCAAAGGAACATTTATTGGGGGTTGAGAAGTTATTGTGTTGGCTTAAGGACTTCTGCATTGGTTTAAAAAACAGAGAGAAAGATGGGGGAAATCAAGCAAAAATAAAAATAAAGCATTACACTGAAAAAGATTGATCTGCACCAACAGGTTGCACAAAAAATCAATGTCTCCTGAAACCTAATCTCAGTATTTCGTAGCGTGAAATATTGGCATCGTCTTTCCAGTGAGTTGCAATGCCAGCAGAAAGCAAAAGAGATTCTGCCCTCCAAACATGGAAAGATTGCCCATTTATTTTTCATTTTTCTAGCCATCTATAGAGTTCTCTGACAGGTACTTCCCACTAACATGGTTACCTCCTTTAGAGTATGAGGCTCATTCCTCTTTTATGGAATGAAAAATATAGACTCGCTCTCTTCTGCCCATCCTAGGGACTGGAGTCACTTTCAACACGGAAAGAAGCATTGTTGCAAATGTTGTGTTAGAACACTTTTCGAAGAAGTGTGTTTCTTGGAGAGTGTGTTTCTTTTTCATGGTAGTTTTGTGAGAGGCAATTTATACAGAACCTAATGAACAGAGAGAGAAACTGCCAGCACCTAATGATTTGCAGGTCTCATGGAACTGTATCCATTTCCTCTTCTGCTAAATGACCAGTGCTGTTGAGAGAATCTTGGCAAGCAAAACTTCCCTGGGAACTTGGACTTTTTATAGCTTAAAGCAGGGATTCTGAAACCTGCATCCAGTGGGCTGGATGCGGACCATATCACTATTTCATGTGCCCCCCCACCATTGCCTCCACTACACCTGAAAGTGCCATATGGTGGAGGAAGCGTAAAATGTCAATCTGGCCCCCAAAGCTATCTGAGGGAGCATGACACGGCCCCTGGCTTAAAATGGTTGAGAACTTCTGGCTTAAAGCTACAAGATTTCTAAAAGGGCTGCAGTGGCTCAAGTGGTTAAGACACTGACTTGATGATTGAAAATTCAGCAGGGCAGCAGTTTGGGACCCAAGTGCTGCCAAATGGAGTGAGTTCCTATTGTCTGTCCCAGCTCATGACAACCTAGCAGTTTGAAAGCAAGAAATTGCAAATAGATAAATAGGTACCACTTCGGTGGGAAGGTAAACAGCATTACGAGTGCTCCAGTATCTAGTCATGCCTGCCACATGACCACAGAAACATCTGCAGGATACAACCATTTCCCAGTAATTTTTCAATAATTTGGGTTCTAATTGTTGTAAATACAAGAACAGAGGAGGTAACACTATGGGCCCTAACATGACAAAAAGATGTTAGGTGTTTGAAGGAAAGGTGTTTATATTTCTTCCTCAACTGAGAGAAAGAAGGGCCTCTCTTGTTCAAGCAAAGAAAAGGAAAAACTTTCATTTTCAGTAGAAGAGTTTCAGAGTAAAGAAATATTGCTTCAGAAGCCCTTAGGGTGTGAATCCTGGTTTTAATCTTTCTATGGACTTGAAACAAAACGTCTGTTCTCAGCCTTTTTTAAAAAAAGAACTCTTCTAGCTCATTAATGACTATTGAAACAAACAAAGCTTCAAGGAAATGGCTTGAGTTTATTTGTTATAATTGAATTATTTTATTCTTATTTCTTATGATGTTGTAAATATTTTTATATATTGTAAGATGGATAGATGGATGGATTAAGAGTGTTTTATTGTGGTTTTTTATGAATTGTGAGCCACCCTGGGTCACCTCCATGAGGAGGGTGGTTGATAAGTATGAAAAATAAATAAAATAAATAAATAAAATGGATGGATGGATGGACGGATGAATGGACGTACAGACAGTCGGACGGATGGATGGACCGACCGATCAATACTTTGTTAGCCTTTATAACGGGAGCCCCATGATGAGCGCATTACAGTAAGCAAGTCTGGTGGTGACCAGAGCATGTGTGATCATGAGCCAGGAGTGGGCGTAATTTATTAGGGAAGCATTATTTGTTGAAATCCCTTCTTACTCTCAATGATAAAAAGGCACAGAAAACAGAGGAAACTGGAGTAGTTAATCCATTTTGGGTTTAAATTTTGAGTTTCAACATTGAATTTTACAGGAGCTCTCCAGAGCACTGAAGACTACCTCACAACAGTTGCGAATGTGATGTGGTGTCAAAAGAGATGGATCCAGTATACACATACAGCAGCAAAAGTACTGTATAGTGTTCAGCTCAAATGCAGGTGTTGTAAGAGCTGTCTTCAAACCTGTGAAAGGTTGTCATAAGGAAGATGGAGCTAGCATGTTTTCTGTCACTCCAGAACTGTGTTTCCCAACATGGGGCACACATCCCACAGGGGGGCAATTTAATTTTTAAGGGGGACAATTCGAGAATGAGTTAGTAACAGTGACTTTTTCGGCTTCTTCCACGTGAATAGTTCACTTTTTGAATAATAAGAATTATATGTGAATTGGGGGATCGGGATTTTCCAGATGGATCTTCATCAAATTATAAAGATAAGCATGATGAATGCATGTTGTAATTAATAGTACACACACACACACACACACACACAAACCAAATAACAGGCTATTTAGGTAGATTGCCCTTACTTGAAAACCATTTAGGGTTCTATGTCCATCCCTGTTTTTAGCCAAAGAGCCAGTGCTGTCTGCATCTGTAGATGTTTCCATGGGCATGTGGCAGGCATGATTAGACATTGGAGCTGTTTACCTTCCCTCCAAAGTGGTACATATTTATCTACTTGCAATTTCTTACTTTTGAAATGTTATGTTAGCAGGAGCTGGAACAGATGACAAGAACTCACTCCGTTGTGCCACACTTGAGTCTCGAACTGCTGACTTTCCAGCCATCAAGTTCAGCAGTCCCTTCAATTAATAGTATACCACACCAGTTTTTTTTAAATAATCAAATAACAAGCTATTTAAGTAGTCCTCTGTAAACTTTTATAGTACAGTAATACCTCGGATAACGCTAAGACTTGGTTCCACAAGTCTTGGTGTTATCCAATTTTTAGTGTTATCCGATCCGATGGGATGCATCAGATAACGTTAAAGCTCCATAGAGATACATTGTAACTGCACAGGCTTTAGCGGTTGTTATCCGATCCATCCCATAGGACCTTAACGTTATTCAATCCAATTCTCCTCCCCAGATTACTTAACGTTATGTGCTTTTAGCATTATCCGATCCAATCATTATCCAATGTTTTACTGTACAGTCAAACCTCGCATAATGAATTTAATTTGTTCTGCGAGGCTGCTCGTTATGCGAGTTTTTTTGCTATGCGAGTTTTTTTTTCGAATAGCGAAAATTCCTATGGAAAAACTTGCATAACAAAAATTTCTATGGAAAAATTCACATAGTGAAAATGTTTCATTATGCGAGTTTTTCAATAGGAAAAGTCCGACTCGCATAGCGAAAATTTTTGTTATGTGAGTCAGATCGCTTTTTGAAAAATCCACTCGTTATGCAAGTTTTTCACTAAGCGAGTCACTCACTAATCGGCGTTTGAGTGCACTGTGTTCAGGTAGTGTTGGTTGGTGTATCAGTGCCCTCTGCTGCCTAAAGAGAAAACACACAGAGAATTTTGCCACATTACTCTGCACCTGGAAGAAAGCAAAGTCACTTAACACTCCCAGTCTTAAAGTGCATGCTTATGAGCGAGGCTGATAAAGCTGTTACTCCAGTAGCAAACTCATTTTCCAGCTGTTGTGGAGAGAGAAATAATTGGCCGTATTTGCACACCAAGTTTTCAAAGAAGACCAAACAAAATTGTATTAAAACAAAAATAAAAACCAAATTGTGATTGTAGAATCCTGGCATCTCAAAAGACATGGGAAAGCAGGTTGAGAAATGGAATACAGTCGTACCTCGCTTAAAGAGCATAATGCGTTCGTTCCACAGGATTGCTCTTTAAGCGAAACACCATTGAAAGTGACCAATTTGGGGGGGGGGGGTTGCAAACCCCGATTTATTTGTTAAGCGAGTTTTTGATTGGTTTTATTTGTTAAGCGAAGGGAACATTCAGAGAAAATTCTGCTCTTTAAGGAAGTTACTCTTTAAGCGAGGTGCTCTTTATGCGAGGTTTGACTGTATGTTGGAAACAATGTACTGTATCTGGCTGCTGGCATTCTATACAGGAAAAAGAAAAACCACAGCAAGATGTTTGCGCTACGTTTTTAAAGATTGTAAGTCAGAAATGACTTAACAGCACATGACAACGAAAACAAGCCCTGGATATGCGCAGAAACAGTTAATTTCCAGGAGTCTGGCCAGGTTATCCTGCTATGGTCAGAAAGAAGACCCTGCTGCCAGTGACTCAACGCCGAGTATCAGGCGGCAATTAACTAACCTGCCAACCCTGAAGACTAATGGCCTTGGGTGCTGAAGTGCACAAGGTAGGGTGATGGTCCCCAAGTGCATCATCAACATCAAATCTTCATTATGGTCCAAGACCAGCACAGAACAGCAAAAGGAACAGAAATTAAAGTGAGGGCGCTTAAAGTATATCAAGAGACTAGTGTTAGGCTTTTATTCGGTCCCCAGGTTTTAATTTGGTTTGATGTTTGTATTTTATTAGGTGATTTTATTATGTTTTTAATATGTTGTTGTTAGCCACCCAGAGTCAGGGTAACCACAGATGGATGGGATATAAATGGAAGTTAATAATAAAAAGACAAAAGTTAAAATGAGGCTGCTTAAAAGGGAGCATTTCTGCTCAGAGTTGAGGTGCAGTAGAGTTAGTACATAAGATCAATAATGTTACAACTATTGCTAAGCCTATGCTGTAGCACTAGTAGTTTCTTTAGCTGAAGGTCCTGGCAGGATTGTTCTTCTGATCTTACAAGCTGTGGCGCCATACCTGGCAGTGCTGTGGGTGAAGGTGGGCCTTTCCTCAGATAGCAGCCAGTGGGTGTATGTGGTGTTTGACTGGCCAGGATCCTTGCAGAGGAGCAGGGACATGAACTTGCTCCGGATGTCTCTATATAGAGGGCAGCTGCAAAGAGCGTGTTCTCTAGTTTCAATTTCTCCAGTGTCAAATGGGCATAGTCCCATGATGGCGAACCTTGGCACTCCAGATGTTCTTGGACTTCCAATTCCCAGAAGCCCAAGCCCCCTGTGAATCCACACGAATGGGTTTACTGCGATTCATCTGACCTGTGCCGCCCTAATTGCTCCCGGAAGCGGAAGTAAAGCGTGCCCATACAGTTAAGGCTCTTCTAGGTTAATCCTTCCTCCGTACAGGCACGTTTTACTTCCACTTCCAGGAGCGATGAGAGCGGTGCAGGCTGGATGAATTGCATACACCCATTCATGTGGATTCACAAGGGGCTTGGGCTTCTGGGAATTGAAGTCCAAGAACATCTGGAGTGCCAAGGTTCACCATCACGGGCATAGTCTCTCTGACATTGGTGTCCTTTGGAACGTTCCCTTGAGATCTGCAGAAGGGAGGGCCTGGCAGAGAGCTAACATAAATGCCCTCCGATGGTGTCTCAAGTTGGAGAAGGTACATGGTCAGGGCAACAATGTGTTTCAAGACTCTAGAGCAAGAAAGGTTGATACCCTAGCTAGGTCTCCAATGTGGAAGGCAGATGAAAGGCTACTGCATTATATTCTCAGGACAGTCTTCATGGTTGATCGCCATGACAATCGCCTATATTTGGATTCGGATACAGCAGATGATGAAGGAAATTAATGTAAAATCAGTAACCTAACAGGCAGGACCCATTAGCTTTCTAAAGATATAGCTGCTCTCATCTAGAACTAGGCAAAAAAAGTGGCAGGTAGAGTCTAATGACATGACCGTCAGGGATTTAGTGTGTGAATTCGATGTGTTGAATTATGCTCATTAGTTCATTTATTTCTTTTATTTCATTCATTAGTTAAGGGTGATGTTTCAAAAGGGGAAAAATAAAGACATTATGTTCATAAAATTAAGGTTTTCATAAAATGTTAATTAAATCTAAGGTTTTCTGAGCTAAGGTAAAGGTCATCCTTGATCAAAAGCCAGTCCTATCCAACTCTAGGTTTCAGTGCTCATCTGTTTATAGCCAAAGAGCCAGCACTGCCTGTGTCTGCAAACATTTCCGTGGACATGTGACAGGCATGGAATGCTGTTTACCTTCCCAAAATGTTACTTATTTATCTTCTTGCAATTTCTTGCTTTTGAACTGCTACATTGTGTTAACCCAAAACCAGAAATCCCAATTTCATTTGTGTTTATTTTTTTTATATTTTATTTTTCAATAAATATGCTTTTAACCTTTATTTTCCATTCTCCCCAACTCTACCCACTATGCACATATGTCCATAAGCACCCCACTGTACAAACAACAATTCACCACAGGTGAATAACTGCAAAGGACCTATTTTTAATAAATATTTCAATAGTCAAACTGCAAAGAAAAAGAGTTTTCCCCTCACTATTCCTTGAAAGCATTTCTTCAATAAGAGGGAAAGCCAAAAAGGAAACTGGTTATGACTTCAAAGAAGACACTTCCTAGTTTATCCATTCTCACACCAATGTATCTATTCTGGAATGGAGATATACTTTTTTGAAAGGAAGGTTAGAAAGAGTTTTTGTTTTAAACCTTCACAGAAAATGCTTCTGAAGTCCGATCCAAATTATATAAGTATAAAAAGAAAGGTTATTCTGTCCCCTTCAAGCACACTTTAGATCACTTTGATCGGTTGATAGGGTTTTTTGTTGTTGTTGTATCACCGCCAAACACCTCCCCCTCCCCGCAGAAATGTCATTTCAACGCATCACATTTTTCCTCAACATATTTTTTGTGGATTCCTGCTTTGGTGTCATTTTTCTCCACATGTTGTATGTGAACTGTATCCACATGGGGAAGTTGCCATATTCACTTTTTAAATTGGATTTCCCTCCTTTTTTGAGGTTTGTGTGACCTCTTTTTAGTGTTTTTTTGTAAAACACTTCATAGATTATGTTTCCGAAGTCCAATTCCAAATCTGAAAGTGTCCCCACAAAGGTTAATTTTTCCTCTTTCGAATGCACTTTGGATCATCTGAATTGGTTGTGTAGTTTTTTCGCTAGCCCCACAACAACTGCTCACCACCCCAGCAAAACTGTCACTTTTCCGATGCTACTTCCAAAAGCAATGACATCATCGCTTTGCATTTTCAGCTTTTGTTCTACCAATTCTTAAAGTTGACGAGACGATCTTTCAAATGACATATAACCCTTATTTTCGTGGGTCCCTTAGTTTTGGTGTTACAGCTTCTCAAAAGTACATTGCTACATTGTTACATTGCAAGAACTGTCAGACCAGCCAACTGAAAGGCAAGACTTTCATAGGATCCATGTCAAAAAAACCCAAGCTTTTGAGGGCTTAAAGTGAATGAATCTGTTTTTAAAAATTCTAGCAAACCTCTAATGGCACCCTGTTCCCTTGGAATCAATCTTAAAACACCACTTGTTCTCCAAAGGCATTTTGTTCACAGCCAGTTACCATTCCACATGTCGAGCAGCTTCAAAGTAGGTCAATGCTCAACTTGGAGATGCCAGCCTAGTGAAATGTGATGTTTTCAAAAGTACAAGATCAGCATCAAACCACTCCACTTCAATCTCTCTGCATCCATCACAGCTGGATGCTATTCCTCGGGTGGTTAGGGTGGCGACAGAAATCCCACTTTTATCATCCCCTTGAAAAGATCAGAATGCTCCTACTTTCTTTAGATGTTCTCATTCAGCAGTTCACTGGCAGGCTTTCACGTTGTCTCAGCAGATTAACAGAAAGCACAAGGAACGCAGGTTAAGAGGGCAAGAATGAAAAGCTGATGTAGATAGCCATCAATACAGAGATGGCCCAGCTTTCTTAGAATGACGAATGCGACATATTCCAAAGCCTTAAAGCAGACTTTGAGAATGGGTATTATTGTCAGCTGCTACTCATATCAGAGCATGAATTTTCCTGGAAGTCCTTTCCTTGGTAAAATGAGGCCCCAGCATGTTGGGGGCAAAATGCTAATTAACTTGTGAACCACCCAGAGAGTGCACTAGGCACAATGAGGTAATATATAATTGCGATTACTTTGCTTTGGCTTCATGAGATGTGGAGATGGCATTGTGCCTTCAGAGCTAACTATATCCACTGCAAGATTCTGGATGGAAAGAGGAAGCCTGTGATATTCCAATCCTCTCTTGTACAAATCACAACTTGACAAGCCAATATACAAAAATGTCATATACTCTTTTAATCAAATTGCCTATTATATACATATATACACTCATGCAAAAAAAGGGGAAAGACTTTACAGACATTAACACAAAACCAGTCTCTTTAATATAGTGCAAAAGCATTTTCAGAAAACAATGGTATCTCTATGTTTGGAGCAAAAAAATTTTGAAACATCTTTGGCTTAAAATTAAAAAGGGATGAAAGTTTAAGACCCTATCTCTCTTGATAATTGTCAAGAGCAAATGATTGAGAACATGTTGAGTTTTAAAACCAGAGGGGAGGAAATCTCTACTGGCATGCACCATGAGGATTTGACAAGGAGACATTGAGATTTAACTAGCCTGTAAGATGTGTCCTTCACAATATTCCCTTTTTCATCAAAGGAGATCATGACCTTGTGCTAATTTGTTATTTTTTTAAAAAAAAATTAACAGCACTTTGATTTTCAAAAGACAGACAAGGAAACTTTTTCATACATAGCTTGGTCAAACTGAATTAAATGCTGTTCCAAAACCTAAAACCCAGTATTTTTCTTTAAAACCAATTCAGCCTAAAGGTGGAAACATGAGTGTGCTGCATCGTATTGAACATAAGTTGCATTCTGGCCTGTTCTTCTGTAATCTTATTTTTCTAAAGACAGGACGTTCCCTCTTGGACACACCCATTTTCTGTGAAATCAGTAAAGTTCAGACCACAAATCACTTTAGTAGACCAGTCTGTAAAATTTTGAACTTCCTTACACACAACCAGGATAACTCTTGGAAGACTAAAGATGCAAATGCCTAGTACAGTCCAGAGGAGCGTGTAAAGGACTTTGGGACTGAATCCTCATTAATTGGCTTTGACTAAGGAAATTCTTTTTCACCCTCATCTGTCCGATGGGACGCAACACCTTAGACTTGTTATAAGTAAAAATAAGGCATGTGAATCACACCTTCTGTGAAGGGAAGCAACCGCTCAACTAAAATTTAAAGACTGCCAAATCTTGATTCTTCTCCCACTTCTGCTGCAGGACAAGGACTTTCAATGGAAAAGGCGCCAACATTGAATGGCAGCAAAAACCTTCCCCCAAACATACTAAACGGGTTGTTGAAACAAAAAGGGATCCAGGTATGTTCTCAAAATTGAACTGCAATTTTGGCAGTAAAGATTGGGAATATTACATGTATTGTGTTTCTAAATGTGGTGGGATAAAAGGTATAGGTCTCCCTTGCTCAAAAGCCAGTCGTATCTGACTCTAGGGGCAGTACTCATCTCAGTTTACAGCCAAAGAGCCAGCACTGTGTATGCAGACATTTCCGTGGTCATGTGGCAGGCATGACTAGATGCTGAAATACACAGAATGCTATTACCTTTCCCGCTGAAGTAGTACCTATTTATGTAGTTGCAATTTCTTGCTAACTGCTGGGTTGGCAGGAGCTGGGATGGGTCATCAACCTTCTGGTCATCAACCTCAACATCTTAACTACTAAGCCACCGCAGCCCTCGAATGAGATGGGGTACTAGCTTTTTAACAAGCCACGAAACCTCAAAATGAATTACTAACACATCTTAGAGAACTATTCTTTTCCTATGTTCTCTTTTCAGACACCAGCTGGCTAAGGGAGCTATTTTCATCCTAATTTCTCTTAAGATCCATGGAAGTAACAGAAATCTAAAATAAAAGGTTTAAATATTACATAAAGTGGCAACAAGGATGACAGTGAGGACGGTTCACGTGGTAGGAACAAATCAGATAGCACCACCCATCATTTGTAGAGTATCCTCTCCCATCTCAGTCTGACAGGTCAATGAAAACAACTTCAAAACTTTACAGAACAAACCTGTTCCAAACGTTATCTAAAAAACTTACAAATAATAAATGCTGGCATCTTATTTCTATGCATTAAATACCAAAATACACAGTAGCAGGGTTGAAAGTAACGTAGGTCCTAGTTCTTTAAAGGTGCTTGCCTTGAGTCTTAAACTCTGATTGCAAATGTTAAACACACCCCAACAAGCTGCAGTAAAGCATCAAAAGGAGAGAGAATGAGAACCTGCTCAATTCTCTGATATGAGGCAATGGCTTTCGTTCCAAGTTGTCAACAAAACACATGATTTTGGAGTCGTATCTGCAGAACTGCACTGCTTCGGATTTCAGATGGGAAACAAAAACAGCCAAGTATCAGAGGAACTAGTTTTGAAATGTGTTGGGGGGAGACTTCTCAACTTAAACAAAAGGTAGTTTCACACAGTAGAAAAGTTTCCAAGACACAGCAGATGTTGCCCTAGAACAGGGGTCACATGGTTCAGGGGACAGGTCACTGTGGCCCATGGGCCAGATCCGGTCCCTAACACCAATTCATCTGGCCCATGAAGCCCTCATCACTCCCGGAAGCGGAAGTAAAACATGCCCATATGGGCCGTAGTTTCGGCACCCCTGCCCTAAATACAAAGCAATTGGTAGCTGAGGCAGGAATAAGAGTAATGCATGAAACTGAACTTGTGTGACCTTCCATAATTCACCCAATCAAACCCTGCTCAAACGGCTAATTCCTAACTCATTTTGATCTAATCAAAGCAAACTGATTCACCTTCTATGGCACAACTGCAGTAAAGCAAAACATAAGATACTGCTGCAAAACATTGCAAGAGAAAGAGGAAATACTGTGGCAAATAGTGAGAGCTCAAACTGAAGTCCATTTCCAGCTCTTCAAGCTGTGTTAAAGCTTTTGCTTACCCGGGCTCATCTTCCTAGCTATGAGGACTGGAAACTGCTTTGGTTTCTTCAATTGAAAACTGAAATTCCTAATGTGTAATGCCACCATGTCTGTTGCATCCACCCTTTGGATGTGATGCTTGCAAGATAAGTTTGTTTTGCAACCATTTGCAATAGAGCCAGGCTTTGTAGCAGGTTAATATAACAACCAGGGATTTTCCATTATTGTCAGTTGTAAAAAGCTAACTTTTCTGTTAAGACTGGCCAATCACTGTGTGCTTGTGTACCTGATGTGTATAAATTAATGCCATCAGGCCTCACTCTTATGTCTGATGAAGTGGATTTGGTCCACGAAAGCTCACATTTGAATACAGCAGTTAGTCTTTAAGGTGCCACAACATTTTTCTTTTTTTGCTGTTTTCTCTCTGAAATTCTTAACTAACAGAGAGCCTTGCAGCACTTTAAGGACTTAATTTTTTTAGGTAGTACTAACTACTGCAGGCTGCAGTCCAAAAAAGCTTCTGCTCAATATAATTTGTTAATTCTAAGGTGATGGAAAACTCTTTGTTGCGAGAGAAGAACATAGCTACACCTCAACAATTGTGGGACTGTTAAGAATGTCCAAGGACGACGTACTGGTTACTAAATGCCATTATGATGTAACATTATTTGTTTGAAGGGAGCGAACATCTTGCCTGCTGTTCTCAAGGTGCCAAGCTAAACTGAACAGAGTTTCCGTAGAGGGAGCAAGTGTCTTCATTGGGGATATCTAACAGCTTCTAGGGAAAAACAACACTTGACTTTCAGCCCATGCGATTGCTCTACACTTCTTTTCTACAAGCCTTTAGCTATGGACACAAATGTTTTGGAAGTAGGAACAGAATCAGCCAATGAGGTGCCAAACACCACCGTTGAAATTCAGCATCTGTGTGCAACTCTCCACAACCTTGTTGTGCCTTGGAGGCCTATTCTGGACACAGATGGACTAAAATGCTGAATGCAATGCGTAAGAGAAATATCCACTTCCCTATGTGAAGAATCAGCCATTAGGAGTTGGTTTTTTTGGACTGCAATTAGGCGTACCCTGGGCAACGGCAACCTTACTGTGTCAGCTAATCTTTCTCCCGTTAGGTCAGGCAAAAGAAACGGCGGAATGACTTCACCCAAAGGTGGCTTCATTTTGGCAGTTTAAAGTCTGACCTAGACACAGAAGAAGCCATTAGGATTCTTCTAATACATACACAGGAGTTGTCCCACAACTCACTTGTTACTATCAGTCTAATCCACACAACTTGTACCTTACCACTCAAAAACTCATGTGCCAGAAGCTACGCTGCATTGAGCCAATGTGTATCTTAAACTTGTGTCTTAAGCTTGTTCCAGTACAAAGGTTGGCCACAGCAGTGTTCTGCATGCAGCCCAAAGTGGATGCCTGGTCAGTTGAAGCCTGCCTGAGGGCTTCAGTGCAACAGTAGGCCCAGAAAAAAACAGGGGAAATGGCAGAGAAAGAAAAGGACTTGGATGCCTTTCTATGGGATCTATCCCTTTCCACCTATGGGTTTAGCCCAACACTCTGGCAGCATATGCCTTCCTGAGAAATTTAGCTTCCGATTATCCACCATTGACCCACCCCAGTTGTAGGACGTTCTGTTTCCGTTTCCAAATGAGATGGGGTTTAGCTTTTCTAGTGTCATCCAGACCTGACAGGACTTATTCAACTGCACTCCATTGGCTAAAGAATGTCTCGGTTAAGCTACAATCGTAGCCTGCCTGTTGTTCCACAAGCCAAGAGTCAGAGAAGGAATATAACCACCAGGCATCTGGATCTGCTTCACTTCAGGGATGACATTCAGGTTGATCTCTGGATTATGTGCAGTTCATCTGTAATGCCTGGTGAGTGGAGGCACCTCCCTTGAGGTGGGTCACGTGTTTGTCTCCACACTTTCAATTCTACAAGATTTAGGACCCATAAAACCTCTCTGTTTCACAATAGCCACAGTTAAAACACCACCTTTTTGAACAATGGTCTTCAGCAGCATTAATTGTTTCTCCAAAAGCAAACCTTTTGAGGGAAATAAACATTAGGGATTCCATGATGTTTGAGGGTTTTTTTTTTCATACTCCAAAGTCTGGTTGTTTCTCTGCAACTTGTCGAGTCAGTATCTGATGGGAAGAAAGAGAAGCCACCCCTATGTGGAAAAGTATCTGCCAGATGTTCCTTAATCCATACAGGTAGAGGTTACACAAGCAGACTGTCACAAAAAGTATAAAGACCTTTATCCTCCTGCCTGAGCTGTAAAACAGGTATAGGTAGCACTGCAAAAAAGGAAAATAAAGGAGAAGAGGCAATAAATACAAAGAAGAACTCTCAATTTCACATCACAGATTCTCTTGACACACTTACAAAGTTGCTGGAATCGACCAATGTCTCAATAACAAAACTGGCATGAAAACTGTACCAGTTAGAAACATGATCAGACAAAAATACATAGCTAACCCACAGTAGACTCTTAACTCAACAGAATTATATGCTCTGTTTTCACAAGAGTATACAACATTGAGTAGAAGTGTGCAGTAGTAAAAGTCTCCCTCGCTCAAAAGCCAGTCATATCTGACTCTAGGGTTCGGTGCTCATAGCCAAAGAGCCAGCACTGTCTGCATCTACAGATGTTTCTGTGGACATATGGCAAGGCATGACTAGAGAATATGGAACACTGTTTACCTTTCCCACCGAAATGGTACCTTTGTATCTACTTGCAATTTCTTGCTTTCAAACTACTACGTTGGCAGGAGCTGGGGCAGACAATGGGAGCTCACTCCACTGTGCAGCACTTGGGTCTCGAACTGCTGACCTTCCAACCTTCCAGTTGTCAAGTTCAGTGTCTTAACCACTAAGCCACCGCAGTCCAACTTAAATACAACCAAAATATAACACCTCTGTTGTCCTGGCTCTGAACGTAGGCTACAGAAAAAAAGAAATAAGCACCACTAAATGGTACAAAAGACAGTAAGTTACTTACCAATAAAAAACAGGCAGCAAAAGGCAGCAGAAATGCAATTACATTTCCAATTCCTTTATGATCTTCCTGTTGGGATATAATATTTGAAGGTCAAGTTAACTTTGTCTGCGTACATCAATTCAAAAATTACTACATTATAAAGGGAGAAAGTAACTACAGTAATACCTCGGACAACAATTGCATCGGAAAACGCTGAAATCGGATGACGATGCAAAATTTTGGGAAAAAATTGCATCAGATAACGATCTCTTAGCGTTATCTGATGCAATCGTTCGTAGCACCGTGGTGGCTGGGAAGCCGAACGGGGGCTCCCCGTTTGGCTTCCAAGTCACCCTGCAGCTACAGGGGCAGGGGGGGGGGGGCTGGAAAGCTGACAGGGGGCTCCCCCATCGGCTTCCCCTGCCATCCTGCAGCTGCGGATCGGGTCCCCCGACCTCCCCGGAGGTGGTAGGGGTGCCGGAGAGCCCGAAATGGGTGAAAAAAACTTCCATTTTTTCACCCATTTTGGGCTCTCCAGCACCCCCTGCCACCTCCGGGGAGGTCGGGGGACCTGATCCATTCTGTTCCCAACCTTCCCAGATGCTGCGATTGCAGTGTGGGATCGGTGCTTGGGTTGGGGGGTTGACCGGGCACACGCCCGGGTCAACCCCCAACCTAAGCAGCCGATCCTACGCTGCGTTCTGCCTGCCTCTTTAGAAAGGGCAGTGGGGATTCCACTCATTGAATCCCCGCTGCCCGCTGCCCTTTCCAAAGAGGCAGGTGGATCACTACCCTGTTCCCTTTCCTCTTCGGAAAGGGAACAGGGCTTTTTTAAACATTGTGCGATCAATGCATCGCACAACGTTAAAAACCGGATAACTACAAGACTTGTGAAACCAAGTCTCATCGTTATCAGAGGTACTAGTGTATCTTGCCTTCCCAAGCAAAAGGCAACCTTTGCAAAGGTTTCCAGAGTGATTGCTTAGAACTCATTCTCACTCCAGTGACTATTTAGTTTCCAAGCAGGTTTAATCAGAAGTAAGTCCAGGCATTCCATAAGATTTAGTCACAGTGAAATGGATACAAAATTGTAGCCTGACTTTATTTGCAGGAAATACATAATTTCTCTTTTGTGCTTTGCATATAACACAAAGCAGAATCAGAAGGAACTAAACCTGTTCTTAAATAAGCAGAAAGAAAGAGGTAGACCCTGGGAGGGACTGTATAAAGAGTTGAGTCACTGCAAGAAAGCAAATATAAGCCAAACATGTGCTAAACCCTAATGCTTTAAACTAGTTAAACGTGTGTTAAAACCTAAGGCTTTAAATTAGTTTTAAATAATCCCTGAACATTTTGTCAATGTGCAGAATGAAAAATTTAAACTTGAGAACCCGAGTCCTATTTGGACCCATGGAATGGAATGTCCCATCACCCCAGTGCTCAATAGGGTCTTCCATGTTCTAGTTCTGCAAGATCCCTGCTTCCTTCACCATGCAAACCTGGCAGAGTAAACATAGTCTGTTTTGATCACACTCAACAGGACAGACAGTGGGTTGGTCTGAGAGTTAATTCCCAGTCCTGGGAGTCCTCATGGCTTTTACCTGAAAGGAATACTCTGCGAGGTGGACACCTCGGATGAGATTCAAAGCCCCGCACATGATATTGAGGATGAGAGATAAGATCCCCAAAGCCGACACTGGTTGCATTCTGTAAGCAGGAACTTCAGGCCCGTTCCAGGAGAAAAGGGGAACAAAACAAGGGGTAATTCAATAAGCGCCACAAATAAATTTACTGCCATTTCTCATGCTTCTTCCACACGCTAAGCTTAGACACCAATTCCCACCCTAAAAGGCTTCTGTACATCATCTTTTTTTGTTCCTCTTTAGTCTTGAAGACTACGTCCTTAAGAGTGAATATCTAACACAAGTGTTCCCAACCTAAGGCATGTGGGCCAGATCCAGCCTGTGCATGCATTTTCATGTGGCCCCCCCACCCCTCCAAGGGCTTTCGAGAAACAACATGGCCACCCCTTTGAAGCTGGGACAAAATGGCCACCCCCACCATGCAGACAGGGCAAAATGGCCGTCCAGCCCTCCAAGCTGAGAGAGCATGACCTGGCCCCCTGCTTGAAAAGGTTTCGGAACCCCTGACCTAACATCATAATCACCACCTTGAGTGGGTTGTTGTACAACTTACAAGGTGGATGGAATAGGTTTGGTGTTTCCAAAATGCTACGTAAAGTGCTTCACGTTTTTATTGTAACATGAAAATATTGCCATGCACCTTTGCAGAAATTAAGAGAATGCCTTTCTAATCTCTCTTCTCTTTCTATATTTTCATTTTTAATTTTTTTATTAATTTTCAAGATAATAAAAAGAACAAAAATCAAATGACATTACATTTCAATACAAAATTACAATACAATATGAAATAAAACAGAAAAAACAATTTCACATTCAATACAATGAATAATTCTCATTTTAATAACCTATTTATCAAATATATGCTTTTATAGTTATCTTGTCTGAGTATCTCCTGCAGTATATAACCTCATGCATATATTTGTATATATATTTCTATAAATATTTATTCTATTCTATCCAACCTTCTACAAATATAAAACCACTCACATTAATGTACTACAGTAATATGAATAAACATAAAAGACGAAACCAAATCACCAGTGCTATTTCCAATGCCCTGAGATTACGATTTTCCATGACCATCTCTTATTGTTTCCAAACACTCAGTTGGTCTGGTGCTGGTCTACCGCCTTTACTCTTAATCAACCTATACGCCAAAAATTGCTTCCATGTACTCCAAAACCTATTCTCCTTAATTCTACCCTTTATCAAATTCAATTCCCAGGTAAGCTTATCATCATAAGCTTATCATCATAAGCCGCCCAGAGTTGGGTTTTTGACCCGATTGGGCGGGATAATAAGTCGAAGGAAATAAATAAATAAATAAAATAAATCATCTATATTTTCAAGCAGCCCTTTTCCCATGTTGTACCAGCTCTATGTTAATATTATACTATACAGAGCTACCTCATACAACAATTTCAATCCGTTCCACAGAGCTTGTTGTTGTACGAAACAATTGTTATACGATGCATGCATCGTACAGTGATTTTCCCCTATGGGATGCATCATACGACGAGTTTTTTTTTTTTTTGCTAAGTGGTTTTTCTCATTGAAAAATTGTTGTAAGATTTTTTCCATAGGGAAAATTGTTATGCGGGATGCCATTTTTTCTAAAACCCAATTGTTATGCGATTTTGTTGCTATATGGGGCTATTGTTGTATGAGGTTCCACTGTACGGCATATTCTTTTTGACTACAGCCATGGTCTTTGGTGGAGGGGACTGCAGTGGCTTAGCGGTTAAGTTGCTGAACTTGATGACCAGAAGGTCGGCAAGTTGGCAGTTTGAGACCAGAGTGCTGCACAATGGAGTGAGCTCCCGTCTCTGTCCCAGCTCCTGCCAACCTAGCAGTGTGAAAGCAAGAAATTGCAAGTAGATAAATAGGTACTGCTTCAGCAAGAAAGGTAACAGCATTCCATTTGCTCTGGTGTTTAGACATGCCTGCTACATGAGCATTGACAGTGCTAGCTCTTTCTCTGTAAATGGAGATCAACACCAGCCCCTAGAATTGGACACAATTGGCTTTCAAGCAAGGGAGGCCGTTACCTTTTATGGTCTTTGTGTAATAATCATCATCTTAAACCTACTGAAGGGGAAAGGAACCTATGGTTTTTTGAATCTAGTCCCTGCCAGGGTGACACAGTGTGGGAACTGATCACCAAACCTCTGGCTCTGCAGCCAGACACCTGAACCACTGAACTATTCAGCATTAAATTAGCTACCCAGCAGCATTAAAATTAATCTGCACACTAGACCATCTAGCTGAGCCTTGGGTTTGTCAAATTAAGAATTCATTTTTGCTTGCCACAGCTTACCAGATTCCACATGGACATCAGCGTGGCCGTTCACCAGCCCATTCATCAGCATTGTGTCTTCCAATTGCACAATCACAGGAGGCCACAAGCGAAGCTCTTCTTGGATATCTTCCATATTGAATTTCGTTTGACCACAGTTTGTGAAATTGTAACTGTTTCTGACTTTCTGAACGATGTCGTCTACAGCAGAGAAGCATGAAAAACAAGGCAATATAAATCTGAATAAATTAAATAAATAAATAAGGCACTAAAGTAACAATATGTATGCAAGTAGACCTTATTTACCTAGGTTACATGGAATTCAGCCTTTGGCTGGGCACAATTTGCATAGTGTTTTAACTTAGCACACAAAAGATACAGGCCTGCAAATCCACAGCTCTTTCCATAGGACAACTGAGAAAGTAAAAAATAGCCCAGCTAAATCATAGCAGAGGCTTAACTCCGTGGTGGTGAACCCTGGCACTCCAGGTGTTCTTGGGACTTCAATTCCCAGAAGCCCGAGTCTCTGTGAATCCACACGAATGGGTTTACTGCATGTATGCACAGTAAACCTGTTCTTGTGGATTCATAGACTTGGGCTTTTGGGAATTGAAATCCAAGAACACCTGGAGTGCCAAGGTTCACCATCATGGTCTTAACTTATCAAAATGCCATTGTAAAAGGCAGCCAGCGACACATCTAGCAGAGGTTGTCCCCTATAGGCCTATTCTCTTTTGATACCCGAAGTAGCATACACCCACTGTGGACAGAGGTGTGGTCTCAGGACACACAAGTCCCAATAGGTTATCTAGGTTACAAAACACACCTCTTGGGGAACACAAGGTCTTTATCTGGTTTGCTGCAAGGATGAATCAAAAAAGTGTTCCGCAAAGCTCAGAACTGAAAATTCAGATTTCCTGAAGTAAATTGAAAAACCTGAAAAATCAACCCCAGTTTGAAGGAATCTTATTTGAGTTCAAGTTGGATAGGTGTCTACTGTTTTTTACTCTGACCAAGAGAGAAACTGTGGAAGATGGCAGTCATCACCTTGGTCACGAGCCCTGTACCCCACCAATTAGCCACAATTAGCTTCCACCTGCTTCCATACATGGTAAAAAGGCAACACAGAAGACATGGGATTTTCAAATATCTTGAACCCAAAATCTCAATGCTAGCTTCTTTTCTGAACAGGAAGCTAGGACATTGCTACACCTGTGCAAAACCCCAAAGCTTTTCCAGTAGCCATGCCGGTGCAGTGGTTAAACTGATATCCTGCAACCAAAAGGTTCTGAGTTCAATCCTGACCAGGGCTCAAGGCTGACTCAGCCTTCCATCCTTCAGATGTCGGTAAAATGAGTACCTAGCATGTTGGAGGTAAAATGCTAATTAACTTGTAAACTGCCCAGAGAGTGCACTAAGAACTATGGGGTAGTATATAAGTGTGATTGCTTTGCTTCTTTTCTGGGTAGGTTATATTTCACTGACTATAGGTCTGTCAGGTAGAATTCCCAGAATGGAAAATTATAGGATCTGCAGTTGAAGAAATCCCCCAAACCCATTACTAGTGTCAGTTTTGGCAAATATTTGAAGTCTTCCAAAAAATTTAGCTCACCAGAACATCAAAAAAATCTCACCAGTAAGAGATTATTTATGTGAACAGGACTGTTACTCCTGTTGCTTCCCTTCTAGACCGGGGGAAGGGGGGTTAACCTATGGGTGGGCCCTGGCCAACAGCACCATTTCATGTGGCCTGCAGCCACCCTCGCCACTACCAGAAGCAGACACATTTACAACAGCCATGCATGCTTAAATGTGCCTGCACCTGCCGTAAACGCTGCTGTAAATGCACCGATGACTGTTGTAAATGCGCTGATGACATCCGTGGACGCATTTTATGGCAGCATTTACATCAGGAGGAACCACGTAACCAGCCCACGCAGCTGTCTGGGGGGGTATGGTCAGGCCCACAGCACAAAAAAGTTGAGAAGCCCTGTTCTAGATGTTAACATAAAGAAAACCAACTAGATGGTAGAAAGTTCAATGTAACCCATGCTACTTAGATACACTAGTACCTTGGATAACGATGAGACTTGGTTCCACAAGTCTCATCGTTATTCGGTTTTTAACATTGTGCAATGCATTAATTGCATGACATTTAATCGCATGGAATCACCACTGGCCTTTCCAAAGAGGCAGGCGGATCACAGCGTGGAATTGGCGCTTGGGTTGGGGGTTGAACCAGGGCGCATGCCTGTCCCCGTCCCCCCCAAGTACCGATCACACGCTGCAATCGCAGCGCCCGGGTATGTCTGGGGACATCAGAAACAGTGCGGATCAGGTTCTCCGACCTCCCCAGAGGTGGCAGGGGCAGCGGAGAGCCCGAAATGGTTGGAAAAAACTCCAGGGTTTCCCCCCCACCCATTTTGGGCTCTCTGCCGCCTCTGGGGAGGTTGGGGGACCCGATCCACGCTGTTCCCGACGTCCGCAGACCTACCCAGGCAGTGCTGTAAGGCAAAACGCCAGGATTCAAATCCCGTCATTTTGCCTTGCAGCAGCACCCAGGTAAGTCTGGGGACGTCGGGAAAAGCATGGATCGGGTCCCCCGATCTCCCCAGAGGTGGCAAAGGCAAGAAGAGCCAAAAAAATGGGCGGAAAAAACTCCTGCCCCTGCCGCCTCTGGGGAGGTTGGGGGACCCGATCCGCGCTGTTTCCGATGTCCGCAGACCTACCCGGACGGTGCTGCAAGGCAAAACGCCAGGGAAAGAACCCGGTGTTTTGCCTTACTGCACCGCCCGGGTAGGTCTGCAGACATTGGAAACCGTGTTCCCTTTGCTTGTGAAGGGAACCCCTGTGCCCGCAGCTGCAGGGTGACTGGGAAGCCAACAGGGGACTCCCATTCAGCTTCCCAGCCACCCCACCGCTATGAACGATTACCTTGGCTAATGCTAACAGATCATTATCTGATGCAAAAAATTTTAACAAAATTTTACATCGTTATCTGATTTTTGCGTTATCTGATGTAATCGTCATCCAAGGTATTACTGTACTTGCAAAGGGATACTTGCTACACAGATTCTCAAGGGGAAAGAAAGCATACTACATACCAAATTCAAGAAAGGCATACGGTCTCGAAGCCAGACCCACACTTGTAGCATCGTAGGAAGCAGCAAACCTCCACTGCAGCTCTGCTAGGAAGCAGAATGCCATGAGGGCTGGATAACTGTTTCTGCAGATGCCCATGCAAGCAATATCTCCAGAAGAATGGAAGCTAAGAAGACAGATATTCAGAATTCACACTGAACCAAATGGAGAACAAAACAAAATGGACAAAGTCTGATTGCTGCAATCAAAGCTGCCATTAGAAACTGACATGATCATGAGTAAGTCTGTTATGCCATGATGAGCCTGAAATCTGCCAAGTTGCAAATCTTATCCACTCTTCCCAAAATGTCTTCAAATTTACAACAGGCAGACTGGCTTCCAAAGTTCTCAACGTTCGCCTTTGACATGACTGGTGCTCTCAAAAGCCACCTGCATTGATGTACAGTAATACCTCGGATAACGCTAAGACTTGGTTCCACAAGTCTTGGTGCTATCCGATTTTTAGTGTTATCTGATGCATGTTAAAATCCTATGGGATGTATCGGATAACGTTAAAGCTCCATAGAGATACATTGTAACCGCACAGGCTTTAGCGGTTGTTATCCGATACATCCCATAGGACCTTAACGTTATTCGATCCAATTCTCCTCCTCAGATTACGTAACGTTATGCGATTTTAGCGTTATCCGAGGTAAATGTTATCCGAGGTATTACTGTATTTTCAAAATTCATGTTATTTGGAAGTTACCCGCAGAGTTGTTATGATCTACCTCACTTTATTAGTTAACCGGCTTACGGGTTTTCAGTACAAAACCAAAACACAGCAGCATCACAGCATTTGGTGTGAATTTCAAGAATATACACTATAAACCAAAAACTCCTCTGCAATCTATGAGATGTCCCTGTGTTCTCTATGAATTTTACTGGCTTGTAAATATATGACTCTCACTTTGGGAATAAAGTAACTAGGAAGGAGAGGTATCGTGTTGATTGTATGATGGTAGGATTAAGGCTACCAACCTTCACACACCTTCCCAGGAGTAACAGGGAAATTGTCATAATAGGAACACCTTCCAAACAGACATGAATAGCATCGTGCAGTGCTGTGTTTTGGTTTTTAATTTCACTTTCAGTGCCTGAACCAAAAGTTTGAAATTTTTAATGCAAGGTTTCCAATTCTCAAACACATGGGCAAGAAACGTTTCTCACATTTTTGATCTGCATTTTTTCAGCAGTAGAAAAGTCAGGTAAAACAAGAGAATACCAACAGAGATTCATAATTTGTTCATACAATTGGACCTCCTTTGGTATAAAATGAAATTCCTTCAGAATGAAATTGCAACTTGCCTTTCTGGAAAACTATATAAAGCCCTAACTTAAAAATAAATATAGAACAGGGAAAATGTATATAGAACTAGGAGTTTCTCTCCATTGCTACAAAGCACTAAACAAATTATTGACTGGCTTTTTAATTAGCTTTGCCTCCAGATTTCTCTCATCAAGACTAGGACATCCCTTCTATCAAAGGAAGTCTCACAAAATCACGGAGACAATGCTTACGGTGCTACCAAGCAGAACTTATTTCAAACTGTAATTTGACTTACTGTATGCTGAGGTCATGTGTTTTGGCAGTGCCACGATTTGGGTATTGTGCCAAAATAGAGGACAAGGCCTTGAGTTTCTTCCTGCATGCTAAGAAGTCTGGCTCCAAGTGGAAATCTGTGGAGGCGGAGAGTGGAAGGCCGTCCCTCAACCTCACCACGCAGGCAAAGAGGATCATGGACATCCTCCACAGGAGAAGTCATGGGGGCAGCCTGGAAACAAACATCATTTAATGCAGGGGTGCCCAAATTTTTCAGGTTGCAGGCCGGTCATGTGGTTCAGCAGGCCAGTCACGTGGTTCCTCCCACTGGAAGTGGAAATAAAACGCTCCCGAACATGTGCATTTACGGTAGCCGCGGGTGCATTTACGGCAGCGTTTTGCGCCTGTACGGATGCGTTTTACTTCCACTTCCTGGAGCGGCAAGGGTAGTGCAGACTGATTTGACACTGTGGGACAGATTCAGCCCACAGGCCATAGTTTGCACATCCTTGATTTAATGAGTCTCCATTAAAATATGCACAGTAATACAAACTTAAAGCAGTGGCCTTAAGCAGAGGCATACAGGCTACTAGTAAAACTCAGGTGTAATATAGGAAGATCAGATTTACTAAGAAATCACTCTCCCTCCATGTACGAGTTCCTGTAATCTAATGTGTCATTTCCTATCAAACCTACCTGCTGCTGGCACCTGCCTGTGATATTACTATATGCTACTAATAATTCTGAACACTCACTGTTTCTGTTAATTCCTCCTCCCTCTATTCATATTTTACTGCCATTAATAAGTATAACAGGAGGCATGAAAACATCTATCCATCTTTCTGAGAAAACATAGCGCTTTCTTCCTATTGTGGAGAGACTCAAGTTCTTTGACAATGATTAAGATTACAAGGATTAGGCACCTGATTAATGAATGAGCCGAGCTCCTTCAGGTATCGCAAAAACTATATTTGAATAATTGACTGTCAGGATAGAGTAAAACTCAACAGTACCCCTTACAGTGTCCTCACTGTGATGCCGTCAATGTCTTAATTATACCACAATCTGATTTGACTAGATTAAAAAGGTTCCACGTTGTACAAGTCCTTTGTCATGTTCCAAAGTATCATTCGAACCAGGAACTTCTCAATAACCTGACAAAGCAGGTGTGGGGCCCCAATGATGGCATGGCCCCTGCCTGTTGGCTGATTTAAATATTAATAATTCTCTCTCCCTCTTTGTAAGTGGTAGGGGTAATGCCCGGTAACAGTTTTTAACGGTGTTTTTAAATCGGAATTTTTAATTGTAGTTGGTTTTTCTCTTTTGTACGACGTCCAGAGTCCTTGGAGTTGGGCAGCAATATAGATCTTGAAATAAATAAATCAAACCTGTTGCTCGACTTCTTGCAGAAGAGATAAACGTGCCTTTTCTGTCAAATTCAGAATCTACTCTTACTAGACCCGGCACCCTGAAATTTTGTATTTTTTGTGCCTACTGAAAAACTGCTCTTCTAAGTGACTCTGAAATGCTCAATTTCTAATCCAGTCAAGATTATGTACTCGCAACTAAAAGAACGAGGAAGATACAGAATACAGTAGCTGACTAGGAAGTCTAGTGTGGCTCTATAGTTTATTGAGATTGCTCCCGCACTGAGCTGCTGACCTACACTACTTATTATGTTATCTCTTCACCCTTGTCATTATCGGTCTGGCCATAAATTACTGAGTTTTAGTAAACTGCAACTCTATTAGAGAGTATTTTATATCCTTGTAATGAGGCTATCCCTCTTTTTCTTGTAAATATTAGTATTGCATTTTATTTTTGTGACACTAGGTTTTAGTAATTATTGAGGGATGTTAGTAATATTGTTTTTTAGATAGGCACCCTGCTGTTTTATGTCGATTCCCAGTAGGTTTTTAGTATTATAGTATCATAGTTTCCTTTTATTACCCGTGTCCAGACTAGTTAGGATGTGGTATTATGTTTTTGTATGTTATGCTGGTCATGGACTGTAAACAAATTGAATTTGAATTTAAGTCACTAAATATTTCTATTTTTACTGATAGTACAATTTTTTATTAACATTGATTGTCTCAGCATTTTTACACGTTGTAATTTTAGTAGATACAGTAATACCCCGTATAATGCGAGTACCGTATATCGTTAAATCCGCATAATGTTACAAGATTTTCGGAAACATCTTGTATCGAGTAACGCGATTTTAACGTTACACGAAACAGTCGTTCTTAGCAGCAGGGTGGGTGGAAAGCTGAACGGGGTTCTCAGTTCAGCTTCCCAGCCACCCTGCAGCTACGGAGGCAGGGGTGGGGTGGCTGGAAAGCTGACGGGGGGCTCCCCCATCGGCTTACCCAGCCACCCCACAGCTGCGGAGGCATGGGCGGGTGGCTAGGGAAGCCGACAGGGAGTCCCCGTCAGCTTCCCCAGCCACCCTGCAGCTGTAGATCGGGTCCTCTGATCTCTCTGGAGGTGTTTCTGGGCTTCCCCGACGTCCTGAGCCAGTGCAGCAAGCCAGAATGTCAGATTTCGAATCCCGATGTTCTGGCTTCCTGCACTGGCTCAGGACGTCGGGGAAGCCCAGAAACACCTTGGATCGGGTCCCCACACCTCCCAGGACCCGGCGGGGGGGTCAGAGCCCCCAAAATTGGTAAAAAAAACGTCCGTTTTTTTTACCAATTTTGGGGTTTCTGACCCCCCCGCCGGGTCCAGGGAGGTGGGCAGACCTGATCCAAGGTGTTTCTGGGCTTCCCCGACGTCCTGAGCCAGTGCAGGAAGCCAGAATGTCAGATTTCGAATCCCGATGTTCTGGCTTCCTGCACCGGCTCAGGACGTCGGGGAAGCCCAGAAACACCTTGGATCGGGTCCCCACACCTCCCAGGACCCAGCGGGGGGGTCAGAAACCCCAAAATTGGTAAAAAAAACGGACTTTTTTTTACCAATTTTGGGGGCTCTGACCCCCCCGCCGGGTCCAGGGAGGTGGGGAAACCCGCTCCAAGCTGTTTCCAAAGTTCTCCCACCTCCCTGGAGGCAGCAGCAAGGCAAAATGTCAGGATTCAAATCCCGATGTTCTCGCTTCCTGCAGCCTCCAGGGAAACAGGGCTTTTTTTAACATTGTGTGTTCAATGTATCGCCCAACGTTAAAACCCGAATAACGACGGGACTTGTGGAACCAAGTCATAACGTTATTCGGGGTACTAGTGTATTACATTTTACATCACATCCTTCTATATCATATTTTTAATATAATTGCATATACAGTAATACCTCATATAACATTAGTATCGAATAACACGAAAATCGCATAACATCAAGGAATCTGGGGGGAAGAATTGCATCAGATAACATTAAGATCCTATGGGATGCTTCAGATAACAACCGCGAAAGCCTGTGTGGTTACAATGTATCTCTATGGATCCCATAGAGGATCAGATAACACTAAAATTCATATAACACGAAGACTTGTGGAACCAGGTTTTAGTGTTATATGAGGTTTTACTGTACTGTAATGCGATTTTAGCTGAATCCTACTGCTTGAGTCTGATTAGAGCATTCAAAAATCTCCTTTGTAGTCCTGCTATAGTTTGGTCAACCATGTTTTGGATGCTTTGTTTTTTATGCTGGTCTTTGACTGTAACAATAAATTGATTGATAGTAGCTGTCTATTGCCTTCTGCAGTTCACCATCGCTGTTGTTTAGAATACACAAAAAGTGGTTTGCCACCCCCTTCCTCGAGGGGGCGCCCTTGAAGCATGCAGTTGCCACCCAGGGCTGGAGACCCAAAGCAAGGGGGAATCGAGCCGCCCACTTTTGCAGCCAAATCCCTAATAAACCACGGAGCGATCCGGGGAACCGTGAGAGCTGCCATGATAAAATAGGCCCGAATCGAAGGCACTTGTCTAACTAACAACCCTGCGAGGTAGAGCGAGTGTAGGAAAAGAAGAGGGGGGGGGAAGGACTGAGGGCTTGTGTTGTTGGAGGAGTCACCCAGCAGTGGGGATTTGAACCCGTGTCCAGCGCTCCGCCCCACCAACACCCTCCTCCCCACAGAAGACCCCCGCCTTTGGCCCCGTCCACGTTAACGGTTAGCCCCCCCAAAAAAAGGCACGCCACGTGACCAAAACACCCCCCTCACCTGGGCTCACGCGCTTTCCTCCGGCCGCCCTCCTCCCGCTTCCCCGCGGCCGGACGACGAAAGAAACGCTCCCCCTCACCACAACAAACCGCCCTCTAGGCCACGCCCCCTCCCGGCGATAGAGACCGGAAGAAGGCGGGTGGGGCGGCGAGGAAAGACCACCATAGAGAGAGAGAGAGAGAGGGGCTCGGGAAAGAGCGTCACACGCAGGCGCCCGAGGAGCCTCGCTCCCTCCCTAGGGGTAACGGTGAAGCTGCGAGCGATTCCGACGTCTGGTTCTCAAGTGGTGCTGAGGGGGGAGGGGGTGATATAACTAGTGCTTGGAAGCCTGACGTGTCTCTCTCTCTCTCTCAGCCGCAGCTTTGCCCCTTTGGGCTTTCTGTTTCCTAACAAAGCACTTGCAACATTGTTTTAATTGGGCGGACAGGGAGCAGAGGTGGTGAAATGCAAAACCGATACAGAGGTTGGGAATATTAGATTATTATTTGGCGACCGGAAGTGGGCTAATGTCAATAGAATGTGGATAAATTAAGCCACTGGCTCATTTAGAGGAGGATCATCAGTCATGCTTTTAAAAGTTTTTAACTAGATTTTTAATTGGTGCGGGTGGGAGGTAGTTTTTCAGTATTTTAAGGAATTTTTTTAATTTTAATTTTTAATTATTTTTTTTAATTTTAGCAATATAAATTTGAAATAATAAATAAATAAATAATTTTAAGGATTTCTAGAGTTTAAACGCTGGGGATTTTATATAGGCAGCCCAGAGTCGCACATCGAGTGGGGCAGCTATACAAATTGAATAAATAAATAAATAAATTTATGGCCACACAATTTATGCCCCCAGGTGCTGCGGGGGCTTAGTGGTTAAGATACTGAACTTGATGACTGGAAGGTCAGCAGTTCAACACCAGAGTGCTGCATGATGGAATGAGCTCCTGTCTCTGTCCAAGCTCCTGCCAACCTAGCAGTTCGAAAACAATAAATTGCAATTTGATAAATAGGTGCCACTTCGGTAGGAAGGTAAACAGCATTCCGTGCACTCAGGTGTCTAGTCATTCCTGCCACGTGTCCACGGAAATGACTGCACATGCAGACAGCGCTGGCTCTTTGGCTATAAACAGAGATGAGGCCTGAACCCTAGAATCGGATACGACTGGCTTTCAAGCAAGGGTGACCTTTACCTTAATTTGTGCCCCACCAGATGTGCAAAGAGAGATCGAAGATGAGACAGGCAAATCTAGCTGTAGACTAAACGGACTAAAAGATTAAGATATGGCAAACCAAATACAGTACCTGTGTTGGGACCATTAGCGCCACTCTTACAACATGAGGCAATATTTATTTATTTATTAGTTCAAATTTAGATTGCCGCCCACTCGCCGTGGCAACAATTATGGTGGCTAACAGACAATACATTACAATACAATACAATATGTTGGGTTGGGCACAGGGCGGCAAGATCCTCAATAATGACTAGCACAAAGAAACAAAGCCTATTGATTCCTTATGTCATCAGTTCCAAACATGGACACTTAAAACAAAATATAAAATGAAAGTTGGTCATCACAGAAATGAGATGCCTGGGAAAATTTGCTAGAGTGACTAGAAGAGATAAAATCAGGAATGAGATAAGGGAAATGATTGGGATAGAACCAATCTTAAACTATACAGTATACAGACACAACAAATAAAGTAGTTTTCCCATCTGGAGAGAATGTCTTGGAATTCCATACCTTACAAGGGACATGTGAAAAGAGGAGAAGTACTTCTAGCCGCTTGTACTAGAGCAGGAGTTCTCAACCTTTTAAAGCTGGGGACCAAGTCACGCTCCCTCAGACAGCCATTTTGTCCTTCCACAACATGGCACTTCCTGGTGTGGTGGAGGCAGGGGGGGCATGAAATGGTGATGTGGCCCACATTTGGTCCACGGACTGCAAGTTGAGAATCCCTGTACTAGAACAAGAACCTTGTATCTCTCTCAACACCTGAAGTGGTAAAAGAGGAAGCGAAGAAGATTATCCAATTCCAGAACGAGAAATTTTGGTGATGACATAGCTTATCTGCTCCTTTTCTGTTCTTCATCCTAAATTTCCTTCCAGCATCATCCAATGAGTTATCTCTGAAAAGTTTAATGGAAAAAACCCTATAGCTGCCTGCCAGGCGGTGTCTGCAGGACTATCTCCGAGAGCACAAGGGAACGAGAGCCCTGCTTCCTAGCCAACCATTCAGTCATGCTCCCCATTTCCCACTAATCACTCTGAGCAGAATCCCACGGGGCAGAGGAATTTACCAGACAGGGCCTGGGATTAAAAATCCATTTACCTCCTGCTGGATAGAGCTCCAGAGAAGCCATTAACCACTATCCCACTTGGTACTGGCATGGCATGGTAAGGACTGAGTTCAATTTTGATGAATTTTTAGCCATAAGTCTCATGCTTGCAAACTGTTCATTGTGATAAATTGGGATCTAGTCCCCGTTGAGCTATGAAACTCACTGGCTGATACTGAGCAGTCATTCTTTCTTTCAGACTGACCTACTTTAAGCTAAAGAGAGAAGAGCTATGAATATTTCCTTTGGAAGAAAAGCAGGACATAAATACGTCACAGAACAAAACTGCAGAGTTCATACAAGTTAGCAGGACAAGGCCTCTTTATTCAAACAATGCACTTGAATGGGATGTTTGGAATCAGGCGGTTGTCCTAAACTCACTAACTGGACAAGGAACATCATTAAAGGTTATGGCTGAGGAACTCAGCCTCCCTTATGTCACTTGGAGGACCCTAAATAGGCTGAGGTTTGAAGTCCCTAAATGCAAGACCGACAAGCCCAAGTGGGGGCTACTGGCAAACAACAACACTCTGTGTGAATGTGGAGAAAGACAGAATCCAGCTCATTTGTTGATTACTACTGAAAACATGTACCAATGAAGATGTAAATTTGGCCAAGGACAAAACCAAGAAAGTGGCTTCCTTTTGGCAGTTGAAAGTTTGATCTGGACACAGAAGAAGAAGAAGCTGCAAAGTGATAATGCAAGCATGAAAATTTCTTGGTGTAATTTTTATCTGTACTAAACAATGCAGTCATTAAAAGTGGAGGGCAATGACATTCATTCCCAAGTGTCTCCTGGCACACTGTTGTATGAACTCTAATGGAAGCACTGATTGGGAACAATGCTAGTTTATCTTTTCTCTTGGCTAGCAAGATCTTTATTCCTCTCAAGTGTCACTAAATTTGACATTAATCCTTATTCAACTGTATTTCTAACAGCCAGGAATAATAAAGTTTAGCTTTTATGCAGCTGATCTGAGACCTTCAAAGTGTTTCTTATCCTTTATCTCAAACAGATCCACATGCATGGAAGCACTGGTGCTTTTTGAACCAGGTCATAGCCTTTCCTTCCATACTGAGACACTTTGCAATAATGCATCCTTTTGTTGAGTCCCCCCCCCCCCCTCTGCAATGAACAAAGAACAGAAGAAGAACAGGTTGGCACAGGAGAAAAATATCTTCAGAAATAATAATCTCTCCTTTTCCCTCAAGGTACTTGGTTGGTATCCTCGTGATCTTCTTTCTTCTTTAAAGGGTTCAAAGGAGAGCACTCTCTGCCTAAGTAATGTGGTATGAGAGAACAAAGAAAGCTTCTAAGAAATGAAATACTGTACAATTTTTAGATGGCACAGAAAAGGGTGCAAGCATAACAGATGGACAAAGGAAGGGAAATTTATTTTTCCTGCACTAGTAGAATATCCTGAGATTAACTTAGTGTGGTGTAGAGTGACAGTCTAGGACTCGGGGCTTGGGTTCAAATTCCCACTCACCCATGGAAATTCACAGTTATACCACTCCTTAAATATTTTACCTTGAGAGCCCTATCAAGTCTGCTATATAAGTCAGTTCTGTTTTTATGGCATATAATCAGTGATGGGATGTAACAGGTTCTCACCAGTTCGCCAGAACCAGTAGTAACTTTTCCCAGTGTCCCGGAGAACTGGTAGCACCTTTTGGGGGGGAACCATCTTCAGGGCTTACCTTTTCACTGGTTCCCCCACTGCACATGTGCACCAAGCACTTGTTGTGCATGCATGCCTACAGTGCTTGGCGCATATGCACGTCCTCCTTGCTGTCCTCCTTGCTGTTCTTGTGTTGTGGGTGGGTGGGTTGAGGTGTGTGTGTGTGTGTGTGCTTATTATTGTATTATTATTTATTTATTTTTCGTTGGCTCCGCCCATGGTGTCATGACATCATGATGTTAACTCCACCCTCACTGTGATGACATCACGGTGGGGTAGTAAAAATTTTGACATCCCACCACTGCATATAATATGCACCTCACCAGGGATGGATAGGTGGTTCAGATGCTGAGCTTGACAACCAGAAGGTTGGCAGGTCAGCAGTTTGAGACGTGAGTGCTGCACAATAGATTGTGTGCCATTTGTCTATCCCAGTTCCTGTCAACCTAGGAGGTTGAAATAGGTACTGTTCCGGCAGGAAAGGTAATGGCTTTGGCATCTAGCTATGCCTGCCACATGACTGGCTCTTTGGCTGTAAATGGAGATGAGTGCCACCCCAAAGAGTTGTATATAACTGGTTGTCGAGCAAGGTATTAATTCATAGCAATGTGGCTTCGGTATCTGACTGTGGAAACAGAGGTTGGGAGTTTGATTCCGCACTGTGCTTCCTGGGAGGAGAGGAAGGCAGTACTTTGCTTCTCCAAAGGAACAAACTTCTCAATTTATTGGGTGAAAAGTAGATCCTTTAAGTTGCCAGTGAGTGGGCTGTTCGAGGTAAATGCTGCAGTCCTTCTCAACTGGTCTGGAGATCATTCTGCCCATCAACTTGAGCAGCAGATCTTTCTACCGTGTTACAACATATCTTCTCCCCATTGTGGACATATTCTGAGGATAGGATAAAACAGTAGAGCAATTTACTTGAAACCCTGTCAGAGTCTCAGAATAGGGTGAGTTGGTGCTTATTGATCTGATCGAACATGTGCAAATGATTGAATCAACCCCCTCCTCAAAGAGTGAGCTGGGCTATATGCTCATGTAGAAAGGCTCATATACAAAGCTATATGACATACAGTGGCTCAAGCTAAAACGCTGACTGGAAGGCGGCAGGTCAGCAGTTCAATACCCGAATACTGCAGGAAGGAATGTGCTCCCATCTTTGTCTCAGTTTCTGCCAACCTAGCAATTCAAAAGCAAGAAATTGCAAGTAGATAAATAGTCTGGAGGCTTTGGCTTAACTACTTGATCTTTTAACAGTAAAGAGCAACATAATCTTAAACAGCACCGTTTATTCATCAAAGGACTTCTCAGCCTAATCTTTCCCAAATCTATGTCACTCTGAGAAATTGGGTTTTCTTCTTTTTTTTTCTTTCTAGGTCAGACTTTAAACTTGTCCTCATTAGTACGTGTTTCTGGAAGTAGCTGGCAGACCAGCAAATGAGCTGGATTCTGTATCTCTCCACATTCACACAGTGTGTTGTTGTCTGCCAGCAGCCACCACTTGAATATGTTGGTCTTCCATTTGGGGACTCCAACCCTCAGTCTATTCAGGATCTTCAGTATCCTCCTTTTATGTTATTCCTTGTTCAGTTATCTTTCCTCCATATTCTAATTTGGTTTTGTGTACCTAAAAAATGTTTGTTCCTGCCATAAAGCTTTGAGTCAGTGGACTCAGTGACTGTGAGGCACATATCCACTCAGAGCATGTTGAGGGTCCTTCTCTTGCTTAGTTATCTCCGTGTTCACTGTTACTGCTCTCCTGATCTTAGGTTGAGCGATACCAACAAGAGGATGTATTTTCTCAACTGGTTTAGGCTTGAGAAATCCTGTCACTATATATTTTGCTTCGTTAACAGCGATGTCAACTTCTTTTGCATGTGTGGATGATGCACCCCATCCCGGAGAAGGAATTGGGGGTGAAAATATTTTCTGGGGGAGAAAGTGTAAAGAAATTGATTTTGGTATGTCTTGTTTGTAAGGAAAAACACACCATCTACCTCACCCATATTAGGTAAAGGTTGAGGAGGATTTTATTTATTTATTTATTATATTTGCTACCCAGAGGTGCCTGGAGGACAATTGTACATAGGGTCACAAAGGGTCGGAATCAACTGTGCGACTGAACAACAACAATTTGCTCTAACAATTGCTTCTAGAAGATTATTTAGGGCTTTGCATGACTTCATCTTCGCTGCACCAACATGAGACAGATTAGAGAGAAATGGTTTTATGTCTGAGATATGAAATTTGAATCCAAAAGATACAGAAAGTTCAAAAATATATATCCCCTGATTTAATCCTTTAAAAGTCTAGAGTTCTCTCAATACCCCAAAAAATACCCAAACAAATTCTATGCGCATGCGTGAAATCTTTGCCAACTGCCACATCCGCAGAAAAAATGGGGCGAGGAAATGTGCGTGAAGTCGCTAATTCTCGCGATAGTTGACCGCAAACGAGCTCTTTCTTCTGCCTTTAAAACAAGGCTTGTGCACTTGCGAGCTCATACATAGCCATCCATCAATATGTTCCCGCCCATCCTGAGAGGGAGGACCGCGATTGGAGGAGCCGCGTGGCCCGGGTCCCGCCCCTTTCCTTTCTCTCCCCAGCTCGAATATTGGAAGGCAGGCGTAGCTAGAGAGAGAGAGCGGGAGAAGGGGCGTGGCTTAAAATTCCCTGAGGGACGCTGTTTACGCGCTCACCATTTAGATGGAGGGAGAGCTAAGAGGCGGGACGCGCCTGCCGCGGTCCAATCGGAGCAGGGCTCAGCCGTTGATGGACGGCCGCGGAGTTGCGTTGGCGCTTGCGCGTCCGCTGTTCCTGGGGTAGACCGAGGAGGGGGAGGGAGGTGGGCGGGGCTGAGCGCGCCTCCGAGCGCCCCTCCCCCCCCGTTTTTAACCTCAGAGGAGGCCGTTAATGGCGGCGGCAACGGTTCCTCGTCTGATGAGGGGGAGGAGATGAAAGCGCGGCGGCGGCGGCCAGGTAAGGGGCCTGACTGACCTTGTCGGCTCGCTGAAGGGGGAAAGGAGGCTCCCCCCCCTCAGAAAGTGCCCCTGAACCGTTTCATTTCCCCCCTCTTCCCAAAAATAAATATTTATCAAGCTCACAGTAAACCCAGGTGTGTGCCTACCCTGCAGGGTTGTAGGGAGGAGGTTGAGTCAGGACTAGGGTAAGGTAAACTTACAAGGTGGGGGGGGGGAGTGGGAGGTTTCTCTCTCTCTCTTTTTAATGTTAATTCCCAAATTTTGAATTAATGCCAAATTGGTGGCAAGGAGATCCTAAAAGGTGGTTCTCTCTCCCCCTCCTCAATTTGGCATAAGCTTTTGTTTAAAAAAAATTCTGCTACGGTTTTTGGAGGTTTTTCCATTGCTTTTCTGGCAACACCCTTGATTTATATCCCTCCCCTGTCCACTTCTGCCATCCTTAGGGTTTGTTTGCCCACCTTTGGAGCCACTGTTTTGCAATGTGCTTTTAAAGAAAAGTAAAGAAAAACCTTGAAGCGATTCTCTTTGAATTAAACTTGCAAGGGGGAGTTCGTACGGTTGTTGGGTTCCCTGTGGTTGAATGAAGGGGATACAGTAGCTTTTAATATTTAAAGCAGGGGTGCCCAAACTACGGCCCAGGGGCCAGATGCGGGCCCTGATGCCATTTCATCCGGCCCACAAAGCCCTCGTCGCTCCTGGAAGCAGAAGTGAAATGCACCCATATGAGTGTGTTTTATTTCTGCTTCCAGGAGCAACGAGGGCTTTGGGGGCTGGATGAATTGGTGTCTGGGGCCGCATCCGGCCCCCATGCCATAGTGACTAGCTCCCTGAACCGCATGACCAACACACAGCCCAAAAAGTTTGGGGCTCCTGATTTAAAACATACTGTATCAGAATAAGCAAAGCAAAACAAAAACCTTGTAGCACTGTTGTTTTTAAAATATTTTTATTTAAAGACTTCCTCTTTCTTTTCCACATGCCAAATTGGTCGAAAGTAGAAGTGGGTTCTGGTTGTGAGAGCTGGCAAGCTCCCTTCTTAGGGAATGACATTTCCACATTCTGAGTGGTAGTATCTTGCTGGAAGGGGTAAAAGAGGAAGCAAAGAAGAGAATTGTTCTATCCTTCTGTAGATTTAGGGTGTGCTAGCTCTCTTTCCTTGTATGTTTAGCAAAGTTCTGTTTTCATTAAATAGATAGGAACAATGTTCTCCTTCTGACTTATGCTCTGCCTCCCTTATAATTAGTTTGGCTTAAAATCAGACTGTAGAAGTCCATTCCAGAGTTGGGTTAGGTAGGATTTCTCCCACAGGTCCCCAATAAATAAAAAATAGAGAATATAAAACGTATGAAATAAGGTTTAAGCATTGTATGTATTTAAATATCACCATGAACTTGAATTTTTCAAAAAAAATCTGCTTCTGAAGGATGAGTTTCTAGTCTGGTGTGTTTGACCAATGCTTCTTGCTTGTAATAGAATAGTAGAACAAGTCAGAGACAAAAGGTCTCTGGTTTGTTTGGCTGATCCTGCTGCAAATGTTTATCAGCCCACTTCTCCTGAAAAACCACCCAGGGGCACCCTGGAACCTTCATTATTTCATCCCGTGAACCTGACCAGAAGCACCAGATCTCCTCAACAAAGGTTTACTCTTCCATTAGAAAATGAGGGAGGCAAAAAAAAATGTAGGTTTCATTCCTTTACTCCTTTTAGAGATGGAAACAGAAGGCAAAGGATAGAACATTTTGGCATTCGGTTGATTTGTGCTTAAACAGATAAGTGATGACAAATTGATACACTAGTACCCCGGATAACGTTATGACATGGTTCCACAAGTCATGACGTTGTCTGGTTTTTAGCGTTGTCCGGGGTATACATCGAACAATGCTAAAAAAAACCCTGAGAAGAGGCGCTCACACGCGCGAAAAGGCGCGCCAGCGGGAGCCTCTTCTACCAAACAGGTATAGCAACAGGGATCGCACGTCAAGGCAAGGGATCAAAGCGGGGGGTGCCACCCCCCGCTTTGATCCCTTACCTTAAAGTGTGATCCCCGTTTCACGCACCTGGGCAAGGGTCGGCTTTTCCGAATTCCCCCCTTACCCTTTCGGAACATCGGGTGGCTTGCAGGCGTGCGCGCATCGGTGGGGGTTAGCGCAGGATACGGAGGTCTCCCCCGTATCCTGCGCTAACCCCCACCGATGCGCGCTGCTCACCCAAAGTTTCGAAAGGGTAAAGATCCTTACCCTTTCGGAACATCGGGTGGCTTGCAGGCATGCGCACGTCGGTGAGGGTTAGCGCAGAATACGGAGGTCTCCCCCGTACCCTGCCCTAAGCCCCACCGATGCACGCAGCTCGCCCGAAGTTTCAAAAGGGTAAAGATCCTTACCCTTTCGGAACATTGGGTGGCTTGCAGGAGCGTGCGCGTTGGTGGGGGATAGCGCAGAATACGGAGGTCTCCCCCATATCCTGCTCTAACCCCCACCGATGCGCGCAGCGCGCCCGAAGTTTCAAAAGGGTAAAGATCCTTACCCTTTCCGAACATCGGGTGGCTTGTAGGCGTGCGCGTGTCGGTGGGGGTTAGCGCAGAATACGGAGGTCTCCCCCATATCCTGCGCTAACCCCCACCGACGCGTGCCGCTCGCCCGAAGTTTCAAAAGGGTAAGGATCCCCATATCCTTTCCAAACATCGTGGGGGCGGGCGCTGGGGAGGGGGTTGGATTGGGTAGATGTTCTACCCAATCCAACTCCCCCCCACACGCATACGCTTGTTCCGGATAATGTTAAAAATCGCGTTATTCGATACAAGATCTTTCCGAAAATCTTGTAACGTTATGCGGTTTTCGCGCTATACGGTACTCGCGTTATCTGGGGTATTTCTGTATTGCACTCCTTTTAGAATTTTTGAAACATTTGATTGCATGAGTTCATTACAGATGAAGCCTACTGTTCTCTACTCTGGAATCCTAAAGCTATATCTGCAGGATTTGTCTCTGAACACTTCTAAAATAAATGGTAAATTTCTTGTTCTGGACTTGGCAGTGAACCTGTTCTATATATAAAAGCTAAAGGGAACTGAGTAGAAGTTAATTCCCTCCATATTCAATTCTTTCCCAAGGAAATATTTACACTTCTAGATTATCTCCTCTTAAGGTCTCTGCCCACTATCTGCTGATGACATATCTTCAATATAAATAGATATTTTAATTTCCGTTTGGCTCATGTGAAATACACGCTACTAGCTTTCATTGGCTCCTTTGGCAGGTGGGTGGCGGGTTGTTTCCAGGCTTGGCACTCTGCTCCCTCCTTATGCTGGTGAGATCCTTAGCTCGAACTGACAACCAAATAACAATAAATAGCCTCCTTTTCTGTAAGGTACAACTAGTATTGAGCTTGTTGAATTCTAAACTGCTTTTCTTCTCAGGGTGGTGAGGAGGAGAAGCGTTAGGGCTTCCCTGCTGCCATGGGGGCACAGGATCGTCCTCAGTGTTTCTTTGATATAGAGGTCAATCGAGAACCAGGTAAGACTTTACGTTGCTATCAAACGGTTGCGTTACCAAAAAAATTAATTCCTAGCATGGAGGGGTTTGGTTAGAGAAGTGCAGCCTTTTTACATTAATATGTTAAAATATTTATTTCATATCCATTGTAACGAGACAGATTGTGATAGCCAGTGGGAAACCAAAAATATTTGGGAGTTGTTCAGAGCTATGTCATGAATTTCCCTTATACTTGCTAGTCCCTTTAAAATTTTGTACTTTTTTGTGTCTCTGTAAAATCATATGCAGTACAGTAATCAAGAAAAGTGGTCAGGATATCATGAAAATGAAAAATATTCCTATTTTCTTTGTCATTGCAGTTGGTCGTATTGTATTCCAACTTTTCTCAGATGTTTGTCCAAGGACCTGCAAAAACTTTCTCTGCCTATGCACAGGTAACTTGCTTTATCATGTCATGAATAACACACTTCTAGTGTAATTTGTGGCATACATTAAAGTTCACAGACTTTGGCTAATCTGGTAGAGGTGCTTGGAAACGGAACGTAAGATCTGAGTCAGGCCCCTACTTGTAGTTTCCATTGGGTGCCAGAAGCATAAGAGAAACACATGCTTGTCATCATGCTTGCTTCCCATTTCGGTTGTGTAAACAAGTCTCTTCAAAATTATGAAGCTGGGTTTGTAAGGTGGCAAAATTGAAAGCTGTCCCAGGCAGACTTTGACAAATGTTGGCACAAGTTGCTTTTGGGATCAAATGTTGAACAAATCAGCTACTATGCATCTGCAATGGGAAAACTTTTGAGAAAAAAAAGAAGGGTCATATCATTGGAAAATTAGCGTTTGTTCAAGACAAATAGCTGTTTATTTGTGGGGATTTAATGAATATTTAGATCAGGGGCGCCAAATTACAGCCCATGGGCCAGATTCGGCCCCTGACACCAGTTCATCCAGCCGATGCCGCCCTTGCTGCTCCTGGAAGTGGAAGTAAAACGAGCCCGTACACATTTTACTTCCACTTCCAGGAGCGGCAAGGGCAGCGTGGGCCAGATGAATTGGTGTCAGGGTCAGATCCGGCCTGTGAGCTGTAGTTTGGGCACCTCTGGTATAAGCAGAGAAAATGGCAGTCTAAAAATCTATGTCATCTTGTTGCAAAACAGATTACAAGGCACGTTTTACTTCCGCTTCTGGAGGAAGGAGCCACATGACTGGGCCACTGAACTGTTTGACCGGCACGCTGAACAATGTGACTGGTCCACGGCCTGAAAAGTTTGGGCACCCCTGATTTAGATTATAATTCAGCCTGAAAGCATTATTATTGCTTCCAGATTTTTAAAGTGGTGAATTGTATATGTCTATTTCCTGTAGGTGAAAAAGGAATTGGTAAAACGACTGGGAAAAAACTCTGCTACAAAGGTTCGACATTCCATCGTGTGGTTAAAAACTTCATGATACAAGGGGGAGACTTCAGTGAAGGTATATTTTGAACAAGATAAGAAACTGCCATCCTCACTAAACAGAGTACAGTATTTGCATTGTAATTAAGAGATTTTAAAAAAATATGTATCGGACACATCCATGTTAAAATAAAACATTACGGTGAGACTAAGGTTTACCATTGTCTGAAGTTATATCTTTTTTAAATACTAGGTAATGGAAAAGGAGGTGAATCTATTTATGGAGGATATTTTAAAGGTAAGGTCTAATACTACTTCAAGATTTGTTTCATTTTTTGAAGTCTTGATTCCTGATATCTCTAATGAGAATTTTTATATAAATCAATTTTGCATGAAAGTAATATTGCATGGAGATTATCTATGTGCATGAGTTTTAAATAAAATTGTAACATTAGTGTTAATGGTCAATTTACTGCAGCTAATGTAGTGGTTAAACGTGACTTCAGCATGGAGGCTAGGCAACTTGATTCATGACAACTCCTATCTTCCTGCCTAAAACTGTCAACATATTCTTTTGTTTATAGAGAATGTGGTCTTTTGCAAAATGAAAAGGTAAGAGACACAAGCTCAACACAAATTCAAACTGTTCCCTTGCACCCTTCCCAATAAATACATGGACCACTCATAATGAATTTGTGGCTGGGTAATTGTAGTTTGGTGAGAAACCTAAAGTTAATTTGAGAGTTCTAAGGACCAAAAAAGAAAGAGAGAGAGATACTTGTCTCTAAAAAGTCTAATGTCCTCCCTTCCCTATCCTTCCAAGGTTTGTACGTATATTTGACTTTGATTTTTTTTTCAGCATGTACCTTTTAGCAGCAACAAATTATGCAGTTTACTGTATTTATGAATGGATTTTATAGAATCAGTTGTTGATTTTAAAACAGATACTGAACAATTCTTGTTTCACAACAAATTGCAAACCTATACTGAAAACAGTTGCATAGAACATAGTGTTGAGTTTTAATTGTTCCTCGGTAATGTGTATGGTATAAAAAGTAAGTTCTGAGGACACTTATTGCTATTAGATGTCAGCAGATCTTGGTAATAGTTGACAAATAGATACAGTATTCTAAAGGTCTTTGGTTTTGGTTCTTTTTTTCTAAGATTTTATGAGAGGTAAGTAAAAAGTATTCTGGAATTTGCTGCTATGCCTGTTTACTTTTGAGAACTATTCTGCTGACTGAAATTAATTTTATTCATCACTTCTGTGCTCATCACAAACCTAATACTATACTTTAAACATATAGGCTGTCCAGACTAAAGGTAAAATACAGTCGTCCGGTGTTTTCTTTTGTTTATCAATATAACATTTAAGTCAGTGGTGCCCAAACTTTTTTTCCTGGGCCAGTCCTGCCCCCGACATGCAGCTGCAGGGGCCGGAGGCAGGCTGCTCCTGCTGCTGACAGTTTTGATGTCAGCGGTGGCAGCGGCAGCAATCGCACTTTGTCCCGGCTGCTCCGAGCAACCTCTGGCTCAGTCCTATCGCCTCTGCAGCCTTTGCCAAAACCAATCGCCATGTTGGGGAAATTTTCAGAGCTTCTCTGTTTCAGAATCCATGGTGCTGGAAGGGTAAACCTGGTGCGCTGTGGTGACGTCATCCCGGGCATGTCAGGGGGCTCCTAGTGTCGCAGATTTTGAAACGGAGGAGGCTCCAAAAAAATTTCCCAAAGCGTCGATCGACTTTGGCAAAGGCTGCAGAGGGGATGGGACCGAGCCAGAGGCTGCTCGGAGCAGCCGGGACAAACCGCGATCGCTGCTGCTGCTGACTTCAGGGGCTGGGGGCAGGTGGAGAGGCGGTCCGCAGTGAGCCTGGGTACTCGCTGCAGGCCACATTAATGATATGCACAGACCTAATTGGGGCTGCGGGCCGTAATTTGGACGCCCCTGATTTAGGTGATAACAAGTGTTGTAGGTCTAAACAGAATTGTCACTATTTTAGTATTTTTTTAAAAATGTGTGAGGATGTTTTGTGGGCGGGAAGGAAAGAACAGATGATTGTCAAATTGCTTTTTCTATAAATGGTAACAACAACATGAGGTTTGATCATACTTATGGTAGATTCATTTAAACTAGTGGGACTTTAGTTAGGCATGGCTGACTTAAGTATCAGTTACATCAGAGAGTTTATTCTAAGTATCCAGCCTACAGTTCAGAGCAAGTTTTGTAAAGAGATGGACCCCAAACTCCCAATAATGTAATTTGATGGCTGTAATTGGTAGTATGTATATCACTTAGAAAACTCCTGCTCAGTATTATTCAGTTGTTGGGGGAGGGGGCATCTTACATGGAGGACTTCGGCTGGCCAGACTTGCTGTGTTGTGTTTGTCATGGAGAAAAAAGTGAGCTTTAGATGCTGCTATCACGCTTACCTCGCAGAAAGTATTCTGTCATTCTTCCTCTGTAGATGAATACTGTAGTAATAGGAGTAGATTGAACAACGGCAAGTTCCATAACAGTGCACATAATATGCATGTACAAGGTCATAGTCACATTGAGAAATGATTTTTTACTAGTAAGCCTGGGAAATTATTGGTTTGAAAACTTGGTAGGGGTGCTGCATAGTCTGTGTGGATCTGTGTAACACAGTAAAGGCAACTTTATAGCAGACATGTTGTTCCTTTTAAAAAAATTTGTTTATTAACTTCTAACTTAGAACTACTGAGTATTCTTTCAATAATAATCATGTTGCTGAGTTGCTGCTTGCACAAACCTGCCTCAACTCTTAATTGTATTGATTGCTTTTATGTTTTTAATTTTTCCTTGTGAAGAGCTGGATATTTCCTTCTTGTTAGTTATTAATCTTTCTGAATACTTAAAGTCACAGTAGCTGACTAAGCTCCATTTTCTTTTCTCTCTTTTTAAAACAGATGAGAACTTTATTCTGAAGCATGATAGAGCATTTCTTTTGTCAATGGCAAACCGAGGGAAACATACCAATGGTTCTCAGTTTTTCATGTAAGTTGTTATATAGAGAAATTTGAATTTTCTAAAAATGGAGAAGCGCTGTTCATGAGAAAGATGGTATTGCTAAAATTAGCCTTAAAATATTTGGGATGGTGGGGTCGGGGAGCAAACAATATATATTCTTCTTTCCCATTTCACAAATTAAGGGAAACATCTTTGGTTTTTAAATTCCAGAACCATTATTTTTGCTTAATATCTTTAAAAGAACAGAAGTAGCATACTTGAAATATTTGGATATATGATTCAATTACATATTCAAAATCTTATTTTTCCAACAAGACTGTTTCCTTGTTCAACCCACAGCAAAGGGACCATCCCTTTTGAAAGTTTTCTTCTATAAAACCATTGTTCCCCTATAATGCTCATGTTCCTTGCCTCTGTGTCTCTGATCTTCAGGTTTTTAGTAAAGAGCTAAAAGGCAAATATATGCATCTGTAATCATAGTAGGCTTTTATCCTGAACCTTTGCCATTTGGGGCATTGGAATGAAGGCAACAGGACCATTCACCTTGTACTAAACTTGGAGTGCTGCCATCTCCCTATATCTTCACTAACTAAATGGAAAGAAATATCCAAATTGAAGTAGGGTTAGTATAAAATAGAAGCCATACTAGATGCCTCATCATTTTGATCACTGTTGATTTATAAGTACCTGTAATAGAAAAAATATTTTCAATAAGATTTTTTTTTCTTTTGACTTCAAGGTCGTCTGTAAGGTTTCTGTATTACAGCACAGTACATACTGAAAAGCATTCTTTGCATAAAGTTTGAAGCCTTCAGAAATGTTTTGATTTGCTAAAACAGTCCACTTGGAAAGGTTATGCCCTAGAATTGATTCCATGGTCATGTTGTTGATATTGATGTTAGAAAACTGCTAGGGTAAAGTTGGCAAACGGTCCTCCTAGTAATTCTTCTTGATTTGTAATTGCCTCCTCTTTTCTGCTAAGATACCTTTCACTATTAACATTTTGCAAAAATACAACCCTTATCTATTCTGGACATATTTGAGAGAAGAGATTGGGGCTGTTCTGGTTCTACATCATGTGTTCATAGAGATTTTAAGAATTGCCGTTGAAGTTGCTCTGATCAAATTTGTGCAAACTTTGCCATCTTTCTTGATGGGTGAGAATGAATGGCGCTTCACTACCTTGTTAAAAGAGTACATTGTTCAAAAGGACTACTTTCTGTCTGAAGAGAAGTCTCTGTTGTGATCTAATAAGGTTCAGATAAGAGGCATATTTAGGTTGTTTTCCTAAAGAATGTCCCAAAAAATGGAAAGTAAATATTTTAAAATGAAGAACTGGAAATCTAGTTTTCTTTATACTTTGTTGGGAAAAAGAAATGTAGGCTTATAGCGAATTCTAGCTTAGTAGAAAGGTGTCTTCTTTTAAAACTAGAGATTAGTATAAATCATATTTGTAATGCTGAACACAAATAGTTGATTCACTATCTTTGTACTTCCTTCTTCTTTATTCCCACTTCCATTTTTAAACTTATCTGAACTAGAAAAATTATTACTTCTACAGCTGAGAAATTATGTTGATCAGGAAGCTATTGATGGGCTCTAAAGTTTCTTTCCTGTTATATTTACATTAATAGTTTGTGTCATATAAGCAAGCTCTTTAACAGTAGCATGTAACACCAAATAGTGTAAACAGTTGAGTGAACTCTTAATTCTTTTTTTATAAGTAGGTTTGCAGTTGACTTTTCTGGCAAATATTAGGGGGACTCAGTTTTGTGTAGGTGGAACTGATCAAAGTCCCGTTTGTATTTTCAGAATCGTAGTAATCTTTTATCTTTGAGTCGGGTTTGGTACAAAATGAAGAATAAAATATGCTTTGCTTGATGTGTGAACATGTTCTGGCCTATTAGAACAATTAACAGTGTTTGAGGTGGACAGCAGATTGGGTGTGCATGGGGACTGTACAGTTCATTTGTACTAGAAGAATTGAAGAGTATTGACACTGTAGTTTTCAATATGAAAAACGTTGCTCTGTGTGTAAATACTGTACTCGGGTACAGTATGGCTTCCATGTAGCTCATCCTTTCCTCCAGTTCTTCTGAGCATGTAGCAACTTGGGGTGGGCCATTTTCTTTAAAGCCAGGGTTGAGTGCTCTGGAGTTGAGCAAACAGGAGCTGCTGCAAGAAGGTAACAAATGGTTTCTGGTGAGATTCATAGTCTTTGTCATAAATCCATCACTTGACAAAGTCAGATTGCTTCTGAAGTAGCCTTAGCCCATTGGTCACAAAGGAAACATGAATGGAGACTGCTTCATGTCCTTTTGTATATGGTTTGAAGCAGAAAGATTTTACCCTCATGAATGTATGCATCAATTAAAACTCAGAGGTCTAGGAGTGCAACTTGGTGCTTATTTATCTTCCACTATAAGTACCTGAGTCCATTGAACTCCCAAACAGTATTTTAAACCCCCTATCTTATATATCAGGCATTCTCAACCTATAGCCCATGGGCCAAACCTGGACCCCAATGCCAATTCATCCAGCCCTCAACACCCTTCCTGATCCCGGAAGCAGAATTAAAATGTGTTCTGCACATGCGCAGAACATTCTGTGCATGCATGGCGTGCATTTTACTTCCAGTTCTGGGTGGGAGGAACCGCTTGACCTGCCTGATCAGCAGTCTAAGAGGCATGGTCAGGCCCGTGACCCGAAAACGTTGAGAAATCCTGTTATATATACTCACACCAGAGGATTTTTAAACTGAGATTTTTTTAAAAAAAAAAACCCCTCCTTTCTGACTTTCATGTGTGTTGAGAAACAATCAGAGATGCTTCCTTTCTGTCTATAACAACCTTGATTTTCCAATTCTGATGGGAAACATGCAAGACAAATCAGAAATAATGATAAATGAAGAAGACCCACATATCCGTGTAGAAAATCAGATTTTGGCTTACTCAAATAGTGATTAGATTATATAACAGTTCCCCAGTGAACCTATGTTGATGATATTAATTACTCAGTCTACAATATTTATAAGTACAAAGGTTGGTACTGGTCCTTCAGCTCAGTAATTATCCCCTATTCATTATTGGACTAGGATCACTAGATTATTGTGATCAGTCATTAGATTTTATAATCTTGACACAGTACTCTAGAGCAGTATTTCCCAGCCTTTGGTTTTTTGGACTTCAATTCTTAAAAGCCTAAGTCAATTCCTCAAAGCACCGATCAACCAATGTACTGACTTCAGCTTCTGGGAATCGAAGTTCTGGAAATCACTGCTCTAGAGCAGGGATTTTCAGTGTTTTCACACCATGGGCCGGACCACTCCACCTCAGACAGCTGAGTGGGCCAGACATGTGGTTTTCCTGTTGTAAATGATGCCATAAATTGTGGTGGGCATGTTTGCACATGCACAGGCGTGTTTACTGCTGTTTTAAATGCTTCTGTTTGTGGGGTCGTTGCCACAGGCCGGGTCCTGCCCATAGGTCATAGGTTACGAACCCCTGCTCTAGAGTCTAGGTTGAATAAATCGTAACCATTAGGTTGCATGAGAAAATATCAGGATTTTTCTAGGATTGATTTTGTGTGGAATTTGTTATTAGGGCCATCTGTAGAACACATTAAGGGTAAAGTAAAGGTAAAGGTTTCCCTTGCTCGAAAGCCAGTCGTATTCGACTCAAGGGGTCATTGCTCATATCTGTCTCAAAGCCGAAGAGCCAGCGCTGTCTGCTTCTGCAGACGTTTCTGTGGTCATGTGGCAGGCATGACTAGACACCGGAGTGCATGGAATGCTGTTATCTTCCCACTGAAGTAGTCCCTATTTATCTACTTGCAATTTCTTGCTTTCGAACTGCTATGTTGGCAGGAACATTAAGGGTAGGGTACCATTTTTAGTCTGAAGACCAGTTTGCTCCCCAGGTCCACCTTCTTGGGTTTAGATTTCCACAGTTCCAAAGCCCTGCTTGTGGATCAAATCCTGCCTTTCAGAACAGTCATTCGCTTTATATAGAAATGGCCTGAAGGGTGAGATCTGGGGATAAGTTTCAGGAAATGGGTCCCAGGTCTTTGGTTTAGACCAGAAGTTCTCAACCTTTTAAAGCCGAGGGCCGGGTCATGCTCCTTCAGACAGGCTCAGGGGTCGGACAGCCATTTTGCCCTTCTTCCACCACATGGCACTTTGGGGGGGGGGGGAGTGGTGGAGGGCCACATGAAATGGCTGCAGGTTGAGAATACCTGGTTTAGGATTACAAGGGAATCACTAGATATACAGGTAGATGTAATCCGGAAATATCTTTGAGCTTTGGAAGAGTGAATTAAACTTTTTCCTCACTTAATGTCCTTCTTTTTCTCCTCCCCCAGCATAGTCATGAGGAAATAAGAAGCTTTGGTTTCAGATTAACTCCAGGTTCCCATAAATGAACCCTAAACTTACTGATAAAAATGAGGCTTTCCAAAAATAAATTCCAAAGTCTGTTCTGAGATGATACCTCTGTTAAAGAGGGCATGAAAAGAGTATGTTGGGTTTTGAGGAAAGTTTATCTGTATTTTTGGTACCTTTTTGTTGTCCCAATAAAGTTGCCAGTTCAGTACAGTAATACCCCGTATAACGTGAGTATCATATAGCGTGAAAACCGCATAACGTTACAAGATTTTCGGAAAAATCTTGTATCGAATAACACGATTTTTAATGTTATCCGATACAGTTGTTTTTAGCAGCAGGGTGGCTGGAAAGCTGAACGGGGTTCTCCGTTCAGCTTCCCAGCCACCCTGCAGCTACGGAGGCAGGGATGGGGAGGCTGGAAAGCTGACCGGGGGGGGAGTGTCCCCCATCGGCTTACCCAGCCACCCCACAGCTGCGGAGGCATGGGCGGGTGGCTAGGGAAGCCGACAGGGAGTCCCCGTCAGCTTCCCCAGCCACCCTGCAGCTGTAGATCGGGTCCTCTGATCTCTCTGGAGGTGTTTCTGGGCTTCCCTGACGTCCTGAGCCAGTGCAGCAAGCCAGAATGTCAGAGTTCGAATCCCGACATTCTGGCTTGCTGCACTGGCTCAGGACGTCGGGGAAGCCCAGAAACACCTTGGATCGTGTCTGCCCACCTCCCTGGACCCGGCGGGGGGGGGGTCGTCAGACACCCCAAAATTGGTAAAAAAAACCGGACGTTTTTTTTTTTTTTACCAATTTTGGGGTTTCTGACCCCCCCCCCCCCCCGCCGGGTCCAGGGAGGTGGGCAGACACGATCCAAGCTTTTTCTGAGCTTCCCCGACGTCCTGAGCCAGTGTAGCAAGCCAGAATGTCAGAGTTCGAATCCCGACATTCTGGCTTGCTGCACTGGCTCAGGACGTCGGGGAAGCCCAGAAACACCTTGGATCGGGTCCCCACACCTCCCTGGACCCAGCGGGGGGGTCAGACACCCCAAAATTGGTAAAAAAAATGGACGTTTTTTTTACCAATTTTGGGGGCTCTGACCCCCCCGCCGGGTCCAGGGAGGTGTGGGGACCCGATCCAAGGTGTTTCCAAAGTTCTCCCACCTCCCTGGAGGCTGCAGCAAGGCAAAATGTCAGGATTCGAATCCCGACATTCTGGCTTGCTGCAGCATAAAAGAGGGTGGGGGAACTTCAAAATTAGCGCGCATCGGGTCTCCCGACCTCCCTAGAGCTGATGTGCGCTAATTTTGAACTTCCCCCACCCTCTTTTATGCTGCAGGAAGCGAGAACGTCGGGATTCGAATCCTGACATTTTGCCTTGCTGCAGCCTCCAGGGAGGTGGGAGAACTTTGGAAACAGCTTGGAGCGGGTCTCCCTACCTCCCTGGACCCGGCGGGGGGGTCAGAGCCCCCAAAATTGGTTAAAAAAAGTCCATTTTTTTAACCAATTTTGGGGTTTCTGACCCCCCCGCTGGGTCCAGGGAGGTGTGGGGACCCGATCCAAGGTGTTTCTGGGCTTCCCCGACGTCCTGAGCCAGTGCAGCAAGCCAGAATGTCGGGATTCGAACTCTGACATTCTGGCTTGCTACACTGGCTCAGGACGTCGGGGAAGCTCAGAAAAAGCTTGGATCATGTCTGCCCACCTCCCTGGACCCGGCGGGGTCAGAAACCCCCAAATTGGTAAAAAAAAAATGTCCGTTTTTTTACCAATTTTGGGGTGTCTGACCCCCCCCCCCGCTGGGTCCAGGGAGGTGTGTGGACCCGATCCAAGGTGTTTCTGGGCTTCCCCGACGTCCTGAGCCAGTGCAGCAAGTCAGAATGTCGGGATTCGAACTCTGACATTCTGGGGAAACCCGCTCCAAGCTGTTTCCAAAGTTCCCCCACCTCCCTGGAGGCAGCAGCAAGCCAAAATGTCAGGATTCAAATCCCGACGTTCTGGCTTCCTGCAGCCTCCAGGGAAACAGGGCTTTTTTTAACATTGTGTGTTCAATGTATCGCACAACGTTAAAAACCGGATAACGACGGGACTTGTGGAACCAAGTCATAACGTTATTCGGGGTACTAGTGTACATAGTTTGGAATTTGTTTTCTACCAATGCAGCCTATATCTGTCTTTTTATACTTAAAGTAAAGCAGTTGGCTGAATTGTGGCTTGAGGTTATCTTTTTCCCAGTGCACATATTTCAGATTGACCACAGTTTGGATTTAGATGATGCAGTACCATTGCTTGTTCTCAAACGGAAGATGAAGCTTCCCAGCAATGTGCTGCTTTGTACCACTATTGAAAGGGGAAGAGCACAAAACGAAAGGGTTCTCATAATGCTAACACCAAACTGTGGTTTTGCATTACATCCAGCTCATCCTGATGCATTCTTTTGTAATGAGTGAGCAAGCTATGTAGATGGATACATGATGACTTCTAAGAAACATATTCCATGCAGCTGCCTACACAGAGTGATCTTTAGAGCTAGTTACTTCAGAAGTCTTGATAACATGGATAGAAATTCAAAAAGATCATGTAGTTTGTTTTTGTTCAGACAGTCAAGAGACAAAGAATGGCAAGGAAATTCTAAGGCTTGTGTTCTAACATTTGCAATTACTAGAGGGTTTTTATAGTCCTTTGGTCACATTACACACTTGTCAAGAGCTATTCCAGAAGGCCAGGGTTTGACAGAGTAAGGAAACCTGCCTTCGTGAGATAAAGTATTTTCTGCTTATAATAAGGTGTGCTGTAACATCCTGGCTAGTGTTTGCAAACTATGTGTGCTGGTGCTCAAATGTAATGAACTGAACTTTAGTACTTTTGATTAGTTCAGGAAATGCAGCTTTTAAGTATATTGGCCAGGTTTTACAGCAGGTCCACCAACTGTCTCAGGGAGTGTGAGCCGGCCCCCAACTTCATAAGGTTGGCAACCCCTGTTCTACAATATAAGGCCAGGCAGGAATTTTCCAGAGGTCAAGGGAATTCATGTTGATTACACTTTTCCCATCCCTGGGGTAAAGCCAGCCTCATCTATCCAAAAAGAGGGGAATTAAGGCGAATGCCAAAAGGAGTTTGATGATGCAGCTTTGATCAAGGTCTTTTGTCACAAGAAATGTAATCTTTGCAAGCTCTTGAAATACCTGCAATACATTTTTAGATACCAGTCAGGTGGCATATGAAATACTGTAGATACTGTAGTTTGAACCAAGATATGTCGGCCATCAATCGTGATGTTCCTTGCAGCATCATTTGTCAATGAATTTAGTTTCCCAGTGTACACATGCACAGATATTTCACACTATACAAAGAATGGAATTCATGCAAGCTCCAATCCTTACAGTCTATGTTTACATTTACCCAGGTATCATTTCTGAATAATTGTAACTATTAGGAGTAATTTGGTATCTTTAAAACGCATTCTGAGAAAAGGAAAGCAGGTTTTTAGGTTGCGGACATAATGGGACTTGGGAATAGTGTATATAGGTTTAGTTTTTAAGCTTTTTAACTTTTCACTTTAAATCATCATTTGGCAAAAAAAAAAAATCTGCTAAAAATGTATAGAACAATGGGCCAGGGATGTGCACTTGAACTTGCTCTGACAAAGGATTGATTTCATCTTGTTGAAAAGGTTGATCTCAAGGTGTAAATTCTTTGGTACATGAGGAGGATAGCAGCATAGCTGGTAGGAAATTTTTATAATGATAGACCTTGTTTATCTTGAAAGTAACCAAGCTGCAACATGATGCATGATAGAGTGGTTTATGACTATGCATTAGTGTTTATATACATGGTTACACAGTTTAACAATAGGAATTACTGATTTTTTCAACCTGTAATCTGGTCCATTAAGATAAAGGAGTGTAATATTTCCCCCATGTGCTTGACTGACTTTTGGGTGTGAGTTACACCTAAAGAAAATGTAATATTTTATGTACTATTTGGTGGCTGAAAACCATCCTAAATTGAGTTTTCTTGGGTACCATTAAAAGGATAGGCCTGTTTGTAACATTTTTATTTGAGTATTACTCTTTCTGTGCTATCACATAAAGAAATGTGTATTCACAGTCAGGTGGCAAAGGAACTCTGAAACAGATGTGGCATTGCATTCTTTAGGAGGGAAGCCGCAGGGAGGGAATAAGTGTCTTGCTAGACAGAAGTCTTAAGACAGTAGTGGCACTCCACAAAGTATTTGGGGCGTGACATCTCTTGCCTAGTGTAACCTTGAGTTTGTTACAAGTTTCCAAAATTGAACCTAAAGAAAATTTAGAGCCCTGTCTTTAAAAAGTGTTGTTGGTTTTGCATACACTTTGAAAACTGCATTCACTTGAAAAAGCTATTTTAAATTTGTATTAAACATAGACTCCATTTTGTCTGGAATTGTACTACAATTTATTTCTTGCCATTTTTGTGTAAAATTTACAGAAACAGTGTTACATCGTGCGCTCCAAAGGTAATGTCTCATTCCTCTAAGGCTGTGTTTTTTTCTCTTCTTTATCCTGTCTTTCTTGTCCTTTTCTGATCATATGTGCATTTAATCTGGTGATGTTGCAGTTCTTTTGTGGGTGGGGGTTGGGAAATGTAGTGCCAGGTTTTAGAGAGATCGTGTGTCATTATAAAATGCTTTAGTCCATGAATACAGTGTGTGGCTTCCATCAAGGTTCTGTTTCAAGACACAGTATCAAATGTATCACTGCTTTGTAGAAAACTAGTTATTATTTCTGGGGCAGTGAGAGTTTTTTCAATGGTCCAGGAAGGCAACATTTTCTAAGGTTCTTCCTCAGGAGGAAATTATACCTACAACTTTGAAAAGGTGAGAGCTGGGGCAGTGACCAGTTTGTTGTCTTAACCATAGCTGTGCAGTAAACTTTCTGTGGAAATAATATTTGGGGAGGGGGGGGGTATCTTAGTTGTCCAGACATGTTAGTTCAGATACAAATTCACATGTGTTTTAATATCTAAAACCTGGGAGAGTCTATCCAGAGTCACAGTCCAGCTTTATCTCAACAACTTTTTGAAAATGAATTTTTATCTGTATGGCTACATAATAAAAATCACAGAATTTGCTGAACTGTGAAGTTACAGTGACTCGTGCATAATGAGTAGTCCGCTGTTGGACCTATGTTTGGTATGTGGTAGCATTTTCTCTTGAGTCACTGTGCCTCCTGGTAACCTTTTAAGACATTCAAGTCAAATTTTTCTTTTCAGAAACATATGCTGTAGTTCATAGTAAGCAAATTGCTTTATAATACTACAATTTTATTCCTCTTAATATCCAGCTTGTTGGATTGTCCATTTTACACTTATGGGACTGAGGCCAAGAAACATGGCAATACTTACTAAGTACATCCCATGGTTAAAGTAACATTTAAATGTGTGGCTCCACATCCTGTAGGACTTCTACCAATCTTATCCATTTCACTAAAATCTAGTTCATAATGTGACTATTGTGGGAAATTGTCTATATGTTGCCAATGCAGTTAGATCTAATGGTAACCACAGCAGAAGAATGTGTATGTGTGATGATACATTCTCTTCTTCTTCTTCTTTTTAAATATTCTATGGTGCTTGGGCACTGAAGGATACGTTCTGCATTCAATTTGAATGTCTGTAGTTAGATGGGCAAATTCCACATTTCCATTTCTTGTAAGAAAAGAAGGCAGAAGTGTGTGTTTTTTTAATTGTCACTTGCCCAGTGTTCCCCCAAAAAATTTTTGTGTGTGAAAAGAGTTTTATTTTTCTATTGACCAAACTGTTATAAATAATATATATAGTGTAGACACACCACTAGCAATGATTTTTTTTGTCAAGGGCGTCGGGACCAGCCTTATGCATCCCCTGGTAATAAAACTGCAGATTTATAGGAAACATAATTACAGGAATATGTGATTCACAGTTATGATGTCTGCAACACATCTTGGTTTGTTTCTTTGTTGTTTGGTTTTTCCCCCCTGCAGAAATACTGTATGTGATATGAAGAGACCAGTACTATATTTGGACTGTTTTATCTCTAAAGCTTGTGGTTCCTTCCTTTTCTAAAATTGCTACAGTTACACAACTCTTTTTACAGATGGGGAACCTAGTTTCCTGTATAAAACTGTTGGATTGTATGAGTGAAATCGGCAAACAAATGATACTATGTTTAGTTGAGTTAAATTTCAAACATAATATTTACTTCCAGTTGCCATCACTTTAAAACCTATGTAAATTAAGTTAGAGTGCATGAATAAAAAATTGCAATTCTAGAATTGAAGTACAGTACATACATTTTTTTTAATGTTTGGAATTCAATAGACTGAAATTTCCCTCAGTTTCTCTTGTGATTTTGACGCAGCCTGCCTACAAATCATTTAGAAAGTTGTTCTGGTTTTTTCCCTGAAGTATCCTCTTCCCTCTCTCCAAAATAGAAATATTGAGAAGATACTCGTTAACACTTTGTGATTTACATTATTTTAAAGAAACAAGAATATTTAACTATATACTAGTAGACCAAATAAGTAAATTTCACTGTTACATGTGATCATTGTATTGCAACACACAGTCAGATTGTGCAAATAAATGGTAAAGGCTGCCTCTCAGTACATGCTTATCTGGGAATATAACCCATTGATCTTGATGAGGTTTATTTGTTAGGCATTTATAGGTTTGCATGTACGCCTGTGATAACTTGGATTTCAGAAATTGATGTCTATGCTACGAGCTGTAGCACACAGTGACAATAATATTATCAGTATATAATATATTGTGAAATGTCTGTTTTTATTTCCAAGAAGTAGATTTTAGTCCTGTGCAGAAAAATGCAAATATTGCAGTAGTTAAAATTAAAATTGTCTAATTCCTGCCATGGTGAAATAGAAATGTTGATCAGTTTGTATGAACTGCATGTATTTAATCTTAATCAGATGAAAAACTAAAGTGGGGCTTTGTGTTGTATTATTACTCTGTACAAAAATATAGTCTAGTCCCTATATTCATTATGCATCTGAGGTTTATGAACAAAATTAACTGTTCTATTTTTTCCTTTTTTTATCCCTTTTTTATATGTACTATTCTGCTTTTTATCTCCTCATCTGAACACCTGGTTTTATAAAAAACCATCTCATGAATGTTGGCATTAAGCAGAACTACAAAGCCTGCTCCTCATCTTGATGGGTAAGAGGCATCTTTCTTCATGGTTTTGCACATAAAGACAGTTGGAAAGTGTGGCCAGTTAAATTTGAATGTAACTTCATATTGCACTTTATTCAGGATGTTGCAGGTACAAATCCCTGTTCAGCCATAAAGTTCACTGGGATTTGTCCAATCATGTCATCTCTAAATTGTGTCATAAGGGATTTGTGAGCATTAAAATGGAAAGAGAATCTGAATGCCCATGCAGACAGTGGCCAAGATTTCATAAGGTTAAGCAGGAGAAGCATTTAATGAAGAAAGCAAATGGAACGATCAATCTTGTATTCGTAATTTTAGATTAATGTAGTACCACAGAAATTTCAAGTGGATTTTGTCTATGGCGAGCACAGGAGACCTTCTAGTGAAGGTAAAAAAAGTCCTTGAGCTGTGATATATTTGGAAGTTCATTTCCTTCAAAGTTTCTGAAACAAAATAGATCTGTTAATTTTTTTAAAAAAATATTTCTTTTTAAAAGGCCTGAAACTTTCCCCTGACTTTTGCAACCTATCTGTGTAATCAGAATCAGGGAAAATGTGACACTACATATGTCCGGGGGGTGGGGGGTGGGTGGGTGAGATGATCAGCTATGCCAAAGTCTGAAATGTTGAACTACGTCTTGTACCAATGTATGAAAATATTCTTATTCCTTTCTTTAAAAAAAGAAAAAGAAAGGCTGATTTTTTTCTCTGTGAAAATGACATCAAATGTGTGAAGAAATTATACCAATGAATGTCTTCTTTCATAGAAACCAGTATACTCTTTGTGTCTTCTATTTCTACAGTGTACATGTGGTCTTTGGATTAGTTATTTCTGGTTTTGAAGTGATAGAACAAATAGAAAATCTAAAAACTGATACTGCCAGTAGGCCATATGCAGATGTACGAGTTATTGACTGTGCAGTGCTGGTTACAAAATCTGCCAAAGACGGTAAGCATTTACATTCTTGGTTGGACTGGTTGGGAAGAGATATAATTCTGTATAATTCAATTCTATAAATTTTATAGGATTCAGTTTGCATTAAAAATCTTAAAATGTGATTTTAAAATATACTGTGATTTTATGTCTGTTTTATCATGGCATTTTACAGAATATGCCCTCACTCTTTTGCTCACGTGCGGGGTACATGTTCTGAGGCTGAATACTGAGTTAAATGAGTTGGTAGCAGGCTGTTCATCCCTGAGCATTGGTAGAAATGAGAATATCCTAGCTACAACAGCTAGTTTTTAATGTTAAGTTTTTTAGCTTCTTTTAAAACTTTTAAATTTTGAACTGGTTTTAAATTGTTTTTGATATGTTGATGTGTTGTAAATCGCCCTGGGTCCCTTCGGGGAGGAGGGAGATAAACAAATTTAAATAAATAAAATAAATAAATAAAAATAAATAATATTGTTTAAGTCATTGGTTCCCAAAGTGAGGCCCACACCCCACAGGGGGGACTTCAATTCCCAGAAGCCTAAGTCAGTCCATTGGCTGATCAGTGCTTTGGAGAATTGACGGAGGCTTCTTGGAAACGAAGTCCAAAAACCAAAGGTTGGTAAACACTGGCAAGTGCTTCAGTGACAAAACGGATCAAAGGATTATAGTTCATTTCCTGTGCTTAAATGTCTGTTAAAATAGGACAGATTTCATGATGCAGCTCTCTGCGTTGAACTTGTTTCTTCTACAAAACTGTGAAGCTTCCTTATTTTCCAGCTAGTGGTGCACTGTAGCTTCCATTGCTTCAGGCAGTTGGCTGTGCCTGTTGAGGAGGATGGTTATTGCAGTAGAGCCATAAGGTAAAGGTCACCCTTGCTCAAAAGCCAGTCATATCCGACTCTAAGGTTTGGTGCTCATCTCTGTTTACAGCCAAAGAGCCAGCGCTGTCTGGATCTGCAGACGTTTCCACGGATACATGGCAGGCATGACCATTGTTTACCTTTCCACCAAAGTAGTACCTATTTATCTACTTGCAATTTCTTGCTTTCAAACTGCTAGGTTGGCAGGAGCTGGGACAGAGATGGGAGCTCACTCCATGTAGCTCTTAGGTCTTGAACTGCTGACCTGCCGATCTTCCACTGTTCAAGTTCAGTGTCTTAACCACTAAGCCACCACGGTCCCCTCTACAAAACACTGTAGCTTCCTTATTCTCCAGCTAGTGATGGGCTGTAGCTGCCATTGCTCCAGGCATTGACTATGCCTGTTGAAGTGAATGGACATTATAGTACAGACATAGCCTGCATCAAACTGAACAAAACAGATAAAGGGCCACACTGTTTTAAGTATCAGCCAGAATGGGTGTGCTATATGTAGAATCATGATTCCAGGGTAATTCATGATGTCTCTGGTTATAGCTGTGCTGCATATAAAGATTGACATTTTGCAGAAGCCATAATGAAAACCTGTTTGTCTTCCTAAGTGCTGGAGGAGAAGAAGCGAAAGGTCTCCACTCACTCAGATGCATCTGATAGCTCTACCAGCAGCTCCTCAACGTCATCTGAGTCTTCATCTGACAGTGAATCTGAAAATGAGAAAAACAAGAAAAGAAAACGCAAGAGAAGAACCAAGGTTAAACAGTCACAGAAGCGACGGAGGGATGAGAAGAAGAAAGAGGAGCCCAAAAACAAAGGGGGTTCAAGCCAAAGAAGGTATCCAAAGATTTTCATTAGAAAGATTATTGAGTAAGTGTCTTTATCATTGCTGGAGTCAAGAATAGGTTTTTGAAGTTCAAAGCCAGTGGAACGAAAGCACATGACACTGAAATGTTTTCCCCCAATTTAATGGAAGTTCTAAGTATGCATTTTGAAAACTGTAGAAATGGTATAAATACTGTCAGAAACTTTGAAACAATGTTCTTTTTGTCTATGATATCTCTCCACATCAAGGAACAGACCAGCCTTAAGTAACAGAAAAAATGTTTGGAGAAGTGAATTGTGGAAATTTTATTTTAAAAAATTGTTGTTCAGTAGCACAGTCAATTCCGACCCGTTGCGACCCTGTGGACCATTGTCCGCCAGGCACCTCTGTCTTCCACCATCCTCCTCAGCCTGCCTAGCTTTGTGCCCATTACATCTACAATATCATCTAGCCATCTCATTTTTGGCCGCCCCCTTCTTCTTTTGCCCTTGACCTTTCCCAGCATCAAGGCTTTCTCAAGTGAATCCTCTCTTCTCATTTGATGTCCAAAGTACTTTAGTTTCATCTTTACTATTTGACCTTCTAAGGAGCAGTCAGGGTTGATTTCTTCTAAGACTGACCTGTTTGTTTTCCTTGCTGTCCAGGGTACTCCCAAAACTTTCCTCCAGCACCACAGTTCAGAAGCATCTATTCTTCTGTGCTCAGCTTTCCTTATGGTCCAGCTCTGACAACCATACATTACCACCGGGAATACAATTGCTTTGACTATGTGAATTTTTGTTTGCAAGATGATGTCTCTACTTTTAACTATGTTCCCCAGGTTTCTCATCGCTTGTCTCCCAAGCATCAGTTGCCTTTTTATTTCATGGCTGCATTCACCATCTGCAGTGGTCTTGGATCTTAAGAAAGTAAATTCTGTTACTGCTTCTACTTCTTCCCCCTCTCTTTTCCAGGGACTGATAGGGCCTGTTGCCATTACAGTAATACCTCCTATAACATTAGTATTGAATAACACTAAAATCGCATAACATTAAGGAATCTGGGGGGAAGAATTGCATCAGATAACATTAAGATCCTATGGGATGCTTCAGATAACAACCGCTAAAGCCTGTGTGGTTACAATGTATCTCTATGGATCCCATAGGATTTTAACATGCATCAGATAACACTAAAAATAATATAACACCAAGACTTGTGGAACCAGGTTTTAGTGTTATATGAGGTTTTACTGTATCTTAGTTTTCTTGATGTTGAGTCTCAAGCCAATTTTTGCACTCTCTTCTTTCAACCTAAGCAGAAGCTTCTTTAGGTCTTCCTCACTTTCTGCCATTAGGGTAGTATCATCTGCGTATCTCAAGTTGTTGATGTTTCTCCCGGCAATTTTGATGCCAACTTGTGATTCGTCCAACCCTGCATTGCACATTATGTGCTCTGTGTATAAGTTGAAATTTAGGGAATTAAAATTCCAAAATGTTTGGAAATTCACCAGTGGTTTATTTAAACCAGGGGTGGCCAACTTACAAGCCGTAGCCGACCCACGGCACCATTTCATGTGGCTTGCTACTACTGGAAGCAGAAGCGGACACATTTATGACAGCCATAAATCATGCCTGCATATGAGTAAATGCATTTATGACAGCTGCAGATGCTTTTTACGGCAGCATTTATGGCAGGAGGAACCACATGACTGGCCTGCTCAGCTGTCCAGTGGGCATGGTCTGGCCCATGGCATGAAAAGGTTGGGAACCTCTGATTTAAACTGTGGGGACACCTTTCTGATACTGAGACTTAAACTAGTTGCCATGCTTTGGGGCATGCTCCATCACATAGACACCCTTATTTTGATTTTCAAAGATTTGCAAAGTTTAACTGTCTGGATGTGTGAAAAATTCTTCTCTTTCTATTCAGCCACTCCGATAGAAGCGAAGCAAATGAAAAATCAGTAGACCTGAATGCCAAGAGAGATAAACCTGTTGTCCGTCCTGAAGAAATTCCCCCAGTGCCTGAAAACAGATTTTTGCTTAGAAGAGACGCACCCATCACAACTACAGAGCCTGAGCCGTATGCAGCAACCTTTTCTTATTTTGTTTGAGTTTCTCCTTAATGGGGAATGTATTTACCCAATACTCCTTGACCTGACGGTATGTTTTCTGGCCATGTGTCAAGTTGTGGGTCCCCTTGATTTGCTATATATACACATGACAGGGACTCATTGCGCATACTTACCTAGATTTTTTTGAGGGGATGCCTGCTTGTAACATCCAGTAAATATATGAAAAACTATTCTACATTTAAGAACTGAAGTCTTTTATTCTTTGATAGAAAAAAAAGTTGTATCTTGCCCAGGTATCCTCTTTTTAGTAATGACCTCAAAATGCAATATTTAGAGAAATAGTAATGAACCAGAGGACAAGCCAGTCTTGAAAGATTGTACAGTGATACCTCGGATAAGCTAAAATTGGATAATGGGGAATTTGAGGCAAACATTTGTATCAGATACAGTAATACCCCGGATAACGTTTGTACCGGATAGCACTAAAACTGCATAATGTTACAAGATTTTCGGAAAAATCTTGCATCGGATAACGCGATTTTTAGCATTATCCGGTACAAGCGTGTGCCTGGGGGGAGTTGGATTGGGTAGAACATCTGGCACGCGCATCAGACGGGGTTAGGGGAGTATACGGAGGTCTTCCCCTATCCTCCCCTAACCCCGTCCGACGCGCGCCTGCCAGCCGCCCGATGTTTTGAAAGGGTACGCTAAGAAAAAAACGCTAAGAAAAAAAGCCCTGACTTCAGGGACAAACCACTGTAAAGGCAGGCAGGCAAAGAAAGAGACCTCCCTGCCTTTAAAGTCACCCCCACCCTCAGCTCTGCCACGAGAGAATCCAGCCTCCCGTTTACCTTGCAGCAAGCGCCGACAGTCAGCTGGAGGCTTTTTTCTGTTCCACTTCCTGTAAACAGGGAAGGAGGAAAATACAGAGATGTGATTGGTTCTCTATCTTTTTTCTTCTTAATGCCATGTGACACTAGAGAACCAATCACATCTCTGTATTTTCCCCCTTTCCTGTTTACAGGAAGTGGAACAGAAAAAAGCCTCCAGCTGACTGTCGGCGCTTGCTGCAAGGTAAACAGGGGAGGCTGGATTCTCTCTGGCAGAGCTGAGGGTGGGGGTGACTTTAAAGGCAGGGAGGTCTCTTTCTTTGCCTGCCTTTAAAGTGGTTTGTCCTTGAAGTCAGGGCTTTTTTTCTTAGCGTTGTTCGATCAATGTATCGGGCAACGCTAAAAACCGGGTAACGTCATGACTTGTGGAACCAAGTCATAACGTTATCCGGGGTATTAGTGTAATTTGGGAGAAAGTGGAGGCCTGCCTGCTCTCTTTCTCCCAAGGTTGCACGATCTCAGTAACAATCACAGCATCTGATCCTCAGCTAAGCCCCTTAGCAAGCCAGGCCCGGGGGGGGGGGGGGGGCTGATTCTGAAAAGAAGAAAACTTTTTCCTAGCTTCTGTTCAGAAAACCTCCGTCTGGCTTGCTAAGGGACTTAGCGATGGGGGGGGACTTCTTAAGAGAGGCTGGGGTCCCTTTCCCCAGCCTCTCTTAAGAAGCCCCCCGGCCTGGATAGCTAAGCCCCTTAGCAAGCGGGGGCAGGGGGCGGGGCTGATTCTGATCAGAAGCTAGGAAAACTTCAGAAAACTTCCGTCTGGCTTGCTACGGGACTTACAATGTATCTCTATGGAGTTGACGTTATCTGAGTCATCTGCATAGGATTTTAATGTTATCTGATGCATGCATCGGATAAGGCTAAAAATGGGATAACATTAAGACTTGTGGAACCAAGTCTTAACGTTATCCAAGGTATTATTGTATTCTGTTGCTAGTCTCTCCCCCCCCCCCCCCATTTTTTTAAAATTTTAACCACTGTTAGATCAGGACATGCCTTTAGTATGAACTATGTGTATGTTGGTTATCATAATTTCCTCATCGGCACTTGAGACTGGTTTAGGTTTTGGTTTTATTCATTTGAGCTCAATGTTCTTAATTTATTAAATACAAGTTTTTCTTGCATATGCAATCACATTTGTTGGTGTGGTATTGAAGAGGTCCTGGTGCATTCAGTTATTGGGAAGCGTGGTGTTATATCAGTTTTTGAATTCTGATCTTATTACATAAGTCACTTATGGCAGACCTAAGTGGGCGTTGAAGGAGTTATTAACTATTTTCACCTCCGGTTAAGTTCCCCTTGCTGAATAAGGATTTGAACTCAGATCTCCTGAGTATTGGTCCATAATTATCCAGAACACGACAGTAACTCCACCCTGATCATTATGGCATGTGAAATTTGCAGCCCCACCTAAATTTTATGTCTAGGTCCTTAACTTTGATTTATGATTGATATTCAACTAATTTTGCAGAGGCCCACCTGTATAATCCTCAGCAGTCTTTCCCCTGCTAATTGTACTCATCTGTTGTGATGATAGCCTCGATTTTGGTTATTCTAATTTCCAGCTGTAGTTTTTCCAGTATGTTTCAGATTATGAAAAAGCCTCAGTGAAACCTCTGAGCTTGAACAGCTTCATTTTGAAGCAAGGGCTGCTGGCATGAGTCCAGTTCACAGGAAGTTCCGTTGTCTATTTTTGAAGGTCTCCCTTTGGCCACTGAGAAATGTCTGTGGCCATCCTTCATTAGTGATTCATTTAATAGCCAGCATCTTTAGGGAGTTATAGAGATAGCACGCAGTTCCCTTAAAGAGCAGGGGTACCCAAACTTTTCGGGCTGCAGGCTAGCCATGTCGTTTAGCGGACTGGTCATGTGGTTCCTCCCACGGGAAGCAGAATTAAAACGTGTCTTGCAATCTGTTTTGCAACAGGATGAGATAGATTTTAGGTTGCCATTTTCTTTGCTTAAACCACCTGTGGGCTGTATCTGGCCCCTGACACCAATTCATCCGGCTCACACTGTCCTCATCACTTCTGGAAGCGGAAGTAAAACTCGTCTGCTTCTAGGAGTGGCGAGGATGGCACAGGCTGGATGAATTGGTGTCAGGAGCCAGATGTAACCCACAGGCCATAGTTTAGATGAAGACAGATCAGCCAAGCCATTTGCTATCCAGCTGAGGGAATCTGCCTTAGGGGCCAGATGGAAGTACAGGTTTCCAGAGTGTAATAGCATATCTGAGTCAGAAGCTGTAGACCAGTGGTGGCGAATCCATGGCATGCGTGTCAAAGGTGGCATTCACAGCCCTCTCTGTGGGCACCCAAGCACAGAGTTTGCCCTACCCCTATGCCCAGCAGCCCAATGTCCAGTTATTTGAACCATGTACTTAGTCTTGTCCCTATTTTACCTTGTGATTACAAAATGCAGGTTGGGTTTTTTCCAGTGCTGCTTTCCTTATTTCTGCATCATTCTTAATATTTAAGGAAACCCCTTGATGTAGCACCTGTTTTGGCTGACCAGAAGCCCTCAGTATCTAAATCTGGAAGGAAAATCAGAGGGAGAGGCACAATAGTATGTTTTTCATGTTTTTTTTCTCATTTCAAATGTAAATTATATGGGAGTTCTATTTGAGCCAGTCTGCTGTTGCCTTGCTGGTTCAGCCTATTAAGAATTATCATTAGTAAGATTCCTGCTTCTCCTTGCCCTAGGGGCAGTCTAGTCAATCTGCTGAAAAGATGGAGAAGATATTTGTTTGAGGGGGGTAAGCAGGATGAAAAAAAAATTTGCTGGTGAAATCTTAATCCAGTTGTTTTATCAGATAGATAGAAGAAAGGAGCCGTATAAGTTGACATAGCTTTTTCTGAGTATATAATACTTGTGTTTGTCGTGTTATTTGATATTTGTTTGTATACTGCCCAGAGTGGGAAACCTCCCAGTGGATGGTATAAAAATGTAACAAATAAATACATAAATATAAAAGTTAATGTAAATTGATAGGTAGAAGTGGTGACTTATGTATCAACAACAGTATAACGAAGTGAAGTCATCATCTTTTATTGGATAAGCTGGTTAATGTGACACAAGCAAACTATTCAGCCCCTGCTGTTCATTAGCCTGGGCTTTGAGAAGAAAACTAAAAATTAACAAATTGATTGATACTACATGCCTGTATTATGATTTTATGGCAAGATGGGCTTCTCTTAATGGAAGGAATAATGTGTTATAAAATGGCTGGGAACAGAACTAATGTGGCACCAAGAGAGATAGATTTAAGTTTTGAAAGTGCAACATGTATAAACATGCAATATTTACTATAATTCAGCTTTAGGTGGGCTCCATTTTCCCATGTATAAAAGTATCTCTTCTAAGTCTTGCAGGGCTATGTTCTTACAAATTGATTTTTTTTCTCTCCATAGAATTGTAACTCTGCATCTTAAAATTGCTTTTCCAAATACAGTAATACCTCATATAACATTAGTATCGAATAACACGAAAATCGCATAACATCAAGGAATCTGGGGGGAAGAATTGCATCAGATAACATTAAGATCCTATGGGATGCTTCAGATAACAACCGCGAAAGCCTGTGTGGTTACAATGTATCTCTATGGATCCCATAGAGGATCAGATAACACGAAAAATCATATAACACGAAGACTTGTGGAACCAGGTTTTAGCGTTATATGAGGTTTTACTGTAGTATACATACAAAATAACTGCCCACATTTAGGTACAACACATATCCAGCATGAGTTCATGCACACATATTTTTGGTTTCTTATTTTGGATGGAGCTTGCTAGGTCATTGTCAGGATACTCTTTTATTATGGGTTCTGTATAATGCTGCTTTGTTGTATTCTTCTAGCGATATCATACGCCACCTCATTCTCGCTCCTGTTCAGAATCTGATAATGATGGGAGCAGTGAAACTCCCCCACACTGGAAAGAAGAAATGCAGAGATTACGAGCCTATAGGCCTCCCAGTGGAGAAAAATGGAGTAAAGGGGACAAGTAAGACTTTGCTAAGTTCTGACATCTGTGTCTTAAAATGGTTACTTTAATTGTAAAAATCATAGTGAAAATAATTAAAGTACTTTCAACTTCAGACAGTAAAAGATAGGATGAGCATCATGTTACCTATAGGCCACATAGAGCTATCCAGCAGTGACCTCGGGGACCCAAAGATTCCCCTCCCCCTGTTTTTTTTTTTTTTTTTTTTTGGGGGGGGGGGAGGATAATTTTTCACAAACTGGAAGCCTCTCTTGAGTGGTAGTTCTTGCTTTGAGGTCTTGGGTTTCCTAAAGTCCTCACACACATTCTCCCAAAATGGCAGTATGGAGGGTAGGGTTATAAATGCCTATATGGATGGTTTAATTTACATTTAAGAAAATAATAAGCTTAAAATGTGTATTCAGGCCTGATGCACCCCACAGTGGTTGCTGGGGACAAGCCCGCTAAAATCTTCCACCCTCGTATGAGACATTTATTGTCGTTTGAATTTAGACATGCCTTCTTGTACTTGGGAGTTAAGTTGTAAAGCAACAGAGATGCTGCTTAAAAGCAGTTTTTAAGTTGGTTTTTAAAAAATCATCTTTCTGAGACCTCCCTTGAACTCCTCCCAGTCAGTTTATTGCATTCATTAAAGTGTCTGTTAAGTCTTTAATCTGCAAGGTGGCCTTTGAGGTGGTTTCCATGGCCATGTGGTCATGTCAGACCCTCCACCTGAATGCTTTGAATACTGAAAATAGATCATCTGTGAATACAGAAAGTGGTTCCTATCAGTTAGCTGGTCTGTAGGCACATAATGTTGTCTTGACACACCATCTAAAGTCCTGTTTAAGACACGTAGATCATCTGTGTAACCTCTGTGTATCAACTCAGATATAGCTATGTTCTTGATTTCTGTGGTGAAGAGATGCCTATTTTTAAAGGGGGGGGGGTTCCACAAACCCAAATCTTCCAGTCTTCTGTATGAAAAATTATAGGAATGATTGTAAGAATTTAAAAGGATGTTTACTTATTTTGCCCTTTTATTTCTTAGGCTGAAAGATCAAGGAAGGTGGGATGAAAGAAGTCAGTCCCGGAGATCCAGGTCTTGGTCACATAATGGCTATTCAGACCTAAGTAGTACAAAATATGTTGAGCACCACAAAAAGCATCGGAAAGAGAAGAAGGCAAAGCACAAAAAGAAGGCCAAAAAGCAAAAACATTTGAAGAGGCACAAACAAATTAAAAAGAAGAGATTATTGCCTTCAACGGAGACAGACTCTTCACCTTCTCCTGCTAAAAGGACAAAATCACCTTGTGATAATGAACGAGCATCTCGTTCTTCCTCGCTGACTTCTAAGGATGATTCTTCTAGAAGAGCCTGGTCTAAATCAGAGCCAGATAAACAAAGTTCGCTGTCTTTGTCAAGCAAAGGCTCCCAATCATATTCCAGGTCCAGATCTAGGTCTAAATCCAGGTCAAGATCTTACTCTAGAAGTTCTAGGTCAAGACTTGCCTATAAATCTTCCCACTCTAGGAGCAGATCTAAATCGAGATCTAGCTCGGCTTCCAAACATCTGAAGGTGGTATCTGCTTCACCCAAAAATGATGCAGCTCATTTAAATGAATCTAAGCCAGTTAAGGTTGAACCTGTAAGAACAGCAGTGGTCCAAACCGATAAAGTTGCGATACAGCCTGTGGTTACGGAGAGCATTCCAGTCATACCCCTGAGTGACAGTCCTCCACCTTCCAGGTGGAAGCCTGGGCAAAAGCCATGGAAACCATCCTACGAGCGCATGCAGGAATTGAAATCAAAGACCCCCCACGTCATACCTACTCAAAATACCTACAGTTTAGAAAGTGTCAAAGCAAGTGGTTCCACCTCTTCATGCCACAAGCGACGGAAGAGTTCAGATAGCAACCAGAGTGATTACTCCAAAAATCAGAGTGATAGAAGTTCACACAGTTGGCGAAGATCAAGGAGCAGAACATCTGAAAGTAGATCGTACTCCAGGTCTTACTCAAGATCCAGAAGTCCATCCAGTTCTAGGTCTCAGTCAAGAGTGAGAACCCGTTCAGTGAATAAATACCCCAGTGACCAGTCATGCTACAGTGGGTCATCCTCTTACTTTTCTTTAAGTGAGGATGACCGACAGAAAAGCAAAATAAAATCTGATGGCAGAGAAAATAATTTACAGCTGTCAAAGAAAAGACAAAGTAGTTCTGAAAGTACTCTGCCTTATGCAAAAGACTCAACTTCTCAAAAGCAAAGAGGGAGTGCAAGCAGATCGTCATCGTCTTCATTGTTCTCCACAGATAGTGATCAGCTGTCAAAGCCTCAGCCAGTCCAAGCAAAAGGGCATTTACAGCCAGAAAAACATAGCCGGAAACAAATGAAGACCAGCGTAGTTTTTGATGGGGAGGAAGAAAATTCTCAGTCTGAACGGGACAGTGACAGTTCCAGAAAAAGAACCTCAAGGAAAAAGTCTGAGTCTCCAGAAAGCAGCCAGAAAGCAAAAAAGAAAGTGTACACTGGCAATAAATGGGACTCTGAGTCAAATTCAGAAAGAGGTGGCAGCACAAACAATAAAGAAGATTCAAGGCTGTCTTCTGGTAAGGAGGAAGGTGAGGCCACATCGGACTCAGATACGGATCTCGATTTTGTCAAATGCAAGGTGAAGTCAGATTCTGTCTCTGGTGCTTTGAAGACTAACAAACAGTCTTCTCTTTCTGAAACAGACAGCTCTCGTTCTGATTCAGGTGCTAAGGGGAAATCAAAAAAGCAGAAGCATGGTTCCAGAAAGAACCTCAAAAAAGGGCACTCCAAAAAATCTAAAGAGAAGTCCAAGGGCAAGAAGGAGAAGAAGCATAAGGCTCAGAAGCAAAAAGAAACATTTCACTGGCAACCCCCATTGGAGTTTGGTGAAGAAGAGGAAGAGGAAGACATTGTTGTGAAGCCACAATCAAAAGATGAGGGAAAGAAGCAAATTGCAGTTGATGCTAAAGGTAAAAATCAAAAAGTGGAAAATGGTAAAATGGCCAAAGGTGAAACAAGGGGTGAAGAGAAGCTCCACAAACGGAATAAGATTTCAGATAAAGTTGTCAGTCGTGCGTCACCCGGGAACCAACTTGGTAGAGATGATGGCGGACAATCGTCTTCAGCTTACACTCCACGTCTGGATCAAAACATAGATGCTTCTAAAAGTGCCAGCACTTCCAAGGTGAGGAATGAAGGCGAAGGAGATATTACCCAGATGGATGACATGGAGATTTGTACTCCGGATCATAATTCACCTGTAAAGGTAGATGTGGAACTTTCCCCAGTAAGTCTGAAGGTGAACTTCCAGGGTATTAAAATTAACAAGAACACAGAAGCACACAATAATGCTGAAGTAAAAAACACAAATGCTAAAGAATCTATTGATGCTAAAGAACGCAGCAGAGAAAAACAGAAAGAGAGACCTCAGCCTAAAACAAGCATTGCTTCTGTGGAAAGTGTGTTGAAAACGGCTGACCAGGCCCACAGCAGCCTAGTGGATAATAAATGGAAACCGTTACAAGGTGTAGGGAACATCCAGGTAGCCAACACAGCAGCAGCAGCAGCTCCTAGCAATTCTGCGGAGACCAGAAATCTTCCCTCATCATCCGAATCAAAACCACAAGGCTTAAGGATAGAGATAAAAAGTAAAAACAAAATTAGACCAGGTTCTCTGTTTGATGAAGTAAGAAAGACAGCCCGGCTTAATCGAAGACCAAGGAACCAGGAGAGCTCTTCTGAAGAGGATTCTCCCACTCAGGAGGATAGTCAGTCGAGCCGGAGCCAATCGCGGAGTAACTCGGAACCTGCATCCAGGCACAGAACAAGATCCCTTTCCTACAGTCGTTCCAGGAGTCGATCAAGAAGCTCCACCTACTCATACAGGTGAGTGAAATCTGCAGGTAAGCCTAGCTTAGTCATGGCGAACCTATGTCATGCGTGCCAGAAGTAGCACCCCCAGGCATGTGGACTGTCACCCCAGCACAGTTTGCCCTACCCCTCTGCCCAGCAGCCCAATGGGAGCGCTTCCTCCCTCCCTCCACCCAGCACAGAATTTGCCCGTCCTTCTGCCCAGCAGTCCAATGGGATCGCTTTCTCCCCCCAGCATAGAATTTGCTCTGCCCAGCAGCCCCATGAGATTACTTCCTCCCTCCCCCAGCACAGAGCTCGCCTTGCCACTCTGTTTGGGCACTTGATCTCTAAAAGTCTGGCCATCAGTGGGAGCAACAAGGGCTTTGCGGGCCGGATGAATTGGCATTGGGGGCTGGATATGGGCCGTAGTTTGGACACCCCTGCTCTATACTCACACTGGTGCTTTGTCTTCTGTAGTCTCTGAAAATCTTATGACTGTTCTTATTTTGGCATGGCTTTTCACCGCAGGCACTTTACATTTATAGGTCACGGAGCTACAAACGGAGCCGAAGCAGAGGCTGGTACAGCCGAGGGCATTCGAGAAGTCGGAGCAGTTCCTATGATAGTGGCAGAAGTCATAGGCAAGTAATCATAAATAGGGAAGGTTAAACCCAGAGAGAAGGGAGATAAAAGTAATGTGAAATCTAAAACATGGGGTGGAATCCAGTCCATTAGAAACCAAGGTTAGTTTTCATCCTATCTCAAATGTTGTGCAGGTTTACCAACCAACAAGGGGTTATTTTTAACTTTTTTTAAAAAAAAGTTTGTGCCAGTTAATTGAGTAGTCATATTTATTTCCAATGCAAAATGTATTAAAAAAACCAAGATTTTTTTGCTAATTAAAATGATGAATCTGCACCATAACTGTCAAAATTATTTAATCCGAGTCATTCTTTTCCTATTTAATAGCCGAACATATAGCAGGAGTCGATCAAGAAGCAGTTCTTATGATCATCGTAGTAGATCAAGGTATGCTAACGGTTGCTTTTTAAATGAGTGTAGTACATGTGATGTACAGTAAAACCCCAGGTTATGGACACCTCGGGTAACAGAAAACTCAAGTTGCGGAAGGAAATTCTGGAGAAATCACGTCCCTGTTTACAGAAAAAAAACACATTACGGAACGGGTTTCCCCAGAAAAAAAATTGCATCTGGGAGGGTTTAAAATGACAGCCCCATTTTAGAGTCTTTAGACTCAGGTCTAATTGGGCCCATGCATGCCACCCAGGCGCCTCTAGGAATGCCTGCCCCCCACCGCTGGAAGTCGTAATATGCCGCTCCTGCATTTGCCATGTTTTTGCTGCTGTTTCAGTCGATCAACTTTAAAAAATGTCAAAAAATGTAAAAGGGAATAGAAACGACGAAGCTAAGCTCCCTAACTTTTTCACGCTGGTGCTTCTTCCTGAGGGTTGGTGTCAGGTGCCCCTCCCTGTCCAGAAGGGTGACAAACAGGAGAGGTTTTTCCGGCTCCCGGGGGAGCCCACTGGCGGCTTCCTCACCGAAACCATGTGGCGTTTTTGTTGCTTTTTCAGTTTCCCAGCAGCGCAAGACTGTGGGGAGCGACACCAGGAAATTCCAGAACAGCACACTTTTCCTCCCAAAGCGCCGAGGGACGTTGGACAAACACCGAAATGGAGCTGAATATCCTCCCCATAGTCTTCTGCTGGGAGAAGCAGAGGAGACTGGAAACAGCGGCAAAAAACGTTTGAATTTTTTTTTAAGGTGAATTGATATCTCCAGTTGGTGAGCGGTTGGGGGGGAGGGGGTGTTCTTAGAGGATTCCCCTTTCTCTTCCACACCTCAAGAAATCCCCCTCTAAGAACACCCCCTTTTCTCCACCCTAGCTGCTCACCAGCTGGGGAGATTGATTGGGGTGTTGGGAGACAATCGTGTCTGGCATTTTAAAAATTTATTTATTTATTTATTTGGAGAGTCGGGAATGGTTTTTTTAAAAAAAAATTCAATGCATTCCTATGGGAAATTGTGCTTCCAGTTACAGAAAAACCGCTTTATGGAATAAGTCCTGGAATTGACTAATTCCATAACCTGGGGTTTTACTGTATTAGTAAAAGGAACATGGAAGGTATATACCAATAACATGGTTTTGTGGCTACTACTTTTTCAGCGATAAAATAACATCTAAAATGGAAGCATGGGCTAAGCAATGGGAACCAATGGGAATGTAGCAGCTATTTTTCCTTCCTTTCTAAATGGAGCTCACGCTTTTTTAAGGTCAATCGATCTCTCCTGTTGGTGAGCGGTTGGGGGGGGAGGGGGTGTTCTTAGAGGATTCCCCTTTCTCTTTTTAAAATATCTCAAGATGTATTTTCAGTTCAGTAAATCAAGATGTGACGCCTTTTCAAAGAAAAGAGCTAGAAATCAACATATTTGTGTCAGATTATTTTCTCATTAGGCATTGGTGAATATGTTTATGGTTACGAAAACATTGTTTCTGTACAGCTTTAAACTTTAACAGTCATTGTTAAGTGAAATAACCGGCTACATTATTTTCACCCATAAAAGCAGGTCGTATACCTATGACAGTTATTACAGCAGGAGTCGCAGTCAAAGCAGAAGCAGAAGGAGCGACAGTTACCACAGATCTCGCAGTTACGACAGACGGTCCAGGTATGTGAACTTCTGGATTGCTAGACTGCTGTTTGGAACTGTGACAGGCTTCCTATAGACCAGTGATAGTGAACCTTTTCGATACCGAATGCCCAAACTCAACAGGCTGCCATCTGCGCTGCAGAGGGCCGGGGCAAACTCTGTGCTGGGGGAGGAAGGAAGCGTTTCCATTGGGATGCTGGGCAGAGCAAACTGTGCTGAGGTGACGGCGCACATGCCCACAGAGATGGGGCTCTGAGTGCCCCCCTGACACACATGACATTGGTTCACCACCACTGCTATAGAACCATGCAAATCCATCACTGGTTTCCAGTTCTAACTAAGATGATGCAGTGGTTCACAGGTCTGAAGTTCAAAAGACAAGCAGAGAAATGAGAGGATACAATATGAAATGGATTTCCATTGACTGCTAGGAAGTGCAGTAGTGAACTCACAAATCTGTAGCTTGCTCTGCCACAGTCTTAAGTTTAAAAATTATTTAATATATTATTTGCCATCCCCCCCCCCCAAAAAAAAAAAAAGTGACAGGTAGAGTCTAAGGACACTACCATCAGGGATTTAGTGCGTGAATTCGATGTGTTGAATTATGCTCATTAGTTCATTTATTTCTTTTGTTTCATTTATTAGTTCAGGGAAAATAAAGACATTAAGTTCATAAAATTAAGGTTTTCATAAAATGTTCATTAAATCTAAGATTTTCTGAGCTAAGGTAAAGGTCATCCTTGATCATAAACCAGTCATATCTGACTCTAGATTTCAGTGCTCATCTCTTTTTATGGAGTCAGCGCTGTCTGTCTGCAGACATTTTCATGGACATGTGGCAGGCATGGAATGCTCTTTACCTTACCACCAAAGTTGTCCCTATTTATCTTCTTGCAATTTCTTGTTTTTGAACTGCTAACATTGTTTTTACCCAAAACCAGAAATCCCAATTTCATTTGTTTTTATTATTTTTTATATTTTATTTTTCAATAAAGATGCTTTTAACCTTTATTTTCCATTCTCCCCGACTCTACCCACTATGCACATGTGTCCATAAGCAGCCCACTGTACACACAATAATTCACCACAGGTGAAGAACTGCAAAGGACCTATTTTTAATAAATATTTCAATAGTCAAACTGCAAAGAAAAAGTTTTTCCTTCACGATTCCTTGAAAGCAGTTTTTCAGTAAGAGGGAAAGCCAAAAAGGAAACTGGTTATGACTTCAAAGGAGAAACTTCCTACTGTGTATCCATTCTCACACCAAAGTATTTATTCTGGAGTGGAGAGATTCTTTTTTTGAAGGAAAGAAGGTTAGAAAGAAAGTGTGTGTTTTTTTTGTTTTTGTTTAAACCTTAATAGAAAATGTTTCTGAAGTCCAATCCAAATTGTATAAGTATTAAAAGAAAAGTTACTGTGTCCTCTTTCAAGTGCACTTTAGATCACTTTGATCGGTCGATCGGGTTGATCGGGTTTTTGTTGGATCACCGCCAAACACACAAACACCCCTGCACGGAAATGTCATTTTTCCTCAATATCTTTTTTGTGGATTCCTGCTTTGGCGTCATCTTTGTCCACATGTTGAATGTGAACTGTATCCACCTGGGGAAGTTGTCATATTCAATGTTTAAATTGGGTTTCCCTCCTATTTGGAAGTTTGTGGGACCTCTTTTTAGTGGTTTTTTGTAAAACGCTTCATAGATTATGATTCCGAAGTCCAATTCCAAATCTGAAATTGTCTTCATAAAGATTAATATTTCCTCTTTCAAATGCACTTTGGGACATCTGAATTGGTTGGGTAGTTTTTTTTCTGGACCCCTGATAACTGACCCACCCCCCAGCAAAACTGTCACTTTTCCGATGCTACTTCCAAAAGCGATGGTATCATTGCTTTGCATTTTTGGCTTTTGGTTTCTGCCAATTCTTAAAGTCGCCGAGGCAATCTTTCAAATGACATAACTCTTATTTTTATGGGTGCCTTAGTTTTGGTGTTGCAGCTTGGCAAAAGTATATGATTTTCGTTACATTGCAAGAGCTGTCCGACCACCCAACCAAAACGTAAGACGTTCAAAGAATTAGCGTCAAAAAGCTCAGGTTGTTCTGCTTCTTTTGAGATCAGTTGCTAAAGTATGAAAAAGGAAATCTCCAATTAATTTACACCTTTATTTTTCTTTCCTTTACTTGTAGATCCTATGGTTCTGACAGTGAAAGTGACCGCAGTGAAAGCAGCAGATACAGCTGAAAGCTTTTTGTTGAAAATATTGATTGTATTTAATAATAAAAGCATCTGTTTTTGATTTTTAAAAATATCAGTGTTGTGTGTGTGAAACATTCCCCGCTCCCTCTTTGTTCCCAAGTATAAACTGATGGATGCCTTTCTGGAGTTAGACTGTGTAAACCATGAGATCATGTTTATGAGGATTTGGATTTTCAGGTGACCTTATTTCTGGAGAGAAATCAACGCTAATATCTAAGAAGTAGTTCTTAGCCTGTTCTCAAAAACATCCTCAAAACCATGAAACTGTGAAGAATAATGTTATTAGAAGTCTACCTTCTCCACAGTTGTTGAAAAGGTATGTTCTGTACATATATAGTATTGGCCCATACACATATCTAGCTGGATAAAGAGAATCAAGGCATCCCTTTTGTGCTTTTGGGGTTCTTGTTATTCCTTGATACTGCAGAAGCAATGCAATATGAGCTTTTAAAAAAAATATGAAATGCAGGATAAAGTAAGTTCAGGTGCTAGCCTTGTAGCTCTTTCTTGAATACTTTGAAATGTGACGTACACATATGAACTCCAAAAATGTTGCTAGACCCGTGGTGTTGAACCTTGGCACTCCAGGTGTTCTTGGACTCAATTCCCAGAAGCCCAAGTCTCTGTGAATCCAGGTGAATGGGTTTACTGTGTGTCCCAAGAATGCCTGGAGTGCCAAGGTTTGCCATCACTGTTCTAGACTGTTCCCTTTTAATTTTCTATCCTTGCTTAGGAATGTTGAGATAATGTCCTGATTTCCTCCTGTTTTTGTAAAACAAGCTATTAAAAGACCTTTTCACAGACATGGGCCTTGTTATCCATGCTGCAGCAAATAAAACTTGTACAAGAGACTGCTGTTGGAATGTCTCAGGTCTGTTGGGTTCCACCATGTCTCCCATATGCTAAAACTGTAAGATTCATTCTATAGTTATAAAACATCAGAGGAAGAAAGAGTTCATTTTCAGTCTTTAATGCCAAAAAGGGTCTCAGCCATGACAGCAAAGTGTGTGTACATTCAGAAACACTGAATTTTGTTCTTGTACTTTGATCTAGCACCGTGATGGCGAACCTTTGCACTCCAGATGTTCTTGGACTTCAATTCCCAGAAGCCTCCGTGAATCCACACAAATGGGTTTACTGTGATTCGTCTGGCCCATGCCGCCCTCATCGCTCCTGAAAGCGGAAGTAAAATGCGCCTGTACGGTTAAGACTCTTCCGGGTTAACCCTCCGTACAGGCGCATTTTACTTCTGCTTCAGGGAGTGATGAGGGTGACATGGGCCGGATGAATCACAGTAAACCCATTCGTGTGGATTCATGGGGGCTTCTGGGAATTGAAGTCCAAGAACATCTGGAGTGCCAAGGTCTGCCATCACGGATGTAGCAGATACAACTCCATTTGTACATCAGAATTTCATAACACAAACATTTTATATTATTACTACAAAAGAACCAGCCCTTCAATATATGGGCATAGTAGGAGAAAGTGCTGCCTGTATGTGTAGACATAATGCTGTTTTTTAAACCTTTCTATAATTTTGAGATGCTGTATATTTCTTAACGTTAAAAATAGGTATGGGGTTTTTTTTTGGGTCGGGAACCAAACCCTACATTTTAAAAGATGTCCCCCCCCCCCCTTTCAATGCAATAAAAAAATTAATAACTTGCGTGTTAAATATTTTTCATTTGATTTTGCTCCTTCATCTTTCATGGACTACCTGGGATGGTAGAACTAGGTTTTTCAGTGGTGTGTAGTGAACTCTAAAGAATAGACAAGGTGCTTTGTCTTCATGTAGGTTTGCTTGAAAAGGAAGAGTCCTAGGTTTTAAGTGGACTTCTGTTTCAGGGGCATCCATGCCAAAAGAAGCCATTTTATTCATTGCCTGAAATTACCTTGCACAGCTCCTACGCTGCAGCAGGAACGGCAGTGGCGGAAGTAGTATCCGAGGGCTGCAACTTGAAGGTTTTCTTTGGTGCAGTGCAGTTGCAGACAACCTGAAATCCCAAAAAGAAGCCTTTAATCAGTGGCAGGAGGAGCTGCAGTAGCTCTGGTTAAAAAGCTCACCTTGTTAACTGGAAGACCAGCAGGTCAGCAGTTCAAGACCCGGGTACTGCATGATGGAGTGAGCTCCCATCTCTATCCCAGCTTCTTCCAACCTAGCAGTTTGAAAGCAAGAAATTGCAAGTAGATAAATATGGACCAGTTCAGTGGGAAAAGATCTTGGGGACATTAAATGAGTCTCATTCAGGCTTCCAGTGAGCGGGGTTCCTCCAGCAAAAATCTTTTCAACCCAAGAAGCACCTTTTGAGTGCTTCTGACATGATAAAAGCAGTTCAGAAGCAAGAAATTGCAAATAGATAAATAGGGGCCACTTCTGTGGAAAAAGATCTTGGGAGACAAATTTATGATATATTTGTCAGTTGTTTGTTTTGATCTGCTGTGTGTTGTTATTTGTTGTTTGTTTATTCACTGTCCAGAGTGGGATACCACCCAAATGGGCGGTATAGAAAGACAATAAATAAAAGGAGCCTCATCTGGGCATCCCCTGAGCGGAGTTCCTCCAGCAAAAATCCTTTCAGCCCAGGATAATTTATGACACAAGATTATTATTCTCAGTGACAGTCTGTGAGTGCCAATTACATTCTTGTGGTGCAGGAAGACTGTGCCTAACAGGATTTTGCCCATAGTGTCTTGCGCACGACATAAATGCTTTCAACTGCTATAAATGCTTCCCTTTGATCAAAGTTCTTCTTTCATGTACAGATCAAACTTTAAACTGCCAAAATGAAGCCACCTTGGCTTTGTCCTTGCCTAAACTTAAATCCTCATCAGTGCACGTTTCCATTAGTAATCAGCAGGCCAGGAAATGAACCGGATTCTGTATCTCTCCACATTCACACAGTGTGTTGTTGTGTGCCAGTAGCCCCCACTTGAGCCTGTTGGTCTTCCATTGAGGGACTCCAACCCTCAGCCTATTCAGGGTCCTCTAAGCGACATTGGGGAGGTTGAGTTGCTCCCCTATGAGTACCTTCCTCTATCTTCTAATTTGGTTTTCTTCTTGCATGCTCTCAGGAGGGACTGCAGGTGGTTAAGACTTGGAACACTGGAAGGTCGGGGTTCAATACCTATGTTCTGCACAATGGTGTCACTACAAACTCTTAATAATTACAAGCCTTTAGAGATACTTAATTCGGGAATAAGAAATCAGTGTTGCTTGGAGAAGAAAATAGAAGCCAATTTATTGGTATTTTGCCTTCTCTAAGAGGAGGGACCCTTACTGTGTGCCATTGTACATCTTACATACTGACAAACAAACAACGTGTGCTGCTACAAACAACATATGCAATGGCTGCTCCCATCTTTATATTCCCAAAAATATGATAAACGTTGCACACACCAAACATAATGAACTTCTTAAGAAGAAATACTACGATATTAAACATTAACTAAATGTGCATGTCCAACTCTCAAACAGATAAATATGTGAACCAATCATAGGAAGGAATGTGTTTAAGCTGGTTTTACGTAATTTCATCTTATCTATTCTATGTCAGGCTTGCTCTTAGCTCTTCCGAAGGAGTTAACTTGTAAATAAGTGGTCAAGCCTCTGTTTCCTTCTGCTGTTAGAACATATGTTAGAATCTAGATAAGAAAGGGTGTGAGTCTTCAGCTAGCTTACTCTGAAAAACAACTTTTGCACTTTAGAAATGAATTTCTTCATATCAAAATGGTTCTGGTTCTGCTAGAAGTCACAACAGAATGAGCTCCCGTCTTTGTCCCAGCTCCCGCCAACCTAGCAGTTTGAAAGCAAGAACTTGCAAGAAGATAAATAGGGACCACTTTGGTGGAAAGGTAAGCAGTGTTCTGTGCGCTCCGGTATCTGGTCATGCCTGCGACAAGACGCTGGCTCTTCTGCTATGAAACAGAGATGAGCACTGAACCCTACAGTCGGATATGATGGGCTTTCGAGCAAGGGTAACCTTTACTTTTACCTATTTATTTATTTATGGCATTTATATCCATCCAGCTGATATTTTTTTCCACTCTGGGAAAAAAAAGTAACTTTTCCCAGCCCAACCGCTGCAGATTTGGATGTGGTGATGCAAAAGAATGATACTCCAGTGTGCCTCTGGGTGCAATTCAAGGTGCTGGCAATTACCTTTCTTTAAAGCCCTGCTACATGGTGGTGGGCCAGGAACGTTTATATTTTAACCTGTATTGTCCTGATGTTTTATGATGTGTCAAACCGCCCTGGGTGGCCTTGGTGAGGAGGAGGGCGGTAGAGAAATATAAATAAATAAATAAGAAGGGGTGGGTGCGGAAACACTCGACACAACATATCCAAGCCTCGAGCCTGACAGGTTTTGTAAGGCGAAGTTATTCCGCCTTCAAAAAAAGTAACTTCTCCAGGGACCCGGGAGGGAGGAGGGAGGGAACGGCTCCCCCTGGCGGCGGCTTGGGCTCTGGCAACGCTCCCGCGCAGGCGCACTGAGGGCGGCTACTCCGCTGGGCCGGGCTTCGGGGATTCGCAGCCGAGGCGCCCCCCCAATAATCGCCCCCCCCGCTTCGCCCCCACTCCCTCCCTTTGCTTCTTCTTCCTGAGGTGCAATTGAGGACGGGGGGGGGAGGGGGAGAAAAGGAGGCGATGGACTGAAGCCAGGAAGAGGAGGGGGTTCTCCCCCCCCCTAAAAGCAGGGAAAGAAAAAGAGGAATTTTCCCCCCTCTAAAAAAAAAGGGGGGGCACCGATGCATTTTCCAAAAAGGACACCCTAAAAAACCCGACCTTGTTCCATGGAGATCCCAACACCAACCCCCCCGCCAGGAGAGGAGCAACGCCGGGGCTCATGTGACCTGAGGTTAATCTTGCATCAAAATGGTAGGGCTTGGAAGAGGGACTTCCTATTCCCCCCCCTCCCCAATTAATCTTTATTTTAGCCCTCCCCTCCTCCCTTCCTTTTTGGTGGTTGTTGTGTTATTTTACAAATGATCACGACCCCCTCCTTTTGCAAAGGCATTGCAAACTTCCTTCCTTGCTTGCAATGCTATGTCGATTTCTCTCTCTTTTAAACCCCCCCCCACCCTCCATCCCCGATTAATCTTGATTTTCAGCCCCCTCTCCCCTCTTTTCGGGGCTCTTGCAATCGATCCCTCCCCCCCCCCCTTGCAAAGGCATTGCAAACTTCCCTCCTTGCAATGTCATGTCAATCTCTCTCCCCCCCCCCTTTCCCGGCTCCCCCAAATTTGGCTTCCTTGCATGACTTCCAAGGTTGGATTTCTTTGGTGTGTGTGTGTGTGTGTGTGTGTGTGTGTGTGTGTGTGTGAATGGGCTCAGATCCAGATGTGGAAAGGGGAAGAGGTTGGGGATCGGTGCTGGATGGGAATGTGGGAGCCCTGCCTTGTCTTATTGGCCTGCCTGGGGAGGGCCTCTGGTGAAAATGAGCAGATTAATTAATTAATGCAATTGATTATTTTCCTTTTAAAGGAGGAGGGGGTTGACAGGGTGAAGCCAGGATGTTTCAGACCCCACAATGGCCGCCTTGTTGCCTTCAAGGAGTTAAAAACATTCCTTCATCGCTGGGCTGATGCCATGGCAAGAGATTAGCTCACCCAAGGCTGTCTTCTCTCCGTTGGGAGGGCGAGAGGGAGAAGATGATGAGGATGCTTAGATGATTTGGCCTTCCCTTACTTAAAGCATTCCAGGGGCGTTTGCAGCGGTGCAGCATCTGGAATCACCAAACTGTGATCTCTCCCCCCTCTCCCCAGTGGAGCAGTGTCACGGTTTTGGCAACATCTGTACAAAGATCTGGAGATCTTCCACAGCGTAAAATCCATCGTGGGTTTGGGACTTTTTTTGTGTTTTTGGGTGTTTGCTTTTGGAAGAGGTTCGATCCTCTGCTTAGGCAGGTTTTCTGCTTCTCCTTTTCTCCAGCAGCTTGGAGTATCTTTTAAAAGATAGGGGGGGGGGGTGCATGTAAGGTAGAGGTGAGAATTTGAAGGTTGGATGGAGAACATCACAGAGGGTCAAGCTCAAGGGTAGAAGATCAAAAACAAAGCTCAGAGCTCAGAAAGGGTCACTTTTGTTTGCTGTGTTTTGCTAGCTGCTGGGAGTTGCAGTCCAAAAAGGATGGTGATTTCTCGCTTGCATCTCTTAGAAAGAATGTTGTGACTCTTTCCAAGGTCCGGGAGTCTAGCCTGGGAAAGATTCCTGGAGAATGTCTGTTCTTTGGCCTCCAAAACAAGCGGAAGGAATTCTTGGATCCCACAACAGACCTTAAGGAGAAAAAAAAGCATTACCTGTATTTCTCCAGATTGCCACAAGGAACTTTGTGAAGAAGGCAGGATGGAGCCTTGTTAACTGAGAAGGAAAAATGTGTTCCAGTTTTAGAGGGTCAGAGAATAGGCTGGTTTGTTGGGGGAAATGTAGGTTCTACATTTGATGCAGGTATAAGTCAAGATGGGAGAAGGGCTCACCTGAATGGTGAGGGTGTTGAGGTTGGGCATAGTTTGGCCCACGCATGGGCTCTGCAGGGTGCATGGGTGACGATTCACTCAAAAGTTGCTTCTGTATCAGGTGTACTTTCCAGGTGGGATAGAACATGAAGGTTTCCTGGTTTTGGTCCAAAGGTGGTGGACATTCTGCTTGTGTTGGTGGTGCCTTGTCAGCTGTTGAGGACCAGGGATGAAGCTTGACTTATAGAACAGTGATGGGAAACGGGTGGCCCTCTGGACTACAACTTCCATCCATCCTAGCTGACATGGCCAAGGATGATGGGATTTGCAGCCCAGCAACAAGTGGAGGGCCATGGGTTCACTACCATGATGTTAAAATTCTGGCTCTAAAAGAGACCAGGGGGTCCATTGTTGATGGAACCATCTGAAGCTGTGATACTTGTTCCCAGAAGACATATCTAGCCTGCAAGGTTCCTGAAAGTCCACCTGGTTAATCAGTTCTGGAAATGTTTCATCTCTATTGAATGCATCCTCTTACGCTCATCTTGGTACATCAACATCTGTGTTGACGAGAGGTCCAAACTAGCCAGGTTCATCTGCAGAAGCCATGCTGACATGGGCAGGAAGTGCATAAAGGAACTGTGATGACCACCAAATGTTGATTTCGGGGCCTTGGTCTATATCAGTTTGCACCAGTATCTTATGCCGTGCAGGGCTTCTGCGGCTTCCGATTTCTTTGCTGGGGAGGGAATCTGTTAGCCAAGAGATTCCTTGGTAGGGAGAAGTGTAAGATGTTTACAGGAAAATGACATCATTTGAAGGTGGGAAGAGACCTTCATGTCCAAAGTAGCAAGGTCACGATGTTATCTGGGGTCAAAGATACTAAAGGGAGGTGAGCAATTTGCAGCTCAAGGTGTTGTGAAGGAATCTTCTTTTCACCACTGGCCGTGCTGGCTCTGTGGCTGTCAACGGAGATGAGCACCACCGTCTAAAGTTGGAGGAAAAATTGCTTTTGAGCAACGGAGATCTTTACTTTTATTCTTGGGAAGAGGAGAGATGGATGTCGCACATCTGCTCAGCTGCTGGCCTTGTCTCATTCCAAGGCAAGGGACGGAGCTGGTTATTTATTTGCATTTATAATAAATAATCACTTAGCAATTAGTTGGTTTCGTTGTTCAGTTGCACAGCTGAGTATTATAACCACCATCATCATGGGCTGTCAAGTCAATTCTGACTTATGACTTATGGTGACTCTTTCCAGGCTTTTTTAGAGGGGGAATACCATACATAGAAGTGGTTTCAGTCAAAGCCAGTTGTATGTGACTCTAGGGGTTGGTGCACAGCTCCATTTACAGCCAAAGAGACGGTGCTGTCTGTGTCTACAGATGTTGCCGTGGTCACCTGGCAGGCATGACTAGATGCCGGACCACACAGAACACTCTCACCTTTCTTGCTGAAGCGATACCTAACTATCTATTTGCAATTTCTTGCTTTCGAACTGCTAGGTTGGCAGGAGCTGGGACATGACAGTAGTTCACTCCATCATACAGCACTCAGGTCTTGAACTGCTGACCTGCTGGCCTTCCAGTCATCAAGTTCAGCCAGCATAATAATTAGCTGCATTTTATCTACTATTCCCTCTATAAGTTTTCAGTATTATACATGGCTCTCTTCCTTCCTGAACACTTATCCTGCTGCATTAAAAAATTATCTTTGTGTTGCTTCAGAACAGCCGGAAAACTGACACTTGGTACGATTGACCATTTTCAACTTCTAATGCCTTTCTGTTTGTTTGCATTTATTACCAATATTGCAGGCTTAAAAAAAAAAAAAACCTTGAAATTTAGAAATAAGGGGGGGGGGAGGGCTTTTTTTTAAAAAAAATTTGGGGTAAGATCCAGATTATTTGAACTACTCCAAAGAACCAAGGAAAAAGGGCTGGTTGGAATGGCAGCATAATGTAATGACTAGGAAGGAGCTAACATTCTAACAGTGGCCCACCATAACGAGACTGTTGTAAACAGAAGTACTGCATATACTCGAGTATAAGCCTAGTTTTTCAGTCCCAAAAGTGAGCCCCCAAAAGGGGAAACGGCTTATAATCGGGTCAATGACCACGAGGGCCCCAAGACCACGCTAGACTGAGACGGCCAAAAGTTGCATTTTTGATGTGCATGAATAATAGCCAACAAATTCTTGATGAGTTAAAAGAGAGAGAGAAGAATTTTTAAAAACAAACTGGGAAAGGTTAATGCTAAAATGATTGTCTAGGACAGTGTCTGGGAATGGGAACGCTAATTCAAGGATCTAATTATGATACAACAAACCCCCCCCCCCCTTTCACTGTGCCTGACTTTTTAATAACATTCGTGCCATGACAGGATTGCCAAAGATGTGGCGTCGTGCCCTTAATCACACAGCTGGTAATTGGAGCACTTTTCAGAAAATGGCAGACAAATGCTAGGTTTTTTGGAGAATGGGAAGCACAATCATCATTTGGCTTGCATTAATGCAATGCTAAACTGGGACTGCGGTGGCTCAAGTAGTTAAGTCTCTGAACTTGAAGACTGGAAAGTCAGACTTTGATACCCAAGTACTGCATGACGGAATGAGCTCCTGTCTCTGTCCCAGCTCCTGCCAATCTAGCAGTTCAAAAGCAAAAAATTGCAAGTAGATAAATAGGGACCACTTCGGTGGGAAGGTAAACAGTGTTCCATGCACTCCGGTGTCTAGGTATGCCTGTCATATGTCCACGGAAATGTCTGCAGATGCAGACAGCGCTGGCTCTTTAGCTTATAAATAGATGAGCACTGAACCCTAGAGTTGGATACGACTGGCTTTCAAGCAAGAGTGACCTTTACCTAACCTGGGGTGAGGAAGTTGATGGCTGCCAGCAGTGAGTTAGAAGAGGATGTCCTCCCCATATCAAGGAACACAATGGCCCATCTACCTTGGCATTGGCTGTCCTGATTGCCAGGATTTGAAGCCGGGTTCTTTCAGAGCTCCACCTAGAGACCTTTGCTGCTCCTTTGGGGTCTCCCACCTGAGTGTTACCAAGATCTGGCCCTGCTCAGCTTCCAATGTCAAGAAGGATTGGATGCATTTGGGAAGGTTCTAGGTATCCCAAGACATAGGCAAAGCAATCACACTTCTATACCTCCCCATAGTGCTTAGTGCACTCTCTGGGCAGTTCGCAAGTTAATTAGCAATTTGCCTCCAACATGCTGGGTACTCATTTCACCGACCTCGGAAGGATGGAAGCCTGAGTCAACTTTGATCCCCATCAGGATCGAACTCACAACTTTTGGGTTGCAGTACAGTAGTTTAACCACTGTGCCACCTAAATGGATGTATTGGATGGTGGGGTTTGATGTACAAGACCTTTTGAAGGGAATTAAGTGCAAGGGACCAGGGGCCTGATCCTGCCTAGTTCTGAGGCTGACTTTATTTATTTATTTAAATTTGTTTATCTCCCTCCTCCCAAAAGGGACCCAGGGCGATTTACAACAACCATAAAATCACTTTAAAAAGTTAAAAACTCTAAAAACTTTTTAAAAACTTGGTATTAAAAGCATATACTGTATAGCCTTGGTTGGCTTGGCCCAGTTCAGTTCAGTTTGTGCCCTTTGGCTACTTGCTAAGGGTCAAGGTCTTGCTTGAAAGCCAGTCGTATCCAATAGGGTTTGGTGCTCATCTCCCTTTATAGCCAAAGGGCCAACACTGTTTGCATCTCCAGACATTTCTCTGGATTCTGAGGCATGACTGTAGATGCCAGAGTGCACGGAACACTGTTATCTTTCCCACCAAAGTGTTCTCATGGCATGCTCCACCCTCTTCCCCAACACTATGGTATTACTATGGCCCTGTCGAGACCAAAAGCTGGTTGAGTGAGGTCAGAGTGTGAAGCCTGTTGGTGGATTCGAACCCAGATCTTTGGCATGCTCATCCACTCTTTGACCCCTGCACAACGCTGGCCTTTGCTCCAAGTCTTCTTCCAGAGGAACATGGCTGAGATCCTCATGGGGGGGAAAAAGAAACTTGACACAGGTTGGCCCCTTCCAGGTAGCTGGGAAACCCTCAATCGGCCTCTTTTGCTGCAGCATTTCTCTCAAAGGGTCTTCTTCTTTCATGTCCAGATCAAACTTTAGACTGCCAAAATGAAGCCACTTTCTTCACTTTGTCATTGCCCAAACCCAAGTCCTCATCAGTGCATGTTTCTGACAGCAATCAGCAGACCAGTAAATGAGCCCATGGATTCTGTATCCACATTCACACAGTGTGTTGTTGTCCGCCAGGAGCCCCCACTTGAGCCGGTTGGTCTTTCATTTAGGGACTCCAACCCTCGGCTTATTCAGGGTCCTCCAAGTGACGTAGGGGAGGTTGAGATCTTCAGCTATACCCTCTTCCTTTAATGTTTTTCCTTGTCCAGTGAGCTCCTTCCTCCATCTTCTAATTTTGTTTGTTCTTGCCATAAAGCTCTTCCTGGGTCTGATCTGGCAGGCTTGAGGCTCATCTCCGTTCAGAGGGTGTCAAGGGTCCTTCTCTTGCTTAGATCTTGCTTAGCTCTCTTGCTCCTCTCCTGATCTTAGGTGGAGTGATACCAACAAGAGGGTATGTTTTCTCAACTGGTGTAGTTTGAGGCTTCCTGTCACTCTCGCTGGCTCAAAACCCGACAGGTATGACTCCTCCGCTCGTAAAGCCCTGCTTTGCTCTTCAGAATTGGCCAGAAGGGACCGGCCTCCCAAGTTTCTCTTTTCTGCTGACCTTCCTCTGGCCTCGGTGGAGAAACTGGACTGCCGCCAACCTAGGATAAGCTGCTCTGGCCATTGCTGCCATGTCTGGGAGCCCCATTGAAGGCCTTTGAGCTTTGGGGGGAGGCCAAGATCCGCCGCCATGCGCTGAACCAGCTGGGGTGTCCCCCTCCCCTCCGAAGCTGGCTTTTGGCCAAGCTGGGCTTTATTTCTGTGCATTAACTGTTCTGTACACATGGATTTATTTTTCTTCTTCTTGTGGTATGCGCTTTGTTTTCATTGCAAGGTTCCTGGATTCCGTTCTTGGCAGGAAACGAGGATAATAATTACACACTGACAAATCGATTCTGTCTCAATGGTGACCTTCCTGGGGTTTTCCAGGTAACAATTAGTAATAGCAATTCCATTTATATACCTCCCCATATAAGCGCTTAGTGCACTCCTTGGGTGGTTCACAATTTAATTAGCATTTTGCCCCCAACATACTGGGTACTCATTTTACCAATCTTGGAAGGATGGAAGAGGCTGAATCAACCTTGATCCCAGTCATGATTGAACTCACAATGTTTTGGCTACAGTACATCAGTTTAACTACTGCACCACCAGGGCTCAAGTATATAGTGATTAACGGATCCCTCGTCTGGGTTACATTCTGGGACCTTGCTGGAGATCACATGTAGGTGGCCAGTCATCAAAACCCATCATCCACACACACTCACACACAACCTGGGCCATCTCAGACGACCCCTTTCCCCACAAGGCATAGCATGTGTTTGAACCCTTCATTCTGCTCCAACCTACAGAGCAGCACCAGGTATAAAGACAGGAATGAATGGACAAAATAACAGACTAACTAAATAACCTAGTAATTAACTAACTAGCTAACTAAATAGCTCAAAAATTAATTAACCCATAAAATGTTTTGAAGGCTGTTGATTAAATTCTGATCTTGGGAGGATGTTAGGTCTTCCGTCTGCTTAAGGAAGAGCTTTCAGCCAATGTTTATTTACTGACATTATTGACATTATTGAAAGCAAGGTTGGAGAGCCTGTTGACCTTGAGGTCAGAGTTGGGGAATAACCAGTTAAAGTAGCATTGTAACTTTTTACTACTTGTTTCAGCAGTAAATGGCCCTGGATTATTGTTTTGTCATTAAATGGGTGGTGTACAAATTTAAATTTCAATAACTAAATGAAGAGTGTAAATAAGTTACAAAATTATTGTTAGATGTAGTTACAGTGTAACTAGTAGTTACAGAGTTGTTAGATGTAGATACAGTTTAACTAATAGTTACAGAGTTATTGGTAGATGTAATAAGCAACAGCTGGTTACCTTCAGCTTTTACTTTCAAATAACATTTTAAGACATTTTTTAAAGCATTTTGATAGATGCTTTTGTTTAGGTTTTATGCTATCATCCTCTTATGGGTCATAAGTGGTAAGAGAGATGTTAATGTCATTCTGTCTTTTGAATACAGTATGCATCAATATTTCCAAGCTGCAGTCTTAGGCTCGGTCATTAGAGGGAACCGAAGAATACACTTTTTCTGGCATGTTTTAACAGGAAGGCAACATGGGAGAAAACAGTGATCAAAGTAAGCAAGTAAATGCATTAATTAATAATATGCAACATGGCAAATTACGCATGCAGCTAAAGAAACGGCAACCATAAGGAGAATCTGTCCATCAATGAGTAACACGGTGAGGTCCTTTTTAAAATATCTGAGCCATGCTTTGAATTCTAACTCTTGTTAGTTCTAACCTGAATCAAGGCATGATGGGATTTGTAGTTCAGCAACAGAAAAGGAATGATAGCTTCCCCAACCTCTGTGTTAGAAGACCCAACACTGCCTTGCATAGTAATGGTGATTAAAAATCTGAAGTCAACTATGTGCAGTTGGCTAGATATCTCAGTGGTTTAGGTACCCCGCTGTGGTGCCAGAGGCTGGGAGTTTGACCCCCCCCTCCAACTTTGCCCTCCTAAGAGAAGAGCCAGCTTGTGTCACCATGGGGCAAGCTGCCCATTAGGACACCCCCAGAAGAAGGAGAATGGGAAACCACTTCTGTGTATTCTCTACCTAAACATCCCTGGGAAAGGGTTGCCATGAGTCAGAACTGACTGGCTGGCATGCATTTATTTTTATTAATTATATGCAGGCAGGCTAGCTTTAGGTGAGCCCGTCTCTGTAATATGGCCTCCAGTAAAGGAAAGGGGGACTGCGGTGGCTTGGTGGTTAAGGCACCAAACTTGATGACTGGAAGGTTGGCAGGTCAGCAATTCGAGACCCGAGAGCTGCACGAGGGAGTGAGTGGCCGACATCTGTCCCAGCTCCAGCCAAGCTAACAGTTTGAAAGCAAGAAATTGCAAGTAGATAAATAGGTACCATTTTGATGGGAAAGGTAAACAGTGTTCCATGCCTAGTCATGCCTGCCATTTGTCCATGAAAACGTCTGCAGATGCAGACAGGATTGGTTCTTTGGCTATAAACAGAGATGAGCACTGAACCCTTGAGTTGGATATGACTGGCTTTTGAGCATGGGTGAAATTTACATAAAGGAAAATGGGCCTTCTCTTCGACCTCCGTCCTGTTCCTGGCCTTCTGTCTGAGCACTGCATGAAAACATTTTTTCTGGTCCATGTTGATGACCATGTAGCTGTTGTATAGACCAGACTGTACGTGCAAAAAGTGTCTTTGATCCTCTCTAGCCACACAGCATCGCACCGGGGGGGGGGGGGGAGGTAGTGTGAGAGCTTAGCAGGCCAATGTATTAGCCTGCTGGCAATCTTTGTCACCTGTTGTGCCACATGTAACTGGGCCACTTCCCTGGGAGTTGAGCACTGGTTGGGTGATGAGCACCGCACCCTAGAGTCAGATATGACTGGCTTTCAAGCATGGGAGACCTTTATCTTTAAGTATGATCTGGGTCAAGAGGATGACACTGATCTGGTTTCAGTTGCTAATTGTGTGTTACACTGCACAACAACGATTTTCCTACAGGGAATAATGTGATTTACATTACATAGAGTGTGCTGATTTCAAATCTGAACTCAGAATTTGCCTATCATGTACAGATTTTAAGTTATAGGCATGCTATAGCTGTTGAAAAGGTATTGGGTAATGTATTTTTACATGGAAACATTATAACAGTTTCAGGTACCACTATGTCTGCTACCGCCTCAGCTGAATCACGTCCCCTGGTGGCATGCATGTTCCAGCAGCAGCCGAGCATGTCTGGGTAAGTCAGTGAGCTGACATCAAAAATAGGTCTATAAGGCGAGATGGACCAAGGGCTTGTCTCTAGTGTGAACCCATCTTGTTGGATAATACAGCTAGGGGCCATAGTGAGTCTGTTTTGACCTAAAGATGAGTAGACGCAGCTGTGTTAATAAACCAGACAATTTTTGCTACATTTGTGGCAAATATTCCTTGCGTGATTAGTGCAAGAACCTAACCAAGAAGGTAAGATTTGCTTACTTGAGATCCTGACATCCTAGGCAGAATCGGACTTTAGATTTGGATTCAGCACATTTGATTAAGTATAGGACACATGGATTAGACCAAGTAGCAGACAATATTTATTTATTTATTTGTGATGCAGTAATCAGTAATAGCAGACGACAGTTTAGCACTACAGCAGAGACACTCTCTGCCACTGAGTATTGCTGAAATTGTTGTCTCACGTTGGTTGGCAAAGCGTCTGACCACCGACCTTGCTTCCTCCTCCTCCTTCATCAGAGGCATTTGAATTTGGCCATGAACTTCTTTTTCAGGTGTTGATGGGACAGTTGCAATTTGCAGACAAATTGCTTCATCCACAGATGGCTTTGATAACTCCATTTCCCCTCCCTCCCTCCTGCCCTCTTCCAATCTGGTTTGTCAGATCATTTTCTCTCTCTTCTCCTCCATCCTGATCCACCAACCCTTTAATCTACTTGCCTGGAGTTAGGCTGATTTGGCAACCCAACACATCAGCAGAAGAATGCAGTCAGATAAGAGGAGAGAGAAACTGAGATTGGGAAGGGAAGAATAAACATAGTTTTCTAGTTTCAAATTGGCAGAAAGAGGCAAGCATTTGGATCGGGGTCAGATTATGCAACAGAGTTTGACGGCATCTGCTGCCAAGAAAACCCACCTGCTCTGGTTTATTCTTGGAAGAGGTCTTTAGCTCTCCACGGAGGTAGCAGAGAGTGTAGCATTGGATCTGTCTCTCAGAGTGGATTTGATTTGAATCAAACCAATTTAAACCATGATTAAAGCCATGATTAAAATAACTGGTCAGGCAGTGATGGCCAACCTTGGTGCTCCAGGTGTTCTTGGAACTTCAGTTACCAGAAGCCCAAGTCAGCACTCCTCTTGATCGGGGCTTCTGGGAATTGAAGTTCAAGAACCATCTGGAGAGCCAAAGTTGCCCATCCCTGGGTCAGTAGATTCAAATCTTTTATTACTATAATATAAAGACTCAAAAAGGCTCACAAACAGTGGTGGGATGTCAAAAATTTTACTACCCCACCGTGACATCATCACAGTGTGGGTGAAGCTAACATCATGATATCATGATGTCATGGGCGGAGCCAAATAAAAAATAAAATAAAAATAAGCACACACATACACACCTCAACCCACCTACCCACCCACAACACAAACCCGTAAATAAGATAAATAAATAAATAATACATTAAAATACACCCACCCACCCAAACACAAATCAATGGGAGTTTTTAAACCAGAGGTTAAAGCTTATTCTGGCTAATCTTTCTCATACTAGGTCACATGGAAGGAACTATGGAATGAACTCACCACAAGATGGCTTCATTTTGGCACTTTTCAACTTTTCAACAGTTAAAGAAGTTAGGTACTAAGTCTTTGCCTAACCAGTTCTCTAGGATAATATGCCTTAATGTAAATGTAAAACAGCTGAACCTCCTTAAGGGTTCTCCAATTGGAACAGCAATTGGAACAGCACAGTTGTAGCTTATTGATGAGGTAACTCCAAGTCTTTGCTTAAATACCCCAAGCCAGGCCGCCAGGCCTTTTTAGGAACTGTGGTAGTATGTCAATATAGGTAAAGGTATTAAATACACATTAAAATACACACAGACACACCACATCCAAAGATGAGTCACTTATCCTGGGAAGCAGGCTATAGGGAGCTTCAGCCTAGCAGCTTCTCTTCCTCCTCCCCACTTGGGAGGACAGCAAGGAGGCTGTGCATATGTGCCAAGCACTGTAGGTGTGCATGCACACCAAGTGCTTGGCGTGCATGTGCAGTTGGGGAAACCAGTTGAAAGGTAAGCCCCGAAGGTGGTCCCCCCCCCCCCCAGCTGCTGCCGGTTCTCCAGGACACTGGGGAAAGTTACTACCGGTTCTGGCGAACTGGTACGTTACATCCCATCACTGCTCACAAGGTTTCACTTTCATTTTTGTTGCTTACCCCTCCCTCCTGGCCTTTAGGTTCTTGTGCAGATCTATTCCACTCCCAACCATTTCCTTCTAGTCACTGGAATTTTTAAAAAACTTAGCATTTAAGAGGTACTGTGTGAGAGGTTGATTCTGTGTGCATAGAGTTCCAAAGGAAGAACGGGTTTAAGGTCTTTTTCTCAACCCTGTTTTATAACATTTTTTACTGTGAAGAGGAGGCATGTGATCCTTGCAGACACAAATTCACAGTTTTGAGAATTATAAAACCAAGCTTCTGTGATAATATACTCTGGATAGAAAAATTGCCCAATAATTTTATGGAAACCCCTAGAAGAGCATGCCACTGTGAATGGACTAATGGAATTCATTTACTAAAAATATATATATATATATGCATTACATGAATACACATAATTATGCTACATAATTAAGAGCTGATCCTTATTTCATGATGAATAACTTTTGGACTATGATGTATCTTTAGATAGTCCTGTCCTCCCCCCCCCCCCCCCCGTAAAAAAGCCTTTCATTTAAAAAACTAAATTTACATTTAAAAAATCAATTTTAAACAATGATTTTAAATAATTCTGCTACAGGTACTTCTGAAATTAAGGTCCAGGTATTATCATTCCACCATCCTTGTCCTACCACCAGGAATTTCTTCCTGATATTTCGTGGCAATCACTTTTCTTATACAGTAATACCTCATATAACATTAGTATCGAATAACACTAAAATCGCATAACATTAAGGAATCTGGGGGGAAGAATTGCATCAGATAACATTAAGATCCTATGGGATGCTTCAGATAACAACCGCTAAAGCCTGTGTGGTTACAATGTATCTCTATGGATCCCATAGAGGATCAGATAACACTAAAAATTATATAACACCAAGACTTGTGGAACCAGGTTTTAGTGTTATATGAGGTTTTACTGTAATTTGATTCAGCAAAAACTGAGCTTTCTTCATCTTTCACATGTTGTTCAGTCGAATCCTTTTGAGACACCATATCCTCCGTAATCTGCCCACACTAACTGTGTCATTGATGTTGTCTTGGGTCTCAAACTGCTGACCTGCCAACCTTCCAGCTGTCAAGTTCAGCATCTTTACCACTAAGCCACCGTAGCCCTGTAATTGCCAAGCTGCATTTCCTGCTCCTTTTGAACAAATTCCCTCCTCTTCATCCAGAGCTGTTTTTCAGCTTTCTGGCATAAGAATGGAAACAGCTGTTTTTTTGCAGTGGGGGAGGATGCTCCATAAGTGAGCCTCTCCAGTGTGACTCTGTCAAGTTTTGGAGGTGATGCTTTGCCCCTTAGCAGTTCATAAAGCAAAAACCAGCAGGCAGCTTTCTGGAGAGTGTGCCTTAATTCATCCTAATGAGCCCTCTTAAAGAAGCAAATGAGTCACAGATTTAATGGGTTGTAATTAATTTCGAGAGAATCTTGTGAGAGATAACTACCAGCATTTCTCCATGAAGGTCAGTTGTGATCCTTTCTCCCCGTTTTTTGTTCCTTTGGTGACTCAGGTGGTTAAGACGCTGAACTTGAGGACTGTAAGGTTGGCAGGCCAGCAGTTTGAGACCTGAGTACTGCATGATGGAATGAGCTGCTGTTTCTGTCCCAGCTCCTGCCAACTAAGCAGTTTGAAAGCAAAAAATTGCAAGTAGATAAATAGGGATCACTTTGGTGGGAAGGTAAACATCATTCTGTACACTAGGCATGCCTACCACATGTCCACAGAAACATATGCAGATAGTGCTGACTCTTTGGCTATGAAACAGAGATGAACACTGAACCCAGAGTCAGATATGACTGGGTTTTGAGCAATGGGTGACCTCTACCTTTAGGGTGACCTTTACCCTAACCTTTACCTTATTGGGGGCAGAAGGTAGAACCTGGCAGAAAAGTTCACCTGGCTTAACATCCTGTGCCTACAAACCACCTGTCTGCCTCTCAGAAAGAAGAGTGTGGTGGTGATATCTTTTCTTCTGGGATCTAAACCCAGGACTACATTCAGAGGTATACCATTCCTGGATAAGGAGGTTCCATTAAGCTTTCAGCTTGTTTGTTTGTTTATTTATTTTATTTGTCCAATTTATATGGCCACCCAACTTGAAACGACTCTAGGTGGCTCACAACATCGTTGACGGATAGCATCCTTATACTGCTAACACAGCTCTTAATCAAAAGATGCCATGGACCAAAGTGAGCCAAAAACATATTGTGAAATTAAGGGGCCTTTCCCTCCCAATCACAATTATATCTTGTGGGTTTCTATCAATGTTTTTTGTAAGACTATGGAAACTTTGTAGGCTATAGAAAAGTCTATAGCTGTTGTATAGATTATAGATGTGATTTCTAGAAAGACTGCAGAAACATCTGTAGAAGTTGTTGTTAAGTTGGTGTGCCATTGTTGTTGTTGACATGCTGTCCGGTTGTTTCTGACATTTGATGACCCTACTAGGGGTTTTAAGGTATGGGAGATATGGAAGGAAGGGCTTAACCATTGGCCAAGTGAGGATTTCTGCACAGGGTCCATCCATCTTAGGGTGTCCTAGAACAGTGATGGCTAACCATGGCACTCCAGGTGTTCTTGGACTTCAGTTACCAGAAGCCCAAGTCAGCACTCCAGCTGATCAGGGCTTCTGGGAATTGAAGTCCAAGAACATCTGGAGCACCAAGCTTGGCCATCACTGTCCTAGGATATACTTTACACCATGGAGGCACCTTAGAATTATGTGAATACAATTTGTGTTGTTTACTCCTGCATATTATATTGTTTCCCCAATATATTGTTGGGGCAGAGGGGAACTAAGGCCCAGTTTAATGGTTGCCAGTAGTCTTCCAGTCTGGGGGCTACTGCCTTGGGGCAAGATCCTGTTCTACCTGGTGAACAGCTGGATCTAGAGCTGATTTCTTCTCAGGTTTAGCTGCTTTCATGGTCTTAGTTCCAGAGCAGAGAGCATCTTTTAACTAGAAGGCCAAAGTCAGTTTCAGAAAAGGTCCTGAGAGATTGTTTTCTAATGGTAGCATCACGAGGAATGGGATGTGGCTGTTCAGAAAGCCTGTAAACACCTAAAGGAGGTTCTCCAGCCCATTTGGAGGACCCCAAGGTGATCAGGGAAATGCCTTATTTCTATCAGCAAGCATGAATGGGAAGAGATTTGTTTATTTATATACACTCTTTGTTCTCCTCTGTCCCTGTTCACTACTTCAAATGGCATCTCATGTTGGTTCTCGGGGTCATGGAGGCCCAGGCTTTGATGGACTTCCGTTATAAATTTGATGGATGGCCACCAAGACTACCCTTCTGCCTGCCCTCATAGCATCAATGAAATCAAACTCTGGACTGTCAAAATGAAGCCACTTTCTTCATTTTGTCATTGCCCAAACCTAAGTCCTTCTCAGTTTATGTCTCTGGCAGCAGTTGGCAGACCAGCAAGTGGGCTGGACTCTGTGTCTCTCCACATTCACACCGTGTGTTGTTGGCCATTAGCCCCCACTTGCACCTGTTGGTTTTGCATTTAAGGACTCCAACCCTCAGCCTATTCAGGGTCCTCTAAGTGACATAGGGGAGGTTGAGATCTTCACCTATATCCTCCTTTAATGTTCTCCCATGTCCAAAGAACTCCTTCATCTTCTAATTTGGTTTTGTTCTTCTGTGTCCTCAAGAGTGTTTGTTCTTGTCATAAAGCTCTTCCTGGATCTGAGCCAGCGGACTTGCAGCTTATATCCATTCAGAGATTGTTGAGGGTCATTCTCAATGAGATGAACAGATGGGATGCGGAAGCAGGCATGTTCTTGGTGGATCTTCATGGAGGGTCATGGGGTTCAGTAGGATTAGATCCTTAGGAGGAGGAGAAGGGGTTGAGGTTTCATATAGTTGTTCTCCATCTTACTCACTCTTTTTTCTCTCTCCCTGGCAGCTGATAGTTGAAAAGACCACTGACTATCCTGCAGCTGAGTACTCTCTCGTGGAAGATGTAGCTCTCCACTTCACCTGTTTGATGGACAGACTCAACGAGCAGCGCCTGTTTCAACCAGACCTGTGCGACGTTGACATTGTCCTGGTCCAACAGAAGAGTGTCTTCCCAGCCCACAAAGGAGTTCTCGCCGCCTACAGCCCCTTTTTCCATTCCCTCTTCACCCAGAACAAGCAGCTTCAGCGGGTAGAGCTCTCCCTGGAAGCCTTGACCTCCCGTGGGCTTCAACAGATCCTGAACTTCATCTATACTTCTAAGCTCTTGGTCAACGGGGGCAACCTGCAGGATGTCCTAAATGCTGCCGCTGTCTTGCGGATGAGCAATATTGCCTCCTCCTGCCAGGAACTCCTCCATACCCACTCTCTCAGCTTGGCCATGGCAAGCAATATGGCCCTACCGCCGGACAACTGTGGCAAAAGCATCCCACCTCAGTACTACTGTGATATCAAGCAAGAGATTGACCCTCCCCATCCAAAGATCTACGCCCGGGAAGGGAATGACCCCTATTCGGTAAGGGTGGAGGATGGGGTGGCTCGAGGGGGTGGCCAGAACCTCCCGGCTCTAGCTGCCAAAAAGTATTACAAGGAGGAGAAAGTCGGCGGCCCACTGATGTGCAAATTGGAGGGCGAAGAACCCGAGGGGGACCTGAGCAGCCGAGGCTCCTACAACCGGGGTGAGCAGATCATCGTTGAAGTCAACCTCAACAACCAGACTCTCAATGTGTCCAAGGGGTTGGAGGGGAAGCCCACGCCTGCCAACCCAACGGCTGTCATGGCCACAGTGATGGGAAGGGCGGAAGGAGAAGGAGTCACCCTTGAGGAGGGAGGGAGGGAGGAAAATGGGGATGGAGCGGAGGAAGAGGATGATGCTGACGCAGGAGAAGAGGAGGAAGAGGAAGAAGAGGAAGAAGAAAACATGGGAGAAGATGATGTAGAAGAGACCACTGAGGAAGAGGAGGAGGAGGAGGAGGAAGATGATGGGGAGGAAGGGTTGGGAGAGACTCAACAGGAGAAGCTAAGGGATCTCCCTCGGCCCAGCAGCAAGTTGTCCTTGGCTCCCAAGTTGGCTTTGCCCTCCCGGTCACAAGTGATCCCCACCATCTCCATGACAGTAGGAGAGGAGGAAGAAGGGGAAGAGGAGGAGGAGGAGGTGGTTGGGGAGAAAGAGCAGGACCAAAGAAGCCAGAAGAAGGAGGAGGAGGAGGAGGAGGAGGAGTCAGATGACCTCGGACCAAAGGTCAAGCTGGAGGAGAAGCAACACTTTCCTTGCAAGAAGTGTCCCAGGGTCTTCAACAACCGCTGGTACCTGGAGAAGCATATGAACGTCACCCACAGCCGCATGCAGATCTGCGACAAGTGCGGCAAGCGGTTCCTGCTCGAGAGCGAGCTGCTCCTGCACCACCAGACGGACTGCGAGAGGAACATCCAGGTGAGGAGACCGCATGGTTCAGGCTCAATGGTTGGGTTGACTTTGCAATGGCTTTCTCACCACTTGGAGCATTCTGACCTCCGTTGCTGCAGGGACCCAACCAACCTTCAGGACCAGGGTTAGGGTGGAGACTATAGGGTAGTGGTTCCCAGCATGGGGCTCAGGCCCCACAGAAGCCTAAGTCAGTACATTGGCTGAGCAGTGCTTTGGGGAATTGACTTGGGCTTCTGGGAGTTGGAGTCCAAAATCCAAAGGTTGGGAAATGCTGTTCTGTGAATCCACATGAATGGGTAGCACACAGTGTATGTATCGATTTTTATCAGGCAAAATGACCTCGGTCTTTGTTTTAAAAGTGTCCAGCCCTAAAGGTGCTGAAGATCAGCTGAAAAGCAAGCAAGGTGTTTGAATCCAAGGAAAGGTCTGAAGAGGACCAGGATTCCACTGTTTCCTTCATAGCATGGATATACTATGAGTACCCTTCCTATATGAATTCCTAAGCAACAGGCATTTAAAATACATATCCTCAGAACATATTGTTCCAGTTATTCAGACATCCTTAATAATATCCAAGAATTAACTTAATTTCTTTTTATACGTTCCCCTTTGTCTCAGACACTGGCTGGGGACGCATCTTGCAGAAGTGACCTCCATACATTAATTGTACATTAAGCAGTGAAAATGTCCTGTAATTACTCTCTTCTAAATCTTCTGCCCATCAATTTCATCCATGGCAAAAATCCCCAAATAGCTGCGAGGTAGGATTTGGGTTCCTACTGATAAGTTTTCCAGTAGGAGGTTATATGGTTTCGGACATTCCCCTTTGTGAACCAGATGTTGTTGGTTAACCCTCAAAACTTCATGTTAGGTGAAACCCATTCCCCAAATTGGCATCCTGCATGATTCTGCCTTTTCACACTGAAAATGAGAGAAGCCCAAGGTCTTGATTATGCATCACACACACACACACACACAAAAGAAATATTGTCTGCTACTTGGTCTAATCCATGTGTCCTATACTAAATTAAGCTGAATCCAAATCTGAAGTCTGATTCTGCCTAGGACATCAGGATCTTAAGTTAGAAAATCTCACCCTCTTGGTTAGGTTCTTGCGTTGTGGTATATTTGCCACAAATGTAGCAAAAATTGTCCGGTTTATTAACACAGCTGTGCCTATTCACATGTATTTATTTATTTATTTATTCACACTTGTATGCCACCCTACTAAGCATACAAAACAGCTCAAAACAGACTCACTATGGCCTAGCTGGATTATCCAATAAGATGGTTTTGTACGAGACACAAGCCCTTGGTCCATCTCGCCTTATATACCTATTTCTTTCTAACATTAGATCACTGACTTGCCAAGACATGCCTGGCCGCTGCTGGGTCATGCATGCCACCATAGGACGTGATTCAGCTGAGCTGGCAGCAGGTATAGTGTTATAACAGGCAACTGTTATAATGCTCCCATGTAAAAATATATTACCCAATCACTGACCATCTGAACAGCTGTAGCACGCCTTAAAATCTCTATGTTATAGGCAAATTCTGAGTTCAGGTTTGGAATCTGCACACTCGGTATCATGTAAATCACATGAGTTATTCCCAGTAGCAAAATCATTGTTGTGCAGTATCATCATTAGCTTGCAGTCAGCTTCAGCATTAGTCTGTCTGGTCCTCCTTTCCCATGGACTCACAGCCTCCATTCCTTCCAAATCTGCCTGGAGAGCATGCCGATGCCGTGATGACACTATTGGCATGAAGTTGTTCACTTACAGATGGGGCTGGGAGCAATATGAACAAGAGGTTATCCTTACAGCCTCTTGAATTCCCATGACGATCCCCTTGCCAGCGAATGTCTGAAAGAATGCTAAATTGGCTTATTCCCTTGGATAGCATTCGTCAGCAATGTGGTTTCAGAGGCCCACGTCGGTAGACGAAAGGGCTTCTCCTTGGCATGATCTGAACATTCAAGGGTTTCTGGGAAGAAACTTTTCCAAGGACTTGCAAGTACTCTTTCTCTGTAGCTGCAGTGCCAGCTGGTGGCAAGACTTGAGATGGCATCCAGGAAATGACAGGTCTGCTAATTACATTGATCTCTGTAATTAGAAACATGACAAACTAGAGAATGGAATGTTATTTTCAAAAAGGAGCTTATTGCTGTAGGACCACCAGATTTGCAAATTGTTATTGCTGCTATGACTGTCAAAGTAACTTGGTGCACTCGGCATTGATTGAGTCTCTATATTAGTGCTTCTCCTCCTCCTCGTCCTTCTTCTTCTTCTTCTTCTTCTTCTTCTTCTTCCTCCTCCTCCTCCTCCTCCTCCTCCTCCTCCTCCTCCTCCTCCTCCTCCGCCTCCTCCTCCTCCGCCTCCTCCATAACTAGACCAGACATGAAACTGCCAAAATGAAGGCACCTTTTGGTGAGTTCATTCTGGAGTTCCTTTTACCTGACTTAGTGTGAGAATGATTAGCCGGCAACACAAGGTTGCCATCTTCTTCTTTCATGACCCAATCAAACCCTGGACTGGTGAAATGAAGCCATTGTCTTGGCTTTGTCATTGGCCAAACTGAAGTCCTCACCAGTGCATATTTCTGGCAGTAATCGGCATACCAGCAAATGAGCCAGATTCTGAATCTCGCCACATTCACACAGCATATTGTTGTCCGCCAGCAGCCTCCACTTGAGCCTGTTGGTCTTGCATTTAGGGACTCCAACCCTCAGTCTGTTCAGGGCCCTCCAGGTGATGTAGGGGAGGTTGAGTTCCTCAGCCATCTCCTCCTCTTTTAATGTTGTTCCTTGTCCAGTGAGCTCCTTCCTCCACCTTCTAATTTGTTTTTGCTCTTGTGTACCCTCAAGAATGTTTGTTCTTGCTATAAAGCTCTTCCTGGAGCTGAGCCAGCAGACTTAAGGCTCATATCTGTTCAGAGGATGTCGAGGGTCCTTCTCTTGCTTAGTTCTCTCACCTTCTGCTGCTACTTCTCTCCTGATCTTAGGAGGAGCGATACAGGGACAATCTTGTGCCGATCTCATATGATGTGTCAAGTGGGCATCTCTTCTCTTTTTGGGTGGAATATAAAGACCTTGTGCTGCTCAGAATAGAGGAGGACCTTTGTTTGCTCCAGTGATAGCTTACTTCACAACAGTCCAGGAAGGAAGGGAGGGAGGGAGAGAGAGAGAGAGTCATTTAGGCTGCGTGGATGGTCATTGAGTTATTTCCTATCCACAGCAACACCATGAATGAGATGTCTCCAAAATGTCCTGTCTTCAACCACCCTCCTCAGCAGAAGCTTGTAGCTTCTGTTAAAGACTCAATCCATTTCATGGTTGGCCTTCCTCATTTCCTGCTGTTATTCCCATTTCCAGAATTATTGCCTTTTCCTGGATTGCCTAGTGTTTCTCACCCTTGGGTCCCAGGTGTTCTTGGACTTTAATTCCCAGAAGCCCATGTCAGTACACCTGTTGATCAGGGCACCTGGGAATTGAAGCCCAAGAACATCTGGGAACCCAAGGTAGAAAAGCCATAGGCTGCAGTAGGTTAGTGGTTAAAACGCTGAGCTTGATGACTGGAAGGTTGGAAGGCCATCATCTGTCCTAGCTCCTGCCAACCTAGGATTTCTAAAGCAAGAAATTACAAGTAGATAAATAGGTACTGCTTTGCCAGGAAAGGTAACAGCATTCCACGAGTTACCATGTCTAGTCATACCTGCCAGATGAGCATGGAAATGTCTGCAGATGCCAACACTGCTGACTCTTTGGCTATAAACAGAGATGAGCACTGAACCCTACAGTTGTATATGACTGGCTTTCGAGCAAGGGTGACCTTTACCTTTACCCTACGTCCATGATGGCAAACCTTGGCACTCCAGATGTTTTTGGACTTCAGTTCCCAGAAGCCCAAGCCCCCATGAATCCACACGAATGGGTTTACTGCTATTCATTTAGCCCTGCTGCCCTCGTCACTCACAGAAGCGGAAGTAAAATGCACCCATACAGATTCAGTGGGGCTTGGGCTTCTGGGAATTGAAGTCCAAGAACATCTGGAGTGCCAAGGTTCACCATCACAGCCCTGTGTGATGGGCTAGAATTTGTGGTGATTGCGTGCTTGGGAGATTATGGGTTGTGTCCAGGATTGTAGGTTGGGAGCATGCTAGACACTTTGACTTGAAGGCCCTTCCGGTCATGCTTGGTCCATTCTCCCTTGTAGTGCATAGCGTGTGGGAAAGCCTTCAAGAAACTCTGGTCTCTCCATGAGCACAACAAGATTGTCCACGGCTACGCAGAGAAGAAGTTCTCTTGTGAGATCTGCGAGAAGAAGTTCTACACCATGGCGCACGTGCGGAAACACATGGTTGGTGAGTGGGGCGAAGGGGCGGGCGAAGTCAACAGTGATGCCCTCCAGATGTTTTGAAGCATCATTCCCGTCAAGCCTGGCTAGCATGGCAGGGGATCAAGGGAACTGTAGTCTCTTCCTCATCTGAAGGATGTTGTGTTTCCAAGCTTGGTGCAATGTTTATGGGGCTGCTGGGAACCTTTTAGAGCCCTGGTGGCGCAGGCGTTAAAGTGCTGGAATGCGGCCAAAATGTTGTGAGTTCAATCCTGCTGGGTATCAGGGTTGACTTAGCCTTTTCCATCTATAGGACCCAGCACGTTGGGGGCAAAATGTAAACCCGCCCAGAGAATTCACTAAGTACTGTACTATGGAGCACTATGGTATCTCCTTGTTAAACATAACAATGTTCTAATTATGGGCTATCTACAATGTCTTTTTCTGCCCCTATGCTCTATCAAGTTCTTCTTCTTCGTGGTCTCTGTGAATCCACATGAATGGGTTTGCTGCACATACACAAGTGTCATTGCTGTTTTACATCTATCAGCCAGCCTCATATGGGCTATCTTAGATTCTTGCAGACACAAAATGAGGGTGCTGGTCGCTGGATCTTACCTTAAGCACTTAAAAATAAGGATACTACAGATTTCCTTGTACCGGATCTGCCATTTGCCACTGAAATCTGGCAGTGAAAGTGGCCAGATGCCCATTTTTGGAGGGATATTTTTTTTTTGGGGGGGGGAGCAGAGAGGATCCCCCCTTTTAAAAAGAAATAATCTGCAGAAATGTTCATGCTTTGCTTTAAGGAAGGATCATTTTTGTGGAATTCATCTTTAAAACATACAGTGAACATACAGTCTGTTTCAAGGGGGGAAATCGCTATACAGCAGATACATTCGCACCATCCCCCAGCCCCAGCTTTTTGCCAGCTTAGAAGTGGTGGGGTGGTGGAGGGGAAACAGCTGACTGGTGGGTCATTACCAGAGCCTGCCACTAGAGAGCGCAAAGCACAGTTTCCCATTAGAATGCATTGAAAACAAATGTAATGTTCCCAAGTTCAGAAATAATCCAAAGAAACCAATTTTTTTCTGTTCAAAACACATTATAAAATGCACTTTGGAATTTTTTGCCGTGTTTATACATAGTGTTGAACAGATAAAATACTTTTTTTGAATTTTCCCTGAGCTCAGGAATGCAATATTTGGTTTGCAATGCATTCCTATGGGAAACCACACTTTAAGGAAAAATCACTATAAGGAAAACCCCATGGAACAGCCAGTGGTGAGATGTCAAAATTTTTACTACCCCACCATGATGTCATCACAGTGTGGGCGGAGCTAGCATCATAACATCATGATGTCGTGGGCGGAGCTGATGTAATGACATCATGATGTTGTGGGCAGGGCCAAATAAAAAATAAAATAAACATAAGCACACACACACACACCTCAACCCACCCACTCACCCACAACACAAACCCGTAAATAAATTAAATAAAAAATACATTAAAATACACCCACCTACCCAAACATCCACCCACCCACCCACAACACAAATCAACCAGAGCTTTTAAACCAGAGCTTAAAGCTTATTCTGGCTAATCTTTCTCACACTAGGTCAGATGGAAGGAACTACGGAATGAACTCACCACAAGATGGCTGCATTTTGGCACTTTTCAACTTTTCAACAGTTAAAGAAGTTAGGTACTAAGTCTTTGCCTAACCAGTTCTCTAGGATAATATGCCTTAATGTAAATGTAAAACAGCTGTACCTCCTTAAGGGTTCTCCAATTAGAACACACAGGTGTAGCTTATTGATGAGGTAACTCCAAGACTTTGCTTAAAAACCCCAAGCCAGGCCGCTAGGCCTGCCGGCTGCCAGGCATTTTTAGGAACTGTGGTAGTACGTCACTATAGGTAAAGGTATTAAATACACATTAAAATACACACACCACATCCAAAGGTGAGTCACTTACCCTGGGGAGCAGGCTATAGGGAGCTTCAAGCTAGCAGCTTCTCTTCCTCCCCCCCGCTTGGGAGAACAGCAAGGAGGCCGTGCATACATGCCAAGCACTGTAGGTGTACATGCACACCAAGTGCTTGGCGTGTATGTGCAGTGGGGGAACCAGTGAAAAGGTAAGCCCCGAAGGTGGTTCCCCCCAAAAGCTGCTACCGGTTCTCCGGGACACTGGGGAAAGTTACTACTGGTTCTGGTGAACTGGTGCAAACCTGTTACATCCCATCACTGGGAACAGCTTAATTCCTTAAAGAGGGGGTCCAGTGTATTTTCTTTGGAGGAAATGTTTCATCTTAAAGTCCTTTTACCCTCTAACTTTGGTTGCTGGGCTTTGGGACTCTAAAGGGTTCAGAAAACAGGGTAAGGCATGTGCACCCTGGAGGCTGTCAGTTGCTGACCCCCAACTGTACAGGGCCGGGTAAAGCAAAGCAATTGCCCTTCTATACCACCCCATATAGCGCTTAGGGCATTCTCCGGGCGGTTCACAAGTTAATTAGTAATCCCATCCCCCAACATGCTTGGTCCTCCTTTTACTGACCTCAGAAGAATGGAAGGCTGAGTCAACCTTGATCCCCATCAGGATCAAATTCACCATGATTGACTACAGTACAGCTGTTTAACCACTGTGCCAGCATCTTCTCTTTCTTCTTTCGCACCATCATCAATAGGAGCATTCTTGAGCGCGAGACTTTCATGATAAAAGAGGTTTGCATAGATTCCTCTGAGACTTTTCAAGATATTTCCTACTAAATGGAAAGAGCAGTTTGAACCCCAAACAAACCCCAGAAGCCATGTCTGACAGCAGGGATGAAACGTGAGACTCATGTGTACATAGTTGTTCTCCATCTAACTTCCTCTGTTGCTGTTTACTCTATTTTTCCAACTTGTCTTCGTTGTTGTTTCTTGATTTTTGCTTATCTCAAGATGTCTAGACCTCTGTCTAGCACAGGGGTGCCCAAACTACGGCCCAGGGGCTGCATCTGGCCCTCAATGCTAATTTATTCTGGCCCACAAAACCCTCATTGCTCCTGGAAGCAGAAGTAAAATGTGCCCATACGGGCACATTTTGCTTCCACTTCCAGGAGCAACAAGGGCTTCATGGGCCGGATAAATTGGCATCAGGGGCCATATGCGGCCCCCAGGCCATAGTGAACAGCTTCCTAAACCACATGACCGGCCCGTGGCCTGAAAAGTTTGGGCACCCTTGGTATGGCAGATGTATCTGTGTGTGTGCGCGTGTGTGTGTGTGCGCGCACACCCGCGCGCGCATTATCTGTGCATGAGCAGCAATGCTCATGGCAGCCTAAAATGCACAGCCTGGCATTTAGCAAGTTGATTTTGCAACACAAGGAACAGCTTGTAGGGCTTTAATCTGCTGTAAATGAGAACGGATTATAATCTGATTTTAGGTTGTAACAGATTTATGATCTGATTATGTAACCTAGCTATATCACTCCCTCATCTTTTGCACTAGTGACTTGCTCATCAGAAATAGTTGACCCACCTATTTTGTTTTATCAAGTGTGAACATGAAAGAGGATTTGACTTTGGGAGAGAGAGAGAGAAAGTAGTGATTTGTCATTGGAAAAGGCCAGATCGCTTCTTGAAACTGCTGGGTAACTGCTTCTATGCTCCATGATCATCCCATAGGTCAGTGATGGTGAACCTTTTAGAGCCCAAGTGCCCATACAGAGGGGTGGGGTGAACTCTGTGCTGGGGGGAAGAGAGGAAGCACTCCCATTGGGCTGCTGGGCAGAGAGGTGGGGTGAATTCTGTGCTGGGGGGAGGGAGGAAATGCTCCCACTGGGCTGCTGGGCAGAAGGGCGGAGCAAACTCTGTGCTGGGGGAGAGAGGAAGCACTCCCATTGGGCTGCTGGGCAGAGGGGTGGGGTTAACTCTGTGCTGGGGGAGGGAGGAAGCGCTCCCATTGGACTGCTGGTCAGCAGGGTGGGGCAAACTCTGTGCTGGGGTGAGGAAGGGAGCAAGGGTGTGTGTCAACAGAGGGCTGGGAGTTCCCTCTCTGGTACGTGTGCCATAGGTCCGCCACCACTGCCATAAGTCTTTTTGCAGGCATCAGCACCTCATCTGTCAACCTCAAATGAAAACTCAGTTCTGCAGAGTGTCATCTTAAGACAGTTTTGCTGTAAAGCAGTGGAGCCCCACTCCAAGAATACAGTGGCCAGAATCCCAATGCATAGCTTTGTCTACACAGCAGGGATAACAGCATTATCAGCACCAGATTGCTGCTAATTAAAGACTTCCTTTTTTAAAAAAAAGGTTGTGCACAACATGAAGAAGGAGCAGAGATTCAGCAACCAGTGGCAAGCAAGAAGCTAGAGCAATTCCTCTTCTATACCATCCCAGAACACTTAGTATTTTCTGCCTCCAACATGCTGGGTATTCATTTTACTGACCTTGGAAGGCTGAGTCAACCTTGATCCCCATCAGGATCAAACTCGCAAGGTCAGCAGTTTTGGCTAGTAAGCATGTTCTCCCAAATGGCAGAGACCCTTCAGTGTTTCCCAACTTTTGGGTTTTGGACTTCAATTCCCAGAAGTCTAAATCGGTTCCCCAAAGCACTGATTAGCCAATGTAGTGACTTTAGGCTTCTGGGGATTGAAGTCCACCAATGTTCCACAGAACATAGTTTGGGTAATGGCTGCATGTTTTCAGGACATGATACAGGGGACCTGTGTAGCCAGACGTCTAGAGGTGCGTGAGGCTGCTTTTTCCGGATGGTTCTGCATCAGACACAGCAAAGTGTGATTTCCTTCTTCGCCTATGGCAGGGGTGCCCAAACTTTTCAGGCCGTGGGCTGGTCACGTGGCTTAGCGGGCTAGTCACGTGGCTCCTCCCACCAGAAGCGGGAATAAAATGTACCCACGTTAATGTTTTAATGTTTTTATGGTGCTTGTGAGCTGGCCGGAGTCGTTTCGGCAAGGAGACAGCAATAGAAATCCAAATAAATAAATAAATAAATACTTTCACTTCCAGGAGCAGTTCGGGTGACATGGGCTGGATGATTTGGATCCATAGGCCAGATCCGGCCCACAGGCCATAGTTTGGACACTCTTGACCTATGGGCTCCATTTGGTTTCAACTTTTAAATCTCTGAGCAGACATTAGTTTGTTTTTGGTTTTTTTTTTGGGGGGGGGGCACGGATTCTGAGCAGAATTGCACTCCAATTTACGGGCTCCCAGGCATGCATCCTGAGGCCGCTGTGTATTCTCTTCTTCTGCTGCTTGGCAACTGTCATTGTGAACAGAGTTCCAGAGTAATGTGATTCTCCACTTTGCTTTCCAGCACACACCAAGGACATGCCCTTCACCTGTGAGACCTGCGGGAAGTCATTCAAGCGAAGCATGTCGTTGAAGGTTCATTCACTCCAGCACTCTGGGGAAAAGCCATTCAAATGTGAGGTGAGGATAAGTTAGGTATTCGCAAGGGCTTGGGATGTGCTGTGGCTCACACAGTCACAACATGGAAAGTGGGGGTTTTTTTTAAATTAAAAATTTAAAAATTACAAATGAAAGAATCCCCACAGCTGGCACTGGAAGTTGCATGGTGGCTTAGTGGTTAAGACTGAACTTGACAACTGGAAGGTCAGTTGGTCAGCAGTTCGAGACTCACATACTGCATGATGGAGTGAGCTCCTGTTGTCTGTGCCAGCTCTTGCCAACCTAGCAGTTTGAAAGCAAGAAATTGCAAGTAGATAAATAGGTACCGCTTTGGCGGGAAAGGTAACAGCCTTCCACGGAAACATCTGCGGATGCAGACAGCGCTAATTCTTTTGCTGTAAATGGAGATGAGCACTGGACCCTGTTCCATAACCTCATGCTTTCTCATCCTAGAACTGCAGCGAGCGATTCCAGTACAAGTACCAGCTGCGGTCTCACATGAGCATCCACATCGGCCACAAGCAGTTCATGTGCCAGTGGTGTGGGAAGGATTTCAACATGAAGCAGTACTTTGATGAGCACATGAAAACCCACACCGGTAAGGATGCCGTCTACTCACAATTCAACTGTTTTCTTGTCGTGTTGCTTTCCCTCTTCCCCCTAGTTGCCGTCAGCACTTTTCCTAGTACTGTATATTGCACTTGGTTTATAAAACATGTACAGTAATACCTTGCATAACAAATTTAATTCGTTATGCGGGGTTGCTCGCTATGCGAGGTTGCTCGCTATGTGAAACAAACAAAATTCCTATGGAAAAACTCGCATAACGAGCATTTCAAGGGGGAAAACTTGCATAGTGAAAAAAATTCGCTATGCGAGTTTTTCCCATAGAAATGCTCATTCTGCGAGTTTTTCCGTAGGGAAAAACTCGTTATGCGAGTCAGACTGCTTAGCAAAAAACTTGCTCGTTCTGCGAGTTTTTCGCTAAGCGAAACGCTCATTATGCGAGGTTTGACTGTAGTTGGCTAGAGAGCAAAAGGGCTTAGGCCAGGGGTTCCCAGCCTTCAGCCCGTGGGCCGGACATGGCCTGTGACACTATTTCCTGTGGGTCGCAGCTGCCACACCCAGAAGTGGGCATGTTTACGTTAGCTGTAAGACACGACCAAACATGTGTAAACACCCCCACGTCTGTTGCAAACATGGAAGTGTGCACATTTACAGCTGTCATAAACGCACCCCCTTTCAGGGGACATGGTGAGGCTCGCTCAGCTATCCAGGCGGCGTGGTCAGGCCCGCAGTGTAAAATGATTGGGAACCTCTGGCTCAGGTGCCTGGCTGTGGAGCCAGAGGTTAGGAGTTCAACTCCCCCATTGTGCCTCCTGGGAGAACAACCATCCTGGGTGGTCTTGGTCAAACTGCACATTCCCAAGAGTTCTCCCTAGAGGAAGAAAATGGGAAACCACTTCTATGTACAGTAAAACCTCGGTTTATGACCTAGGTCTGTTCCAACAGCTTTTGCCATAAAACAAAAAATTGTAGACTGAAGCACGTTTTCCCATAGGAATGCATTGAAAATTAAAAAATGGTCTCGAACCTCCGAAAAATAATTTTTTAAAAAAGAAAGAAAAATAATAAAAAAAATCCAAAAAAAGAGCAGAAAACACAGTAAAACAGAATGGAAGAAGAAGCTAAGCTCCCTTCCTTTTACCTCCAGCACCCACTTTCCTGGGCTCCGAGCAAGCCTGGGCTCTCTTTGGAGCTGGTTTTTTTTTTAATTTTCAAGGCATATTTGTCACATTTCAATCACCGCCATCTATTGGCCAGCCCTGATAATTGCTGGCAAAATCTCCGACCTACAGCTGACTAGAGCCGGGGTTAATTCTAGCAGTTCCTGGTTGCAAGAAGAGCTTCTACCGGAGCCACAAGCAACAAACAATGTCAGAAATGGAGCGGAAATGCTCCAAACACCCTCCCACTGCAGCAGTAAGTGACGAATTGCAATTTTCGTTGGTGGAGGGACACCATTTTAGAGTTTAAAATGGCGCTGGTAGTAAAATTCATGGCCGTAAGGCGAAAAATCGTCATACACCGGGATGTTATTTTAAGTGAATTTGCTGTCGTAAACTGCAGGAAACATAATCCAGGGCAGTCATAAGCCGGGGTTTTACTGTATTCAGTACCTAGAAAACTATGGAAAGGGTCACCATAAGTTGGAATTGACTTAATGGCATACAGTTGTTATAAATCGGTTAGAGAAGCACGGTGGGTTGGTTGGTTGGTATAATGGGAACTGACCTCTTGAAAAAGTGATTCAAGGTAACTTGGGTTCCTTTAAAAACAGGAGACTCCCCAGGACAGGTAGGACATGATTGACATTGTCCACACGAGAAGCTGCCCTCTGTTTATGCAACTAAGTTTCCCCACTAGAATTCTGGGAGACAGAATTAAAGCAGGCACACTTGTGACGCAAGCGCTCTCCTCCACGCCAAACTTTACCTTTAAATTGTTTAATGCATCGCCTGCATCGCTTGGGAAATGTCTCCTGGCCTTTCTGATGGCCTTTTCTTGCTTCCCTAGGTGAAAAGCCATACATTTGTGAGATCTGTGGCAAAAGCTTCACCAGCCGCCCCAACATGAAGCGCCACCGCCGGACCCACACGGGAGAGAAGCCTTACCCATGCGACATCTGTGGCCAGCGCTTCCGCTTCTCCAACATGCTCAAGGCCCACAAAGAGAAATGCTTCCGAGTCACCAACCCTGTGGCCTCAGATTCCGGGAGCAATCCTGATGCAAACTCCGTCGCCCTCCCCATGCCTCTGAGCACCGACTCGCCTCACTTGACGGCCGGAGCTCCTCTCCACCCGCCGCCACATTCCCACACTCTCCCATTGCCGCTCGTGCACACCCATGCGCCCAGTGTTCCTCCTCCTCTTTTACCGCCCCCGCCCCCCCTCTTTCCAGGCAGCCGGGTGAACTTGAACAACTAGGACCCCAGCCAGTCTGTTGCGTGAGCTCAGCAAAACTAGCTTGTAATTCAGTAAGTGCCCAGAAGGTGTCAGTCTTGAATACTGTGGTCAGTTAAGGGAAGAGCATCAGTTGGTTTGTTACTTTGGAACCAGCTTCGTTTTCAGCTCACGCGGCTTGAGGTTATGGGCTGCAAGCAGGAACATCAGTAGGCCTCAAGCCATCTATGCTGCTCAAATGCATAGGATGTGAAAGTAACCTGCTTCGCTCACGTACAGGAGGGTGCGAAACAAGTGATGCACAATTGGGTGTTTGAGGGATGCTTCAACATCTGAATCTAGGCCAGATCTCTCTCTTCCTGTGCTGCCTTGCCAACAGTTCAAGGGGTTAGAAAGCACTAATGAGATTCCTGTAGAGCCTGAAGCTCCCTCCTAACTCAAAAGCTTGGGAGAAGTCAATTGTGACTTCACTTTCCCTTTCTCTTGTGAGAGGAGTGGAGAGTATGAAAACTGTCTCTACAGAGATCACGGTCCAGCTTTGGGGGCTGGACAGCTATTTTGCCCTTCCTCCACTCCATGGCACTTCCTGGTGCGGAGGAGGCGAGGGGGTGGCACATGAAATGGTGCTGCGGTCCACAGGTTGAGAATCCCTGGTGTAGAGGAAGGAAATTCAGGCTTTCTGGGGGAGTCAAGGAACATCACATGAAGGGTTTGGGAATGGTTTATTGCTGTGGTTCCCCCCAAAAAAAAGGGGGGGGGACAATTTGACTTTTAAGAGGGGCAGTTCAAGAATGAGTTATTAATGTTGAATGGCCTTTAAGGCTTCCTCCACGTGAGTAGGAGTTCACTTTTTGAATAATAAGAATTATATGCCATAGGCAGGGGTGGGCGTCAGGATTTTAGAGATGCTTTGGTGAGGAGGCATAGCCAAGGAAGGGTTGTGAACCACTGGTTTGCAGGGAAACAGACAGAACGAGAAAGCCATCCCCACCCCACCCCCAGTACTCGGATCTATATCCTTCTCAAATTCCCAATCTTCTGCGGGCTAATGCACTAAAGGCAAATTCCTCTAGAAATGTACCTGCCTAGGTTTTCCTCTGTCATATGCTATTCAGCTGGCTGGGGGCGGGGAGATAACTGGCCTTTTTTTTTTAATATTGGGAATATACATTATTTTAACCTTTTTTGCACTTTATTAATCCATGCTAATAACTCTTCCTCAGCGGGAGGTTTGTAAGTTATTCCGGACTCACTTTGGGAGCTGAAGAAACTTTGGGCTCCTTTGGGTCCACCTGGTGCCGCTGTTGAGCTGGCTCCATTCACTTCAAAGGCACGGGCCCAGATTTTCAAACCCAAATGGATTTTCAAACCCAAATGGATCGGGCAAAGCTCAAGCAACCAGGACACCTGGATGGGTTTGGAAATCCATGTGCACTTGGAACATGCATTTCTTTAGACATTTACACTGGGGGAGAGGAGAAGGTTTCTCTTTTTTCTTTGACCCCCACCCGAAGCCTAATAGATGCTCTTCAGTTTTAACTTCCAGACCATCTTGCCTCTCTACCGTGTATGTTTGTGTGTGCGTTTATGTGGACCGAAAGAGGGCTGGCCCCTAGAAGAAACAGCCATAACACTCAAGCAGCCAAGAAAGATATGACGGCAAGGTTGTGGCCTGGAAGAACCGAGTTGAGAAAGTGCAATAATTGTGGACCAGAAAGATGTAGGGGACAGCCGGCATAGTATGAAATCTTTGGGGGACAACGTCGACCTGTTTTAACTTTTGGCTTGCCTTGATAGAAGAGTGGATTCATTACAATTGCTTTAAGATTGTCCGTTAAACTTTGGAAGAAGGGAGTATGTTTTCCTGCCCTGAGACTTGACCAGCATGTGTTGGTTTGTGGGGTGGAGAATGACAGGGTGGGGAAATATTTGCTTCACAAGCCCCAAACTAACTACGTTTGCCCATTGTATTAATTTTTAAACTTCCGGTGACTTGTTGCCCTAATATGTCGAGAAAGAAGCAAGAAAGTTATGTATCAGTGGCTCTCTTTTAGGGTGAGAAAAATCCTTACCTAAAATAAAAGCACTTTATTCTGTAACGACCTGGTGGAGTCGGAACAACAATGGGAGGGGAGCATTTGAATTCTCAGACTTCTTTTTTGTTGTAAACGGGAACTGCAGTAACAATAAGCATCAAAAGAAACTGTTCCAGAAGCTATTATGGTAACTTTTATTTTAACAATTCATGTGTATAATTCACATCTATATTTTTCAAGTTTTTAATTCACAAGAGAGGTTCAGGTCATCCTCCATATCTGCGGGTTCATTATCCACTGTTTCAGTTACCCACGGGTCTAAAAAAATTCAATAAAAAATCCTGAAATACTTATTATATATATTTCTATGGCGCACTACCAGAGCTGGCCACTAGTGGCCACTGTCTGCAATATAAAATGTAGGGTTCACTGTTATCTCTGGTTTCAGGTACTGTATCTAGGATAGGTCTCAGAACATATCCTCCGCTGGTATGGGGGGGAGGACGACCTGCACTATGTCATTAATTACCATGACCACCTTTTGGCATGGTTCAAGTTGTATCCAGATGGCCCCAGACACGTGCTTATCTTTGTCCTACTTACTAGCAATCACGCCCAAATTTTTTCTCCATTACCCACCAGAGCTTGCTGGGCGGGAGAGGGACAGTTGCACTTTCTGAAAAAAAAGATTGGGGTGGCTGGACTTAAGCCTGTGATTCTCCCCTCCATGGTCTCTCCATACCTGCTGTTTTCCACTCAGCTGGTGGAAAGCTGAGGAAGAAACACAGTTGGAGTGTTGACATGAGTAGTGGTCAGGAGATCGCAATTGTGATGATGGGGGATGTATAATTGGTAGGTGAAAGGCTGTTCTTCACTGCTTTTCCTTTTAAACCCACCCTAACTCTACACCATCGTTGGACGGCAAAGCACAAGTCATGCATCCTACAGTTCCGGCAGCTTCTAGACGGTTCTGCTGACGTGAAGCCAAGAAGATGCAAGAAAAGCTTCCAAGTTTTCATGGCCAGCTAGAGATATTCCAGACGGTCTTTCCTTTCTAACTGCCCCCCATTCCCCTAGCAGACCATTGGTAGCTCCGTTGCTCAACAAGAGTTAACATCCTTTTCAGAAAGTGGTGCTTTGCTTTTAAAATTAAGATCAGTTTAAATGATTCCAGAGCCATGAGCTGACTTGATTTCTGTTGTGTGGGCCTTGATCGATGATCCTGTTTATGGTGAGTCGCTAAAACCCGCTGCCATCCCTTCCCTGCTTGATTAATATTGTGGCTGTAATCTCGTGGAGTGGTGTACTTTTTTCCCAGGTCAGAGGAGAGAAATCCACTTTTGCACTAGAAGAAATAGCCTACAAGACTTGTGCTTATTGCCCTAAAACTGGAGCAGGGCAGGCATGGTCTTACAAATCTCCTTTGATCTATGGATTTTTGCATCTTCTTATCCTCTAGGAAATTATATAAGCAGTTCTAGGTGATTGTTGGGCTAATTTGGCAAAGAGTTTTCCACTACAGATAGGGGACTGCAGTGGCTTAGTGGTTAAGATGCTGAATTTGACAACTGGAAGTTCGGCAGCTTAGCAGTTTGAGACCTGAGTGCTGCACGATGGAGTGAGCTCCTATCTCTGTCCCAGATCCTGCCAGCTTAGCAGTTTGAAAGCAAAAAATTGCAAGTAGATAAATAGGTACCACTTTGGAGGAAAGGTAAACAGCTTTCCATCTAGTCATGCCTGCCGCATGTCCAAGGAAACGTCTGCAAATGCTATAAATGGAGATAAGCACCAAACCCTCAAGTCAGATATGACTGGCTTTTGAGCAAGGGAAACCTTTACCTTTCCAATACGGTGATTTCGAATCAACACATCCCCAAGTCACTTTTTATTCAAATTGTAAGTTTTAATTAACGCTCCCCAACCACTGTGTTTAACAGGACAGTGGTTCTCTTACGAGGTTGCTGTTCGGGCTGTGATAAGATGGACTATTTTGAATGCCCCAAAATGTGCTGTCGGTGCAGAAGACTAAATTTAAATCTCAGCTCACTTGATTACTCCCAACAGAATGTATGGCAACCAGATAAATTCTTATTTCAGGGCTCTGCTTTTTCCAATTCACACACGAAGGAAACTGGAGAACAGGCCCACGTGTAACAGTCATCCTGTCTTGTTAGCAGCTTATAAAAGCAACTGTTTCCCGTTTGCTGAAAGAGCCTCCCCGAAGATGGTGGTAGTTTTGAACCACAATCAGGTGTACCATAGTAACGGCAACCTTGTGTTGCTGGCTAATCTTTCTCACACTAGGTCGGGTGAAAGGAACTGCAGAATGAACTCACCAAAAAGTGCTTTCATTTTGGCAGTTTCACATCTGGCTTGGACACGGAAGAAGAAACGTAAATAAAACTGAATTTTCTTGACCCAAATGTGAGGATCTTCCTTCTCTGGAATGCCGCTCTGTGTTTAATTACCGGCCCTCTGTTCCTCTTGGCTTTATTTTGGGTCCGAATTAAGATAAATGAAACTGTAATATTTAGATATTTTCCTCCTGTTTTATCTATCAAAAAAGATGAGGGAAAGAAACGGGCATTGCACCACCGAATGTTTAAATGCAGGCAGTACAAAACAGACATGGGGAAGGGTTGAAGGAAGATGAGAACCCAGTAGCAAGAAGTCAGGTGGGACACACGTGAGACGATCACATCTTCGTTAGTCGTAAAACGTTGAGCCTCACAGGAAGAAAAGTGGCTCCTGAGGCATACGGGATCTCTCGGAGGACACCTTCCCATTTCTTCCCTTCCTCGTCGTACCTGTGACAGTTTGGGAATGAAAGAAGACGAGGGATGAATAGGCTTCTACTGCTATCTCCATTGTTGCCATGGTGACTTAGTGGTTAAGATGATGAGCTTGAAGGTCAACAGATTAGCAATTTGAGACCTAAGTGCTGCTCAATGGAGTGAGCACCCATATGTCACAGCTCCTGCCAACCTAGCTCTTTGAAAACAAGAAATTGCAAGAAGATAAATAGGTACCACTTTGGCAGGAAAAGTAACAGCATTCCATGGGCTCCAGTGTTTAGTCACACCTGCCACATGACCACGGAGATGTCTGCAGATGCAGACAGCACTAAAGCTGGCTGTAAGCAGAGATGAGCACCACCTCCTAGAGTCAGGCACGTCTGGCTTTCAAGCAAGAGATACCTTTAATATATTCATCGTTGGCTGGATAGCTTGGTGAGTTAAATGTCTGGCTGCTGAGTCAGAGTTTGGGAGTTCAGTTCCCAACTCTGCACCCCAGAAGAGCCAGCCTGTATAGCCTTGGACCAGCTGCATAGAGGAAGGGAATGCTGAACCGATTCTGAGTACTCTGTATCTAAAAAACCCTGGAAAACATAATTGGAATTGACCTGGTAACACACAATATCCATTGGTTCAAAAGCTGAAGATCTTTGCAAAAGGTTTGGAACCTCTTTTCGTGCAAGTTCCGCATTTACTGAGCCAAAGGTGGGATCCAAAATACTTGTGTATTTTAATTCAGAGCTCTTCCTGCCGCCTTTATGGTCTTTTTAAACAAGCAAAAATCAGTGTGAAACATTCCTTACCTCCAGACGTCGTTGAGCTCCGTCGGCACCAGTTCTCCTGATTCTGTCTCGACAGTGGCAAACCCTCCGAGGACGTAGAGTGTACCAGCCAGGCTTACCAGGCTGACAGAACTACGTTCTTGGGGGAATTCAGCGAAGGCTTCCCATCTACCAAAGATCAGGGATGTTAGAATACAGAACACCCTATGAGACACTTCTCTATGCTAATCATCCAGACAAACAGAAGTCATAGATCTGGCTGAGATGGAATTCTGTCTTTAATGGTGAGCATGGACAGAGAAAAAGAAGAACAATTGATTCAGAATTCCTCTTGACACTCTGTGTGATAACATACTCCAGGTCTGGTCAATTAGCTTTTGCAGTGGGTTCCGTCCCAGAATTTTATGTTCCCTAAATTTGGCCAACCTAGCAGTTTGAAAGCAAGACATTGCAAGTAGATAAATAGGTACCACTTTGGTGGAGAAGGTAACAACATTCCATTTGCTCTGGCATCTAGTCATGCCTGCCACATGACCACAGAGACATCTGCAGAGGGAGATAGTGTTGGCCCTAGCTGTACATGGAGATGTGCACTACCTCCTAGAGTTGGAGATGACTGGCTTTTGAGCAAGGAGACCTACATTTTGCTGATCGGGGGGGGGGGGCAGACACATTGGGGTGACCCAGCCACATTGCATCCCTAGCGGTAGCTGCCTTGTTGCGTGTCTGTATGAGGAGCTATTCAGAGAGGCATATTGATCTCTTGTGTGTCTGTTTGCCACTCCAAAGTTCTTGGTGTCACAGCTAGAACAATATGCAGTGATACATCTTTTACTGGTGAGACCATTCCCTGCCTACTTCCAGAAGCAGGTAGCAGATGATATCACCTTGCATATCAAAAAGTCCTAGTGCTTTGGTCTGGTGGGTCCTGGCTCCACTACATTGAGTGTTTAGTGCACTGCAAAATGCTGTATGTTTGAAGCAGGGTCCCCGTCTGTTCACCACTATTTTTGTACATGCACTGAGTGATGGCCAACCTTGGCACTCCAGGTGTTCTTGAACTTCAATTCCCAGAAGCCCTGGTCAGTAGGAGTGCTGACTTGGGCTTCTGATAAGTCCAAGAACACTTGGAGTGCCAAGGTTCGCCATCACCGATTGACCGAGGGGGGGGGGCATCTACTGCTACGTAAGTAGTTAGGATGCAAAGGACTAAGTCACATACTTATTGGTTGCAATGTTGTAAACTTCCACCGAGTTGGTCAAGCCCGAGTCGGTCACTCCTGCCACGACATAAATTTTGCCCTTGTGTATGGTCGATCCAAAGAGCGAACGGGCCGTTTTCATGGGCGCCAGCTCCTTCCACTCAAACTTCTTTGGGTTGTAGACAAGGAGTGTGTTCAGGCACTTTCTGGAAGAAGGAAGAATGGGGGTTAGGGGTGGAGAGTTGGATTATACAACGAGGGATCTTCTAAAGTTCATGTAGGAACGGCTGCTGCTGCTGCTAGCTTAACGTCAAAGACAGCTCAGACTTTCTAGCTTTTCCTTGACTGCCCCATGCAGTAGCTTCAAATATCCTCTGTTGCTGTGAAGTATTTACACAATGGGGACAGAACCTGGAAAGGAGGACTTTACCATTTCCATTATTAATAACTGTTCTGTTATTCTCAAGACAACGAACTTGACGACTGAAAGGTCAGCAGGTCAGCAGTTTGAGACCCCAGTGCTGCGAGACAGAGTGAGTGCCCAGCTCCTTCTAACCTAGCAGTTTGAAAGCCAGAAATTGCAATTAGATAAAGAGGTACCGCTTCAGCAGGAAAGGTAATGGCATTCCATGCGTTCTGGCATCTAGCCATGCCTACCAAATGGCCACAAAAACATCTGCAGGTGCAGACAGCGCTGGCTCTGTGGCTGCAAACAGAGATGCGTACCACCTCCTAGCGTCAGGCATGACCGGCTTTTGAGTAAGCGAGACCTTTGCCTATAAGTGAGGGTGGGAAACTTAAGGGTTCAGGGCCAAATCTGGCCCACTGGGGTTTGCCAGCCAACCCTTCCTGAGTCTACCACCCCAACTTCTGTACATGTTTCTCTCATTCCAGAAGACAAAAGCACCATTCCTCAGTTTTGCATACTGTCAATAAGAACCTTAAAGTAGCATATGCTACTATACGATGCACAGGTATCCTCAATACACCCTCTAAATGCAGCCCCACGACAAGATTCCTTGGAAATGGATTTGGAACTAAAAAACGATTCCTGACGCTTAATCTACAGGCACAGATACGAGATCATTCCTATAGCCGAGAGTTTGGAAGAGTTACATTTTTAGGTTACAACCACTACCATGTCAAAGCTACTCACTCTTTATTTTTTAACCATCATGGGAAAGGTCCGTTTTTTTAGCTACATCTCTAAGAATTTCCCAACCAACCTTTATATTGGTAAAGGTTGCCCTTGCTCAAAGGCCAGTTGTATCCAACTCTAGGGTTTGGTGCTCATATCCGTTTACAGCCAAAGAGCCAGCGTTGTCTGTGTCTGTAGATGTTTTCGTGGACATGTGGCAGGCCCGACTAGACCCTTGAGTGCATGGAATGCTGTTACCCTCCCACTGAAGTGGCACCTATTTATCTACTTCCAGTTTCTTGCTTTCGAACTGCTAGATTGGCAGGAGCTGGGACAGAGATGGGAGCTCAGTACTTGGGTCTCAGACTGCTGATCTGCTGACCTTCCAGTCATCAAATTCAGTGTCTTGAGCACTAAGCCACTGCCAATAAAACTCTACTTCTCTCACATCAGCCAAATCCTTATTATTCCCTAGGACAAGGGCTCACAACCTTTTCAAGCAAGGGGGTGGATCACGCCTTCTTAGTCAGTTTGGAAGTCCGGGTGGCCATTTTGTCCTGCCTGCACGATGGGGTGTGTGTGGCTATTTTGTCCCAACAGCTTCAAAGGGGTTGCCATTTTGTTTCTTGCATGGCCTTGGAGGGGGTGGGGGTCCACATGAAATGGTGCTATGGGCCAGATCTGGCCCACAAGCCTTGGGTTGGGAACCCCTGCCATAGGACTTCATGGCAAAACAGCAAAAGTTGGGAGCCTCCACCCCTTCAACTGCATCTTATTCTCTTGCTTTAAGTGTACAGCAATCAGTCGGTGCCGCCAGTTCCGCCCGAACTCTACCAACTTACTTATCGCTTCCTTTGCCTCCGATGACGTACAAGAGGTCGTCATGGGATACCACACCGTGGCCATAGACAGCGTAAGGGATGGGATCTGATTCACCCCATTTAAAGGACCTAATGGACAGAAGAACAATATCGTGTCAACAGATATGAATGTGGTCATAGAAACAAATGCTTCCAAATGGTCTGGTGGTGATGACTGGCAACTATTTTTCTCATGGACTATTGCTTGCCTTTTGATCAGCTTAATTCTTATTTTGGGGGTGGGGGACAGAATCCACCCCCCACCCCCTGGCTATCCTCCCAGCAGACTTTAGTGGCCAGCACAAATGTATTTTTGGAGCTGTGACAGACAAGGAGTTTTCTGGCAAGGCACTTACAGCCGGTCGTAGCACAGGACAGAATCCAAGGTTTGCTCTCCTTCCTTCAGTTCTTTCCCACCCACCACAAAGATGGCGTTCTCTGCTTCGCCAAGGCCAAACAGGCAGCGTGGAGATGGGAGGGGGGGCATCCCAAGCCAATCTGCGTCCAGGTGGTCATACTGCAAAAGAAGCATAAGGAAGAGAGGGGGGACATGACTCACCCCAAACCATGGAGCAAGGTTGGAAAGGAAGAAACACAAGAAGACAAATAGCAATACTATTTGTTGAAAAATCAGCCTAATTGTGTTCTGTAGTTTGGATTCAGACACATCTTTAGGCAATACATCATTGTAACTTGAATGATAGTCAGTTTAAATCTCATTAATTTCCATTATTTTAAAAAAGTTTTCCCCTGGGTGGAATTTTTGTTATTCTAAAACAGGGGGTTGCAACCTATGGCCCATGGGCCGCATCTGGCCTGTGGCACCAAATAATCCGGTTCCAGCCATCCCTGCCACCACACTGCAATCACTGCAGATTCATTTACAGCCATGTAAATGCATTTATGCAGCCGTAAATGAGTCCACGTCTATCATAAACACGTTTGCTGCAGCCGTAAATGAGTCCGTGCCCGTCGTAAATACATCTACAACAGCCACAGACACGTTTTACGGCACCAGTCCAGCCGGTATGATCCGGCCTGCGGCTGGAAAACATTGAGAACCCCTGTTCAAAAAGCACTGAATTCTGCCTTGAACTTACTAGTCTTTTTCCTTAATTTGTCTTCTACACTACAATGCTTTACCCCAATGGTTTTTCCAATGTCTTTCAGTCTTTGCTGAAAGCATATGTAGGATTGGTGGAAGAGTTTCTCAAATATGCTATAAACATTATTATGGGTGAACATAAATTCTCAAATTATTATATCAACATTTCACCAAAGTAAGGACATGCTTGGTTGTGAGCTTCCCAGAGTCACAGAACCACAGGTCAAAATCCTAATACAGTAGTTGTACACGAGTGAAAGATGAATTACAGGTACAGTATATAAGTTTTGGAGCATATTGCTACACGTTGCAAAGTCAACACAAGCATTACTTGTCACTTGCTGAGATGTGGGACTCAGTACACAATGAGAAACGTCTACGCTGACTTCTTAACTTGCACCTGTTCACCACCAAAAGTTGCACCACTTACATTAATCTTGGGATAAAATGACAACAGGATTTTGGCCTTAGAAGTGGAAAGCGTTGAGAAGGTTGTCTAGTCCAGTGATCCCCAACCTTGGGTACTATGAGAGCCTCATTAGAGCACCCAGTGTCTAAGGAGGGGCCACATCTTAAGTCAACATGCAACATAATTATTAAAACGTTGATTTGGATCAAAAGTAAACATTCAGAGGTCAATGAAGAAATGTGATTGTTACAGGTATCTGAGCAATGTTGGCTAGCAAAGCAACCAGAATGGTCAATAGGATGAGACCAAGAAGATGTCGACAGAAGGGAGCAGGGAGACCAGAAGAAGCATTGTTGCTATTGTTAATTTTTTAAGCGGGTTGGAGGCTGTCCACAACTATCAAGAAAAATCAGGATACTAGCCTAGATGGGCCATTTTATCACACCCAGATGAGCTTCCCTAATGTTTGAGGCCAGATGCTGGGCAGAAATGGAAGGAAGATATTGGCCACCTTAATTCCCTGCACATCAAGTTCTTAGAGACATCTGGTGGTCCCTTGTTGGAAAACAGAATGCTGAGCTAGATTAACTCTTTGATCCCACTGGGCAATGTTTCCATTTTAAATGAATTAATCAAAAGTGATGGCAAGTGTGGATGGCACACAATATAAATGTTCAACACCCACCACCACCAGTTGGTACTGGGAGACAAGACAGATGGAAACAGGACTTGACTGAACCTGTTGGACCGAAACCACACCAAAAGAGAAAGGGGGTCATTCCAAATAGAGACTAATGGGGTTTTCACCCCCAAGGAGTACAGTAGACAGAGGAGAAATGCACCTGATACCTGCAGGAAATAGGAGTTCATGGGATCCTCTTTATCATCCTCATTGTAGTAAAGTCCACCTGCTATGAAGACCTGGTTCTCACGGGTGACCAGGCTCACGTGGTTCTTTGGGATCTGAGAGGAGAGGGAGGCATAATAGCATTCGTTGCCACTCGGATCGTAGGCCACCGCCCCAGAGTCACTGACCATGAAAATAAGATCTTTAAGGAACATCCCAAAGCGCATTGTATCATTTAAGATCCCTGGCAAGATGTCCTCCTCCTCTTCTTCTTCTTTCCCACCACCTTCTCCTTCTACCCCTCCATTAATGACATTGTCCCCAGGCTTTTTCTCCACTTTCTTCTTTGCCTTTTTCACCACTGTGATTTTCCCCTGCAGGGCATCCTTCACCATCTTCAACTTCTTGAGCAACTCGGGGTTGGACTTGATCAAAGTGTGCTCCTCCACGTGATCTCTGATATAATCTTTGTCCATGAGGCGGAAACGGATGCTCTCAAAGACCACTGGCAGAGCCTGAGCCCGGCTCTCCTGGTCCTTAGTGGTGGCCCATTTCATCACGACTTCAAAGACCAACTCTTCCTTCTCGATGTTAAGGGAATCACTGGAGATGATGGCAATGAGCTCATCCGGAGAGAGCTGGAGGAACTCTTCATCTCGGGAGATCATGGAGAAGCGGTCACAGATGAAGTCCCTGGCCGCCACTGCCAGCCGGGCACAATCCAACATCAGACCCAACCTGAAAATGGCCAAGCAGTTGCTGAGACACAGCCTCTTCTGAAGGAAGGAGACACAAACAGTGAAAATGGAAGGGATCTGGAACATGTTGGCCACCGAGAAGATGTCTTGGACGTTCTGCTCTGTGATCTCCAGCTCTGAGGTGTAGATGTAGTGGAGAATCTTCCCCATGACATCCGGGTCAACGTCCTCTAAGCTGATCTCCTTCGTCTTGCTCTCTTCCATGTCCGAGAGGAACATGGCCCTGAAGTAGGGGCTACAGGCTGCAAGAACCAGACGGTGACAGGGGAAGGTCTTCCCTTTCACCTTCAAAACACAGTCCAGGAACTTGTTGTGGTCCAGCAAATCCTTGAGCCCATCCTGGAGAAGGGTTTGCTGGTACAGACGCAACTCTTCCACTTGATCTAAGGGCAAAGCCATGGCTGAAAAAGTCCTCGATGGTTTCTTCCCCTCTTGATTTGATCAACCCAAGCGTCTCAAAGAGTCCTCCTTTGACTCTAGATGGAGCAGAGAGCAAGAGGATGAGAGCGGAGCTTCTGCTACAGCTGGTGAAGTGTCTCAGTTTCCACAGCAAGAGAGGGTTTCGTGTAAATATATATACGTATATATAGCTGCAGCCTTACGAAGCTTAGGGAATCCATTTGGGAGCATGTGTAAGCCGATCACCTTTTAATATGACAAACTGGCTGTCGGGGGAGGGGGGAATGCCACCCTTGCTAAAGGGTGGGGGACGACACTAGAAGGCTGGAGAACAGCTGTAAGTGTAATTCTAGATCCGTGGCAGACGCAGTCGTGACGAACCTAGCAAGAGGTCTTTTCCTGACGAGCATTTACCCAAAAGACTCACCGGCTCTGCTTTAGGAAGAATAAGTGAGGGGGGAGGGAAGCCCCCCAAATCATCCTTAGGATGACTTCGCCCCCCACCTCTGCCACACGTGCTCATCCACAGATGCCAGGACCCTGCTCTTGCCTTCTAAATCCAGAGCAAGGCTTAATGGGCTAAAAATAGCCTCCAAAGTCAGAACTGAATACGCAGCAGTGGAGAAATACTTCTGATCTGATTTGCGACTGAACAAAATCTCTCCATGCTGTAGTAGATGCTACTGATCTCTGGCTGTTGCCTCTCAAAATGCCACATTGTGTAATGCCACAATGTTTGTCTTGTGTCTGTCTACTAACCATTTGCAACTCAACAGGGCCAAACTTCACAGCAAAGCTAAAACAACCAGGGAGGTTCTGTTATGACCAGTGGTGGGCACCAGCAGGTTCGGACCAGTTCGCTAGAACCGGCAGTAGAAATTCTGGCTGGCTCTTCCCATCCAAAGTTTGAAATAAAGTAGTCCCAATTCGGGTGCAATGCAGGGCTTCCCCCCTGGCCATGCCCACCATGCTATGCCCACAGTGTGGTGGTGACAATTTTTTGAGCCCACCACTGGTTATGACCAGTTGTAAAAAAGGCAGGTTGATTTGTATGCTTATCTGTTATGGTAGCCAACCACCTGATGTGTATACATTGATGCCATGAAGTCTCACTCCTATGTCTGACAAAGTGGACTTGATCTACGAAAGCTCACGTTAAAATACAGCAGTTAGTCTTTAAAGTGTTTTGTTTACTCTCTGATGCATGCACAGACTAACACGGGTACCATTTCAAAAACTCCCTCTTAAAACAGTTTTGTCTGTTTTGATTTATTCGTATGATTTATTCTTGCATCTTTCGCTTCTCCAGCATACTCCTATGGTCCAAGGGACTGGGTAGCTTTGTGGGGTAAAGGTTTATCAGAGTTATGATCTCTTTTATAATATATATTTTAAAAGCTTATACATGTTGAACAGATATAAATAAGTTTTGAGGAGGGGGCAGTGGGCTGTGAACCACATCTGTACATAAGTGCTACAGCAGTGATGGCGAACCTTGGCACTCCAGGTGTCCTTGGACTTCAATTACCAGAAGCCAAGTCAGCACTCCTGCTGATCAGGGCTTCTGGGAATTGAAGTTCAAGAACACCTGGAGTGCCAAGGTTTGCCATCACTGCACTACGGTATTCCAGGAGCAACAGCTGCCAAGTCGAAGATGAAGTCTACTTTTTCCAACATGCATCAAAACCTGGATCAAGAACCATGATAAGGGAAATGATGGTTTCCTACTATCAAAACATTTCCCCTCCAGGCATAGAGTTACTTCAGAGCTCCCCATGCTCATGAAACCAGCCTACAAATGAAGCCTCCCCTTTCTTCCCAATGACAAAATATATTATAAGTAGTGGCTAAGTGGTTAAGATGCTGAATTTGGCAGGTCAGCAATTTAAGACCCGAGTGCTTCATGGCGGAGTGAGCACCCATCTCTGTCCCAGCTCTTGCCATCCTAGCAGTTTGAAAGCAAGAAATTGCAAGTAGATAAACAGGGACCACATTGGTGAGAAGGTAAACAGCGTTCCATGCACTCTGGTGTTTAGTCATGTCTGCCACATGATCACAGAAATGTCTCCAGATTCAGACAGCGCTGGCGCTTTGGCTATAAACAGAGATGAGCACTCAACCCTTGACTTAGATATGACATTCTTTTGAGCAAGGATGACTCTTACCTTTACCTTTCATTAGTACTGAATCAGGAAACATTTTGCTTTTTGTGCCATTAATTCAGTTAAATGCTTATCCCTAGGCATTTTCCTGTTCTTCCCAAACTTGGTGCCGTCCTGACACAATGAATCACAAACCAGATCATCCCAACTAGTAGCTATTTAAGGAGACTTGTAACTTCTCCTTACCAAGATGGAGAAAGATCACATCTGGATGACTCCAGTCTGCTGATGGCCAATAACAGATTGATTCTAATCAGTTGAGGTCACATCTGTAGTCCAGAGGTGAGGATCCACAATTGTGAATCACCCTGGGTCCCTTCGGGGAGGAGGGCGATAAACAAATTTAAATAAATAAATTAAATTGTTTCATGGCATACCCAGGAATTGTTGGATTTTGTTTCCTTTGGACCACAGATTCCAGCAACTCCCTCATTGCATAACTATACAAACATATTGGGGGTGGGTTTTTTTTTTTTTGAATGAATTTGACAGAGTTTTTCAGAGCTCTGGTTTTTTCTTTTTCATGTTCTGTCTACAGGTGAAACTCTGTGTAAGCAACAGATGCAGTTGGTAATCCAGAGCTGTGCTTGGTCCCCCCCCTCCCCCCAGAAACACCGGTTTACAAACAAGGCATGGTCTGGCCCTAAACCACCCTCTTAATCCTCCTTGTTTCTGTGGATTATATTTCCCCATCTGTAGTAATTTGCCTCTTTCCAGGGAGATTTACCATTTAACTGGCTCTTTGACCTGTCAAAAAGGGCCAGAGCCCCCTGACCTTGACCTATTAACTTCTACTGGCTTGTCTTCTGAACAATCCCAAAATGACAAATAAGACCAGAAGAAAGTACCGTGAAATGGCCCAGCTCTCTCCAATGTTATTCAAGATTTTAAAAATAAGAAAATAAATTGTTCATCTAAAATTTTCCCGATCAGAAATCGTTTTCAAAAAACAGATTGAAGTAGGTAAGAACAGATGAAAAACCAAATGCGACCTCAGTTTCTGAATGCAGTTGGATTCTCCCTTCCCTCTGCCAAATAAATGACTACGGAATAGTTTGGGGGAAAAAAGTTACCTCTACCACACCTTCACTGATTTATCTTTTATTCTATAGACATTAAGTGTTGAGATTCTGCTGCATTCAGACAGACCAAGGGCACCTTGCTTCTTCCAGGATGCCACAACCAAGCATGGCACAACAATAAGTTATGCATATAAGCATGGAAGGCTGTGCATATTTGCTTGGAATGAATAGTAGCTCTATTAATAAGACCCACGGAGTCCAATAAGAGGGTCAAATACCAGGTACCTCCCTGTATTAGAGAGGACAGCACAGTGAACTATACTGAATTGAATGGGATTTGCTGTTGAACAGACACTTATAAGGTGATACTAAGGTTACAGTCCTACAAATGTTTGTTAGGGAGTAACGTATGCTGAACGAGTGGGACTCCCTTTCAAATAAATGTGAGCAGAATTGTTTTGTAAGGGCCCTAAGCTGCATTCTTATCTCTTGCCTTGGAGCATGCTTCAGCAAACAGAACAGGACTCATTTCTGAACAAAGCATATTTTTAAGAGGGGCAAAATGCACTTGATTTAATGGTTTAGGTGCCACCAAAATTCAAATGCACAGAGTGAATTTGATCTAAATATCTTCTTTCCTTCTTTGACCCTGAATCAACGTAACCCTAATTTGGCTTCACTTGGTGCTAGTATTGTTTTAGCCTTCAGCATTCACAACTTCAATGAAGATACTAAGCTTTTGAGATGAGAACTTTGTCCATCATCCGACTCTTATTTAGAATCTTGCTCTCAACATTGAGCACATCACTCAATTGTATCTAACTTTAGATTCCTGTGTAATGTTCTGGGAACTCCATCTCCCTGTTTAAATTTAGCTTTATTGTGGACAGCCTGTCTAGTCTCTGAGAGAGGGGTATGGAATCCACTTATCATCATTCTGCTGTCATGGATGTGTCATGTAGACTTTTTGCTTCAAAGATTGAGGCAGGATGGCTCAGTTTCCCCTTGATGAAGATGACCAGGAACCTGAGTCACAGAAAATGCTTGGAAGAGGTTGAGCCTTGGCAGCAGTCTTCAGCTTCATCATCAGGGCTTCGGTGGCTCAGTGGTTAAAAAGCTCATCTTGTTAGATGGAATGCTGGCAAGTCGGCAGTTCAAGACCTGGGTACTGCATGACGGACTGAGTGCTCGTCTCTGTCCCAGCTCTTGGTGACATGAAAGGAACCTCATTTGGGCATTCCCTGAACGGAGTTTCTTCCACAAAAATCCTTTCAACCCAGAATAATTTCTGACACAAAATTATTACTATAATGTAAAGAAAGCAATTTATGGGATTTGCATTCGGGTCTTTTAAAAAGGCAATCTGGGTCTTTTCAACTGTCCCCAGTAAACCTCTTGGCATTGCCCCTCCACAAGTCCATCAAGAAGTGTCTGCTCTTTACAACCCTGTTTGTAAACCCTAGCCTGTGGATCCCTTTAGAACAGTGTTTCCCAACCTTTGGTTCTTAGACTTCAATTCCCAGAACCCTAAGTCAGTCCATTGGCTTATCAGTGCTTTTGGGAATTGACTTAGGCTTCTGGGAATTGAAGTCCAAAACCCAAAGGTTAGGAAACACTGCTTTGGAATGTATATTCCCCACAATCAAACCGTTTGCCCCACTAACAATGGGATGTCCTCTGAGCGACATGCTTCGGCCATCAGACTTGACATGGACACCCACAATAAATTCCTATTGCAATCCCAATTACTATTCCTATTCCAACCACAAAAAAAGGAATACGAGTGAACATTCTGTGGCAGATAAAAGACATTTTCTGCCACGAGAAGGAGCTAATTGGCTATCGTCATGGCAATAGTCTTCCTGTTCTTAACTCCTTGGGTCAGTTCCTCAAAGGTCACACCACACCATTCTCTCAGGGGCTTCAGCCTACTTACTGAATGTTTTGGAGCAACAACCTTTGGGGAACAATGTAGTGACAGTTTACTTGTGCCTCTAATTTGTGACTCTACAAGTGAATCAGTTTTTCTTTACAACTTACAGAAGTCTTCAGTCACTATGTATTCTAAAGTGAAGTGTTCTGGATTCACAATAACTTCATTAGGTACTTCAAGTTTTATAGAAAGTATTCTTTTATTTAAACTGGAAAAGGGTTTTATTGCACAAGTGAATTTGCACACAGCCACTGCATTCGTGTCTTGGCTGGCAGCATGTGGCACTCAGGACTGAGCGGTTGGCCTGTTTGGCTTGGTGGAAGGACCCCAAGTGGGGCAGATGCCATTTTGAAAGCCACCCTTCTTGGGTCTGTCACTCTGCCTTTTCCTTCTCTCTCGCCTCTTCTTCTTCTTGCATGGCCAACGTGCGTTCTCTTTCCTTGATCAGTTGCACCCCACAGTAAGTGATGAGCCAGATGGAGAGCGTGCTGAGGGGGAAACCTGAGAAGGAGGGAGAGGGAGAGGCGATCAGCGGGGTACGAGGGCAGACATTTCATAGCTGGACCCAGTCAGGCCAGCTCTGTCTCTTGAGACATGGGAAGGAGACCAGAGTACAGCAGGATGAATGAGAAATTCAGTTGAGCCTATCATTAGAGCTGAAAGGCCAGTGAATGTTGGAGAGAGGTGACTAAGGTTGTCTCTACAGTTTACAAAATCAGACATCAATGGGAATCATTGGATTAAATTATGAAGACCAGTCACCAGACAAAACAAGTAAATTTGCAAAGTCCAGAAGAGAAAAGAAACTTCAGCGGTGACACTCAGATGGTTTCATTAGTCAAGGTTTTTCCTCTTATGATCATAGGCTATCTATAATAGCTGGACCTGCCCTAAGCTTATCTAAGACAAAAAACTGAAATAGTTTACTATGTTGTCTCCTTTCCTCATGAAGTCCTGGTTGGGGTAGTTCTATGAGAAACTCCATGGGATCAGCAACCATTACAAGAATACAGTCTTGGAGGCATTATGACAATTAAATAGGCATGATCCTGATATACTGTATTTGTTGACATATAAAATGCACTGGATTATAAAACACACCACATTATTACCAAAATAGCCCACTTTAGGCCACTATATACAGTACGAGACACACTCCATTTTTCCAGTGTGTTTTAAGGGGAGGGGGAGTGAGTCTTATATGCCAGCAAATAGTGTAGGTTTTGAATTTTAGGCATCCACTTGAAACTGTCAAGACTGTTCCTAAAGCCAGCTTTAAATTTTCTAAATTCAGTAATCTTAAAAGCAATAAATCCTAACTAGGCAGACAAAGTCAAGCCATCACAGATATGACCATGGAAACCATGGAGTGGACAGAAAGAGCCTCCACAAAGATTGTGGTATTTTTGAATCACAATCGGGTGTACCCTGGTAATGGAAACCTTGTGTTGCTGGCTAATCTTTCTCACACTAGGTCAGGCAAAAGGACCTATGGAATAAACTCATCAACAGGTGCCTTCATTTTTGCAGTTTCACATCTGGCCTAGATACAGAAGAAGATAGAAACCTTCAGTCAAATTTTACCTGGAGCTAAAATTAAGAAAGTTGCTATTATCTTTCAAACCCCTGTCTATTATATAACGTTGGCCTGCCCTATAGGGTTGTTGTATTGTGACTATTTAGATGGTTTATAATTGTTCTTAGCTGTGCCATTGAACTATATCATGCCCTAAGATCTTTGGATATACAGTGGAGAGGGAATATTTAAATAAACCAACATAATTAAGCATACCACTGAAGTGGGTAAAGATCTCATAAAAGGTCAAGGATGTGGCATATGGCAAGTGAGACAGAGTGGAGCTTGAGATGTCCTGGAAGAAGCAGGCTTTGAATTTCATTGATTGATTTCAAATAACTAGGCCAGCTGTCAGCCGTAGGTCTGCAGGGAGACTGGCATTTAGGGAAGCCCACAGACACTGCTGTTGTGAAAACCATTTCAAGTCACCTAAACTGTATGGACAGGGATGCCATGGCTTAGTGGTTAAGATGCTGAGCTTGATGACCAGAAGGTCGACAAGGTCAGCAATTTGAGACCCAGGTGCTGCGTGACAGAGTTTGATTCCCATGGTGTGTCTCAGCTCCTGTCAACCTAGCAGTTTGAAAGCAAGAATTTGCAAGTAGATAAACAGGTACCACTTTGGCAGAAAAGGTAACAACAGTCTGTGCACTCTGGCATCTAGTCATGCCTGCCACATGGCTGTGGAAATGTCTGCAAATGCAGACAGCGTTGGCTCTATAGCTGTAAATGGAGATGAGTACCACCCTGTAGAGTTAGACACTACTGGCTTTTGAGCAAGGAGATCTTTACCTTTACCTAAACTGTGTGGATAGCTCATTGAGTTGGGTACTTGACTGCAGAACCAGCAGTTTGATTCTGGAGTTTGATTCTGTACTGTGTTTCACAAGACACAGAGCCAGCCTGTGTAGCTTTCTGCAAGCTACCTGGTTCCAAAGCTCCCCTACAAGAAAGGAATGGCAAGCCACGCCTGAGTCTACCATTTCCTCCTTGTAGAGGCACTTGGGAACACAGGAACCCTTGGCAATTGTTGCTATAAGTCAGAAGTGAGTTGACGGCATGCAGTTCTTAGTAGTTGGGCCACTTGACCGGAGAAGCCCTACCTGTTAGCAGAATCCTTCTGGCAACAAGCACCGCAAAGTCCAGGCTGTTGAGGGCAAGGATATTATAGAGGACGATGGCCCAGAAATTGGCTGCCCCAAAGAAGCCTCTGACCCTTCGGGACATGGCCTCTGACATCGAGGCCTGTAAATGGAGGAGACACGAGATGGGAAACAGGATCGAGAAAGAACGGAGCATTTCTCTCATCTTGCTTCTGCTAAAAGTGTTTGAATTCTAACAGGCTCAAATCCCTGGGCTTGAACAGTAGTTTCCAAAGCTTGAAAAAACAAAGGATGTTCAAGCTACAAGGCCTGTGGTAACCTATCTCTCCAATAATACCAATGTGTGTTTTGGCATGACATCCTACACACCATTATTACTGACAGGTATGTCCATAAACTGTTGATCTCTCCAGACAGACGATCATGTAAATAGAGGAAGTGGTTGTCACAAATGAGTATCATTGTCTTCTCTGTGCCTAAATGGCAGTGCATATATCAGCCACACAACCCAGACAATGTGAGTTCAGGATCAAACTAAAGGGAGGATACCATTGGTGTATCGATATGCTTGAGCTCCCGTTGTCTGTCTGAGCTCCTGCCAACCTAGCAGTTCAAAAGCAAGAAATTGCAAGTAGATACATAGGTACTGTTTCAGTGGAGAAGGAAGCAGCACTCCATGCATTTCAGCGTATAGTCATGCCTGCCACTTGATCACAGAAACATTTTCAGATGCAGATAGCACTGGTGCTCCCACACTTTCACAATCACTGTGTCCAACATCCTTCATTCTGTCTTCCAACAGGCTGAACACCTTTGATAGCTCCTGTAAAACTTAGTCTCAAATGTGGAGCAGAATTTTCATCTACCTACTTTGCCCAAATTGGAGTCATCAACAACTAGAGGTGGGATACTATTCTTGGCCAATTAGGCTCATAATCACTATGGAGGGGTTTATTCATATGCAGATTAGGGGCATCTTATTGACAAAGATCATGGGTCATGTTAGATATGTTCCTCAAATCCACCAACTCAGATGTAGGAAGAGCTTTATGACAGGAGCAAACATTCTTGAGGGTACGCAAGACCAAACCAAATTAGATGGAGGCTCACTGGTCAAGGAACATCATTAAAGGATGACATGGCTAAGGAAGTCAAACCTCCCCTACGTCACTTGGAGGGCTCTGATTAGGCTGAGGGTCAGAGTCCCTGAATGTAAGACCAACAGGCTCAAGTGGGGGCTGCTGGCAGACAACAGCGCATGCAGTGTGAATGTGATGGTCTTCTGGTTACTACCGGAAACGTGTACCAAGTTTGGCCAGTGACAAAGCCAAGAAAGTGGCTTCCTTTTGGCAGTTTAAAGTTTGATCTAGACATGAAAGATGAAGAAGAATGGGTCTTTTGTGGGTCCTGGTGAATCTGTGCCGCAACAATGAACCAAGCCTGGTTGTTACCAGTATTCCTTTTACATGTTCTTATTTTAATACCTGAAGGGGTTTGGGTTAATCTCATTTTCCAGTTTTCATTTGGTTTAGCCCCAAGACTGATGGAAACAGAAGAACAGACGCACACACCTGAGCTACACACCCCTCTCCTAGAGGGTCTCATAAGACATAAAATAAGAGCATCTTACCTCGATGTCGGCAAAGGGCTTCAGCCGAAAGAACTGCTGTACCCACAGCTCAAAATTGAGGCCAAAGCAGTTGCAGACAGACCAAATGTAAACGATCTCACAGGGACCCAGCCAAAGGGTGGTGATGGCGAAAGTGGAGAGGGTGGCCACGAATTCCTTCCAAATGTTGTGGTGGTTTTCACCAAGGTAATCGTAGACATACCTGGCGGGCCAAAATAAAACCCGTCACTTGGTCAAGACGGCTGGGGGTTTCCTTGCTCCAAGGAAGTGAATGCAAACTTTTAGGGGGGCCCTCCCCCTCATTCATCATAGACCACAAGTCATCTGTGGTTTCCCAGTAAGCAAAAGTCTCCCAGGAAAACCCAAAACATGAAAGCAACTTACTTGCAAAGCCAGTCATTGATCCCTCTGTCAAAGTGCCTATGAGACAGAAGCAAATATTAGGGAATCACTGAATTCAGAGTGGGTTACATGCACCACCCCAGGCATTTGGGCAGTTTGGCAAACCACCACCAAACCACCCCCACCCCCACACACAAAGACAAAGATTTAAAATTTGTTTTACTTTTTGCATCAGGTTCTGGGTGATCTAGTCCTCTAATTCCTACCACCCCACCCCATGAGAAAAATAAAAACTAGAAATACCTGTCACCCTTTGTTTGTTTGTTTGTTTAATGGCCCAAACTGGGCATTTTCAGACGTGATGCAGCTCACAATAGAGGCTAGGGTGGGGACAAATATCTGGACTATAAGTCCCTAAGGTTGCTTATTAGATATAATTAATTAATTAATTAATTAAATTTATATTCCGCCCCACTCGCACAGGTGACTCAGGGCGATTACAACCAATATACAATACATAGTTAAAACTCTAACATCTCATTCCTTTAAGTAAAGGAGTAATAGGAATAAAAGGGTAAGTATAAGATGTTAAATAAGATACGGTACTCCTAGATGTCCATGTCACTCCAGCTACAGGTAGGTGGCAGGCAAAAGCTAAGCTAAGTTACACAGAGACTTGGCGGGGTTGCAGGGGGTGGTGTGGTGGTGGTTAGGTATGCATTTAAAGTGTGCCTTCATATAACAGAGACCATGTCTAGAAGAAAGGGGAATTTTGGATTTCTTGGACTACATGTCCCTAACTCTCCATTCTGGGAGTTTAAAGTGATCAATGCACACCTAGAGTCACTTAAATGTGACTCACCTGGAGAAATGGCCCAGCTGGGAAGGCTTCATGGCCTAGCATGGAGGGGTCTAGCTCTGACCTAGCTTCTTGTTCAGAGAGGAAGCTGCCTAATTGCTAGTTAGGAGCTAGCTGACCTCCATTTGTAAATACAGGTTGCCAAAAGATGCAATATTTGTGCAGTGGTGGCCAACCTTGGCACTCCAGATATTCTTGCACTTCAATTCCCAGAAGCCAAAGTCAGCACACCAGCTGATCAGGGCTTCTGGGAATTGAAGTTCAACAACACCTAGAGTGCCAACGTTGGCCACCACTTAACTCTGGAAACAAGCACAGACCCAGGGCCTTCTACTTGATACTTTGGCCTGTTTTTCCATCCCCTTCCCTGGAACAGACTAAGAGATTAAATGGAATGTATAGTGGTCCATCACATCCACAGGTTGGAGGCCAGATGACAAATTGTACCTAGGTTTCTTCCAAAGTTTGTTCCTGAGCTCAGTTTTAGTCTGAATTTTACAAGCGCTGTCCAAAGTGATACCTTCTCTTCCCTAAGGAGCCTCAGTGCTTTGGACAGTTCCTTCAATGATCTGACCAGAATCCAGATGTGGATTGACACCTGCCTTTCCATTACTCCAGAACCTTTCCTTCTGCTGCTTCAGAATTTCCCACCCAGAAGATTATCCTCCACTCGAGGAATTGGCTCATGATGGGAGGAATCTTCTAATCCACAGTAGCAACTCTGGGTACTGAGGGACACTCACGTTTCTGCAAAAACGTAGAGCATGGTGATGCACTTGGGTGGCTGAGGTGGATCCAGGTGATCTAGTCTGGCAATGGTGTTGATAACCCCAAACATCACGGCAGCTTTTACCCAGTCATACACCAGGTTGGAGTAAGCCAAGCCAGCTGTGGATGAGAAGAAGAAGTCCAGCATGTTGAGTTTTGTGAGTACAGGAGCCAGGGAGAGTATGTGTCTAAGTAGAGTGGTGGTTAGATGGCCAATTTAAGTTGGGAGAGAACCAGGTTCAAGTCCCCATCATCTCAAGGAGTTCACTAGGCAACTGTGGACTTATCACTTACTCTTGTCCTGTATGAACAGGAATAAAAGGATGGAAGAATAGTGCAATGTGAAACCATTAGTACAGTGGTGCCCAAACTAAGGCCCTGGGGGGACAGCATGCATGCCAAGAGAGAGGGCTGGGAGTGCCCTCTCTAGCATGCATGCCATAGGTTCGCCACCACTGTAATAGGGTGGGTCACAGCATCAATGGGCAGCAGGTGGCAGACTAGAGGACTTACCTAAAGCCCAGTCTGAGAGGCGGCTTGCAAACTTCATGTCCGAAGGAAGGGTCAGGATATAGAAGAAGTGGAAGAATATGTCCACAGCCACAATGGCCACTAGGTGGGTGAGAGCATGGATGTGGATGTACCACATCTCATAATCTTTCCGCTTCAGCTCACTGACTTGAACCTGTGGCCAAGGAGAGACACAGAAGGGGAGAAGATGAGAAAGTTGCAAAAGAGACTCGTGGAGTTGCATCCAAGTGGCAAAAGAAACTCATGGAGAAGATGATACCCTTGGCCAACTCTGAAGCCCAATCTAACCATGCCTTGAAGCAAATATAGATGGAAAGGAGTGCACTGAACAGCTCCAACTCTGTTGCCTCTTTAACCTTGGAAACATGACTGTCTGAAGAAAAGACACAATCTAAAAGAAGCAGCTTAAATCTGTTTCACATGGAGCACAAGGTCCCCACGGACACCAAGACGGTTCTCCCCTTGTGATGTCTTAGGACGGGGGTTCCCAACCATTTCAAGCTGAGGGCCAGGCCACGCTCTCTCAGTCAGCTTTGAGGGCTGGATGGCCATTTTGTCATGCCTGCATGATGGGGGGAATGGGTCGCCCTTTTGTCCCAATAGCTTCAAATAGGCAGCCATTTTGTTTCCCAAATGCCCTTGGAGGGATGGGGGGCATATGAAATGGCACTGTGGGCCACATCCAGCATGTGGCCCTTAGGTTTGGAACCCCTGTTTCAGGATGTGTCTCTCTTTTGGCCCAACCCTTCTAAGGGCATCACATTGTAGAAGGATCCTGAAGCATTTGATTGTGCAGATTTTCTAAAAACAAAAACAAAAAAAACGACACAGGTAGCCATAGCAATGCCATGACATGCATATCCTGCCCCATAGTGCTTAGAGCACTCTCTGGGTAGTTCACAAGTTAATTAGGATTTTGCCCCTGACATGCTGGGTACTCAGATCTTGGAAGGATGGAGTACTGAATCAACCTTTGCGTCCCAGTCAGGATCAAACTCACAATCTTTTGGCTGCAGTACAGCAGTTTAACCACTGTGCCACCAGGGTAAATGAACAGATGCATTCGAAAGGCGACCCTTGCAAGAGCATTGCATCTCTTCTCTAGGAAAAGCTTTCCCTGCTGGAGTTTTGCCTTAAAAAAAACACACTCAGGGCTAAGGGTATTAATGTCCACCTGCAAAGCTGGGAGGGCAACAGGCAGCTGCCCCTAAGAAAGAACAAACCTAGCATGTACGACGAATGTGTCCCACCTGCTCATGGAATCGGTCAAAAGTCATGACAGGTCCGAAGAAGAAGAAAGGGAGGTAGAAATTGTACTTCAGCAGGGCAAAGATGGAGTAGTTCCCGTCCTCCCTCTCGCAGTTCTCCAGGGCGAAGCTCATAGAGCGCAGGATGCTGAAGCCAGTTCCTCCGTAAAAGAGAACCTCTTGAAGATCAAAAGTCCCTGTTACAAACCCATTCTGGACAAAAGAGAACAGTTACACATATACCTGTCCACCGGTACCATGCTTTTGCTGCGAGAACTAGGTCAAAAGCCAGTTCTGTCTGACTCTAGGGTTCGGTGTTCATCTCTGTTTATAGCCAAAGAGACTGCACTGACAGTGTCTGCAGAAGTTTCCGTGGACATGTGGCAGGCATGATTAGACACTGGAGCGCACGGTGGTACCTACTTATCTACTTATTCCTTTCGAACTGCTAGGTTGGCAAGAGCTGGGACAGAGATGAGAGCTCACTCCATTATGTTTAATCACTAAGCCAACACAGTCCTGCTCTGAGAACGACTGCCTTGTTATCCCAGCTTCGCCCCACAGTCCGTCCACATTGGCCTGGGCCTGAGGAACGCAACCAATCCCCATTTCCAAAGAAGCACCTGGGCGCACAGAGCCCTGCCTACCTGCCAGCTGCTGAAGGGCTCCACCTTGCAGGAAGCCAGGCTGCAGAGTCCGGCTACGAAGCAGAGCCATTTCCGCTTAGCCAGCGCGACGGTGTAGATCAGCAGGCAGTGGGACAAGACGATCAGCAAGTAAGGGCTGCCCATGGTGAACAGCACAGTCCCCATCCCGTACACCATGTACATCACGGACCTGTGCTGTGGGAGGAAAAAAAGAGGAGAAAGAACATTTGCAGCCCTACATGAAGAGCAGCTTGTGGCTGTTTTCCCCAAAGTGGACAAATCGCAGCTCCTGTGGCTGTGGGCGTCAAAAGGAACACATGCCCTTAAAGTAGGGGGGAGAGAAAGGCTTTATCAAAAAGATCTTTAGCAAAAGGACCCTCTTCTCTCCATCTTCAAGAGTTGGGAAGAGAAAAGAAAGACACAGGCAGGTTTATAGAGGAAAACAAAAGGCAGATTTAGAAACCATATGCTCTATTGTTACCTCCGTTTGAGGGTTAGGCCATCTCAGGGATATTTCCTTGAGGGTTGGGCCATGAAGAACCATCTCCTGTCTTCTAGAAACAGGGGTCAACAGGAATTAACATACAGAAGTGCCTAGAGGCAGGGGGTGAGAGAGTGACTCTTCTTGACACTTCTCTCAAGAAGTACACAGAGGCACTGAGGAGGGGGGACTTTTTACTCTTTAGTTCACTTAAATCACAGAGTGGCATCTCTTTGGCTACAGGTTGATTCCTTTCCTGAGCTCTTGTTGCCACAGCTCCCTTGGCTGTGCAAGTGTTCAGTAGAACGGGTCCCATTAAAAAAAACCCAAGTAAACCCACCAGAGGATTGCTAAAACAATAACAAACAACAACAACTAGAAGGCCAAGTGTGTAACCAATGCAGGACCTTGCTGAACATTTTTCAGATTAGCCTTTTGCTCTTTCATAATATATCACTATGATCATGCAGGTGAGCTCTGAAAGATGGACAATGTAATGCTAGATTAGAAGGAAAATGTAATAGGAAATGCATGTTTCCTGTCATGTGTAATTTGACCCCAATGCACTTAGGCTATATTGCATTTACATGTATGCATTTCTGTAACAACTGCTCTGAGTCTTTTATTCATCCTGCCCCCGTCTGTCTGTCTGTCTTATATTGCCCGCATGCCTATTTCTCAATCTTTCCATCCATCCATCCATTTATTCATTCATTTTCACATCCATACCACCCTATAATGCAAGCACATTTATGCCAAAGACCATCACTCATTCCACGCGTCTCTTGTTTAGTTTTATATGAACAATTTGTTATAATTATGGAGATAATAGTATCACATCATTCATGTGCACAAACTTTGGTCACGACTGGGGTGTGTGTGGGGACATTCTGTTCCCACTTGGAATCAGTGAGATTTGAATGTTCTGGAGTCCCCCCCCCCACCCAAAAAAAAAGGGGGGGGGATAGTGAGAACAAATTGTGTGTGAATATTGGGGGGAGGGAAGAGATTGATGCAACTCAGTCAACTGCCAACAGATGGCAGTGTTGGCTTGACTGACTGTTGCAGGTAGGGTTGCCTTACCTGGGGTGCCGTCAACGAACAGATCTTGGCAAAGAGAACGTGGCCGGAAAGGGCAAAGATGATCAAGTTTCTGAAAGAAGAGAACCACATCGCCCATTCAAAGTCCGCAGCATCCTGCAAGAATAGAACCATGCTAGTAAGAACACACCGCATAGCAGATTTGCTGCTCAAAGTAGACCCGTTTCCAGTGTGTGTTCCTTCTATATTCATATTATCACAGAATGTTGTTACCCTTCCGGCAGAAGCAGTGTCTACTCATTTACTTGCAATTTCTTGCTTTCGAACTGCTCGGTTGGCAGGAACTGGGACAGATGGCGAGAGCTCCATCACTCAGCACTCGGGTCTCAAACTGCAGACCTGCCAACCTTCCAGTTATCAAGTTCAGCATCTTAGCCAATAAGCCACCGCAGTCCCCTAGTAAAACATTAGGTAAAGGTTGCCATTGCTCAAAAGCCAGTCATATCCGACTCTAGGGTTCAGTGCTCATCTCCGTTTATAACCAAAGAGCCAGCACTGTCTGTGTCTGCAGACGTTTCCATGGACATGTGGCAGGCATGCCTCAACAGCGGAGTGCACAGAATGCTGTTTACCTTCCCACTGAGGTGGTACCTATTTATCTACTTGCAATTTCTTTCTTTTTTTTTAAACTGCTAGGTTGGCAGGCACTGAGACAGAGACGGGAGCTCACTCTGTCGTGCAGTAGTTGGGAATCGAACTCCGACCTTCCAGTCTTCTAGTTCAGCATCTTAACCACTTGAGTCACCGCAGTCTCAGTACATGATCTTAAGTTGCTTTTGATTACGTTTCAAAAGATCTCTTTAAAGGTAACCACTTGTTCAAATTCCCACCAGGTCAGACACACCCCACCATGTTCAGGTGAGGAGTAGAAGTTACTCGCTGCTACATTTTGACAAAGCAGTGAAGCAGCCAGGTGTTGTGTTGATTGCAGGGTGAAAGGTAGTACAGCTCAGTGAGTTGGAGAGCCTGGCTGTGCAGTGACAATACATGAGTCAGCAAAGTGGGTTTGGGAAGTAGGCGTCTTAATTGCGGCGTCTGTTTCACAAGAAAATGTTTCCCTCCAGCCCTGTTGCAAAACCCACATCTGCCTCTATATTCCACCCTGTGCTCTTTATGCCCCAAAAGATGCCCCAAGAAATGGCATCATTTACCATTTTCCTGCCAAAGTAGTGCCATCCAGGCTTTATGTTCCCACGGAAGGCCTTTCGGTTCATGCTCTCTGAAAGAACAAGACATGTTATTCGGTGAAAACTTTAAAGAAGAAGGTGTTCATTACTTAACATGGAATAGAGATGGATCTATGATAATTTCCAATCTTACACTGTCTTCAATTGCTCATTTTGTGTCAAGTTGCCAGCTGTTGTGGCCTGGAGTAGATGAGGCCAGATTAAACCAGAGATGCAAAAAGCCCATTATTGTTTTTATGGTCTATGTATGGTAAAGGTAATGGTAAAGGTCTCAGTCTCCCTTATTGAATGCCAATTGTATCCAACTCTAGAGTTCAGTGCTCATCTCTGTTTATAGCCAAAGAGCCAGCACTGTCTGCATCTGCAGACATTTCCATGGACATGCGGCAGGATAGACTAGACTAGAGTGCATGAAACTCTGTTTGCCTTTCTCACCGAAGAGGTACCTATTTATGTACTTACAATTTCTTGCTTTTGAACTGTTAAGTTAGCAGGAGCTGGGACAGAGATAGGAGCAGACTCCATTACACAGGACTCAGGTCTTGAGCTGCTGATCTGTTGACCTTCCAGTCATCAAGTTCAGCATCTTAACTACTTGAACCACCACCACAGCCCCTATGATGCTATGGACTATGGTAGGGAACCCCAACAGGGCTTTCAAGGCAAGGAGGGTGTTTATGGAATGTTACCAGTTCTAAACCCATCCAGTCTTTTGTTGTTCATTTAAATCACAGAACTAGATAACTCAGTGTTGATAAATAGTCTAAAGATAAAAATTGCCTTCTGAGGTCAACCTGAGATCAAGACAAGCTCAACTCCTCAAGACTGCTTCAGCCTTGCAATTCCACCGGCAACTCCCCACGCCGGGCCGGGTGGGGAAGAGATGTGTCTCAGTTGCTGCCTGGCAGGAGAGAGTTAAAAGGAGGCCCTTCAAGACTGCTTCAGCCTCGCAATTCCACCTGCAACCCCCCACGCCGGGCCGGGTGGGGAAGAGATGTGTCTCAGTTGCTGCCTGGCAGGAGAGAGTTAAAAGGAGGCCCTTCAAGACTGCTTCAGCCTTGCAATTCCACCTGCAACTCCCCATGCCGGGCCGGGTGGGGAAGAGATGTGTCTCAGTTGCTGCCTGGCAGGAGAGAGTTAAAAGGAGGCCCTTCAAGACTGCTTCAGCCTCGCAATTCCACCTGCAACCCCCCACGCCGGGCCGGGTGGGGAAGAGATGTGTCTCAGTTGCTGCCTGGCAGGAGAGAGTTAAAAGGAGGCCCTTCAAGACTGCTTCAGCCTCGCAATTCCACCTGCAACCCCCCACGCCGGGCCGGGTGGGGAAGAGATGTGTCTCAGTTGCTGCCTGGCAGGAGAGAGTTAAAAGGAGGCCCTTCAAGACTGCTTCAGCCTCGCAATTCCACCTGCAACCCCCCACGCCGGGCCGGGTGGGGAAGAGATGTGTCTCAGTTGCTGCCTGGCAGGAGAGATTTGAAAGGAACACTTCCCATAGGAACACCTCTACTACCTCCGCTGAACTTTCAGCTATGGGGCAGCGAGCCCCACTACCCTCCTGGGAGAGGAGAATGGCCAGGATCTTGGCTGGTCCCAGGAGCACCTCTGAGGAATGGGCAGTGGTGGGGCAGCCGGCCCCACCCTCCTAGGAGGACATTGGATGGGGGTTGGGGGAATGTGGATGGGGGGAGGGAGAGAAAGGCCTGCCAGCTAGGGAATAGGGATTGGGCTCTGTCTGGTATGGGCAGGGGGTTTCCTGTGGCCCGAATTGGTGTTGTGACGGGCATGGGGCGGTATGGCGGGTACCGAGGGGCGGGCCGCACTCGGGGAACACGGGACAGATGTTTAGTTGCTGTCCCTTGTTCTGGCCCCCCGGCTACACCTCTGGTTCCTGAGCTGCCGGTCAAGAGTGACCCTTCCCTTAGGCTGCTGCTGGTGAATGCCAGGTCAGTCTGTAACAAGGCCCCCCTGCTTTCAGATTCCATATTGGGGGTGCGGGCTGACCTGGCATGCATCACCGAAACCTGGCTGGCACCTGAGGACGGGGTTCCTCTATCCGAACTGTGTCCAGCTGGGTTCGGTATTTGGCACCAGCCTAGGGAGAAGGGGAGGGGCGGTGGGGTCGCCGTAGTAGCCAGGGAGTCGTTGGGAGTCGTCAGGGCCACGGCTCCACATATTCCGGGCTGTGAGACCCTGCTCCTGCGTTTGGGCCCTAAAGGGCAGTCGGGAATCCTACTCCTATACCTGCCTCCCTGTAGGGTAGCAGATTCCCTGCCTGAGCTCCTTGAGGCGGTCTCGATGTTGGCGTTGGAGCTCCCCAGACTTATGGTTCTGGGGGACTTCAACTTGCCATCATTAGGGGCTGGCTCGGAGGCGGCTCGGGAGTTCATGGCTTCCATGGCAGCTGTGGGCCTGACCCAGGTAATTCAGGGCCCTACCAGGAGCAGTGGTCACACCCCGGATCTAATTTTCTTATCGGAGCTGTGGCAGAGTGATCTGAAACTACAGAAATTAGACATTACCCCTGTGCCATGGTCAGATCACTATCTGGTGACTCTAGACTTCCTGGGGGCGAGGCTTCACCGCAGGGAGGTAGGGCCAGTTAAATGGGCCCGCCCCCGGCGACTAATGGATCCGGAAGGATTCCAGAGGGAACTGGGGTGTTTTCCTCCTGACCTGCAATGCGATTCGTCTGAGGCTCTTGTCAACTCATGGAACGAGAGAGTAACGGTAGCCTTGGATGTGATCGCTCCACTACGGCCTCTCCTTGCCCGCGGGCATCGATCATCCCCTTGGTTCACAGAAGAGCTGAGGGAGCTCAAACGGGCAAAGAGACGCCGAGAGCGCCGCTGGGTGAAGACCCGGAGTGAGTCTGATCGAACACTTGTTAGAGCTGCCATTAAAGCCTATCTAGTGGCGATGGGGGCGGTGAAACGACAATATTTCACCGCCCTTATTGCCTCCGCAGATAATCGCCCAGCAACCTTGTTCCGGGTGACCAGGTCCCTCCTGGGAAGAGGGGGGTCTGGCCCTGGTTGGCAGGGATCGGCTGAGGCTTTTGCTGATTATCTGGCGGAGAAAATCGCTCAGATTCGCTTGAAGTTTAATCCCGGCGTGGAAGAGACAGAGCTGGGGTTGACCAGAGTACAGTCTGGCCATGTTATCTGGGATCAGTTCGATCCAGTTGGCCCTGAGGAAGTGGACAGGCTTCTTGGATCTGTTCGCGCCACTGCCTGTGAATTGGATCCATGCCCTGCTTGGCTAGTCAAGGCATCTAAGGCTGTGGCAGGCGGTTGGGTCGAGGCAATTATAAATTCATCTCTGCAGGAGGGGCTTTTTCCAGCACCCTTAAAACATGCTTTGGTGCGTCCCCTCCTGAAAAAGCCATCCCTCGACCCTACGGTACTTACCAACTACCGACCTGTATCCAACCTACCCTTTTTGGGTAAGGTCTTGGAGAAGGCAGTGGCGTGGCAGCTACAGGAAGTCCTGGATGAAGCGGATTATCTGGACCCTTTCCAGTCAGGATTCAGGCCCGGATATGGTACTGAAACTGCATTGGTCGCATTGGTGGATGATCTCTGGCGAGAACGGGATGGAGGTCATCCAACCATCCTGGCTCTTCTTGACCTCTCAGCGGCTTTCGATACTGTCGACCACGGTATCCTTCTGGGAAGGCTCCAAGGATTGGGGATCCAGGGCACTGTGCTGGCCTGGTTCTCTTCATTTCTGAGGGGCCGGACCCAGTCGGTGTGGCTGGAAGGCGAGAGGTCCAGCCCTAGGCCCCTGCAATATGGGGTGCCTCAGGGCTCGGTACTCTCGCCTCTCCTATTTAACATCTACATGAAGCCACTGGGTGAGATCATCCGTTCCCACGGGGTGAGGTATCACCAATATGCAGATGACACCCAGCTGTATATCTCAGCCCGTGGAGATCCAATTGATGCAGTGGAAGTCCTATCCAGGTGCCTGGAGGCTGTCAGGGTCTGGATGGGGGACAACGGGCTACAACTGAATCCCGGCAAGACTGAGTGGCTATGGGTAAGGGGTCCTGCGCTATCTCGGGAGTTACCATCTTTGGTTCTGGATGGGGCAGTTTTGCCCCAAACAGACCTGGTGCGTAATCTGGGGGTCCTCTTGGACTCACGACTACTGCTCGAGGAGCAGGTGGCAGCCGTGGCCAGGAGGGCTTTTGCACAACTTCGTGTAATACGCCAGCTACGCCCACTCCTAGACCGGGATTCCTTGCTCATGATCACACATGCTTTGGTCACCTCCAGACTTGATTACTGTAATGCGCTCTACATGGGGCTGCCCTTGGTGACCATTCGGAGGCTGCAGCTGGTCCAGAATGCGGCTGCTCGGGTAGTGATGGGGGGCGGGCGTTATGCTCGTGCCTCACCACTGCTTCGGGAGCTGCACTGGTTGCCAGTATGTCTCCGGGTGCAATTCAAGGTGCTGGTTATTACCTTTAAAGCCCTACATGGTAGTGGGCCAGGATACTTAAGAGACCGCATCGTCCCAAGGACATCTGTCCGTCCCACCAGGGCGGATCGGAGAGGCTCTCTTATCATTCCATCGGCTAGAGAGGCGCATCTCTCTAGCACCAGAAAGAGGGCCTTCTCCGTGGCCGCCCCGGCCCTTTGGAACCTCCTGCCAACTGAGTTACGTCTACAGACAGAGCTCCTGTCCTTTCGGAAGGGCCTAAAAACCTGGCTGGCAGGGCAGGTGTGGGGCTCCAGGAATTTGGGGTCCCATGTTGGGTGGCTGATATGATGGGACAGCCACCCCTCCCTCACTCTTTTAAACTTTTAAAATCTTTTTAAACCTTTTAACCTTTTTAAATCTTTTAGATTTTTGGAAATTCAGCGTTTAATTCTTTTTTAATTGACTTTTAAGTAATTTATGAACCTTAAGGTTTTAATTTATGAATTTCTGTAAGCCGCCTAGAGTCAGGTTCGCCTGATTGGGGCGGGATAATAAATCTAAATAAATAAATAAATAAATAAAGACTCCACCTCAATAGTCTGAACTTAAGCCAACGGTTTGGATGAAGCAAGTTGGATGCATGCCTCAAGGCTCCATATATCAATTCATATGTAGATTATATTTTGCAAGAAAGGTTGGATTAATGTGCTCTGCTTCTGCTGAGAATGGGTCTATGGTGCAATGATGTTGCATTAGTGTTGGCAAAGAGCCTTTTCTATAATCTTCCCTTGTGCTCTTTGCCTTTCCTACTGCCTTTGTGGCTGTAATAATGGTGTCTAAGAGGGATAGATACTACTTGTTGTTTCTCTTCATGGCAAACTTAAGCAGCTGGCTGAGTCAACAGCACCGGGTGGTAGCTAGTCAGTCCCGATGGCCAAAAAGAGGTTGGTCCATCATATGAGTCAAAAGGGGTTATCAACCAGAGACACTGTCAAGATCTTCAGAATGGATGAAAGCACTGGCATGTGGGAAACATTGGTTATTCATTTGTATAAATGTTAAAAAGTAATGGTGCCAGGATGCTACCCTATGGGAAACCATATATCTGATTTCTCCAGCAATTTTGCGTTCTTTGAAATTCAACGAAGACATTCAGATTTTGGTGGAATGGTTCTTCTTCATCTTTCATGTCCCAATCAAACCCTGAACTGACAAAATGAAGCCACTTTCTTGACTTTGCATACTTAAGTCCTCAACGGCACATGTCTCTGGCAGCAAATGGGCCAGACTCTGTCTCTCTCCACATTCACACAGCAAATATTGTTATCTGCCATCAGCCCCCACTTGAGCCTGCTGGTTTTACAGAACTCTGACCCTCAGCCTATTCAGGATCCTCCAAGGGACATGTAGGGGAGGCTGAGTCCCTCAGCTATATCCTCCTTTAATGATGTTCCTTGCTCAGTGAACTCCTTCCTCCATCTTTTAATTTGGTTTTCCAGTGGAATGGTGGCCACTTCCAAGAGAACATTCCAAAATGGCAGCCACAAACTGATCCTAGTTCTCTGGCCGAGGGCCAAGCTGAAGTGCAGATACATCTGGCATTGTTGTACATTTTTCCCATTTGGTTTTTTAAAAATCAGAACGTCTATGGCTGTGATGGCGAACCTTGGTACTCCAGGTGTTCATGGACTTCATTTCCCAGAAGCCCAAGTCAGCACTCCTGCTGATCAGGCCTTTTGGGAACTGAAGTTCAAGAACAGCTAGAATGTCAAGGTTCGCCATCACTGTCCTATGGAATGGTCCAGATTAAGATTAGATGGCTGAATAGATCTGACATAGAATGGGTCCCTGCTGAGTGTTTGGGATTGGATCACTTACACTCTTAAGGCACTGTTAATGCAATATTCCCAGAAGTAAATTTGTCACTCTATTTAAATTGTTTTAAAAATCACATTTAATCTGCATCTTTATACATAAATTTCCCTGTGCAGTTTCATGAAAGCCTATGCTTTTATGTGTGTTTTTCTTGCTGTACCTTGGTAAGTAGCTGCAAAGAAAGTCAGTTCAATTTTACTGAATAGAAGCCAAAATCTTGTTTTGTAAATTTCATCAGAGTGATGACATCAACAACTGGTGGGGATCTTCCTTAATTAAAGACTTCTTGCTTCAGCTTTGGAGCTGGCCCAGCTTGAGTGTAATCAGACTCATTGTGCACAAGCTAAAAACTGCTGGGGGGGAAATCTCTCCCTGCTTGCTAACAACATCGTTCTTATGTAAATATATAATATATGGGAAGGAATCTCATCCCAGAGTGATGAACTAAGAAGTAGCAATGATAAATGTGGAAAATCTCACATAGTGATGAAATATTGGGGCTTTCATAACTCTGGATCAACTTGTTTACACATAACAACAATCAGGGGCTTTCTTACCTCTTCCATATGCAACTTTGGGAATGCAAAAGCCTAAAAAGTGATGGATGAGGCTGACCAGGACAAAAAAAATTTATACTCAAACCCTGTGGTCAGAACTCACCATTGTCTAGGAAATAATTGCTCCAGAACATGAGCCACTTCCACAAATAGATTCCACTCAGTGATGGGATGACACCGGTTCTGACCGGATCCACAGAACCGTTTTAAGGATTTCCGGAGGGCTCTCCGTGGGGGTAAAACCGTTTTTGAGGCGTCCGGATCGGACGCCTCACCGGGAGGAAAATTAAAAAAAAAAATTGGAGAAAAAATGGCTCCAATTTAGTGCGCATGCGCAGAAACTCAATCTGACACATGCGCACTAAATTGGAGCCATTTTTTCTCCAATATTGGGGTGGAGGGCACCAATTTGTCTGCCTCCCTTCACTCCCACCCTGGCCACATCCTCTCCTTTCCTCTCCTCTCTGCAGGGCTGCCCGGGGGGCTCCCTTCCTTTCCGGAACATCCAGTGCTCTCTCTACGACGGGAAGCCGCTCTCGGGGGTCGAGGGGGGCTTTCGGTGGGTCCCCTTCCACGGAGGTGAGCTCAGCTACCATGCCTGCCTGGGGCATCCCAGCTTTCCAGGGAAATTGTGGCATCGGCCCCGTCACGGCCTTTCCTGCGGTGCTGGTTTTTTAGGGGGCCTCCCCAGGGGTCGTCTAGCCTGACTCTTGCAGGCTGTCTGGCCAAATCCACCCCTCAAATGGGCCCAAATCACAGGAGTGCAGGAAATATTTGGGGATCTGTGGCACCTGATGCTGATGCCCCCTTTGCAGCTGGGCCAGCCTCCAGGGCCACACCGGGCTCCTCTTCGGGGCGTCTCTTCCGGCCAGCCGCTCGCCCTTGACCCTCCTTTCTCCGGCCTTTCTTGCCCTCTTTCTCTCCCCCCCAATTCCCTCTGCCAGCCCCAAACCTTTGCGACCTGAACTGTCTGGCGGAGGGGCACAATTTCTACTACACCTTCGGGCGAGTCTTGGACGGGACGCCCTGCAGCCCCCAATCCCGGGACCTTTGCATCAGTGGCCACTGCTTGGTGAGTCCAGGAAGATGGGGTGGGGGCGAGGGGTTCTGCCCCCCCCTCAAGGGACCCCGAGGGCTTTTGGGGTTGATGCACAGCCTTGGGAAGGAGACAGAGGAGGCTGGGTTGGTCCTTGGAGCATGCGACTCCCCCTCCCTGCCCCGAGCGGCCTCAGACGTCGTTCCTCCTGTGTCGTCCCTGCCAGCGTGCGGGCTGTGATGGGATCCTGGGCTCGGAGGCTCAGGCGGACGCTTGTGGGGTCTGTGGCGGCCGGAACGCTTCCTGCCTCCTGGTGAAGGAGGTCTTCTCCCTCTCCTCCTCCGAGGCGCGCCGCCGAGGCTCGGGGCCAGCCCCAACGGTCCCCATTGTAAGTGGGGTTTGTGTTTGGGGTGGGTGGGTGTTTGGGTGTATTTTTATTTAATTATTATTTTATTTATTTATTTTATTAACGGTTTTGTGTGTGTGGGTTGAGGGGTGTGTGTGTTTTATTTTTATTTAATTTATTTTATTTTGGCTCCGCCTACAACGTCATGACGTCATGACGTTGGCTCCACCCATGACGTCATGACGTTAGCTCCGCCCCCACTGTGATGACGTCAGGGTGGGGTACTAAAATTTTTATCATCCCATCACTGATTCCACTGCTGGAGGGTGGCTGTCCAGAAAGATTAGTGCTAGGGCATTAAGTCACCATAAGGGAGGCTGGCTTTCAAATGCAATCAGAAGCCTGCAAACAAGCATCTTCCCCAATCACCCTCTCTTGAACCAACATATTTATAAGAATTATCTTTTTTAGAAAATGGGTGTGGAGAGTAGCTGTCTTCATCGCCAGTCTGGCCTACTTATATCACAGCCATTTCCTTCTTGAAGGGGTGGAAGGTCTTACCTTGAGAACTTTCAAAGATCTCCTGCCCGCTGTAAGCAATGGCACATGCCACGACCAGAGCGTAGAGACCCAGCTCATAAGAAGGCAACGCCGCTTTAATGCCCATGTTGGAGGACCACAATAACAGGAGTTGACCCTAAGGCGATCTGGAACTGTTGGGATGTGGGTGGGTGGGTGGAGGAAATAGGGAAAATAGGTTAGCATTTGACCAGGCTATGCAATTTACCCAAGGGTGCCCAAGATTTTCGAGCTGTGGGCCAGTCACATTTTCCAGGGTGCCCAAACTATGGCCCAGGTGCAGGATCTGACCCCCAATACCAATTCATCCAGCCTACACCACCCTCGTCGCTCCCAGAAGCAGAAGGAAAATGTGCCCATATGGAGCGAAGAGGGTGGCGTGGTCTGGATGAATTGGTGTCGGAGGCCAGATCCAGCCCCCAGCTCATAGTTTGGGAACCCTTTGTTTAAACCATCAGGTATCACTCAAATTATATAGTCAATTTGCTGGTGTGCTGACTTGGGCTTCTGGTAATTGAAGTCCAAGAACATCTGGGGGGGGGCAAGGTTGCGAAAAAAAGCATATAGAAGTGTTTTGGGGTACAAATCCCACAATCCAGGGTTCAAATCCCAAAAATATGACAAAGGATGCACTTATTCAACATGTTCTAGCTGTATAATAATTGTGTGCTGTCAAGTCGATTCTGACATATTGTGACCCTTTTCAAGAATTTCCTAGGTTTCTCATTCTCTTTCTCTGGGGGTACGGGGGACTATGCAGCTCACCTATGGCTACACAGGCTGGCTCTTCTCCTGGGAGACTCAATGAGGAATCAAACTCCCAACCAGATGCCTAAGCTACTGAACTACCCAGTCAGCTCAATGTGTTCCAAAGTTGCATCTAATTATTATCCTTACCAGTTTTTCCATCCTTTCCTCAATTTTTAGGATGTGTGAAATGAGCAAGCCCACATTCTGACAGCCTGGACAAGAAAACAGTTCTTCATTTTAATCCCAACTATTGTGAACACTCAACCTACCAGGGCAGTGTACGAACCCCCAACCTGCAACTCCCATTGTGGTTTATTTTGGCTCCTATCACAACTGTATACGCCAGGGAGACCTCTCTCTTCTCAGAAACAGACTCTTTGCTGACACCTGCCCACAAGTACACACAGCTGTTATCTTCTAGCTGGACACCCTTGCTCAGAGTTTGCAAGCTATGTGGATCCATGCTTGTGTATTATTATTATTATTATTATTATTATTATTATTATTATTATTATTATTATTATTATTATTATTATTATTATTATTATTATTATTATTATTATTATTATTTATATATGTCCCTGTAAGCTGCCCTGAGTTGGGTCCCCCCGATTGGGTGGCCTACAAATCAAATTGTTAAATTAAATTATTAAATTAAATTAAATCCCAAAACCCCAGTAGACTGAGAACTGTTGAAAAATCCACTAAGGACGCATCCAGATGGAGCATTTGACCCTTCTTACTTTGTTCCACTTAACTGCTGATTTTACTGGCATTTGGGTCCATACTCTTCCCTTTTTAGAAATCCTCACCTTTTAAAGCAGGGGTGCCCAAACTACACCCTGGGGGACACATGTGGCCCCTGATGCCAATTCATCTGGCCCACGAAGCCCTCGTTGCTCAGCACATTTTACTTCCGCTTCCAGGAGCAAAAAGGGCTTTGCCAGCCAGATGAATTGGCATCGGGGGCCACATCTGGCCGCTGGGCCATAGTGACCAGCTGCCTGAACCACGTGACTGGGCCACATCCTGAAAAGTTTGGGCACCCCTGTTTTAAAGAAATGGATTAAGAGTCTTTCCAAATGACTGAAAGGGTTCTCTCCTACAGAATCCAAAGCAGAGAATCTATTAATTTCTCTGGAACCAACAAATCCCAGAATTATGTACAATGGAGTCGTGGCAGTTAAAATAGGCTCAATATGTTATAAACTTGGGAGTGTAGAAATATATTGTATATCTCAAGATCTTGTTTTCTCCATACCCCTTTCTACTTCTGGCCTGCTAGTCTTTCTATTAGCCACCCTCTGGTTCCTTTCACAGCTGGAGGACATACAAATTGACTTTGGTAGTCCAGAAAACAAGAACATTTCCAAGTTCTAGCACTCTAGAACAGAGGTTCTCAATATTTTTCAGCCATGGGCTGGACCATGCCCACACAGACTGCTGAGCAGGCCCAACTGGTGGTTCCCCCTGCTATAAACGCTGCCGTAAAATGCATCTGCGGCTGTCGTAAACACATTTACGATGGCCATAGACTTATTTTCAGCTGTCATAAACACATTTATGATGGCTGTAAATGAGTCCGCAGCTGATTCTGGTTGTGGCACATAGCAGTGGCATGGCAGCGGTGGCGACAGCGGCTGGAGTGAGGTCGGGGGCTGGATTATTTGACCCCGTGGGCCAAATCTGAACATAGTGCTCTAGAACTTAAAGTCAGAGTGCTTCTTGCTGCTAACAATTGGATGAGTTATATTTCTGGATGATATTTCCACAACCTAACAGTCTGTCTGTCTGATCCTATTGAAAAATGTAATATCAAAAGGCCCAATCTTATCAGTGTTCCTCAAAGAGTTGCAGAACTAATTGTGGTTACTTGTGGCTAAATGACAAAGTGCCACCCTATGTCTCAGTCACATCCCAACTCACATACCCAAATGCACAAGGAAAATATACGCAAGCCATTAGTTACAAACAGGTACTTCATCAATTAGCTCTTAGCTACAGAAAATGGAAACTATGCCAATCTTGCTACCTCTCCTAGTTTAGGGGATTAATTTCAGGGGTTCCAATATTTTTTTTTAAAAAAATAAACCTTTTGGTCCTGAAAGAGATTGTGAGGTTATGCGTTCAACACTTGTCAGTGAACATTCACTCCATCTTGCCTTTAAGGTGTTGAAGGCTGCTAAAAGGCGCTCCATTCTCAGTTGGGATGAGGTTGGGTGACAGTGAGTTGTATAAAAGACACAAATAGCATATTGGAACTGGTGTGAGGCAGGAGGGGAAGGAGGGGAGTCCGATCCACTGCAAAACTGGCGGGCCGTTCCAATTTTAGCTGCAATGTGAGAATGTGCAGGCAGGCAGGCAGGCTTTTCCTTGGGATGGCATTCTTCTTTTCTAGGAGATGCATTAAGCCCATAAAACGAATGGGGAAGTTACGCTGCCTTTTCAAGCGAATGCCCTTCACCTGTCTCTGGTCCCCCCCTCCCCCCGTTTACAGACTTGTGCCAGAGTTGCATTGCTGGATCAGGCCGCTGCCAGAGGGAGGGAGGGAGGGAGCTTGCTCAGTTGCTTCAATGACTCTTCCCCTGTCTTAAACCAGAAATTCATTCTTTCTTTCCATGTCAACACAGAGGTATTTTGAACCCTTTTGGAGGCAGCCATCTAGACACCTTATTCCACTCATGCGGGTGGATGGAGGAAAAATTGCTGGCAGAATAAAGCATGCATTAGTAAAGGTAAAGGTTGCCCCTTCTTGAAAGTCAGTCGTATCCGACTCTAGGGTGATGGTGCTCATCTCCATTTACAGCTCAAGAGCCAGCACTGTCTGCCTCTGCAGCCATTTCCATGGTCATGTGGCAGGTACTACAAGAAGACGCCAGAGTTCATGGTACACTGTTATCTTAAAGTGACACCTATTTATCTACTTGCAATTTCTTGCATTCAAACTGCTAGGTTCACAGGAGCTGGGACAGACAAAGGGGGCTCACTCCATCATGCAGCACTCAGGTCTCAAACTGCTTGCCTGCCGACCTTCCAGTCGTCAAGCTCAGCATCTTAACCACTAAGCCACCACAGTTCCTAAAGCATGCATTAGGGCAATTTTACCCTGGTTTCCTTAACCCAAAAATCCCGGACAGACTTTCTGGGAGGATGCTGTTCCCTCTCACTGACCTTGAGAAGCAGTTGACTGAGTTTGGGTGTCTCACCCAAAAATGAAGAGAAGTTTAGGGTAGAGAGGGAAGGATCCCGGGATCTCTCTCTCACATACACAGAGTCCAAAGTTGATACAGACATAAAGAAAGGAGACCGTCTTCTCTTAGGAAAGCACTTGATCCAAGGCTACAGAAAGAAAAGCTTGAATAGAAGGTTCTCCCCGTCTCTGGAGGTCCCTGGGGTGACTTTGGCCCAGAAGGTGGACGGCTGCAGATATTTTTATTTTGGAGCACTACTGCAGAGACGGGGGTTGGCCTGGCAGCTGCCTGTCAAACCGGCTGCTGAGGACGGGCCAAGAGTGACAGCCGCCGCCAAGTTAATTCAGGGCAATGTGGGAAATGGGGGAGGGAAGATCCAGGGGAATTGGTGGACAACACCCACCCCCCGGGTGTCCGGCTGATATCCGTGTGTGGTCTAGATATCAGGTCCCCTGGAGTGCTGCTATTTAGATAGAGCCTCCAGCTCCTTCAGTTTCTGGGTCAACAGCATTAAATTTCTCCCTAGGATGCCGTTTTCTGAAAGCGTCACTACCCCAAGTCAGAGGAGAAGTCTGAATGAATAAATCGGAACTAATTGGCACTAGGGCTAAGCAGGCAATAAAAGAAATTGTGTGAGGTTCTTTGGCAAAGTCTTGACTCAGCAAGATTGTCAGGCCTTGGCTAGAGATACCATAAAAAGGTTGCAATAACATTATTATTTCTTCTTCTACTACTACTACTACTACTTCTTTTTCTTCTTCTCCTCCTTCTCCTTCTTCTTCTTCCTCCAGGGAGATACAAGAGTCTTCTTCTTGTATCTTCTTGTAACCTCCACCCACATTATTTTGTGTTCTTGTAGTATTTCTTTGATGTTATCCCTCCATCTTCCTCTGGGCCTTCCTCTGGGCCTTCCTTGTCCTCTTTCTACATATGTCTTGTAAAGTATGGAGTTCCAAGACATTCTCTCTAACTGGGCAAACCACTCTCTGTGTAGCATTAGCAGTTACATTTATCATCCCACTCAGAGAACTCTCTAGGCCAGAGATGGCCAACCTTGGCACTCCAGGTGTTCTTGGACTTCAATTGCCAGTAGCCCAAGTCAGCACTCCTGCTGATCAGGGATTCTGGGAATTGAAGTTCAAAAACAGCTGGAGTGCCAAGGTCCACCATCACTGCTCTAGGCAGTACATAATTAGCATGTTTGCTCCCCCAACATGCTGGGTCCTCATTTAACTGACCTCAGAAGAATGGAAGGCTGAGCCCATCAGAAGTGAACTGTAGAATTGACTGTAGTGCTACAGTTTAACTGCTGCACCTCAAGGGCTCATGAAATGACCCCATCTGTCTACAATGCTCCTCGATCCCCTTCACTTTCCTTTCTCTCCTACCAGTTGTAGTGACCAGCCAGGTATCTGGTTTAGGGTGAGTGATGGTACCAGTGGAAGGTGGAAGAAAGTAACTGAATTGTCCTCTTTTGCCCCTTTCTCTGTTGCTATCAGCTTTCTCTTATACACTCCTTAACCTGCCAATTGAATCTCCACTGTTTTAAGAATGCTTAGCAAGTGAAATAGTGCTAAATTGACAAGACATGGTAAACATCTGAATCAGTGCTGTGGTAGTTTAGTGCTATGGCGCTGAGTTTAGCACAATGTTAAACTATAGGAGTAAACTAGGAGGGGATTTCTGAAAAAATACAGGTCAGCCCTCCATAACCATGGGAGGTATGTTCCAAGACCTACGGCAGATGCATGAAACCATGGATAACCATGAATCTTATCTTTTACACAGTGGTCTTTAGTGGCCAGATCTGATAACATGATGTAGAAATGCATATATATTATGCATATATGGTGGTGGTTCCATGGTTAAACTGCTGTACTGCACCCAAAAGGTAGTGAGTTCGATCCTGACCACGGATCAAGGTTGACTCAGCTTTCCATCCTTCTGGAGTCAGTAATATGAGTACCCAGCATGTTGGGAGCAAAAAGCTAATTAACTTGTGAATCGATCAGAAAGTGTATTAAATGCTATGAGGGGTATATAAGTGATATATAAGTGTATACAAGCATGATTGCTTTGCTTTATTTCAAGATATTTTATGGAATATGTTTAGACACATGGATAACTGAAACCATGGATCTGTTGATCCCCAAAAGCCATAAGCAAGAGAAAGTAATGCAGCAAAAGATCAGATCTACTCACAATTAACATTAACATCATGTAGTCGGCAGAATAAATATTGAAAGATAGAGTCAAAAACACATCCCAAACAGTGGGACAAATATCCATCTAGCTGCTCGACTCTTGAATTCTCTTTATGCACTTTATTGCACACTAACATTCTCACAGATGTGTGTTTTCGTGTCAGAGATTACTCTGGGTTGAAAGGATTTTTACAGGGGATGGCTGTACGAGGCTCCTTTCATGTCCCCCATCATGCACTCTCGAACTCTGTCCTTCTGGTCTCCAAGCTCATTGCCTTACCCACTAAGCCACCACGGGAGCTACATGCTCACAGATGAGGCCTGCTAGAACACACACACACACACTCTCTCTCTCTCTCTCACACACACACACACACTCAGCTCCCCCTGCCAAAGATTCTGGTCCTGCGGTGGTGTGCTTCAAGAAAACCTTTGAGAATGAAGCCAAACTTCTACAGTGCTTGTTTCTTGGGAATGAAGAGTTTCTGGCTCAGGGACTCCTGTTTCTTGCCAACTGAAGGGTGAGGAAGCATAGCTAATGCAGTGATTGAGGTGTTCCTAAAAAGTCGAGCGGTGCCAACTTAAAGGGAAACCATGTGTTACTTCATTATAAGATTTATCTCTCTCTTTTTCTCACAAAGTGTCCCAATAAGAAGTACAACTAATAGGACACTCGGAGGGCAAACACAGACTTCTAGACACATGATGGGGAACCTTGACTCTCCAGCTGTTCTTGGACTTCAATTCCCAGAGGCCCAAATCCAGCAGGAGTGCCAAGGTTTCCCATCACGGGTCTAGACAATGGATCTCTTTCTGCCGGGTTTCTTCCTGAAGTTCTGCCCAGAGCTCTGCTTATCCGTGCTTTGAGTGCGCCTGGACATTTAGATTCCAGTTTTGCCAATTTCATTTGTACACCACATGTCATTCAATAATCACAAAAGACATTAGAAACTCCATCGCCATTGCTAACAGTTTCAGGACAGCTGTGCCATCACACTAGACTGCTCTGAATCACGGTCATTCTAAGAAAATCACAATGGCTGGGAATAATTGCATAAAACTAATTGGGTTGCATTAATAAAATTTGCCCTGTTTAATGTTTAGTGTCCCTTTGTCTGCTGCAATGGTCAAAATAAAAGAATCTGTTCAAGTTGAGCTGATCTACCGCATTCGTTTGGAACACAAAATAATAATAATAATTTTGTGTCAGAAATTATTCTGGCTTGAAAGGATTTTTGCAGAAGAAATTCCACTCAGGGAACGCCCAAATGAAGCTCCTTTCATGTCCTCAAGAGTTGGGACAGAGACAGGCGCTCAATCCGTCATTCAGTACCCAGGTCTCAAACTGCTGACTTGCCAGCTGTCCACCTAACAAGGTAAGCTTCTTAACCACTGAGCCACAACAGCCCCTTGGACAAATTGAAGCATCTTATGGGTATCTAGTGGTATATATCCTTCACTTGATGGCTACAACATACCAAACACCATGGACAGAGCTTGTACATCTCCTCAGCATCGGGCTAAATGTTACAAAGAGCTGGTCTTTAGAAAAGACAGCTCCCAAAGCATCCCAAAATTACCACAGCATTAAATTTTCACATCTCCTGTCATCTGTGAATTTCAGTTACCTATAGTAAAGGTAAAGGTTTCCCTTCCTCGAAAGCCAGTTGTATCCGACTCTAGGGGTCAGTGCTCATCTCTGTTTCTAAGCCGAAGAGCCAGCGCTGTCTGTTTCTGCAGACGTTTCCATGGTCATGTGGTAAGCATGACTAGACACCGGAGCGCATGGAACGCTGTTACCTTCCCACTGAAGTGGTCCCTATTTATCTACTTGCAATTTCTTGCTTTCAAACTGCTAGGTAGGCAGAAGCTGGGACAAAGATGGGAGCTCATTCCATCCTGCAGTACTTGGGAATCGAACTGCTGACCTTCCACCTCCCAGTCAGCATCTTAGTGACTTGAGCCATATATACCTATTTAAAAAGATGAATATAAGCCATGTTTGACTTTTGCAATTACAAGAGGTGCTCAGAGTGGTTACCATTAGTGTCCAGACACTTCTCATTATAGTGGACTACTCCATGAGCAATGTTGACCAAAATATCTACTTGTATTGCTGATTGTGCCATTTCAGTTCCTTCTTGATTTGATTGATTTTATTTATTGGATTTGTACAATGCATGGTTGTGAGAGCTGGACCATAAGGAAAGCTGAACGCAGAAGAATAGATGCCTTTGAGATGTGGTGCTGGAGGAGAGTTTTGAGAGTCCCCTGGACAGCGAGGAGAACAAATAGGTCAATCTTAGAAGAAATCAACCTTGACTGCTCCTTAGAAGGTCAAATAGTAAAGATGAAGCTAAAGCACTTTGGACATCAAATGAGAAGAGAAGACTCACTTGAGAAGGCCTTGATGCTTAGAATGGTGGAGGGCAAAAGAAGAAGGGGGCAGCCCAAAATGAGATGGCTAGATGGTATTGTAGATGCAGTGGGCACAGAGCTGGGCGGGCTAAGGAGGATGGTGGAGGACAGGAGTGCCTGGTGGACGGTGGTCCATGGGGTCATTGCAGAGGGTCGGAATCGACTGTGCGACTGAACAACAAATGCCACCCAACCACTACTGGCCCTCCACTACAGTACCCACTTCCCCTCCGGCTGGCTGGGCGGTGGCAGCATAGTTCTTGTCACTGCCAGCCCTCCGCAGCTCCATCCTCTTCCCTCCGACTGGACTGGCCAAGGGCGGGAGTCTGGCGGTGGTGCAGTTTTTAAAGCCACCAGCCCTCCGCAGCTGCGTCCTCTTTCCTTTGGCTGGACCGCCCAAGGGCAGGATTCCGGCAGTGGCGGTGGCACAGTTTTTGAAGCTGCCAGACCTCCGCAGCTACGTTCTTTTACCTCCGGCCAGACTGGGCAAGGGCTGGAGTCCAGCGGCAGTGGTGGCACAGTTTTTGAAGCCGCCAGCCCTCTGTAGCTGCTTCTTGAAGTATCACCAGTGTAGCTGGTTTTCTACATTACACCACATCCTTTAAGGTCCCCCATAGGTAGAAGTCAAGGTGCGTTAAGTCAGGAGGATGTGGGGAAAACTCAACCACACCTCTTCAAAATTGTCTTTAACTCCTCGAATGACAACCATGTTTCCTCCATTTTCTTTGGCTGCCCTACTTGTCACATGGTGACACCTAACATTCATTCTTCTGAGTGAGCGGCATACTACACATTGCTACAGTAATTCAATTCAATTTCAAAAAGTAAGACATATATAACATCTGTTAAAATTTTTGGTACCCTCTGTGTTTATTTTCTCCTTGCCTAGTCCTCACCAAGGAAATCCCAAATTCCCATAAGGGGGAAAACCCCACAGGGGATGAATGAGAGCAAACTATGAACAAACAAGCTTTGTCAAGCTGTTTTTAAAAGATTTGCATAGATTCTCCAGGTCTTTATAAACCTGGAAATAAAGCACCTCTCCCTTCTTCATAACAGACACTCCACAGATATGCTCAATCAGATCTGGCACAATTTGCCACACATTTAAAGGCAATTAAAGTAATCCCAGTTGCAAATGAGACAGTTTAGTTCGTGTACCTGCTTGCGAGGGATGGACGCATTTCATGGAAAGGTGTCTCAAGAGATGACCTGCCCTTGGCAAGGCAGGCAGTCCTGTAAATGACAGCATTTCATAGATAATTTGTGACAGGTTTCAGAGCCGGTGAGATTTGAAGAAGCCGAGATTAAGGCTCTGCTCTTAAAACACCGCCAGTAGGAATTTAATCCTATTGCACTCAGCGAGATTTTGTCAGGAAACTGATCCACTGATAAGGATTTTGCTTGGGGTGAGCTCAGGCAAAGAGCCAGGGGGTGGTGGTGGCGGTGGCGGCTGCAACTGCTGCAAGCTCAGAAGCCTAGGAGCACAAAACAAGCGCTGACATAGAAGACTAAGTTGTGGTCCATGTTGTTTTCTCAGAGCCTTCAATATTAGGACACAGAAGTCCCAAGGAGCTCTGACTGGTGCAGTTAAAAAAATAATCCCTTTCCATGACTTGAGGTGCTTCTGAGCTGGAACTCTCTAGCCCTGCAAAGACATCATGATTCTACGGCAGAACTGAAATAGACTTGGACAGTTACTGTTCAAAATGGGATTTTTGTGTTAACACAAAAGAAGGTAGGTTCCCCCCCCCCCCCCCGTTCCCGGAAAAAAGACCTGCTTAGACGCAAACAGTTCGTGTTAACAAAACAGAGGAACACAAACATTTACTCTCTGTCAGATTTCTATTTTGTACAACCTTTCTTTCACTCTCTCCCTCCTCCCTAGCAAATGCCCAGGAATTTTTCCATCCAATAGCACTACGAGGGCTGCTGTCACAGCCCAATGAGAACATCCAAGGAGGAGAAAACAGGAAATTTTAAGCCCTAAAAGGGCCTGGGCTGGCTGAAATCCAGAATGAGTCCTCTGTCTTCATTCCGCTTGTTCCTTTTAATATGTAAGTTTCCTGTTGCCCTCCATCTTTCAATTCCCGACTCCCTGTTTCTCACTCTATCTCAGATTCTTTTCGTTCATTCTTGGAATTATTACCTCCCTCTCCCACTTCTCTGGGGATTTTTAGCTTCTTTGGTCTGTTTCTTTCTCAAATTATTTGCCATAACAAATATAATAGACAACAACATACTATTCTTAGTGCAAGTGGCTAAGACACTGACCGAAAGGTGGGAGGCCAGCAGTTCAATTCCTGAGTACTGCATGACAAAATGAGCACCTGTCTTTGTGCCAGCTCCTGCCAACCTAGCAGTTCGAAAGCAAGAAATTGCAAGTAGATAAATAGGGAACACTTCGGGGGGGGGGGAGGTAAACAGTGCTCTGTATGCTTCGGTGTCTAGTCATGCCTGCCACATGGCGATAGAAACGTCTGCAGAAGCAGACAGCGCTGGCTCTTCAGCTTTGAAACAGAGATGAGCAATGAACCCTAGAGTTGGATACGACTGGCTTTCAAGCAAGAGGAACCTTTCCCTTTCCCTAATATACTGTTGGAGAAAAGACTGAGAGTAAACATTGAAAGAGGTAGAAGATCAAACCTCGTGGAAAGAGCGCTTCGCTTAAAGAGTAACTCGCTTAAAGAGCAGAATTTTCTCTGAATGTTTGCTCCGCTTAACAAATAAAACCAACCAAAAAACTGCTTAACAAATAAATCGGGGTTCACAATCCCCACCCCCCCCACCTCGCCAGAAGTCACAACGGGTCACTTACAATGGTGTTTCGCTTAAAGAGCAAAGTCGCTTAAAGAGCAACCCTGTGGAACACATTATGCTCTTTAAATGAGGTACAACTGTAGATTACTTGATGTGTAACATCAGAGACTGGGTGAGTCTTAATAGGTGAAGGTAAAAATCTCCCTTGCTCAAAAGCCACTCATGTCTTACTAGGGAATAATTACTGGTATTCCATGCAGAGACAGATAGCTGGAGATATGCCTTGAGGGCAGCCAAACCCAGCAAGTGAGATGGTGCCCAGGGGAAGTAATCCATCAGGAACGTAATATTTCTGTTTTTATGGTGGAATGGGCAACATACAGACTTCCAGATGTTGATGGAAAATCCTGAACACCATCAATCCCTTGGTGTATCGCAACAGGTGGCTGGATGTGTTGCATTTGTCTTAGCAGAAGGTATGGGATCATACGGCCCTAGTTGTGCAGACATTGGTGAACTACAAATCTCACCAGTCCCAGCCAACATCTTTAAGTGGTTAAAAGATAATGGGACTTGTTTTTCGACATCATCTGATGACTCCTCCCACACTTACCTTGCATCTGCAGGACAAATTTGCATTCTTGACTCATCCCTCCTTCTGCCTTCTCTGTTCTCTCCTCTTGCTAGAGCCAAATTCTTTCATTGATTCCAGCTGCCCTAAGAGAGATTGGTCTGACCATTGAGTCCAGGTGAACTTTCAGCTCTTCCTCTGGTTTCTAGCTGTGTTTCAGTTTCAAGCAGTTGTATGCTCTATTTTTTTCCCTTGGGGGGATATCATGGGTGGACATCTTACAGGACATCCTGTGCAGAGAAGGTTAACACATAGTCCTTCTAGAAAATGTACAGGATAGGATTACCTTTCAGGTATGTTACCTAGCAGGCTACTAATAGAAAGTGGATTTTAAACAGGGTATGGGAAAGCTAGAGAGGAAGAGAAGATACAGTTACACAAAACAACCAGCCTGATTCTTCTGCAGTAAAAAAAAAGGCAACACAATGGAGGGCATTGTGAAGAGACATCTGAAAGATGATACAAAAGAGAAGGACAGCGACTGATCCAGGAAGAGGGAAAAATACATGCCCTAGGAATCAATAGAAAATGGGTTCTTTTGTCTTAGTAGAGAGGACTCCTCTTTTGATTATCAAACTGGGGCCACAACCTGTGGAACCAGCATTCCCAGAAGTACATAACCTTCTTGGGAGCCACAGCCACCAGGGGCTCTGGAAGCTATTTCCAGTCCTTGAGCTCAAACCTGGAACACTGTTAATGGCTAGAGCTCTCAACCATTTCCTTGAAGGATGGAGTATTTCAACTATCCTTCACCCAGCAGGAGCAGGGCCTATACTGGGAGGTTCTGTGCACTGTGTTAAAAAACTAATACAGTACTCCCAAGCAGAAGAATAGTCATAAATGTGGAAATGCTCCACAGATACTTTGAATTATATCAAAGGTAGGTTACCACAATCTACATCAGGCTTTCTCAACCTTTTCCGGGTGTGGGCCAGATCATACCTCCTTGGATGGCTGTGGAGGCCGTTCATGTGTTTCCCCGTGAGACCTCATGCGAAAATGCACATTTTCGTGAGTTCTTGCAAAAAAAAAAAACATATTTTGGGTGAGTTTTCATGCATTTTTGGTGAGTTCTCATGCAAAAATGCACATTTTCGGTGAGTTCTTGCACGAAAATTAATGTTTTTGGTGAGTTTTCATGCATTTTTGGTGAGTTCTCATGCAAAAATGCACATTTTCTATGAGTTCTCAAGTGAGAACTTGCCAACAATGCACAATAACTCATAAAAAATGTGCGAGAACTCACCAAAAACAAATGTTTTTGCTGGTGTTTGATGTGTTGTCGGTGCTTCCGGGTGGCGGCAGCAGTGGAAGTGGCGGCAGTGGCGGTGGGAACGAGGGCGTTGGGGGGCAGATGAAATGGCTTTTGGGAGCCGGGTTTGGCCCATAGGTTGAGAAAGAATCTACGTTCTTGGGGAAACACCATTTTTCTTCCAGATACTATGTAGACTGCAGCTACGCTCGTGGTGAAGAGCAATACTGGAAGGGATGGCAGATGATATCACAGTTCCAGCTCCACCTGCAAGTCCTGGCTTCATTGCATCACTCTTCCCAAGGTCTTTGAATGATGCCGGCCCTATCATTTTGCAAAATCTCACCTCCTTCTCCTCCGATGTTATCTCTCCACCTTCCTCTATCCAAATTTCCCTTCTGCATCTAGTAGAAGCCTTGGGATGAAATTTCAGTGCATCTGCAGCAGAGGATGGAAGCGTGACTCTGCGTAAAAGTCCCAGTCCTGAATTCACAGACCCTCTATTATTGTTTAAAGAACAAAAGCCCATGCACAATATGCTTTTAGATGTATTCATGCAGAAAAGAAGCCCCTGTGGGACAAGACATCATCCTCAGGTCAAAGGTCAGTTGGCCAACTCCACAATAAATAATTTGCTAAAGTATGAGGAACAAAAGAACATAGGGGAGAGCCACTAGGTGCTTTGATGGTGAACCTCCAGGTGTTCTTGGACTTCAATTACCAGAGGCCCCAAGTCAGGACTCCTGTTGATCAGGGCTTCTGGGAATTGAAGTTCAAGAACAGCTGGAGTGCCAAGGTTCACCATCAAGGCACTGGGATGAAGGAAAAGCTTGTATGTTTCATGGCATGCCTGTCTGCTTCCCTGGCAGCTGCTGCTCACATTTCGAATGGGGGCCATTCTTGTTAAAATAAGGAGGTATAAATAGGAGTCTGGGCAGGTCACCCGCCGGGTCCAGGATGACAGTCGCAGCTGGTCTCAATCCCTCGTTTGCGAGGATGGCATTCTTTCCTCCCAAGGGCACAGCCTGAACTGGGATCTAATTTCAAAGGCTTGAAGGGGAGGTGGACAGTGTGCAAATTTCCTGCAAATTAATCTGCCAGATCTGTAATCTCAGCCTTTCCTTCCAGCATTTGAAAAGATGGGAATCAGGCAGAGGCTTCACGATGCATGCGCCGTTGTCTTTGCATCCAGGGTTTCACACGCTACCCTGTTCGTCTATGTTTCACACCCTCTTTCACATCCACTTCACCGAAGTCGTGTTGCCTTATGGGTTTGCTTCATTCTTTGACATGGAAAAATGGCTCCTCCTTGTCCTCTTCTTTAATTCCTCTTTTACGCCTTCAGGTGTCCAGGGAGACGCAATGTTCCACCCGTGTTCTTTGGTGCTCTCGTAAAATGTTCCCTGGATGTTGTCACTCCAGGTTCCTCTAGGGCTGCCTCATGGTCTTGATCCTTTTCCTCTTTCCACATATGCCTTGTATGGGGGAAACTGCAAACTTCACAAATACAAATCGGTCCCATCAAAATATCTCTTAGGCAATTTAGGTAGGTTTCCTTTGCCCTAGCTTTGGTCCCTCCATTTCTCTACAGAATTAGTTTGAAAACTTATTTGGCATACTTAGCAAGCTTTATACCGGTGGAGCCCTGGTGGCTTAGTGGTTAAGATGCTGAACTTGACTGGAAGGTCGGCAGGTCAGCAGTTTGAGACCTGAGTGCTGCACGATGGAGTGAGCTCCTGTCTCTGTCCCAGCTCCTACCAACCTAGCAGTTCAAATGCAAGAAACTGTAAGTAGATAGACTACTTCAGTGGGAAGGTAAACAGCATTCTGTGCACTCTGGTGTCTAATCATGCCTGTCACATGTCCAGGAAAATGTTTGCAGATGCTCTTTGGCTATAAATGGCAATGAGCACAAAATCCTAGAGTCAGATATGATTGGCTTTCGAACAAGGGCGACCTTTACTTTTACAAAGAAAACTGGCCTGAAGAAGTGAACGTGAACCATGAAAGCTCGTTTGATTTTTTAAAAAACTGTGGTCCAATCAAGGTATTGCCTTGTTCCTGCATTTGTGTGGTGTAAGGACCACAACTTTGCTTGTGATTGATTTTCAGATTCAATTTTGCAAATACCTTGTTTCCATCCCTCTAACACAGGGGTGGCCAACCTTTTCATGCTGCAGTGCCTGACCACATCCCTGGACAGCTGAGTGGGCCAGACCACGTCCCCCAGAAACAGAAGCGGGCACATTTATGGCTGTTGTAAATGCACTCACTACCACATTTACAAGAGCCACGGGCACGTTTGTGCATGCATGGGTGCATTTTACGGCTGACGTAAACACGCCTGCTTTCACTTCTGGGCACCACAGTGGCAGACTGGATGGAATAGTGTTGTGGGCCGGTTGCGGCCCAAAGGCTGTAGGTTGTGAACCCCTGCTCTAACATCTCTCCTCCCACACATTCAGGTTAATATATAGGATTCCCATCACACCCTTCTTTCTGTATCACATGCCATATAATAAATAGATAAATTCTGTATCACAGCCACCTTGTGATTAAAATAAAATCAAAGGATAAGTAGCTGGTCAGAAATTGCCCTGTGAATTGCATGATCAACGAGGCTTTTGAACTCAGATTTCTCAAGGCACAATTGGAAGTACCTCACGATCACTATTCCAGCTCTTGTCGTCACCTAGAAGAGGTTTCTGAGAGCTATCACACATGAATCGAACTTCACAGAACACCCACCTTTTACTGCTTGCCTAACTCCGCATCTCAGGTGGGATGTTTTATACCCAAGAAGCCAAGATGCTATTTACCTGGGGCTAGGGTGGGGTGCATCTCTGACATGGTGATGCAGCGGTAGACATTAAACATTTTTGCATGGTGTGCAGGTTGCTCAGAACTATTTGACAGATACGCCTCCAGATATCACAGCTTCTTTTAAAGAGCTTGATCATGCCAATAGTAATAATAATAATCAATATAAAGCGTTGCATGTTCGGCTATACACAATGCAAAAACAACATTTCAACACTACTGTCCCATATGAGAAAGATGCATATTTATTTATTTAGCAGAAAGACGCCTTATTATGCGCTACGAATAGTGCTCATGAGATGTTGCCACTTTGGCTACCACTTTGCTAAGGGTTCTCTGCATGGGATGGGGGAGAGCCATCAAACATGAAGCTTCTGCTTTTCTTCTGCAACGGAAAGTCCAGCTGGGCTGCTCTTATGGGGCGAAAGGTGGTACCTGCCAAGGTTGAGCCATCAATTATTTTAACTACCATACCTGCTACATCATATTCTGTTCCAAAACTTCTAATCTGGCTTGCGCGTCTATCTGTTGTCTTCACTCTCTGGGCTGTTCACAAGTTAATTGGCATTTTGCCCCCAACATGCTAGGTACTCATTTCGGAAAGATAGAAGGCTGAGTCAACCTTGAATCCTGTCAGGATTGAACTCACAAGCTCAGCAGTTTTGGCTGCAGTATAGCAATTTAACCACTGTGACACCAGAGCTCATCTTTTTTTCTTTTTCTTTTAGTAAAATAACCTGAGCCCCCAACAGTCAGAAGAAGAAAGAGAAGCCACAGGACAATGACATAAAGCAGGGGTTCCCACACTTTTTAGGCTGCCGGCTGGTCGTGTGGTTCCTCCCACCTGAAGCGGAAGTAAAACGTGCCTTGCAATCTGTTTTGCAACAGGATGAGATAGATTTTAAGTCACAATTTTCTCCGCTTAAACCAGGGATGCCCAAACCATAGCCCATGGGCCAGATCCGGTCCCCAATGCCAATTCAGCCGGCCCACACCTCCCTTGTCACTCTTGTACAGGCACATTTTACTTCCACTTCTGGGAGCGATGAGGGCGGCGTGGACCAGATGAATTGGCATTGGGGCCAGATTTGGCCCACGGGCCGTAGTTTGGGCACTTCTGACATAACGGGTAATGCTGAAGTTGGTGGGATGAGTTAGGAAGGGGCAGTTTGACAATGCCTAGTGGTTAGAACATATGTTTTCTGTGTTACATGAACACTGACTTTCCCTTTTCTTCTCTCTGGAGTCAGGAAGCATATCAGAAATACAGGCGGGTCCCAGCATTTGAGAAAATACGATCCTCTTTATTATCATGGCTTTCCAAAGTGACACAGGAACGACCCACACTTAGAGATGAAAAACAGCAGCATTGCAGGCACATTAAACTATTCCAGGTTGTTTTCATGCAGGCCAGTCCTTAACAGAAGCTCCTGTGGATTTTGGGTCTGCATAGGGCATGCCCTGCACCCCGCACAGTCTTCTTCTAGGTCCAACTACGTAGACATCATTAGGGAGGAGAAGAGTTGGCCTCTCTGTTTATCTTGCTAGCAAAGGTTTGCTGGAGGATCACAGAGGCCATCTCAATTTCTCCTTCCCTCCTGTAAGAGTTTAAATAAATACCATTTTGGGGGGAGCCCAAAGCTGGCAATGTAGAACAATCAGGTGCCAATGGCCGTGGGATTCCCCCCCCCCGACTTCCCCCCTCTTCTGGTGGCCTCTCAGGGTCACCCTGGCTTAGGTCTTCTCTTGCTTCTGCTGCCTCAGAGCTTGCAGGAAGATCTCTTTCACTTGGCCCACGGTCTCCTGGTAGACCCGGAAGTCTTCCACTTTGGACTTGACAGCATCCTTCAAAGCACCCTTCAGGCCTTCGTTCTCCTCCATTAGGATTTCAAGCCTATACATGGACACAAACAGCTGTCTAAACTTCCTTGATCAAAGCTTCCTAGATCAAGGCAGACACAAGCTGGGAACCTCTTTGAGGCACTTGAGAAGAAGACTCTCCAATGCTTGCCCAGCTCCCCATGCGCAAAGCTCCATAGTGCACAAATCTGGACACCTGATTTTCCATTTAGGTGGAAAAGAGGTTTCCAACCCTCATTTCTTCAGGGCCAAGGAAAACGGGCAGAGAGCAACAAATGAAGCATCCCAATCTATCAGCAGTCTGGAGTCTCTGACCCCCCCAGCAAGGATCTACCTCAGGGCTTCTCAACCTTTTAAAGCTGTGGGCCGGACAACGCCTCCTCAGATAGCTGAGCAGGCCAGACTGGTGGTTCCCCCTGATGTAAATGCTGCCATAAAACACACCCATGGCTATCGTAAACACATTTATGACAGCCTCTGGCACATTTACCGCTGTCGTAAATGTGTCTGCAACCGCTTCGGGTGGCAGCAGCGGTGTTGCCACAGGCCGGACGCGGCCCACGGGCCATAGGCTGAGAACCCTTGATCTACCTATTTCCCACAAGGGTCAGAAACTCACAAGCACAGGAAAAGATCTACAGCTTCCTCTGCTGCTGCTTGCCAGAGCATGTGAACATGGCGATTCAATTCAGCTCTCACTTCCATGACGCTGTATAGTCTACCTTTAAATCTGCATGTGCTCCTGGATAACCCCTATGCAGTTTCTGTGGCAATGTGGCCCCCTCCTTCTCCTTCAATTCCCCAATTCTTACAAGGCCAGGAAGGCTACCCATTGTTAATCCACCACGAAGGCCACTTCATACCAGAATCTGTATGTTAAGGATGCTGGGATTCTTGACCTAGACCAGTGATGGTGAAACTTTTAGAGATCGAGTGCCCAAGGAGAAGGGTGGGGTGAACTCTGTGCTGGGGGAGGGAGGAAGCACTCCCAGTGGCCTGCTGGGAAGATGGGAGGGGCAAACTCTGTGCTGGGGCAACGGGACGCATGCCCACAGAGAGGGCTCTGAGTGCCCCCTCTGGCACATGTGCCACATAGGTTCGCCACCACTGTCCCAGACCATCCAGAAAGCCTTGTGGTTCTAGGGAGGCTGCACTTTTATGCTACTGTAATGCTTTCAAAAGGCCAGAGGAATACTCCCAGGGGTATTCTGGGGCATTTGAAGAATTATCACTTGGTTTACATCGAGGTTCCTTCCAAGGAACTGCCTTTCTTCTATGAAAGTGTGCACAACAACGAGGACTGTTAGGCAGGGCGAAGAGGGGATGACTCGTTCTCCCTTGAGTTTTCACGGCCAAACAGGGGTTTGACTCTGGCTCTCCAGATTTGTTCTCAGTCACTCTATCACTACACCAATGCCCTTCCTCATGAGCTCTGGCATCTAGATGTTGTTGGACTGCTTTAGCTCACAACAGTGTGATGGGAGTATGTGATGGATGTGTGGGTTCCAGATCTGAGCCATGTAAAATGGAGAATATGAATTGATTTGTGGGATTGAAGAAGCTTGCAAAATCAGGCAGTCTTGCCAAAGTGAAGTGAAGCGAAATTGGGTGGTGCAGCACTGCCTAAGAAAGGAACGCATGACAATGGCGAAAGCCTGGATGTTCTTGGAAGATAGAGATAAACATGTACAATATGTACTCAGTTAAAGCGGAGAACAGACACTGAAGAGCACTTATAACAGGCACACAGCACTGACCAGAATGTGGCTGGTAAACCTGGACCCCTCATGAAGGAAAGACACTGTAACAGTGATGGCAAACCTGGGCACTCCAGGTGTCCTTGAACTTCAATTTTCAGAAGTCCTGATCAGCAGGAGCATTGACTTGGCCTTCTGGTAACTGAAGTCCAAGAACACTTGGAGTGCCAAGTTTCGCCACCACTGGACCATAAAGATCCCAGTTTGAGAGACACTCAGTGTGTATCCGCCTGAGTCATCGGAAAAGGATAGGATATAAATATAATAATAAATAAATAAATGGCAGCTGAAACTGGCCACCTGTCACCTGAAGAGGCTCTGTAAGTATGGTGTAAAACAGGGGTGGCCAAACTATGGCCCACAGGCTGCATCGGGCCCACTATGCCGAATCATCCAGCCCACACCGCTTCTGGTGGGAGGAACCACATGACCTGAAAAATTTGGCCACCCCAGTGCCCTCACCAATGGCCAGGGAAGAAGCCAGGGCAGGTTGAGGACATCGCCGCCCCTCCCCCCCCTGAGCCCCCATCAACATATTGTATTGTAATGAAATGTATTGTTTGTAAGCCGCCCTGAGTCGCTACGGCGAGTGGGCGGCAATATAAATTTGAACTAATAATAAATGAAAGGTATATGTTTGGGGCTCCTTGAGACTGAGTGTTTAAAAATCACATCAGGTGTTCGGAACTCATTTGTTATCCTGGTGTTCAAACTAAGCTTATTGCTCACTGGTTTGCTTCCACTGGATTAAAAGAACAAGGTCCCTGCCCTGTGTAACAGCAGGTTTGGCTAATAGTAAGAGACTTTGGACATTGTGGTACAACAACATCTGGACGGTCCCCAAGACTGCGTTAGAGGTTTCCTCTTAAACTATGAGGATTAAAAAACGTGAGCATTCCTAATTGTGTGCCATCAAGTCAATTCTGACTTATGGTGACCCTTTACAGGATTTTCTAGGCAGAGAATACACAGAAGGGGGCTTAGCCATCCCTTCCTCAAGGGCAGTAATGCCCAACCTTGGTACTCCAGGTGTTCTTGGACTTCAATTACCAGAAGCCCATGTCAGCACTCTTGCTGATCAGGGCTTCTGGGAATTGAAGTCCAAGAACATCTGGAGTGCCAAAGTTGGCCATCACTGCTCTAGGGGGAGCTCTGGAGACTGTGCATCCTGACTGGCTCTTCTCCCAGGAGACTCAGCGGGGAATTGAAGTCCCAACCTTTTGCCCCGCAGCCAGATACCTAAACCACTGAGCTATCCAGCCAAATGAACATTCACATGCCAATAAGAAATAACAAGAGGATCTGCTTGTACCTTGCAGACAGTTCTTCTACTTGGGACTCCATAGGGACTTCTGAGAGCTGTGATGACAGAAGATCTTTCCTCTCAACTGTATTCCTACTGGGCAGCTGAGCTAGACACACAGAACCTCTTGTTAAGAAGCAATTGCTGACACAGAATTCTGTCTACCTTTCAAACCTTCTTGATTTTCTACATTCAGAACCATTTAGTTCATATCTTTTTAAAAAACAGTTAAAAGTTTTTGCATTGTGAAGTTCACATTTCAATCACTCTCTGCCTGAGGATGTATACACTGTACTACAACTCACCACTCTTTGCTGACTGTAGAAGAGTGGAAGAAGAAGAAGAAGAAGAAGAAGAAGAAGAAGAAAGGTCCTGGAGAGGGGGAGAGGAGGATGCACCCATTCTCACATCAGAAAGAGAGAGAACAAAGGATGCTGAAAGCATAATAGTTCAGGAACGACAAACTATCCTAATAGACTGAGAGGGGACAGGATACCATGCTTCAAAGATCTGAATGATGATCATTCATATTTATATTTATATATATTTATATATCATAAAGAGGAAGGGCAGGATCTGTTCTCCACCATCCCAGAGTTCAGGACGTGTAATAATGGGCTGAAACTACAGGAAGCCAGATTATAGGCTGAATATCAGGAGAAAGTTCTTAACTGTTAGAACAGTACGGCAGTGGAACCCACTGCTGCCTCGAGAGGTGGTGAGTGCTCCAACACTGGAAACATTCAAGAGAGAATTGGACCATATCATCTATTATATCTGCTTTGATTTGGATTCCTGCATTGAGCAGGGGGGTAGATTTGATAGCCTAAGATGCCCCTTCCAACTCTGTTATTCTATGATTCTACTCCTATACCTGTGAGAAGGGATAATTGTCTACAGATTTTTAGGGGAGTAATAAGATAGACGGGGTCATGGTGGTTAAGACAATGAGTTTGATGACTGGTAGGTTGGCAGGTCTGCAGTTCAAGACCCAAGTGAGCACCTGTTGTCTGTCCCAGCTCCTTCCATCCTAACAGCTTGAAAGCAAGAATTTGCAAGTAGATAAATAGGTACTTCGGTGGGAAGGGTAACAGCATTCCATGCTCACTGGTCATGGCTTCCATGTGACCACTGAAATGTCTGCAGAAGCAGACAGCGCTAAAGTCATAACTGATGGTCAGGAGATGTGTTCATAGGTACCATCTATTGAGAGGATGCCAAAGTTCTTATCTGGTTACAGGAACAGAAACACAACAGTTTGCATATACAATATGCATATCTGGCAGCGGCTCAATTTGGCATCATATCCCAACAAAGTTCCTTTAGTCCCAGGCAAAATACTCCTCTATAAAGGAACATCAAGATTCCGTGGGGTGGCTTTGTAGTAGGTTTTCCTAGATTCCCCCTGCCCCTATTTTTAAGACATCAAGTCATCATGGTAAGAGGCTGTCCTTTAGTGTTGTGATCCTGAGTTGCTTCGGCAAGTAGAGCGTCATATAAGTCTAAATAAAAATACAAATCCAGCCTTCGTCAGACACTGAAGACGAGACCTGGATCAGGAGGCACTTCCTATGCCCAGCCCAGTTCTGCCTCAGCCTGCTTCTGGCCCAACTCTGACTCCTCAGGCAGATGACCTCTCAGACCAGAGGTCTGACTCTGACAGCAATCAGCCCTCAGCCAAGGAAGGTTGCCGAAAAGATCTGCGGCCGAGACGTAAAAAAGCCGGAGCTCGTTATCAGAGGAGGCTTCCAGCTGACACCCATGAGCTGGGAGGCTTCTTAAGCAAGCACGTTTCACCAGTCAAGCATCAGTATCATTGCTCTATGTAAAGGCTGACACCCTGCTTAACTTTGGATACCTCTAGTGATTGCCTGCCATGATCCTGACTTCTCTGCCAACCCTGATGACGCCCCCGGACATCATTTGGACTAGATGCTCACTTTGAACTACTGGTAACTAGATCTTGCCATGCTCTTTGGACTTTGCTATTTGGGTTCTTCTTGGATAGACTGTTGCCAGGACCTTCTACCTGCTCAGATAGGTCAGCAGCACATTTATGTTGATATGGGCAAACATTTGCACACTACCCTTAAACTTTCAGTAGACTTCCATGTTAGGTATGACAACCCAATCCATATTACCTTTTTTGCCCTTTGAGTGAGCTTTTGATGTGCTGGTGTTCTTCCCTGGCTCCATCTTTAGTTTCTCAACCTGCTGCTCTAGTGTGACGCATCTCCGCTGCTGTTCTTGAAGCATCTTCTCTGCTTCCCAGACCTTAGTAGTGCTTTCATCCACCCTGATAGTCAAAACAGTAGGATTTGGGATAGTCTTATACAAACCACACCTTATCAACTTTAGCCAGCTGCCTTATCTCAAAACATATACTTAGTCTACTAAGCTCCACACAGGAGTTTCCCAGAATGTTACATCTGAATCTTTCCCCAGAAACACCTGGAGATGCCAAGGAATAAACCTGGAAAGAGTTTCTATGTGCAGAGCAAACTGAGCCATGGGCTTTACCCTCTTTGGTCCCATAGTTAACTTTCAACAAGACAAAAGGGGGGAAACGGAGCCTACTGTGATTCCAAAAAGCAGGAGGGACGTGGGATGCAACAATGTTAGCATTTCAGAAGCTTTCTCACCTCTTCTGCAGGATATTGACCAATTCGATCAACCTGTCACGTTCGGCTTCAGCCGCCTGACAAACAGCTTTGTATTCGGTGATCTGGATCCTCCGGGCTTTTGTATCTGGAACATCAAGCTCAAGAAGTCTAACAAGGACATGAAGCAGAAGAAACAGTTTGATTGGGATCCCTCCAAAGAAGTCTTGTGGCATCTTAAAAACAAACAAGCTACATTTGCCAGATGCGTCTGTGGGCTATAGCTCTCTTTGCTATACGCATTTGGCTTGTGGTTTCTGTTGGTAACATTGGTTTTTCTACAACCAGCTAAACATATGACTATGTTGGGAAAATACCTGACAATTTGCTCTGGAATTGGCACAGTGGAATTCACATGATCCAGAAGTCAACCCCAATCAGTTTGTGCTTCTTCCCTTCCAATCTGGACTTTCTTCCCCTGGTGCCGCGACCTTCTATTTTCTCACCACAATAATTCAAATGCTGTTTTGTCTGTGTGATTGTTTTGCTACATTAGTTTGGCACTATATCACCTCTATCCTAAGTATTATTTTGGAATGTTATTTTTTTTTTAAAATGAGCTATAGATTCTCCCTTCAGGTGGGGTGATGGTTCCCCTCAGTGGAGGAAACTGCCACTGGAAACCATCATTTTGGGCCCAACAGCAAAATGAGCAGAGGAGGAACTCTGATTCCCAACAGTCACAGAGGCAGAAGAGGCCATGCCAGATGGACTGGCTGTGAAGTAGCACCTTGATAATATCCTCAAGGCTGTGGCAGTCCATTGCAGTCCCGGTGTTAAATCCTACATGTCTCATTTTATATGTGCTGAAGGAGATGGATCCATGATCATAGTGTGTGGGTCACTTCATGGCAAGCTGGGATCCACCTTAAACAAATCCACGCCCATGGCATTTTACTGCTTCAGGGAAAAAATGCATTCTTAGATGCGAATTGCAGCCACCACCTCTGCATTGCTACATTAGTTTAGCACTAGATCACCTCTACCCTAAATATTTTTTGGTCTGTTACAATTTTTTAATGAGCTGTAGTCTATTGCTAGATCACTAGATCACTGCATTGCTACATTGGTTTAGCACTGAATCACCTCTATACAGAAAAAGAGAAGATAAAATTTGATATAAAACTGAAACAACTTCAACAAACTCAAACAGTCTACAATGGTATGAGTGTATGTTTGTATGTGTATGAAGAACCTTTCTTCCTCTTACTATGCACCTCCTTTAAACAGACCATAAAAGGAGAGCAGAGGATGTGCAGAAGGGCAGTATTGAAGAAGGGGGGGTTGTGGGTGCATTGGATTGAGGGGCCAGGGTGGACACCGGAGCTGAAACCGCCATCACATTTCTGTGAGATATTACATTGCAGGAGAAGAGGAGGAGAAGCAGAATGGGGCCCCACTGCCTCTATGTGGTCATCTGTGTTGCCTCTAAGATAGATCAATTGCTTGTCCTTCTATCCTTCCCAGTCCCACAAACTCTGAGGAGTTTGCAGTGATACCTGTAGCATTCGGTTTCCTAGCTCTTTTGTGCAAGAGCTGGTAAACCCCACAGCAGGAAAGGGAACCCCTGTGTGCTTTTTCAACTCCTGGTCTAAGACCAAGAGACAACATATACCTCTCAGGAGAGACGGAGGATGGAAATGATGTAGCTGCTGAATCCACGAGGGTGTGCCCCATCTGGGAGACTCTTCTGGAAAAGACAAAAGCACTGTCAACATTTCTACAGCAGGCTGTTTAAGAGATGTATGTTGCTCTTCAACAATGTGAGCTGTCACTTATTTGGGGAGTACTATATGAACAGCCTGAGGCAATATTGCGCACCCTTCACACAAAATTAAAGCTAGTTCCTAATTTCATAGCATGTCTGAGACACGCCGGCGGATTACAAGCAGGGCATCCTGTGACTTAATCCTCCTTTGTAAAGAAAATAATTTTATGCACTGAGAAAAATGGCTGGCATTTTGATGTTTATGTTCTATATGCAAACAAAGAGACACCACATGATGATTCACGTTCCACCTGCATGGAGAAATATTCAGTCATGGTGAGGCTACACCTGGAATGGTACAGCTTGTACACAATTTCTTGTCCAGTCTCAGCTAGACCAAAAGGAAGTGGCCAAGATGAAAGAACAGCTAAATTAACCATAAATTTATTAGTGGGAAAATAAAGTGCATGAGTCCACTCAAAGTGAATGCTAACCTCTGTTTGTTGTCCTAGACCAGTGGTTCCCAATTAGTTTTTTCTATGTACCACTTCAAGAAAGACCTCAAACTTGCGTACCCCTTATTGCAGGAACGTTAAATAAAAAATGAAATCAGGTGTATTTTATATTTATTATCATCAAAAGACATTCTAATGACAGAGAACACATGTTTCATTAATGTGACAAATGTGCACGTTTTTCTTTGCACAACTCTGAAAAATCTGGTTGCATTTTGATCAGCTTCAATCTCCAGTCGTCTTTGAGATGAAGTCTGTGACGATGTTTAGTTTTTAAGTTTGTCATTGCGGAAAATCCGCTCTCGCAAAGGTACATCGTGCAAAATGGCAGTAAATGTTTTATTTACAGAAACTGCGAACAGGCAAAAAATTGAATTTGTCCTTCTGTATTCGAAGTAGGTACATAGTAGAAACAAATTAAACATTATTGCTTTGTATTGAAATTTACAATGAAAATAGTATTAATGTAACTTAAAATCTAGAAAACAGAATCCGCGAACATGCTTACAACTGAAGCAGGTTGAATATTATTTTTATTTTTTAAACATCATTATATTATATTGCAGTTTATAGTGAAAGTGCAAATTCAAAAACAGTTTTAAAACATTATCTTACCGTTTACCGAGGTAGGTATATAAGGCTGATCGACGCGACACGGTGCGACGGATATTAATTAATTCACAATTAAAACAACACAACGAGCACAGCGACACACTCACGCGACATAAACCGAACTGACTGATTGACAATGACAAGCAAATAGGTGGGAATGGGGGCGGCCGCAATCGGGTGACGCGAGACACGGGAGGCGCGGGAAAAACCGCCACCGTGGAAGAAAGCGCTTGATGCATGCGATTGACTTACCTACTGATCGTTTAATTAAATTGAATAATTTTTGGGCAATTGTTATTGCATTATTGTTTTTTAAGGATTTAATATTTTAGTTAAGAGATTGCTGCGTGTACCCCTTGATGCAATCTCGCGTACCCCTGGGGGTACGCGTACCACTAATTAGGAACCACTGTCCTAGAACATAAAACATTTCAAAGGTCAAACTAGACATTAAAGAGCATGCATTTTCCCTGCAGTTAAAGTTTGGGCACCCCTGCTATAGCAGAAAACTCTATTCTAAAAAGACACATTACTTACCTGGCAGAGCTGTTACTTCCAAGGAGACCATCCCTTTTGGGTGCCGAAGTGCAATTTTCCTCTTCCAGAGACTCTGCAGAGATGGAATCAGAACAGCTGTTCTCGCTGTGATGGAGATTATGCTAATGTAAATATGACAGAAACAACAAGACTGAGACGTTATATAAGAAACATCACCCATATATAACACAAGCAATTTGTTTCCTGTTATCTTCCATATCTTCTATACTTATTTTACCGTCACAGTCCAGGAATACACACTCATTTTGTAAGCCTTAGGCCAGGATCCTGTTGCTTTGTGTCTTTAGTTGATACAGCAAAGGTAGATGTGGTTTCTTCCCCCTCTGGTGAGGTCTCCATTACCCAACTAGTAATCTGCTGGTTCCAATATCCATGTCCCACGTGAGAGACACCTTGCCAATTGGTGGAAACCAGTTGTATGATTACTATTGCCACATAAGAGTTCTTCTCAATAGGATTCTGACCTTAACTTTTCTTACCAAGACTTCCTGACTCAGTAGCTGGCTGCATTTGAGCGTCAGACTCCGAATGTAACTCAATTTCTCTGCTCAGAGCTCAGAAATAAAATTACTTTGTGGATTGCCGCTCTAAGCATCCAGTGTGGCCTAGTGGCCAAAGGCCATGCATGCTGGCAATTCTGGGATTTCCAGTCCCCCTGCCCTTACCCAAAAAATGCCAGTGCTGCCTTAAGCAGAAGTGCTCATAATACGATTTTTGTTTTGATTTGATTTGTGGTTCCCAATGATGGAACTAAGACAAGATTCATGAATATATGTATTTTGTTCTCATACTTACCATGTTTCCACGAAAATAAGACACTGTCTTATATTTTTTTTAATTCCAAAATATGCACAAGGTCTTATTTCCAGGGGATGTCTTATTGTTCCATGACGAAGAATACAGTACACATTTATTGCTGATAACAGCGGATCACCAGGGAATAACATACAAGGAATATGTGGAAAGAGAAGGACAAAGACCATGAGGCAGACCCAGAGGAAGGTGGAGAGACAACATCGCACTAGTGGAGGCTGCTAGAAGTGCCAGAGGAAGAACTTTGTATTTCCCCAAAACAAGAAGGAGGAGGAGGAGGAGGAGGAGGAGGAGAAGGTCCATTTAGAGAGAATGCCTTGAGAGTCCATACCAAGGTTTATGTGGAAAGAGGAGAAGGACAAAGACCACGAGGCAGACCCAGAGGAAGGTGGAGAGACAACATCCAAGAAACATTACAAGAACCCTCCAAATAATGCTGGTGGAGGCTGTTCAAAGTGCCAGAGCAGGAACCTTGCATCTCCCTTGACATCCAAAGGGGTAGAAGAAGCAGAAGGAAAAGAAGAAAGAAGAGGAGAAGGAGGAGAAGGCCACCTTCTTCTCACTCCATGTACCTGTGTAGTGAGCTGCTGGACTTTCTCCTCCAGCTCTTCCACCCGGACTTCTCGCTCGGCCACCATCTGCTTCAGCTGCGCAATAAGGCAGTTCTGCTTCTGCACCTCCAAGTTTAGCTGCTTCTCCAGACTCTGGTTGCATTGCTTGTTCCTCTCGTCTTGCTGGCTCAGGTTCTTTAAGATGACCTGCATTTCCTTCTGCTGGCTCTGGTGAAGCAGAAAAGGTAGGTGAGAGGAGAGGCATGGTTTGATGCACATGAGCTCATCAAATGTGCACAAAGGCAGCTTTTTCTGCCTACAGCACAAGATCGGTAAAACTTTGAAATGCTAGAGAAATGCAGAGTTAGTTTCTGCCTGGTGGGACAAGCTCTCTGAAACCAGTTGACTTGAGGACCCAGAGTGTTGGGGGCAAAATGCAAATTACTTGTAAACTGTCTAGAAATGGTTATAAGTGCTAAAATAAGGGCATCATTGAAGTTTAATTGCTATTTCACAATTATTTAATAGTAGCCGTGTTAGTCTGTGGTTCAGGCATATCAGAAAACAAAATAAAAACACTGTAGCACTTTAAAGACTAACTGCTATATTTTTATTGTTAGCTTTTGTGGATCAAGTCCACTTCTCCAGACAAGGTAAACATGGTTACTGTTAAGATGCTGAACTTGACAACTGAAATGTCACCAAGTCAGCAGTTCAAGACCTGACTGCTGCATGATAGAGTGAGCTCCCGTCTTCTGTCCCTGCTCCTGCCAATGTAGCAGTTTGAAAGCAAGAAATTGCAAGTAGTGTAGATAAATAGGTACCACTCTGATGGGAAAGGTAACAGCATTCCCTGCGTTCCAGTGTCTAGTCATGCCTGCCACGTGGCCATGGAAATAATTGGCAGCAGCTCTCTAGGGTTTCCAACAAAGGCATAGGAAATAGTGCATTTTAGGTCCTGTTTCAAGAAATAAATGTATTTGTGGCATTCTGGGAGCGCACATGACCCTGAGCTGACTCTCGCCAGAGCAAAACAGGAGCCCCCTTTGCCAGATCATACCAATAAAGCATCCACAAGTTCATCATCATGCTTCCCTTTATCCAGCAGGGTGGAGATCTGTTCTTTCAACGTTTTCACCTCGCCAGACAACACCTTGTTTCTAGCTTTGGCAGCATCCAATTTCTTTTTCACATCTTCATGATCTGACTGAAGGGTAGCGTATTCCCCCGTCAGTTTCTGCAGTTGAGGAAACACAGGAAAAAGGGGGTTCTGGGTAATTTGGACATAAGAAGCCATCTCCCGGGGTGGATGGGTGGGTACACACTGTAGGGACTCATGGAATGAACCCCTGGGTTTTGCATTTATTTATTTATTTATTTGTCCATCTGTCTGTCTATGTTATTTAATACATTTACATACCACCTCTCTAGAGAACAAAGGTTTCACAGTCTGGGAAAGTTTATAACATTGAAATAAAACACAGTTGACAGGAAAAAGTCCTCAGAAAAGGAACACAAAGTGAATAGCTCTCTATTGCACAATGCAGTAGATACAAAGAACAGGGGTACCTCACTTTGCGAATGCTTTGATTAATGTAATTTTCGCTTTCCGAATGAAAATCCATTTAAAAAATGCCTCGTTTTACAATTTTTTTTGGAATGGATTAATTGGTTTTCAGTGCATTCCTATAGGAAACTGTGTTTCACTTTATGATTTTTTTGTAATATGAAACATCCCGTGAAACGCATTAAATTCGTAAAGCGAGGTACCACAAGTATAAGTATCTTATAGCTATAATAGGGCAGTGACTGGGGGAGGGGTAACCCTATAGACCAGTGGTGGCAAGCCTATGGCATGTGTGTCAGAGTGGGCACTCCAAGCTCTCTCTGTGGGTATGTGCACCGTTGCCCCAGCACAGAGTTCTCCCCGCCCCTCTGCTCAGTAGCCAATGGGAGCACTTCCTCCCTCCCCCAGCACAGAGTTTCCCCCTCCCCTCTGTTTAGTAGCCCAATGGGAGCACTTTCTCCCTCCCCTGTCTGGGGTAAGGCAGGCGGCTCACATGTGGCATGAGGGTGCGTCCTGGATGGCAGTTTGGGCACTACAGACAATGCCAAATCGAGAGACAACTGGACAACCATCTGTCAGTTTTGCTTTGACTTGGATCCTTCCTTGAGCTGGGAGTTGGACTAGATTCCTTCATAGGATCCCTTTCAACTCCGTTATACTATGTTTCTATCCTAAAACTCATGTGTTCCACAACTGAAAAAAACTGCATGGAGATGGCTATGCTCAGCTAAAAAGGAAAGAATTAACAACTCTACCTCCTTCAGCAAAGACAAAATCTGTCCCCAGATGCTTTGATTTTAAAAAAAAAAAAAAAAACACCCCACAGGAAGGTCTAATACCATGAAAGGAGTCTAAGCTTTGGGATGCGAAGTAATGACCTTATTCTAGATCAGTATAACGAGCAGCAAGGTGAGTCAAGGGAAAGACAGCAGCCTGCCAGCAGCTCAATTAACCTACTGCCTACTTGCTTCTTAAAACCTATCTTTAAAAAAATGTCTGAGACAGTAGTATTTCTGGATAAGACAGGCATAAGAATAACAACACTTTCGTGAAACAAGTTGACATCACAGTTGATGCAGCCATGCGTATAGTTGCAGGATGCCTTAAATCTGCGACAGTTGAGAAAATATACCCTCTTGTTGGTATCGCTCCACTTAAGATAAGGAGAGAAGTAGTAGCAGACGCCAAGAGAACTACCGTATTTGCTGGCATATAAGACTAATCAGAGTACAGTCAAACCTCATATAACACTAAAACCTGGTTCCACAAGTCTTGATGTTATACGATTTTTAGTGTTATCTGATGCATGTTAAAATCCTATGGGAGCCATAGAGATACATTGCAACCACACAGGCTTTAGCGGTTGTTATCTGATGCATCCCATAGGATCTTAATGTTATCCGATGCAATTCTTCCCCCCAGATTGCTTAATGTTATGCGATTTTAGTGTTATTCGATACTAATGTTATATGAGGTATTACTGTATAAGACACACCTCATTATTATCAAATCGCCCACTATAGGCACCTATATACAATACAAGACGCATCTCATTTTCCAGTATTTTAAGAGGAAAAAAGTGGCAAATAGGCCAAGCAAGAGAATGACCCTTGATATTATTTATTTGTTTGTTTGTTCAAATTTATATTGCCGCCCACTCACTGTGGTGACTCAGGGCAGCTTACAACAATAGAACAACAGTAACAAAATACGGTGTACAAACACAGACTATCTCCCCTCCGGTTGTTGGTGGGAGCCCAGAGGTGGCAGCAAGGCTTCCAGCCGCCTGTTAGTCCATGGCGACTCCTCCCTCTGGCTGTTGGTGGCAGCCGGAGGTGGTGGGAAGGCCACCAGCTGCCCGTCAGTCTATGGCGACTCCTCCCATCCTCTGAACAGATATGAGCCTCAAGTCCGCTGGCTCAGATCCAGGAAGAGCTTTATGGCAAGAACGAACATTCTTGAGGGGTACGCAAGAGCAAAACCCAATTAGAAGGTAGAGGAAGGAGCTCAATGGACAAGGAACAACATTAAAGGAGGAGGATATGGGTGAAGAGCTCAACCTCCTCTACATCTTTTGGAGGACCCTGAATACACTGAGTGTTGGGAGTCCCTAAATGCAAGACCAACTGGCTCAAGTAAGGCTGCTGGCAGACAACAATGTGTTGTGTGAATGTGGTGAGATTCAGAATCCATCTCATTTGCTGGTCTGCTAATTACTTCCAGAAATATGCCCTGATGAGGACTTCAGTTTGGCCAATGACAAAGCCAAGACAATGGCTTCATTTCGCCAGTCCAGGATTTGATCCGGAGATGAAAGATGAAAGAACAACAACACTTTGTGGTCTGCCCAGGGAGGAGAAAGTAGGATTTCTTAGATCCTAGTCCTAGTCCAAAACAAAGCAACACTTCCCATCCTTGCTTACCTCGTGCTTGAAAGCTAGCAGGCAAGAAAAGAGGGATAATGCTGGACAACAGATGATGGTTCCAGCCTAAAGAACCAGAATTTGGTATCTCTTAAAACCAGTCCTACCTGTCTGTCCACAACCAATAAGGCAGTTTTAGTTTCATGCTTGTCAAAAGGACAATTTGTTCCCCGACTCTCCTTAATTTACCTCCACCGTTTCCTTCTTCTCTCGTTCCAAAGTCCGGATCCTCAGTATGTTTCTCTCCTGGATGGTTTTCTTCCTTGCATCTGTAAAGTTTGACCCGTCTTCATCTGCATCATTCTCCGATGCTCTGCTTTTGTTGAGGCCCAGTTGACTTTCCAGATCTCGGACCTTGAGAAGAACATGAGAGATGCACGTTAAAGGTCAAGGTCACCATTGTTCAAAAGCCATTCAAATCTGACTCTAGGGTTCAGTGCTCATCTCTGTTTACAGCCAAAGAGCCAGCACTGTCTGCGTCTGCAGATGTTTCTGTGGCTAGGTGGCAGGCATGCCTCGACACCAGAGAGCACAGAATGCTGCTTACCTTCCCACCCAAGTGGTACATAAGTAAATTCCAACTAGGATCAGAAACCGTGTTACCTTTCCCACTGAAGTGGTACCTATTTATCTACTTGCAATTTCTGGCTTTTGAACTGCTAGGCTGGCAGGAGCTGTGACAGTTGACAGGAGCTCACTCCATCGTGCAGCACTCAGGTCTCGAACTGTTGACCTGCTGACTTTCCAGTCATCACGTTCAGTGTCTTAACCACTAAGCAGGGCCATAGCCAGGGGGTGGCCAGGGCGGGCGTTGCCCACACCAAGTTAGCACTTTGCCCACCCTGGCAAAGCACAGTTTCCCATAGGAATGCATTGAAAAGAGGCTTTGTTGCCCATCCTGAAAAAATATTTGCCCACCCACATCTCGAGTCCTGGCTATGGCCCTGCCACTAAGCCACCACAATAATCCCTTTTCCAGGGTTATCTAGGTAGAAATACTGTACAGAGAAGTGGATTCCCTTTGGCTTCCTCTGAGGGGAGCTCTCGGAATTACTGTGCAGCTTGCCCAAGGCTACCCAGGCTGGCTCTTCTCCCAGAAGGCGCAATGGGGGGATCAAACTCCCAACCTCTGGCTCTGTAGCCAGCTTGCTATCTACTCACCTAAACTGATCCATACCAGACAATAATGCGTCCCAAGCAGCCACAGAGTAAATGGTGTTAAGTTAATTCAAACAAGTTAACAAAGCTTCATGCACTGCAGGGAGGGAAGAATTCTCCAGGTAACTTTCGGTCAATCCCTAGCTAATTTGACTGGCAGAATTCCCATCTGATTCCAGCACTACCAGTCCTTTGGGACACCTCCTAGCAGAAGTGAAAGAAAATATTCGGGAGAGGCCTGAAAGGAAAAACCAACTCACTTTGCCTTGTAGGACAAGAATCTGTTGAGCCCGCCCTCGCCAGCTGCCAGGGGTAGAGAGCAGATTCTGAATGCTGATGTCTTCCCCCACTTCATTTGCTAAAAGCTGCAAAAGAAAATTAGACCAGGATTGCACCAATCCAAATGCTTTGCACTGGAAATGTCAGTGTTTAGTTTGCATTGTGTGTGTGTGTGTGTGTGTGTGTGTGTGGGGAAACCCTAACAGAAGCACTCTCTTTTTTTTCTTAATAAACAGGACCAAAACATGAGTCTGTGTTTATATTTTCTTAAAAGTTATTTATGCACATGACATTTTCGCACCACTGCTTTGGAAATGGTTTCAACGAGACCTAATTGCACCTACCAGATACACAGATAAAGCCCTGAGGTAAACAGAGACAAAGAATTTAGTTGGCTGCGGTGTTCCCTCTGGAAAAAATCTGAAACACTCTCCTAGTAGGGCAATGTGAACAGCTGCTCTCCATTTCTTCAGGAGGTCCTCTCTGCTATTGGATTCTGCTAAATGGAGTGGCTCAGTGCTCCTCTTTCCTAGGACAAATAATGCTAGCAAATACTTTAAGACAGGGGCGCCAGAACTTTTCAGGCCATGGGCTGCTCACATAGTTCAATGGGCCACTCATGTGGTTCCTCCCACTGAAAGCGGAAGTAAAACGTGCCTTGGAATCTGTTTTGCAACAAGATGAGATAGATTTTAAGTTGCCATTTTCTCTGCTTAAAGCAGGGGTACCCAAGCTATCGCCAGTGGGCCAGATCCAGCCCCCAACGTCAATTCATCCAACCCATGCCACCCTCGTCGATCCCAGAAGTGGAAGTAAAACATGTAAAAGTATGTTTTACTTCCACTTCTGGGAGCAACGAGGATGGCATGGGTAGGATGAATTGGCAGTTGGGGCCAGATTCGGCCCATGGGCCAGAGTTTGGCACCCTGCTTTAAGCCACCAAAGTGGCTCAAAGACAGTCATCGATCTGAATGGTTCCTAGGATATTTATGACCTTTAGGATAGACACATCTTGAACATTCCTGGAGGAAAGAAGGTTATTTTACTCTTCTCCAGTATGCAAAAAGTAAACAAAAACAAAACATCACAGAAGAACATGTCTGCATAATTTCCCACTGATGTTATACTTATTTCAAATGAGTTTGGGTATATATTATCCAAAGTGAAGCTGCTATTGTTTGCTGCCTTTCCCCACAGTGCTTCTGGTATCCACTTCAACATTAGCTGCCTCCCAAACTAAGGGGGGTGACTATACTGGAAAAGTAAACTGGAGTGATTCAAAAGGGGACCCAGAGCCCTTTCTGTGGACACGCGAGCCCTGCTGGGCCAGCCCTGCCCTGTGTTGCTGGCACCAATGCCAGCGCCACTTCCCCACCCACCCCTGTCCCTCCATCCCATAAGCTGAACTCTTGCCCAGGAGGCGGTGGCAGGGGTGGGTGACAAGAGGAGGTCTGGGACGAGTCAGGTAGAAGGAGGAGGGAAGAAGGGGCAGGGTGGGTTTGGGGCACTCAGTCCCTAAAAGGTTCACCATCACTGTGATAGGGTGATCTAGCGCTAATCTGATATATGTGAGAATTTAAAAAAAAAAATTCAGAGGGCAATTGAGGGAAAGGAAAGAATGCAGAAGTGTCTTCCTATGGTTCAGAACATCACACCCCACCTCCTAGGTCACCAAAACATCACCTAAGGATGGGTCCCCCACATCTATATAAGAATGTATCACAACAAACAAGGAGGGGGGAGGCTGTGTGAATCATTCCAGCTTGAAAAAAAAATAGAAGCTCTCCAGTAGCAGAATTAAAAAAAAAACACTCTGGAAGCAAAACAGGTTTGACCAATCTGAATCTGCCTTTTGAGTCATGCAGTCAGCAATAAATAAATAAATAAATACTTCGGATTCACATGTTTTATAACCGGAGCAAATCCCGATGTATTTGACCGTGTATTTGCAGCTAAAGACATTTCTGTTACAACAAAACAATAAACACATGAAGGAACGTGCAAGCAGGCAGGCAGGCACAAGAGACACTGTTGACAGACTGGAGATAAAGGGTTTGGCCTGACTGTGGCCTTTAACAGGAGTTTGAGAGGCAGCACTCTAGAGCCGAAGTTTTTTATGTCACTAAACTGAATATGTGTGTCAAACTGGCCTTACAGAGACAGCAAGAAGCTCACAACTTTGATCAGAAGACTAATGGCGAATTGCGCTCCAGTCTGATCCTAATCCCTTGTTGGTCTTCTGCCTTTTAGGGCTGGGCTGAACTGCCTCCCCAGGAGACAGAAGGGTCACTCAAAAAGAAATGGCTACCATTGATGTGACTCATTCTGGCATGCTAAGGTACACACCTTTCCAGACACCTGATCATATTCAAGGTCTTTTTGTAGATGTAATAAAGCCTGGTGCCCATATATTGCAAGTGCAGAAATAAGAATTATGGGTCAAATTGCCACAGTGTAATAAATGTACTGGGGCTTTTAAAATTAGTTAATTGCATGCTGTCAAGTCAGTTCCGAGGAATAGTGATTTTTTTTCCTAGGGGTTTTCCAGGTAGGAAATATACAGAAGGGGTTTATCATTCCTTTCCTCTGGGGCTCTAGAGTGCAAAAAACAAAACAAAACAAAAAACAACAACAAACAAACAAACAAAACACACACAAGAAAGAAAAAAGAACGTGTAATTTAAATTAAAATGTTTTCAGGACTTCCATCCACTTTATGATCACAGAACATTTAGCAGAAACCAGCTAAATTTAATTTAAAAGGGAAAAGTTATTCCTTTTTAGGTTAACTGGCAGGTATGAGAAACATTACAGTATTTTATATACCCAAAAAGCAACATTCCCATCCCTGTTAATTTGTAATAATGCCACATAGGGAATCCCATGAGATGGATGACCACTGGACAAACCATGAAGAGATTCTTACCTTCTGTGTCACCTTAAGTTCTTGTTTTGTGGTTTGAAGCTGGTTGCGAAATTCTGACACTTTGAGGTTGGCTGCCGATAACTGACTTTGCAAGGCTTTCATCTCTGAGCTCTCAAGATTCAAGAGAAAGCAAATATTACTTTTGCCACAATTTAAGAAAAAACGCCATATCAGAGAGGTGAATGAATGAATGAATGAATGAATGAATGACATTTCAAGATACAGAGAACTGAACACTCTACCCGTCTCCATTTTAGAGAAGGAATCCTTGGCAGATCTGACTACGCTAGGTTGCTGGAGGTGAAATGGCATGACTAGATGCCAGACTAAACGTCAGAGCACACAGAACGCTGTTACCTTTCCCACAGAAGCGGTACTTATTTATCTACTTGCAATTTCTTGCATTCGAACTGCTAGTTTGTCAGGAGCTGAGACAGAGACAGGAGCTCACTCTATTGTGCAGCACTCAGGTTTCAAACCACTGACCTGCCTACCTTCCAGTCATCAAGTTCAGCACCTGGGGGGAAAAAAGATCTTGAGGCTTAGTTAAGCCAAATTTCAACCGAGCTTCCTGTCCCTGCCGGGAGCTTTTCTTTCCGAGCAAGGAATAAGTGGAGCTAAATGTCAAATTTAAGCCTCTCCTCTCAGATTAGGCACCTTTAGGTGTCTGGAAGGTATGAGTAAGTCAGGCAGAACTCATAGATGGGGAATTATGGGATTTGTACTCCAAGAAATAGCAATAGCAAAAGCAATTACACTTGTATGCCACCCCATAGTGCTTAGCTGCACTCTCCAAAACCCACACACCTATAGCTAGTTCTTGACAGAGGAACTGGGTAGAACGGCCTCTTTCCACAACTCAGCCAGCAATCTGAGGAATGGCATGGCTTCAGCTGTTATCAACCCCATATATCTAGACACAGGGACCTACCTTGACATTTTCATCCCATTAAGCATTTCATCTCATTCAGATTGCTCAGGTATGAAATGGTTCCTCACACCTACAGCTGCCATTTTAGGACTAAAGGTAGTTTTAACTTTCCTGGCTTGAAACAACAAGCCCTGTTTTGGGACTTCTAAGCTTCTTCAAACTTCTCAGTTAGCCATCTAGTTCAGGGTACCCAACCTAAGGCCCATGTGCCGGATCTGGCCCATGAGGCCATTTCATGTGGCCTCTCCCACCCATCCCCAGGGCATTCAAGAAACAAAATGACCACCCCTTTGAAGCTGTTGGGACAAAATGGCCACCCCCCATCGTGCAGGCAGGGCAAAATAGCTGTCCGGCCCTCGAAGATGACTCAGAGAGCATGACCCGGCCCCCGGCTTAAAAAGGTTGGGGACTCCTGATCTAGTTTGAGGAAAAACAAGAAGCTAACATGCTAGTGTTGGTTGATCCTAATAACGCTATCCCTGCTAAGGATTTTGGATTATGTTTTCTTCTTACTGATCAACCCGTTTACTTTTCCTTTACATCTTGTTCCTGTCTCAAAACCACAGCCATACATGACAAAACTGTTTAAGGTATGTTTTCTGTCTCCTTTGACTAGACACAATCCTAAAGAGGACATGCAAATCAACTGGTCTAAAGCAAGGCAATGGCACTGAGAAGCTAGCTTTCTATAGTCCTGCAGGCAGTGCAGGTAACATCAGACTCTGAGGCAAGCTAGTTAATAGGCCTATTTCACTATCAGCAATATCAATCCACAGAAGGGGGCAGGAGGCACAAATGAAACAAAGAGCTTCCTTGAGCCTTATTTTCACTACACAAACTGAGTCATTAATTCTTACCAAAGATGTGTCACTTGTTTTGTGAGCCGATGGAGAATCCTTGTCTCCATGAGGTTGGAGGGTGACAGCTGAGACTTGCAACTAGAAAATAGATATGTATAGTCATATTACATTACCGTACTGAATAAATACCAGATTTCCTGCACAATCAGAGATTTAACTAGGCCCGTGATGGCAAACCTTTCAGAGACCAAGTGCCCAAACTGCAACCCAAAACCCACATACAGTAAAACATCAGATAACGCTTAGACTTGGTTCCACAAGTCTTGGTGTTATCCAATTTTTAGTGTTATCTGATCCATGTTAAAATCCTATGGGATGGATCGGATAACATTAAAGCTCCATAGAGATACATTGTAACCGCACAGGCTTTAGCGGTTGTTATCCGATCCATCCCATAGGACCTTAACGTTATTCGATCCAATTCTCCTCCCCAGATTACTTAACGTTATGCGATTTTTAGCGTTATCCGATCCAATCGTTATCCGGTGTTTTACTGTATTTATTGCAAAGTGCCAACAAAGCAACAGGTGAGGGAGGAAATGCTCCCATTGGGCTGCTGGGCAGAGGGGCGGGGCAAACTCTGTGCTGAGGGAGGGAGGAAGCACTCCCATTGGGCTGCTGGGCAAAAGGGCAGGGAGAACTCTGTGCTGGGGGATGGAGGAAGCACTCCCATTGGGCTTCTGGGCAGAGGAGCAGGGCATACTCTGTGCTGGGGTGACTGGAATGCATGCCATAGGTTTACCACCACTGAACTAGGTGAGAATGTGATTGTATGCAAAATACTGATAACAGGGAAGTCTCACTTCTTTCTCCAGGTCTTTGATCCTGTTTTTCAGCTGTTTCACTTTTGTTTTCTCCCGTTCCATCTCAGCAATCAAATGCCGGTTCCGTTTCGCCAGTTCCACTATTTTGGTGGCCGCAATGTCCCCTGCTAAGCCAGAGGTCCCTTCAAAAGAAGTAGCCACATTATTACTATTTTGATTACTAGAAAAACTTGGTTTTGATTGTACATTTATTTATTTCAATTTTGCTTAGGTCAATAACATGATTGATACTACATTTGCCTCTAGCACATCTGTATACAGGTTATGTTAAAGTGTCAAGTAGATCAAATCATAAGGGATAGTCAAATCCCATACATTTAATAAAAGTTCTGAAGCCTTAGTGCTAAACCGAAGCAAGTCTGATCTTGATCAGTGTCTGGATGCAAGGAAGTCTTGGAGCAATGTGTGCCCCTTTGAAGTCTTGGAAGGTGAAATACATATGCTTATAATGAATAAACAATTAAAATAATTATATTCCATCAAGTCAATCCCTTTGCAGGGATTTCTGGGCAGAGAATACGTAGAAGTGATTTACCGTGTCTTCTTCTGGGGTTACTCTAGGACAGGGGAGGGCCTGACCACACCTCCGGACAGCTGAGCAAGTCGGACCACACACCCCAGAAGCAGGTGGATTTACGGCTGTCATAAAGGTGCCCACTTCAGCGTCTATCTGTTTGTCAATGTACGGGTATGTTTTATGGCGGATGTAAACATGCTCACTTCCACTTCCAGGTGCAGGGAAGATGGCAACGGGTTGGATGGAATGGCGTTGCAGGCCAGGTCTGGCCCATGGGCCGTAGGTTGGTAACCCCTGCTCTAGAACTGTGCAGCCTACCCAAGGTTCTATAGATTGGCTTTCTCCTGGGAGGCACAGTGGGGAATCGAACTTCCAACCTCTACCTAAACCAAGGAGCTATCTAGCCATCTTAATGAATAAATAAAAGCTTAATATTAAATGGAATGTCTCTCTGTAATTGGAGCTAATGATGAAATCCTGATCACAATCTCCTGGGAACATTAGTTATAGGGCTTTGTTTCCCCATCACCAAAGGTTATTATAGTTCATATCCATGTTCCTTAAGAGGGATGTGAATTCATGGATCTTTTGAAATAGAAATAGCAGATACAATAACAATCTCCATGGTTCTCCAGCTTAATTAGACAGAAATTGGGAAGGGCATTTATGTTTGTTTTTCTTTGTTAATAGCCTTATTAACATTGAAGTCAACAAGCACCTCTTGTAAGAGCCACCTGCTGTGATAAACCAGGACACACTATCAAAGACTTAAAAGTTGCCATTCTGGAACAGACAAATTACAAGATAAGAATCCAGAGAGAGGCAGCAGAAATAAAATACATCCATATGCTGGACACCCATCTTCAAAGGTTTGAATATTAGTTAAGGGTTTCTGGGACATTATCAAATTTGATACACAGGTTGTTATACGCTGCTATATATGTTGCATGTTATATGTTGTTATATTATACCACCTTCACAGAAACTTTTCAGTAGAATTCCCATTCACAACATAGGTGGTCTCACAGAACAAAGGATGAACTCACACAATTGTCAATAGATACTGAAGGTTAAACTCATTAGCAAATGTTTAACACCAGGTGTTTGTCTTGTATCCTCCTACTATTTGCAATTCAACAGGGCGAAAATTCACAGCTAATCTGAGTAACAACCAGACATCATCTGCTACTGCCAGTTGTAAAAAGTCATACTGATTTGTATGCTTATCTGTTATGCTAACCAATCACCCTGTACCTCTGTACCTCATGTGTGTAAATTGATGCCATGAAGTCACACGCCTATGTCTGACGAAGTGGACTTGATCCACCAAAGCTCACATTAAAATACAGCAGTTAGTCTTTAAAGTGCTACAAAGTTATTTCAGTTCACACAATCAAAATTTGGAAACTGAAGATGTGGGTTCTGCTGCACAACCTCTGTATGTGCCTATAGCTATGTTGAAATGCAAAATAAACTTAAGACAGAGTTGAAAGCACAGACTGAAAGAGGACAGGGTATGAGTTAGTGCTGGGGTGCTCAGAAATATGGCCTGTGGGCCATATGGGTGTGTTTTACTTCCACTTTCAGGAGTGACGAGGCCAGCACGGGCCTGATGAATTGGTGTGAGGGGTTGGATCTGGCCTGTGGGTCATAGTTTGGGCACCCCTGGTTTAAGCAGAGAAAATGACAGCTCAAAATCTATCTCATCCTGTTGCAAAAACAGACGGCAAGGCACATTTTAAATTTGCTTCCGGTGGGAGGAACCATGTGACCGGACTGCAGAACCATGCAACTGGCCCACTAAATCACACGACCAGCCTGCTGAACTACATGACCGGCCCACGACCCGAAAAGCTTGGGCACCCCTGAGTAGTGGGTTGACCAAAGAGAAGAGACGACCTTTTACCACATGGATGGACAAGCTGAGCTCTGTCCTGGTCCTAATTACTGTCTGGTGGCCAATAATTTCTCCCCCTAATTCCTTTCACATCAGTTTCTCCTTCAGCAAACTACATCTTACTTTCTAGAATTTTGCAAATGGAATGCATTGTGAAAATAAAATATACTTTTTGCCAAACTGTTTGCATCTGGTTAATTTGCTGGGTATGAAGTCTCGGTTCTGTTGGTGCGGCTCTACTTAAGACCTTTCCCATGTCAAATGTTCTACACCCTTGATTCTCAATGGCCTGTATTAGCTGAAGATTGTTTCTATATGGCCCTTATGTGGACTCAAAACCCATGGGATGGAATGTCCAGCCACAAGGCACATCTGTTTACCTAGAAGAGCCAACCTTTCCTCCTCGAGTGTCTTGTGGAGTTGCTTGATTTCAAGGTCTCTTTCCTTCAGCAGCCTGTACAGCCTACCATTTTCACCTTCAATTTCTCGGAGCTGGTTCTGGAATAGCTCATTTTCGTTTTCAAGTAACCTGAAGGAGAAGGAAAAGATAAAGAGAATGCATGCACTCATGAACACAAATGTATACCAAGTCTTAAAGGTTGCCGTTGCTTGAAAGCCAGTCGTACCCAACTCTAGGGTTCGATACTCATTTCCATTTACAGCCAAAGAGCCAGTGCTGTCTGCATTTTGCAGATGTTTCCATGCACATGTGGCAGGCATGACTAGACACCAGAATGCACAGAACGCTGTTTACCTTCCCAGCGAAGTAGTACCTATTTATCTACTAGTAATTTCTTGCTTTCGACCTGCCAGGTTGGCAGGAGCTGGGACAGAGACAGGAGCTCACTCTGTCATGCAGAACTCGAGTCTCAAACAGCTGACATGCCGACCTTCCAGTTGTCAAGTTCAGCATCTTAACTGCTAAGCCACTGCAGTCCCTTAAGTTACAATACTTCTCTGCCATTATGAACATGCCATCTCCAGTTAACAAAAGTGGTTTTACTTGTTTCGATTTCAGCCAAGAAGACATCCATCTACTTCTGTGAATAATTCCATTTCATGTGAACAGCAGCTCTGCCCACACATGAGACAAGTGTGTGAACTGGAGATTCTGTTGGTGTCAGAACAGCAATATTAGAGGCTCTGCTTTTAACCAGAGCATTTGTACATGACAGAGTCTTCTCCTTTGCCAGCATTTGCCAGGGAGTACAGGGAATTATTATTAAATTTACAAATGACACAAAACTGGGTGGAATAGCTGATGCCTTGGAAGACAGGGGCAGAATTCAGAAAGGTCTTGATAGGCTGAAAGATGGGGCTGCAACCAACAGAATGAAATTTAACAGGGAGAAGAAGTGCAAACTTTTACATCTCAGGAGGGAAAACCAGATGCACAGTTACAAGATGGGGGATTCTTGGTTCAGTAACGCTACCAGTGAGAAGGATCTTGGAAATGTTGTACACCACAGGCTAAGTAGGAGTCAACAGTGCAATGTGGCTGCAAAATAGACCAATGCTGTTTTAGGCATCATTAACAGAAGTCTAGTCTCCCAAACTCACGAGGTGCTAGTTCCCCTCTACAGGCCACATCTAGAATACAAGGTCCAATTCTGGGCACTGCACTTTAGGAAAGATGCAAACAAATTAGAGAAGGTATAGAGAAGGGCAAGACGGATGGTCAGAGGACTGGAAACCAAAACCCTTGAGGAAAGATTGAAGGAACTAGACATGAGAAAAGGAGACTGAAAGCAGATATAGGAAAGGTAATCATAAAGAGCAAGGGCAGGATCTGTTCTCAGACGTCCCAGAGACCAGGATGCATAATAATGGGCTGAAACTAAAGAAAGCCAGATATAGGCTGAATATCAGAGAAAACCTCTTAAGAGTTACAGTATTGCAGTACGACAACACAATCAACTGCCTCGAGAGGTGGTCAGCGCTCCAACACTGGAAGCATCTGAGAGAGAATTGGACAACCATCTTCTAAGGTAAAAGTGCTCATTTCCACTTATTGCCAAAGAGCCAGGAATGTCTGCATCTGCAGACGTTTCCATGGTCATGTGGCAGGAATGAATAGACACCGGAGTGCACAAAACATTGTTACCTTTCTCGCCAAAATGGTACCTGTTTATCTACCTGCAATTTCTTGCTTTCGAACAGCTAGGTTGGCAGGAGCTGGGTCTCACATTGCTGACCTTCCAGTCCTCAAAATCAGCATTTTAACCACTAAATCACTGTATTCTTGCAGCAAAGAAGATAACAGGATGCAGCTCTTGAAAATACAGTGCAATGTGACTTGGATGACACACTTCTAAATATATCAAAGAAACCATAATGTTAATGAAGTCATTTGTTTTCAGTGTGTGGCTGTTGTTGCCTAACTGGGTCTTAGTTCAAACCTCATGTCTCCTCTGCTCCTGTTCCACACCCCTCTTGCATAACCGTCCAGGGATACCTGTTATGGAGAACTTCACTTGGCATCTCACTGTTCAAGGTGGACAAGCGGAGGTCATCTAGCATCTCAGAAGCCTCCTCTTGGGCCTCCTTCTTGCTTTTGCTCAAGCTCTGCTGTTTTTCTTTCTTCTTCTCCGCCAGATTTTGCATCCTCTTCTTCTGCTGCTCCTGCAGAGCCTTAAACTGCATTTTCAAATTTTCACTCACTTCATCATCTAGCTCCATTGTTCACCCTAGGGCAGGGAGGGAATAGGAAAAGCAGAAACGAGAACAGAAGGCTTACATCTCAATGATACTTTCCAAAAGAGCCTCCTCACTAATGTCTTGGTCTCATTTTCCCCAGTTCACCAATTATCTGCAAACATTCCAGTGGATGTAAAGGTAAAGGACATCCTTGCTCAAAAGCCAGTCATATCCGACTCTAGGGTTCAGTGCTCATCTCTGTTTACAGCCAAAGGGCCAGTGCTGTCTGTGTCTGCAGACCTTTCTGTGGACATGTGGCAGGCATGACTAGACACCGGAGGGCACAGAACACTAGACACCTTCCCACCGAAGTGGTACCTATTTATCTACTTGCAGTTTCTTACTTACGAGCTTCTAGGTTGGCAAGAACTGGGACAGAGACAGAAGCCCACTCCATCGTTCAGAACTTGGGTTTCAAACTGTTGGCCTGCCAACCTTCCAGTCATCAAGTTCTGTGTCTTAACCACTAAGCCACCGCAGTCTACCTCTTATTAAACTCGTCACTCTTTCTCTTAAAATTTTAGAGAATATAAGCAAACCCTGGTTCAGCACATAGCTCTGGTATGTACCTAAAAGCACAAGAGAGAGCTAGCCTCTTTTATGGTGCCTTGAAACCCTTTTCTCTGAACAGAACATTTTTCCTGCTTTATGGGGAAAATGTATTCTCGGATATGAGTTGCAGCTGATAACGACATTTCCTTATACCGAAATGGGCAAAGGTGTCCTTTCTTCCACAGAGTTCTTAAACTATCAGGGAAAAGACAGACTAGAAACAGCATTGTCGGGATCTGTGTCAAAAAGGGTCTTTCCTCAGTAAAAGTTTGGAGACATTTTGTTTTTGTTTCTTGTTTGAGAAGACGTGCACAGACTAACTCTAGTAAAGGCAAAGGTTTCCCTTGCTCGAAAGCCAGCTGTATTCAACTCTAGGGTTCAGTCCTCATCTCTGTTTCAAAGCCAAAGACACAGCGCTGTCTGTTTCTGCAGATGTTTCCGTGGTCATGTGGCAGGCATGACTAGACACCAGAGTGCACGGAATGCTGTTCATCTTCTCACCGAAGTGGTACTTATTAATCTACAGTAATACCTCAGATAACATTAGTATCTAATAACACTAAAATCGCATAACATTAAGCAATCTGGGGGGAAGAATTGCATCGGATAACATTAAGATCCTATGGGATGCATCGGATAACAACCGCTAAAGCCTGTGTGGCTACAATGTATCTCTATGGATCCCATAGGATTTTAACATGCATCAGATAACACTAAAAATCGTATAACACCAAGACTTGTGGAACCAGGTTTTAGTGTTATCCGAGGTATTACTGTACTTGCAATTTTGGAGCTGGGACAAAGACGGGAGCTCATTCCGTCCTGCAGTACTTGGGAATCGAACTGCTGACCTCCCGCCTTCCAGTCAGCGTCTTAGCCACTTCAGTCTCTGAAAATTGCATTTTTTTTAAAAGTGGATAAAAGATATGTGCTTTACGACTGGACTACAAAAACACCTTAGAAGTGCAAACCAGTGGGAGGGGGGATTGCGCCATGCCACAAGAAGGATCCTTAACATTGTTAAAGCATGGAAGTGCAAAGGAGGTGAGGGATTATTAGCATCACAGAAATAGAGATTATTCTCATCATGGTGAGACTCTGAGGCATAAACAAGAGTGGGATCCCGGGACAAAACTATGGCAAAAGGAAGGGATCCACTGAAAGGATCGGGAAAAGAAGATGCAGCAGGGGTGCAAATCCTAACGCACCCCATCATTAGAGAAAGGAAGGAAGGAAGAAATGGGGCTTGTTGGTGGGCAGTTGGGAATCTCACTCTCTCCAACTGTTAGCTTCCTCTTCTTCCCCCAAGAGATCCAGGACCCCCACACATACACACACACACACTGACCCCCTCCTCACCTCACCTGTGACCAAGCCCCCCCGCCGGCGAGCCCCCTCGCAACCCTGCCTCGGTGCGGGGGCGGCGGCGGCGGCGGCGGCGGATTTCCCCCCAGGAGCCTGGACGCGTTTCCCCGGGCAACGGTTGCCCTGGAGACTCCGTTGACGCCGAGCCCGGGCAAGGAAGGATGATTGGGGGGGGGGGCGGTTTCAATCGCCTCCCCTGCAAAACCTTCTTTTGCAAAGACACGGTTGTGGCCAGCCACCCTCCAGCTTCCCCAGCGCCTTAAAATGACCTGTGCTGGTTTTTTCCTTTAAAAAAATATTGTAAAAATAATATAAGATATAAAATAACTAACAGGGGTAACAACTACAGCAACAACGTTGCTTATCTCTCCATATATATAAAATAGACAATCATACGACCCAATAAGTCATAGAGTAAACGAAACAACCACAAAAAGACTTGATCCACGAAAGGTGGCAATAAAATGCAAGAGTTAGCAAATGCAAAATGCAATCACACTTATCTATACTGCCCCATGGCGCTTAGTCAGTGCATTCTCTGGACAGTTCACAAATTAATCAGCATTTTGCCTCCAACATGCTGGGTACACGTTTTTCTGACATCAGAAGGATGGAAGGCTGAGTCAACCTTAAATCCCGGTTATGATTGAACTCACAACCTTTTGGTTGCAGGACAGCGGTTTTAACTACTGTGCCACCCGTAACTTAAACTTAGTCTTTAAGGTGCCACAACGTTTCTTGTCTGTTTACTCAGCTTGCACAGACTACCACAACTACCACTTCAAAAATAATCAGATATGTTCACACCAACCATGGGATGTTATAAACCATCATCTTACGATCAGTACATTGCATTAATTTTACATATATGTCACCTTTCTCCAGAAGGTTGTATATTCTTATTCTGGTTTTATGGCTTTCACTGTAACTAAGACGTATGTTCATGCTGAGCGCTGGTTCTTTGGCCGTAAAAAAAGATGAGCACTGAACCCTAAAGTTGGATACAACTGGCTTTCGAGCAAGGGCAACCTTTAACTTTACTCAATAAATTCTCTCCAAATCTCTTTAAAATCATTTCTTTTTGTTAATCTCTTCTTTAGTTTTAATTTGCATGTAAATTTATTGTTTATTTCTATATTCCATAGTTCTTTAAACAAATAATCCAGCTCATAGTCTATTTTTAACAAGAAGTACCCTATTTGCTGGGATATAAGATCCCCCCCCCCTTAAAATACACTGGAAAATGGAGTGTGTCTTAAACTGTATATAGTGACCTATAGTGGGCTATTTTGGTAAGAATGGTGTGTGTCTTATACTCCGATGCGATTTATATGCCGGCAAATGCGGTAGTTTCATAGCTTTTACCATTATTATAATCATTCCTTTCTTATTTCTTTCTAACCGATTGTTTCTGAAAGCAATTAATAAAGCAACTCTGGGATACTTCTATTTTGTTGGACGATATTTGATTAATTGTTTCAAAAAAAAATCTTCCACATTTTCTTAACAATTTTATATTTAAAAAAATCAGTACTACGGTTTGCATTTCCCCAGGCAGCTGGGAGTTGAAGTCTAAAAACAAAATCCACTGCATACCTATGATATAAATAATCTTGCACATTACAGTTAAAATGAAAATACAGTAGCTGGATATTTATTTGTTTGCTTGTTTGTTCAGATTTATATTGCCGCCGACTCGCCGAGGCAACTCAGGCCGGCTTACAGTCAAAACAGCAACAGTACAGTAACAATCATAAAATAGTAAAGGTAAAGGTTTCCCCTGGTCGAAAGCCAGTCGTATCCGACTCTAGGGGTCAGTGCTCATCTCTGTTTCAAAGCCGAAGAGCCAGCGCTGTCTGCTTCTGCAGACGTTTCCGTGGTCATGTGGCAGGCATGACTAGACACCGGAGCGCACTGAACGCTGTTACCTTACCACCAAAGTGGTCCCTATTTATCTACTTGCAATTTCTTGCTTTCAAACTGCTAGGTTGGCAGGAGCTGGGACAGAGACGGGAGCTCATTCCGTCCTGCAGTACTCGGGAATCGAACTGCTGACCTTCCGTTTCCCAGTCAGCGTTTTAGCGACTTGAGACACTGCAGTCCCCCAATCATAAAATATAACCTCACAAAACAACCAAAGCAGAACACAGACTAACTCCCCTCTGGCCGTTGGTGTGGGCCCAGAGGAGTGGGTGATGTTCTCAGCTGCCTGCCAGGCCATGGAGTCTTCTTTGGATATCTCAAAGGCAGATCACACACATGTCTTTTAATAAGCTAGTTGTAAACACGCTGTTGCAATTAATTACTACACTCTCATAAATAATACTGTAATCTGAGAATTGTAGAGGTGGGTTAGCCCCAGCCCTGTTGAGGAGGCATGGCTCACTGCAAAGTCCCCAAGTGGTCCAGACGTGCTGTTGAAATGGAAATACCTTTGGTAATGTCAGAAGCAAAGCAAATGGATTTTTTAAAAAAATCATTTAAAATATTGCAAACAATTGACATACAATCAAATTAGAAATAGCCTCCTTGTTGCTGGACTGAATTAGACTTTGGCTGATTTCTTACACTTTTGTAATGCCTCGTGTACTGTATAAAGTTCCAGAAATAGTTGTGTGGGGACTCACAATCCCACTGCTATGGTAGCCTGGGAATTCTGCACCACCTTGATGGAGCTAACAATGGTATGAGAATCAGTAAAGAGAAGACTATGATAATGGCAATTGGAACGAAAAAAGCATGCTTTATATATTGAAATAGAGGGAACAGGTATAAAACAAGTGGCAGAGCTCCAAGACCTAGGAACAACATCCATTGAAGATGGCAAAATGGACAAAGAGATTAACATTTGGTGCAGTAAGACAAATCAAATACAGTATTGAGACAGTTAGCTCTGCTCGTACAACACAAGGTAATACCCACTGGCACAAAGAAAAGCCTTATACGAAGCATATTTATTCCCACTGTATGGCACTGGTGCCAAACATGGACACTTACAACAAAACATAAGTGCTAGTTGGTCACCACAGAAAAAAGGGGTCTGAGGAAGGCTGCTGGAGTGACTAGAAGGGATAAAATCAGGAATGAGATTACGAGGAAAAGAATTGGAATAGAACCAATCTTAAACTATATACAGAGACAACGAACAAAGTGGTTTTCCCATTTGGAGAGATTGTCTTGGGATTCCATACCTTACAAGGCATATGTGGAAAGAGGAGAAAGACAAAGACCACAAGGCTGACCAAGAGGAAGGTGGAGAGAGAGCATCCAAGAAATATTGCAAGAACACCAAATAAATGATGCTGGTGGAGGCTGCTAGAAGTGGCAGGGCAAGAACCTTATATCTCCCTTGACACCTGCAAGAGGGGGGTAGAGGAGGAGGAGGAGATGAGAAAACTGAGTCAGAAGCATATGTTTAGTAGTATCTGTGCAACAACTCTCAATTAACAGTCTTGTCCCTCCCCTCTCCCCCACCACTGCCAGGGTGCACAGACAGAATATGATTTGCATAAGAAGGTAGGAGGTGCGATAGAATTAAATGCAGCCTATTAAACAAGGTAGCAGGCAGGGCAACCTTTACCTGGTGAAATATAATGGGGAAAGTTTCTTAGTTCTGCCAAATAATCATGTGTGTTCTGCCTAGAGCTGAATGTACAGATTGTTTTTCGGTCTACTAAGGAGCGTTCTCTGCAGTCATGATTTTTCGGGAGCTTCTGCTTTGTGCTTTCTTGGGATTATTCTTCTTGGCCATTTTTGGGGGACTCCATGCAATAGGGACCTTCCGCAAGAGGAAACCCAAGGAGCCACCACTGGATAAGGGCTATATTCCGTGGCTAGGATATGGAATAAGTTTCAAGAAGAATCCTGTCAAGTTTTTGCAACAGATGAGGAAGAAACATGGGGATGTTTTCACAGTGCTGGTGGGTGGCAATTATTTACATTTTGTCATGGACCCTCACACCTACAGACAAATAATAAAGGAGCCCAAAGACAAACTGGATTTTAATTTATTTGCAACCGTGATCGTTCTTAATGCATTTGACTTCCATGCCTCCGAGTGCCATCACAAGATCGTGCAGACATTTAGCAAGAAATATCTCAGCGGTCAGAATCTGTCTACCCTGAACCAGGTGATGATGGTGAACCTGAAGAAAGTCTTGCTTCGTTGCCGGGGGTCGGATGAGCAAAGACGATCTTGGCAGCAGAGCGGAGTTCTCCACTTCAGCTACAAAAACATGTTCGAAGCTGCCTATCTGACTTTGTTCGGCACCGAGCCAGAGGAAAGTGCGGAAAAGAAAGAAAATTCAAAGGAGAATCCACCCAGACAGAACGGAGAGATGTTTGAAGATTTTCAAAGGTTTGACCGTTTCTTCCCCCAGATGGCTTTGAGCTCGCTGGATCCTCGGGGAAAGAGAGAGACGCAGAGACTGAAAAACATTTTCTGGGACATCCTCTCACTAGAGAAGGTTTATCAGAAGGACAACATCAGCAACTGGGTGGTTGAACAGGACAGGGAGATGGCGGAGACTGGAATGACTGAAAAGACGAGGTCTCAGTTCTTGTTTCTTCTTCTTTGGGCGTCTCAAGCTAACACAGGCCCAGCGACTTTCTGGATCCTTGTGCACCTGCTGAAATATCCAGAAGCCATGGAGGCAGTGAGGGACGAAGTGGAGAAAGCCCTAAGAGAATCTGGCCAAGAAGTCAAGCCAGGAGGCATCATCAATGATGTGTCCTTGAGTGCGGTAAAGACTCCTTTTCTGGACAGTGCAATAGAGGAAACCCTCCGTTTGAAGGCAAGCCCTTTCCTTTTCAGGAGTGTCATGCAGGATACGGATATTAAGACATCTGATAGAAAAGAATTCACCTTACGCAAAGGAGACAATCTTCTTCTTTTCCCCTTCCTTGCCCTGCACATGGATCCAGAAATCCACCCAGATCCTGAGAAGTTCAAGTATGACAGGTTCTTGAACCCCGATGGGTCAAAAAAGGACTTCTATAAAAATGGGATGAAGCTGAAGCATTACATGATGCCTTTTGGTGCTGGACCCTCCATGTGTCCTGGGCGATTCTTTGCTGTCAGTGAAATGAAGATGTTTGTGATTCTGATCCTCACCTACTTTGACATGGAACTGGTTAACAAAGATGAGGAAATACCTTCCATAGATGCAAGCCGCTATGGCTTTGGGACTGCACATCCTTCTCATGATATTCAATTTAGATATCGATTGAGATTCTAAGGGGAAACCTGGCTTTTACAGCTTATCAGTGTGTTGGGCTTACCAGTCCATTGCAGTAGCTGCTACACTCTTGGTGGGGGAAATCTAGAAAATAGTGGCCCAAATAGTTGCGCTCGTTGCTTGGTTGAAAGTGGATAATTTTGGAAGTGAGTTGACTCAAGTAAAGAAATGCTGTAGACAAGATCAGTTGCATACTAAGTTGTACGACTGAGGGTACCACTGATTGGGTCTGTGGGGTAATTTGCCTTCAAAAGTTACGACATCTGCATCGCTACACAAGACGATTCTAGCTGCTGGTCAATTCTTTTTTAAAAACTGTCTAAATTTGGATTGTGAAAGCTCCAGGGAGCTTCCTATCCATTTTGTCTAGGTTTACAATACAAATTAAAGTTGCACTTATAATCAATGTTTTGGTGGCCCAAACATTCATAGAGTACAGACCCCCGTTCCAAATGTATATATATATATATATTAAAAAGAGTTTGATATTTTAGAAAACCAAGCAGTTTTTATCATGGTCATTTGGGGTCATTTTTCACTCTTCTGATCCTATTTAGGCCACCAGCTGGCCTTTCTTCAAAACTGGAAGAGAATCATTTCAGCCCCAGAAGTGACCGATTTTAGCTGTTTGGGATTGATTCTTTTTAAAACTATGAATTGGCAGCCCTGTGGGAGACACAGGGAGTTGAGGAGTGGGGCAGTTCCCTAAGATCCTGCTGAAGTCTTTGTGACAAGGCTCCTGCAGTTGCCCACCCCTACTATAGTCATTTCTTTCCAGATACTATAACGATGGGTTTTAGATATCCAAAATATCTGGAAAGCATCAAAAGCTAGCTCTTTGTGTTTCTTACAGTCCATCACAGAAATCTTTGTTGTATTAATCTTTAGAACAATTCTGTCGAGATAGATCTGAAGACTGGGTACAGGGCTGAAATTGAAAGAGACTTTTCTATGGTCAAAAGAGGAGGAAGAGATTGAGAAATATCTTCATTTGGATTATAACTACTAGAATCCCCCAGCCAGCATGGACCATGGCTATGTAGGCAACAGCATTGCTGGAGTTTTAATCTGGAAAACAAAGTTTTCTAGTGCTGGATCCAGAAAAAATATAAACAATGGCAAGCATCTTCCTTTACCAGGAAGAATATTTGCATCATTGACAAATCACCACTAATTAAAGAGTTCCCTTTTCTGTTTTGGGGTATGCAGGGCCATACCTACATACTTGACTTGATTGTCATTTTTTTAGTACAGTATTAATTTTATTTCATCAACTGCTTTGCATTTTCATTATTGTAATTTGCTCTGCATGCATTTGCTAGTTGAAGGCTATAAAATTTTGATCGGTAGGTAGATAGGTTTAAAATATGGTGCTGTAAGAGAGTTTTGCAGATACCCTGGACTGCCAGACAGAAAGACAAATGGATCCTGGAACAAATCAAGCCAGAACTATCTCTGGAAGCAAAAATTATGACCGAGTCTGTCCTAGTTTGAACACATCAAGAGAAGGCAAGATTATCTGGTAAAGACAATACATGTTGGGAAAGGTGGAAGGCAGCAGGAAAAGAGGAATGTGAGATGGATTGAGTCCCTAAGAGAACCACAGATCTGTTGAAGTCACAACATTTTGGAGATCTCTCCTTCATAGGGTCACCATGAGAGGGAGACAACTTGACAGCAAGTACAGTAACAGAAAGAGGTGGATGGGTGGATAGATATCCAGGATGTATCAGATGGATGGGGGTGGGGGCGGGGAGGGATGCTAAAAGCATAGAGAACATAGTTTACAATGCTTTTGAAAATACCTTGATGCTGTGTTATTTACAGCTTCCTGATCATTGATGGTTTGAGTCTTATCTTCCCTTTGTAACTCTGAGAGGTTGGCTGGTTTTAGTGCACTCTGTTAAATTCTGCATCCTGTTTCTATAGCCAACATGTAAACCTTGAATTTTGATTCCGAATAGTATTGTTTTTCCATATTAAAACAAGAACTGAACTTTTCATGTTGTATTTGGTGCTCCCCACTCCATGTTTAGTGAAACTGTTATACAGTACATGTATATGCTTTTAAGATAAGCATAGTCACAAGCTATATGAACTTTAGTAACCCAGGTTTAGATGGAGACCATAAAAAACCGCCCATAAAGCTGTCATGCAACTGATGTTTTAAATTCCACAACAAGAAATGCTACCGTCCAGAAAAACTGGCTCTCCCTACACTATCTAATAATATGCTAGTTTAATATAAAGATGAGCAAAGGCTATGCCAGCACCTCATTACCTTGCACTGTACAGTCATATTATGTATCCATCTGCTAGTGTGGGAACCATGAGTTTCCTAGTCAGTTTACTGGAGCTTATGCTAGATTTGCAGCGGCCAGTGCCACCTGCAGCTGAGCAAAGAGATGTTGCAAAGATCTAAGAGGAAGATAATTTAATATTCTTCTTGAAAAATTTGTCTCCTTGGAGACTCTGTCTTATTTATTACAAAAGTACGAGGCATATAGACTTCTGCTCATGATGCTTGGTAAACCATATAGAACAGTGATGCTGGACCTATGGCACATGTGCCAGAGGTGGCACTCAGAGCCCTCTCTGTGGGCACCCATGCAGTTGCCCCACCACAGAGTTTGTCCTGCTCGTCTGCCCAGCAGCTCAATGGGAGCATTTCCTCCCCCCCCCCGTACAGAGTTCACCCCGCTCCTTTGTCCAGCAGCCCAATGGGAGTTTTTCCTTCCTCCCCCGTTGCTATATTGGCACTTTGTGATAAATAAGTGGGTTTTGGGTTTCAGTTCGGGCACTCGGTCTCTAAAAGGTTCACCATCACTGGTATAGAACATTTCAGAAAGTTCATAAAGGAAATTTTCTTCCTGCATTTAATGCTTCCGAATCAGTGGTAGATTGGGGGACTGCAGTGGCTCAGCTCGCCTTGTTAGCTGGAAGGCTTGCAAATCAGCAGTTTGAGACCCGGGTACTGCATGATGGATTGAGCACCCATCTCTGTTCTAGCTCTTGAGGACATGAAAGGAGTCTCATTTGGGAATTCCTTGAGCTGAGATTCTTCCTCAAAAAATCCTTTCAACCCAGAATAATTATAGTGGTAGATTTGGAGGGAGGGAGAGAAAGAAAGTCAAATAATGTATTTGCATCAACAGTTCCCTCTCTCAACCCTAAACTGGAGTTGGCATACTGGAAAATATAGCAAAGCAATCAGCAGGCAGGAAAACATTTCACTACCACACTGTGGGCTGAGCCTACATCATGGGTGGAGCCTACGTTGTGAGCGATCTAGTCATGCCTGCCATATGGCCATGTATACATCTGCAAACACAGGCAGCACAGGCTGTAAATGGAGATGAGCACTGCACCCTAGAGTCAGATATGACTGGCTTTTGACCAAGGGAGACCTTGATCCACTTGCAGGGACAAAACCTGACGGGGCAGGGCAGAGAGGTGGGTGGGGTCACCCAATTTTTCCACCCCCCTGCCCAGAGGCTACCCAATTTTGCTACCCCTGCTCCCGTGTGTGTGTGCGCGCGCGTGTGCGTGCGTGCGTGCGTGCGTGCGTGCGAACCTGTTGCTGCCCACCACTGAAAGCAATCACACTTACATACTGACCAATAGCACTTAGTGCACTCTCTGGGCAGTTCACAAGTTAATTAGCATTTTGCCCCTCCTTTTATCAAGCTCTGCAAGAGTCAATCTTTATGCCTGGTCAGGATCGAACCCACAACCTTTTGGTTGCAGGACAACAGTTTAACCACTGTGCCACCAGGGTTCCCATGTATTCTCCTTTATCTTATAAAGCTATGGTTTGAGTTGAGGCTAAGCAATAAATGATGCCCACTTCTTCCAAGCCAAGACACATAATAACTTAAGCTAGTAAAGCCATGTTGACATGAAACAGGGGGAAAAAATGCACAAAACGTTCCCCCCAGACTTCCTCAGTGACAGGGTGGATGGGGGGGGGTTTTCAATGGTGGCTAATGAGAATAATTGTGTGACACTATATCGATTTTGACTTATGCCAATTCTTTTCAGGTTTTCCTAGGGAGAGAGTATTCGCAGGTGGTTTTAACATTCCCTTATTCTGGGGGCTCCCTGGGAGTGTGTACAGCTTACCCAAGCCCACAGAGGCTGGCTCTTCTCCCAGGAGGGACAGAGGCGGGGATCAAACTCCCGACCTCTAAACTACTGAGTTATCCAGACAGCTGCAATAATTATTGCAAAGTGAATAATTGATAATATTCTGCACTTTTCATGACACGCAGAGCTCCTTAAGGTCTCCCTTGCTTGAAAGCCAGTCCTGTCCATCTCTAGGGTTTGGTGCTTATCTCCGTTTACAACCAAAGAGCCAGCACTACCTTTGTCTGCAAACTTTTCTGTGGTCATGTGGCAGGCATAAATAGACACCAGAGCATACAGAACACTTACTTTTCCCACTGAAGCAGTACCTATTTATCTACTTGCAATTTCTTGCCTTCAAACTGCTAGTTTGGCAGGAGCTGAGACAGATGACAGGAGCTCATTCCGTCATACAACACTCGGTTCGAACTGCTGACCTGCCAGGCTTCCAATCATCAAGCTCAGTATCTTAACCCCTAAACTACCACCATCCCTATAGAATAGAGTAATCCTAGGCAGGGTCAAAACCTGGGACCCACCTCAAAGATTATTGGTCAAAGCCATGTATGAACTGGTAGGTAACAGGTATGAGAAAAGAAAAATAATCATAACCCAAATGTATAGGGCCATTTTTCACAGATAGCAGAGGATACAAGTGGATGCTGCCAACAGAAAGGAGAATATACAAAAAGGATGCAGCAAACTATTTAGGGGGGAATTCTGTGGATAAAAAAAGTCCAAAATATATTGTCTACAGTATTTAAGATTCTCCTGAGTGCATCTCACCCTTCAACACCTGGTGCAAGTATATTATGAATTATTTCTAATGAAAACAGAAACAAAAGTAGATGTCAACTATGTGTCCCAACAACCAAAAAGGAGTCCTGCCTTTGGATTTAAAAGTACAGTTTTTCAGAAGAATGGTCCTCCTGGAGCAGTAAAGAGCATTGACAACTCTCTAATGCAGGGATGGCCAAACTATGGCCCGAGGGCCAGTTCCAGCCCCCAACGCTAATTCATCCGGCCCATGCCACCCTCGTCACTCCCAGAAGCAAAAATAAAAACACACCCAACGAGGGCAGCATGGGCCGGATGAATTAGCATCAGGGCAGGATCTGGCCTGTGGGCCATAGTCCAGGTGCCCTTGGCTTAAGCAGAGAAAATGGCAGCTTAAAATCTCATCCTGTTGCAAAACAGATTGGAAGAGGCGTTTTACTTTCACTTCCGGTGGGAGGAACGACGTGTCTGGCCCGCTGAACCATGTGACCGGCCTACAGCCCGAAATGTTTGGGCACCTGTGCTCTAATGAGTCCTAATCTAGTCTAGCAGAATTGCTGCAATGTGTAATAACACGTCTGAGACTTGTTTTGCAACTTCATAAAAATAATCATCATAATAAAAGTAATGCTATGAGTAGCTATAGATTTAGATTTAGTGAGTTACCAAAGTGCCATTAATAGATATATGTTGATGGATGGATAGATAGATATGATTACATTATATTTATCACGTCATGTGCCTTAGAGAATGCATTAGGCCGGCATTATATAAAAACAAGACTTTCAAAACACCAGGTCTATTTTCTCCTTTAGTTTTTAATCCCTCAAGACTGTAAATAAATGGGAAATACTTGGGTTATTTGGACTACAAAAATGGCCCTATACAACACGGCCATAATATGAAGCAACATTAAAAAAAATCATAAACTATTTTGAATTCTCCCTCTTTTCTTTCAGTGAGCATGGTATGCATGGCTCCAGATTAGACAGATGAAGAAGATTTAACCCCTTTCCTAAAACCAGGGGTGGGAAACTTGCAGCCTTAATGCCAAATATGGTCTTTAAGGTCCTTAAGTGCAGTCTTTTGACTGAATCCAAATTTCAAATCCTTTTATCTTTATTAGTACATTTTTGTTCATCTTTTTTTTAGTAACTTTAAAATTAACAAATAGTTTTCATTTTTTCAAAACTATTAAGTACATAGTAGGTAGATTATTATTATTATTTGCAAAATAATGTACATCTTTAAGTATATCTAATTGAAGTTTCTTGAGTGGTGCTTTATTGGATTACATCTACACTAATATTTAACAGTAAACCAAACAATACAGTCAAAAAACATTGTGTCACTGCTATATTTTAGCTTTCATGGATCAAGTATGCTTTGTTAGACTTTAAGTAACAGTAGCTAGTCTTTAATGTTTTTTGTCTGTATTGTTTTGTTTACTCTCTGACATGCTGCACAGACGAACATGGCTACCATTTCAAAAAATTGAAATGTGATTGCTTTAACTTCACATGGCTTTCCAATGTGGCCTTATTGGATTACAGCAGGGATTTTCAACCTGCGGCTCGTGGGCTAGATGATGCCCGCGACACCATTTCATGTGCCCCACCACCATCTCCACCACACCAGGAAGTGCCATATGGTGGAGGAAGGGCAAAATGGCCGTCCGGCCCCTGAAGCTGTCTGAGGGAGCATGACCCAATGGCCCCCGGCTTTAAAAGGTTGAGAACTCCTTGATTACAGCTAAATTAATGTGCCCTTCCAACAGGAAAAGTTTCTGCACCGCTGCCTTAAACTGTTTTTATTTTATTTTAATGTATTTATTTATTACAGTTTTGTCGCATCTGTTCAGGAATTAAAAAAAAATCCTTTGCACTAATTAAGCTTCTGTTGTGTAAACATGGCGAAGGGGAGGGTGTTTATAATGACTGTTACTTTTTAAGAAGAAAAAGGAATAAATTTTTATGGGAATATGAAGTATAATCCACCTCTCACTCTGTCAGCTTCATCTGCCTTGCCAAGCCATTGTTGTGATGAAGTGAGGAGGGAGGAAGCTCATTAAAACAAACGAGGGGACATGAATGGAGCTAACATTATCATAGCCTGTGCATGTCTGAGTTCGTTATTCAGCCTAATGAAGGACCATCTCCTCAGAGCGACCCATCGATATTAAATGGGAAATGGCCAACAAAATGGCAGCCGTTGGCTACTCATTGACCAGGCAGAAGAGGTGCCACACGTCGGGCCTGGATTAATAAAAATTAAAACATAATGAAGTTTATCATTTATTTTATTTTGTTTGGATTGATATTTTTATATTATTGTTTTGCGTGTGGTCTATTTCATTGTTCTAAGCTGCTCAGAGTGGTGCTTGCACAAATTGGGGCGTGGTATAAAATAAATTATCAAACAATTGCGCTCATCCCACACATTATCAAGGTGATGCTCAAGATAATACAGGATAGACTGCAGCAGCACATGGAAAGAGAATTACAAGAAGTGCAGACAGGGTTCAGAAGGGGCAATATGCCAACTGGAGATGGCATACTGGAAAATATAGCAAAGCAACCCAGAATAATTTCTGACATGGAATTATTATTATTATTGGTGATGGATTGTGTGTTCTCAAAGCCTGGTGAAATTTACCAAAATTGTCTAGGTAGCGAAAACTTAGAAGTGGGACAGTGGAAGAACTGTACTTGAGAGCAAGAATTTTTTTCACCAAAAATGTTTTAAAATCCCATTCATCTCTATTGAGTGGACCCACATAACATGAAGACAACCCTGAGGGCTAACAGCCTTGGGTGGCAAAGTCCATACTTGGATGATGGTCCACAAGTAGATTAAATCCCACTTGAATCCATCTTGATGGAGGACAGCAGCTTCATCCATCCTGGCCTGGGGCTGAGGAGGACTTTGAGTGCCAAAAGGGCTTTCTGGTGACATGCAGAACTGAATCAGTGGTACTATGGGCGATGCGGAAGAAAAATGGAAGACCACTACATTATATGGTCCCCAGGACAATCTTCATGGCTGATCGCCATGAGGATCGCCACTATTTGGAATCAGATACAGGCTAGCATTTGAAGAAGAAAATAACATGAAAACACATCACCATCTAGAACCAGGGGGTGGCTACTGGCACTAAATGATAACAGAAGTTTTTTTTAAACAATGTACTTCAAGGTGTGTGTATGTGGATAATGTTCAATACTAAGACTTGTTCATTCTGGAACTGATTTTAGTTCAGCAAGCAAGAAAAAGACAAAAAGCTCTTACACTTTCTCAAGTTCCCTAATATAGAAAACCAGATATTTGCCAGAAAAAACAGAGGCAAAAACTGTTCTTGGAGTGAAGGAGGAAGTGTCTTGTAACTTTCCCAGGTAAGCTATGAAGGGCATTGATTAAAAAAAATCTCTGTATTCTGTTAGCATCCCCCCTTCCAATTTCAGACTTCTCACCTATCAGTAATATCATCTATGCAGCCTGCATCAAATTGATAACTGTCTAGGAGTATTCTACACGCAGGTAATCTTGTGACCAAATGATACATTTGTTTTGTTATTGTTGTGTACTTCCAGGATCACCTGAGACAAGAACAGTGGTTTCAGGTACCATTCTGGACCACATTACAGACTTTCAAAATATTGATACTCTGGTTTACTCTTAAAATGGAGGTTCTTAACAAGAACTGGAACAACTGAAGAAGAAGAAAGATGCTTAGTCCTTGGTAAAAGGATAGGTTTTGGCATCTGCTGTAGCTGCATCACTTTTCCTGGCATGCTGCTTTTCAAACACAAATGAAAACGGAACAGTTTTTAAATTGGGGTTAATTCTTAATTCAGTGGAGTGGCATCCTGTAACTAAATAACTGTATGATTGTAATACTCATTAACACAAAACAACTGCCTCTGGACATATCAATGCTTCCCCTCCGGGGTCACTTGAGCACAACTTTGAGATCTGGATTGAATAACTGTTTAGTGTGATCCCTGCATTTTAATGTCATTTTCCTCTTCTCTACCAATTCAATTTCTGGCATCCTGCAGCAGCTGACAGCCCATGCAGGATATCAGAAACTGATAAATTTTCCTTACCATCTGTGGATGGGATTGCATTGATGGCTAACCTTGGCACTCCAGGTGTTCTTGAACTTCAGTTCCCAGAATACCTAATCAGCAGGAGTGCTGACTTGGGCTTCTGGGAATTGAAGTCCAAGAACACCTGGAGTGCTAAGGTTGGCTGTCGCTGGTATAGAGTAAATAAACAGAATAATAAAAATAGAATAAATAAATTAATAAATTCTATTCAATTTCATTGCATCACTTTAGCAAAAGGATAAAAATCTGCAGATGGTCTGTGGAAAATTTCAAGTGTCAGCTTCTGTCAGTTGGAGATTTACACTGGAAGTGGCTGACAGGCTGTTTACAGAATGGAATTCTCTGCTTGAACTAGTCCTTAGTGAATCCACTTTCTTGAAATCAGGTTAAAATAGAGTGTTGCAAAACAGTAGAAACCCCTGTACGACAGTTCAGAAAAGTCTTGAACCGGATGAAATGGCCCGACCCATCGGCTGCCACTTGGAGACGCCAAAATTTGGTTTGCACTGCGGTATCCAGTCCGAAGTCGTGGTCTGGTGGGGGACGAGGCAGTTAGGAACAGCACCTCGTATGGCGGATGGCAAGGGAAGGTTAAGAATTGGCTAATGCGCACATTTAATTAATAAGGTAATTGTCACAGCGGGTCACCTTGAAAGGAGTAAGTTCAAAGAGGCCATGTCAGGATTAAGTTGATTAATGAGCCTTACGCAAGCTTAGTCGGCTGCGTATGGGAACAAAGATGTAAGTTGATAGTAAGAAATCGATAATTGATAGGAATAAATTTAGGCTGACAAATGGGTTGGCAGAATAATTAACTTGCCTCCTGTGCTACCACCACAGCGCAGGCTTTTGTCCTCTCCTCACAGTTAAAAGTCATGGAATAAAGTGGCCAATTTTAAATCCTTCTTAGGTGGCGGGGCAGCAAGGAGAGCATGGCCTTCTCTTTGGAATCCGACTGACCTCTCCCACCGGACATGGAAAAGGCCTGAGGCAAGAAAGACCATCATATTATTGGAATCCATGTATCTTTGGGTTTCAATTTTAATTTCAGCCATTTCTCAAGGGTATCTGGGACTTTAAACTGATATTATTTTCTGTTTTATAATTCTTCAATGTATATGGAAGATTAAACACATTTTATTAAACATCCAATACATAGAAAACTATGAGTAGCTGATAGAGATAACTCAATTAATATGGCCAACTTGGGTATGAGGGCCTAATCAGTGTCTTTGGAAGATTCTGCCTAGGAATGATGTATGATTATGAACCACTGTATGTTGTAACTGGTCTATGGAAGATCAACCTTGATGAGTTTTTTCCACTCATTGTTTTGATATGTGAGATATGTGATAAGTCTCAGATATGTCATTTGTTATAAAAGTTGTGAATTTTTTAAATGCACATTCGAAAAGGTGATCTTATGTTCTTATCTGTTATCATGTTGCCTCCAATTTAAGGTGACCTATAAATGAGTGCTCTCCAAAATGTCCTGTACTAAATAGCCATTCTCAGCACTTGCAAACTCAAGCTTTTAAGTGGGTCAGTCCATCTCATACCTGGCCTTCATCTTTTCCTGCTACCAGCATGATTGTCTGACCCAGTATCTTGTCTTCTCCAGATGTACCCCAAATCGGACAACCTCAGTTTCATCCTTTTTGTTTCCCGAGGGAGAGGTCATAATTAATAATGGGAGATGTTCTGAAACCCCATCTGAATACCTTGGAGTCATTATAAGGGAGGGGTCCTTGTATGAGACGTCTCCATAATGACGTTCCACACAACTTCTGTCCAAGGCAATCTGTCCCTGGCAGTTCTTGTCCATGTTAGTCCTACATTTTTCTTGAGAAAATTTCCCTTTTGCAAGGTGGTCTTCCCCTAAGTCTTTGGAATTGTAGCCGTGTTAGTCTGTGGTTCAGGCATATCACAAAACAAAATAAAATAAAAATAAAAAAACACGGTAGCACTTTAAAGACTAACTGCTATATTTTTATTGTTAGCTTTTGTGGATTGTTTATTTTGTTTTGTTTTCTGATATTCCCCCCAAGTCTTTTGTGATCTCTCAGATGCCGAATCCTTACTCTGGTGCTCCATCTATTGTCACTTTTGCGTGCAACATGGCTAACCCACATTAATTTGTTTGTCAGGTATTCTGTTCCTACGTCTTTTAGCATTGATCTTTGCCTGATAGCCTCATTTTTTATTTTACTGCGGTGTGAGTTTCTGAACAATGAGATATAAATGTCAAAAAGTAAAATGGCAACATAAGCAATAAAACAGCCACCACTGGTGACAGATAAAAGTTAGATAAAAAATGTTTGTGGCATAAAGACAGCAGAAACAGGTTAGCAGGGATGTTGAGTCAGTGCTACATATGTAACCCTTGAGTAGAGCACAAATTATTTTGTTTGGCTCTTATTGCCATTTGGCCCTATGAGCAAGTGCCCATGTTGTGGCTCTCAGTGAAGGACTCCTGGCTGTTCATTAGAGACTTTCATCACTCATTCTTTATGCCCTGTTTCCTCACACTGGAATGCAGTATTTAACTATAATTGCTCCCTAAACAAGTAGACTAGCAAAGCAGCAGGGTGCCAAGGCAAGGGCTAGTTCTCAGAAACATGCATGTCCCTAATTTCCCTGAAGTTTTAATAATGCAACAAGAATAGCAACAACAACAAAAGCCTCTGCCACATTACAGCCTAATAATAGACACCTGGAGAGTTGAGGATGTGGAGCATCAGGGGGTAATAATGGGGTAATGGTGATCATTACCATAAGAATTGCAAAAGAAGTAGTTCAGCCTGTCCAGCAGAATTGTCCCGAGAGGTTAACACCTTGCTGTGATCAGTCTCCAAAGGCATTGACCTTGATGCTTTAAATATTACAGGATTCAGGGACGTTTCCAGGTTTCCAGTGCACCATCGAATGAGCGTTTTGGGATGAATTTCGGTTGTTGATGGCTGAATCGGTCCATCCCACCACATCTATAATTGGCCTTTGCCTGCCATGGCTGATGAGATCTAGCAGGGATGGATTGACAGGATAGGACCAGGAGGTGATAAATGCCTGGTTGTAGCAGAGGGTGGTGCCTCCTGCCTTGAAAGAGCAGTGGTGCACTCTCTGCCCCATTGCCAATGTGCCCGTTTTGGACAAGGGGATTGAGCATGTAGGGTTAACCCTTGAGAATGAGATGGATGATGCAGCAAATGCAGTATTGTTAGCAACAACATCCCTTAGGATCTACATGTCACCAGTTCTGAAGGATTTGCATCATCTGCCAATACACTTCCGGGCTGACTTCAAGGTGATGATAATGACTAAGTAAATGTAAAAGTCACCCTTGCTCGAAAGCCAGTCATATCCAACTCTAGGGTTCAGTACTCATCTCTGTTTCAAAGCTGAAGAGCCAGTGATGTCTGCTTCTGCAGACGTTTCTGTGGTCATGTGGCAGGCATTACTAGACACCGGAGTGCATGGAACGCTGTTTACCTTCCCACTGAAGTGGTCCTTATTTATCTACTTGCAATTTCTTGCTTTCAAACTGCTAGCTTGGCAGGAGCTGGGGCAAAAACAGGAGCTCATTCTGTCCTGCAGTATATAAAACCCTAAATGACTTGGGAACTGGCAATTTGAAGAACTGCCTCTTCCTGCACAAACCTGCCCAATCCCTAAGCTCTGTTGGGAGGGCCTTCCGTTGTGTCCCACTAGTGCAGGGATGCCCAAACCTTTCAAGACGTGGGACGGTCACATGGTTCACCAGGCCGGTCATGTGGTTCCTCCTAGCAGAAGCAGAAGTAAAATATGTAATGAAATAGGCCCCATTTTAAATGGTGTTTTTTTCATTATCTTTTAACCCACCTAAATGTGTTTTAGTACTTTCAAAATGGCGATTCCAAATCAGGGGGAGAGAGAAAATATGTAAACAATATGAGCCTCATGGAATAGATGAAATGAAACCTATTGTGTGATAGACATGTCTTGCTGTAAGATCATTGGTTGGAATACCTAAGGGGGGGCCAAAGGTGGACCCTGGAGGGTGGAGATATAACTCAGTGGCATGCACATATGGGGGTCATTCTCTCTGAAATACTCTGCTTTTAACTTGCCAAAATGTAGTTGCTTGAGAAAGGAGGGGGCCCGTGGTCTTTCCCTGGAACCCTTTAGCTTGCTTTATTTCTGCTTTGGAATGCTTCCTGATCTTTTGATGGACTGTATCCTGTATCTTAATATGCTTTCAATATATTTCTTGAAGAAGCTTGGAGTGGTTATTTGGCTTAACACTATCTTATCTACACATATCTGAGGCCTGGGTTGTCCAGCCAGCGAGCTGCAACTCAGAACAATGGGGCCTACTCGAGAGTAAGGATGGTATTGTCACAAAATGCACTTTGCAATCTGTTTTGCAAGATGCCATTTTCTCTGCTTAAACCAGGGGTGCCCAAACTACAGCCCACTGGCCGGATCTGGCCCCCGATGCCAATTCATCTGGCCTGTGCTGCCTTCATCATTCCTGAAAGCAGAAGTAAAACACACCCATCTTTCGGGCTGGAGTGTGGGTATCCCTTGCACTAGTGAGAATAGTTTGCTAGGTAGAGACACGAAGGAGGTCTTTTTTCAGTCGTTTCATTCCAAATGTCTTTCTCTTGGAGGCTTGATTGGTACCACAACGTTGGCCCAATTTCGGCACCAAATCAAGACACACATTTTAATTAGAGCCTTTGGAGGTTGTGGATTATAGCTTGCGTAGGTTTTAGTGCAATGCTTTTAAATCTTTTAAAAAAATGTGTTTCATGTAAATTGTTTAAAATATCTTACATTTCAAATTGTTTGATACAGCTGTATAACATGCCCAGAGACCTTGTGGTACAGAGTGGCTATAAATGTCTGAATACATAAAAATGTTATGTCTCAATAAATTGGTGAAATTAAAAGGACAAATGCAAAATAACTCCTTAGCATAACTCCCTACAAATGTCTGTGAACATCATTGCATGCTATATCAATTGGAATAGGATTTTTATGTACAAGATCTTCAGATTGTCTTAACCTATGAGGATAGGTTTGTACAAGGAAGGGGCAAATTCTGAACTTTCAGCGTAGCATTGATTTCAGCTGGACTCTAGTGAAACCCAACCAGTATTTCAATTATGTTGTTGTTTTACATAAGATACATTCAGTGGTGGGCTCAAAAAACTTTTACTACTACGCTGTGGGTGTGGTATGGTGGGCCACCCTTGGTCCCGGGCTGAGACCAAGAGGCTGAGGCGGCGCAAGCACAGCAAAGAGTCCACCGTCAGCATCCCAGGTGCGCAGGTGTGCCACCTCCGAGCTCAGCTGTGGCAGTTCGTGCACCTTCAGTGACACTGGCAACCCAGGAGGGCAGGAAGTGAGGCCGGTGGTCATTGCGATCTAGCACCCGCAGCCAGAGGAGGACAAAGGCGGTGGAGAAGGAAAAAGCGACCCCTGTTCCCCACTGCGCCATTGGACCCGCGCCCTCCCAGCGCCCTCCATTTGCTGCCCCCCGCAAAGTGCCGCCCGGGGTGGGCCGCACCCCCTGCCCCCACGCTACGCTACTGGGCAGACGTGTATAAAATAGTGCTACTTTTGAGGTTGCTATACAGTATGTTTGATTTGTTGGACTGTACAAATACATCAGAGCCTGAATGTCATTAATCATGGCTAGAATCCTGTTGTTGATTTTGTACTAATTGGATACCTTGTAACACAAAGGATTGCAATTCTGAGATAAATACATGCAATTCTGAAATTAATAAATGTACACAAAAACACACACATTGTTTCTCCTTGCACCATGATTCTTAGAAAAATTGCTGGGAGTTTGGCAGTGATGGAAGAAACTTTGGCAGTGGTGAGGACTAGACAGTGGGAATAGTATTTTAGTTGACCTCTGTTCTGGTGGAAGAAGAACTGTGGCAGCTGTACGATCAAACATGGGTACATTATTTGTACAATATGCAGTAAAAAAAATATTGAGTGGGAGAAATTAAGGGAAAAATAGGCAAAAACACCTTGATGGCCAGTTACAAAAATGCCTAGTTGCTCTCTGTATGGTAAGGCAGTTACCTGATTTCTACCCATCACCATCTTGCTATCCAGGTCTCCAGAGTTTTGCACTTTCCTTTTGACCTTCTGATGGATATGGGTGTGGGTTACCTTGTTTAATATTGGGTAGATAATGAGATGGCTAGATGGTATTGTAGATACAATGGGCACAAAGCTGGGCAGGCTGAGGATGGTGGAAGACAGAGGTGCCTGGCAGGCAATGGTCCATAGGGTCGCAAAGGGTCAGAATCGACTGTGCGACTGAACAACAACAAAACAAGATAATGTGTTTGAAACATTTGTCCATTGTTAACTGATAAGAAGTATAATAAAACTATCTTATTTATTTATTATTTATTATTATTTATTTATTAGTTCAAATTTATATTGCCATCCACTTGCTGTAGCGACTCAGGGTGGGTTACAAACAATACATTACATTTCAGTATGTTGATGGGGGCTCAGGGGGAGGGGCAGTGAAGTCCTCAACCTGCCCTGGCTTCTTCTTCCCTGCCCATTGGTGTGGGAAGTAGAGGTGGCCTCTTTCATGGGTAGGAATGGCGTTGACTGTTGAAATGTGTGGCTGAGGCCTCAAAGCAAAGCATAGGCTGGTATTTTAGGGTTGTTGAGAGGATGTCTTGTTTACCTAGACTGGGGCTGTGTATGGGTCCTCCCTTTCAGCCTGGAGATCTATTCAGAATTTAGGAATGGATCCTGATTTTATCTGGGAATAATTGTTTCTCATATCTGGGACAGAGACTATTTTGGTCACCTCAACAAATTATCTGCCAAGATCTTAGCAGGTAGTGAATGATTCTGTTGATTCTGGCAAACATCTCAGCAGACTTTCAACATCATTGGCTGTCATATGCATCTGGGTCACATCACTGAGATGTGTTTTGGAGGGTCTTGGTTCCTACCCGAAGGGGTAGACTGAGAAGGTGGTGTTTTGTATTCCTGTTTGACTGCTTGGCCATTGACCAGTGGGGCTCCTCAAGAATCAGTTCTATCCCATGGGTTGTTAAGCATCTATAAGAATTGCTGGATAAAAGTACCTGAGAGGTGTGGTGTTAAGCCTGGGGAACCTCAATTCTATTTCTGCTTTGCCATAAATTAGATCATGTTATGATCTTGAACCTGAATCTTGTCTCAGTAATGGTGTTGGTAAGAGTGAACAATAAATCGAAAGAGTGACTAAAATTGTTTATTTTGGGAGTATTTTATGTATTCCCCTCTATGGCAGGGGTCGGCAACCTATGGCCCGCTGGGGCAGATCTAGCCAATGGTGTCAAATCACCCAGTGAAACCCTTGCTCTAGCAGCCACTGATGCCACAAGCAGCCATGGATGCATTTACGTCAGCCGTGGACATATTTATGGCAGCGTTTGCAGTGTGTGTGTGAGGGGGGGGGGACATCAGTCTAGCCTCAATTGTCTGAGGGAGCATGACCCAGCCCATGACCTAAAAAGGTTGCCAAACTCTACTCTATGGAGTCAAAGCTTGGACACTGACTAAAGCATCTAAAAAGAAAATCACAGCTTTTGAAATGTGGATCTATCAACGGCTGGTAAGAATATCATGGGTTGACAAGGTGACTAATGTAGAAGTGTTGAGCCGGATGAGTAAGGAACAAGAACGTTTTAAGACCATTAAACAAAGAATGCTTCAATACTTTGGGGGTATCATGGGGAACAACATGAAGTATGAAATATTCCAAAATGTTGTTCAAGGGAAGATCCTTGGGAAGAGAGGGCCTGGACGTAGATGTACTTCATGGCTGAAGAACCTGAAAGACTGGCGTGGAAGGTCTTTGGAAGAACTGTTCTGAAGAGTTAAGAACAGGAAGACTTTCACCATGATGATAGCCAATACTGTATTCAGAATGAAGAAGAAGAAGAAGAAGAAGAAGAAGAAGAAGAAGAAGAAGAAGAAGAAGAAGAAGAAGAAGAAGAAGAAGAAGAAGAAGAAGAAGAAGAAGAAGAAGAAGAAGAAGAAGAAGAAGAAGAAGAAGAAGAAGAAGAAGAAGAAGAAGAAGAAAACTTTCCTTGTCTGCACAGGATAATTTGGAGTGGTCTATTTCACACTGAGGGATTGTGGTGGCAAAGGTGGCTTAGACACTGAGTTTGACAACTGGAAGGTCGGCAGGCCAGCAGTTTGAGACCTGGGTGCTGCACGATGGAGTGAGCTCCCATCTCTGTCCCAGCTCCTGGCAACCTAGCAGTTCGAAAGCAAGAAATTGCAATTAGATAAATAGGGACCACTTCGGTGGGAAGATAAACAGCATTTTGTGCATGCTGGTGTCTAGTCATGCCTGCCACATGCCCATGGAAACATCTGCAGACACAGACAGTGCTGGTTCTTTGGCTATAAACAGAGATGAGCACTGAATCCTACAGTTGTATATGACTAGCTTTCGAACAAGGGCAACCTTCACCTTTACCTATTTCACACTGAATGGTGTCTTATCTGTACTGCAATACCTTTTATCTCTCACTTGAGTGACCCCCTTCTTCCACCATCGAGATGTTTATTTTCTGAGGATAAGGGTCCATACTGGTTTTTAGATCACTTCAATTTTTTTCTGTTTGATTATTGACACTCCCCTTCCTGTGCCCCTTTTTCTGCCTTTCGGTACACAGAAAGAGCCTCCTCAAAGAGTGTGGTATTTTTGAAATGTAATCTGGCATACTCTGGTAATGGCAATCTTTCTCACACTAGGTCAGGTGAAATGAACTCACCCAAAGGGTGTCTTTCTGAGGGGAAGAGTTGGGGAGCATGAAAAATCAGTTGTTCTTTATTATCTTCGTATTTTTTCCTCTTGGAATCCTCTTGAAATGTGCATTTGTGTCTACGTAGGATGCACTTTTACGTAGAAAGTCAGTCCATTTTTCCTGTTTCTGCTACTTTTCAGCTTGAGGTCCCCCCTGCCTGCCTCTCTAAGTAATACTTAGCTATTTACCTGTGGATAAGTTTTCCTTCCCAGGTGAGAAAACGTACCCGGGTTACTGGTGAGTCAGGCTTGCTCCGTTTACTCAAGAGTATGGAGGCAGCGATGGCAGAATGGGAGAGGTCATTCACCAAACTGAGATGACTTTTCTTTTTCTATTATAAAATTAAGTGATATATCAAAACAGAAATGCACCTGCCTAGCAAGTTTCACCTAGAAGTGTGCTGTTTCAGTAAGGGAAGTAATTTTTTAAAATTAAAGACAAAATATAGGAAAAGGCATCTCATTCCAACTCTCTGTATACCAAATAGTGCTCCTAACTTTAACAGTATAATTTAGCTGTGTTACATGCCAAAAAATGTGACAACACAGTAAAGAAAATGTGGATCCATGAACTGTATTTTGTGTCTGTGGAAAGCAAGGATTTATTTATTTATTTATTTTATTCAATTGGTATCGCTGTCCCCTCACTGAGGCAACTCCAGGTGGCTTACAAACAACCATAAAAACATTCAAGTTAAAAAGTGTCTCTATAACAATTAAAATCATTAAACGATTTAACATTTAAGCCATAAAATACCCTCCCACATTCACAGGATAGCCTGAAAGTCTCATTTGCCCTAATAGAACAGTTCCCATTGTCATCTCTTGTCGCAGTTATACCCAAGAGAGTTTAAAAACATTTAAAGTGTTGCTTTCCAGTTTAAAGTTTCTTTAAACCTGCAGCTGGCCACATATGACCAGAACATGGTTGGTGTCAGATCTCCTGAGCACTATTCACTATGCCATAGAACAGTGATGGTGAACCTTTTAGAGACCAAGTGCCCAAATTCACCTTTGCCACAGACTCAACAGGATACTGTCCATGCTGCACCCTCACACTGCATGTGAGCCAAGTGGAGGGGGGGGCAGGGCAAACTCTATGCTGGGGGGAGGGAGGAAGCGCTCCCATTGGAGGTGGGGCAAACTATGTGCTGGGGAGATGGCCCGCCCGCCCACACAGAGGACTCTGAGTGCCCCCTCTGGCACACATGCCATAGGTTCACCACAACTGCCATAGAAGATAAAAAGCTGCACAGCATTAAAAAGAGTTTATTTATTTACTTGAATTAATATAACCTCTTTTTCTCAGTGCCATTCCTCAATGAGGTTATTGATTAAAGTCTTGTGCAAGATGGTGAGCAAATGTACATTTCCACTTAATTTGGGGGTAATAATATGTAACCATAAATATACTGTATTAGTTTAAATTAGAATAGTATTTATTTATTTATTTACTTAGTTAATTTAATCTAGTTAATCTAGTATAAATACTACTCCGGGTAATTTACAATATAGTTACACCTTAACAGATTAAACAGGGATAAATAACAACAAGAACAACAATGACGACAACAACAACGACAACAACAACAGCAACAAAGGGAGATGCATGAATTGAAGACAAACAACTGGAGAAAATAACAAAATATTGTGATTTGCAAATTGAAGTTGAGTGTCTATGGAGGAAGAAATCTGTTGTCATACCCATAGTGATTGGAGCCCTTGGAGCAATACCTAAAGGACTCCCTAGATATTTTGGAAACTTTGAATCTATTGGATTTGAACATCCTAGATCTTGTCTGGCCGGGCAGGTATGGGGTGCTGCTAGCATGGTAACCGCTGCCTGCTGGTTGATTTAGGAATACCCTGCTCTCCCTTAACCTGTTTTAACCTGTTTTTAAAATATCTTTTATCCTTTAAATCTTTTAATGAATTGTGTATAGTTTTTTTTAGGAATTTATTTATGGGAATTTTATTGTTTGTGATAGATCGTAATGTGGCGATACCATGTTAGCCGCCTGAGTCGCTCTGCGATTAGAGTGGCATATAAATTCGAATAAATAAATAAATTTCATACCAGTCCTCAACTCCTCAACTATGAATCAAATGGTACATCCTCATCCTCATCCTCATCCTCATCCTCATCCTCATCCTCATCCTCATCCTCATCCTCATCCTCATCCTCATCCTCATAATAATAATAATAATAATAATAATAATAATAATAATAATAATAATAATAATAATAATAATAATAATAATAATAATAATAATAATAAACCTCAATTATTCTGCAATATATAAGTTGTTTGACATATGCCACAGAAAATGATAACAAAACGCAGAAACCTCATGAAATACTGGTGTTCTTTTTTCCCTATTTTTCATTAATAATATGAACAGAAAAAATAATTAAACAAAAATGCAACACTAAAATTAATAGAAATAACATTACGTCAACACACATATGCACACACCACCAATGAGACATTATCTTTCCATGTAACATAAACTAAAATTTCACTTTCTTATTTTTATACCATATCTCAAAAAACTTAGGTATTCATGTGTTGATTCTATCTCTTTAAGTTTTGACAAAAACATAGTTAATAAACACCCCATATCTCTATAAGGTTATTTTTCTTTATCATACATTTCTTTAATTTTAACTTGCATGTCAGTTTGTCATTTATAGCCATATTCCATAATTCTTTATACCAGTCTTCTTTATATTTTTTAATATAAATTTGAACTAATAAAATAAATAAAATAAATAAATATATTACTGGTGTTAAATATCACTCAAAATTTAAATAAAAATATCCAACCTAGTTGCCACCCAATGAATAACTTTGGGCAAGACAGGAAATGCCTTCTATAATAGGCGCTTGGCGAGCGTAAGAAAGGCCATGGGCACAAATCTTTCTGCACTTCGAACATTGGAGATTAAACACCTGATATCTATGCCTGGATATAATATGAATTTATTACTAGCATTTGTTTACAGCTTGGAAATCGTATTCAAAGGGCTGCAGTTTAACAAAAAGAGTAATACCTGTAAAATGTGTGTACGAAAAAGGAAGTACAAAGCCACAGAATTAGAAATGCAGCACAAAAAAAAACTATTGGTAAAAATAATATTAAATCGTTCTTGCAGCCCCGGGCTAGGTGCCCTGGCCAACAAATTGTACACAGCCTGTGGAACCCCCTCCTCTGCTGCTAAGGTTTCTTTAAAGTTTCAATCCAAAGTTATACTTCAGCAGATTCAAATATATATTTCCATTCCTTGAATTCTCACTTTTTCGTAGGCCCTCATATATATGAGAAACATTTTATCGATGAGTAAAATATGGAAGAGATTTCTTTTCTGCCTAGGATTTAAAACAGGGGTGCCCAAACTTTTTGGGCTAATCATGTGGTTCAGGGAGCCAGTCACTAAGGCCCAGGGGCCGGGTGCGGCCCCCGACACCAATTCACCTGGCCTGCGAAGCCCTTGTCACTCCTGGAAGCGGAAGTAAAACGTGCCCGTACGGAAGTGTTTTACTTCCACTTCCAGGAGCAACGAGGGCTTCGCGGGCTGGGTGAATTGGTGTCGGGAGCCGCACCGAGCCCCTGGGCTTTAGTTTGGGCACCACTGATTTAAAAGGACAATTCATTACAAGAGTATGTATGAGAAGGTCGTGATCCCAGGGTTTATACAAAGAGCCTCCTCAAAGATTGTGGTGTTTTTGCACCACAATCAGGCTTAGCCTGCTAACAGCAACCTTGTGGTGCCGGCTAATCTTTCTCACACTAGGTCAGGCGAAAGGAACTGCAGAATGAACTCACCAGAAGGAGCCTTCATTTTGGCAGTTTCACATCTGGCATAGACATGGAAGAAGGAGAAGGAGCCAAGTGCACATCCCTTTCCAGTTAGAACCGCAATCGATACCTGAAATTGATATCGTGAGAAGGATTTGCAGCTCCAAACCCAAAGCGTCCTACGTCTATTGGAGGTATTTCCTCTTCTTTGTTAACTAGTTCCATGTCAAAGTAGGTGAGCATCAGAATCACAAACAACTTCATTTCACTGACAGCAAAGAATCGTCCAGGACACATGGAGGGTCCAGCACCAAAAGGCATCATGCAATGCTTCAGCTTCATCCCATTTTTATAGAAGTCCTTTTTTGTGCCATCTGGGTTTAAGAATCGGTCATACTTGAACTTCTCAGGATCTGGGTGGATTTCTGGATCCATATGCAGAGCAAGGTATGGGAGGAGAATAATACTGTCTCCTTTTCGCAGGACGTATTCTTTTCCATCAAACATTTTTACATTAATTTCCTGAATCACACTTCTGAACATAAAAGAACTTGTTTTCAAGCGTAGGGTTTCCTCTACTGCACTGTCCAGAAAAGGAGTCTTGACGTTATCTAAGGTCACCTTGATAAAAGGGCTACCGGGCTTGACTTCTTGACCAGTCTCTCTCAGTGCTTTCTCCACCTCTTCTCTCACTGCCTTCATGGCTTCTGGATATTTCAGCAGATACAGAAGGATCCAGAAAGTAGCTGGGCCAGTGTTAGCTTGAGATGCCCAGAGTAGAAGAAGTTGGAACTGAGACCTCATCTTTTCCGTCATTCCCAAATCAGCCATCTCCTTGTCCTGTTCAACTATCCAGATGTTGATGTCAGCCTTTTGGTACAACTTTTCTACAGAAAGGATGTCCCAGAAGAGGTTTTTCAGCCTCTCTGCCTCCTTCTTGCCCTGAGAATCCAACACCCCGATAGCCATTTGGGGAAACAAATGGTCAAATTTCACAAAGTCTTCAAACATCGCTCCACGTTGGTTTAGCTGCTTTTCTATTGCCTTTTCTTTACTCTCTGCATTTTGGTCCCAGTCAAAGCCAAACAAGGACAGGACAGCCGCTTGGAAGATGGTTTTGTAGCTGAAATGGAAGAGGCTGTCCTGCTGCCAAGATCTTTGTCCATCACTTGAATCCCGGCCATGAAGCAGTACCACCTGCAGCTTCTCCATCATTCCCTGGTTCAGGAAAGCCAGACTCTTGCCTCTGAGATATTTCTTGCTGCTTTTCTCTACAACTTCATGGTGAGTTTCGGTTGGCTGGAAACTAAACGCGTTAGAAACAATCATGGAGGCAAATGTTCGAAAATCCAGTTTGTCTTTTGATTCCTTGATTATGGCATCATATGTTGAAGCATCTGCCACAATATTTATGTAGTTGCCACCGATCAGAACTGTGACAATATCTCCGTGTTTCTTCCTCATTCTTTCCAGAAACTCTACTGGATTCTTCCTAAAACTCAGCCCATGTCCCAGCCATGGAATGCAGCCTTTATCCAGTGGCGGTTCTTTGGGTCCCCTCCTGCGAAATGCTCCCAATGTGTAGAGGCCACCAAGAATGAGAGCAATCAGGGATCCCAGTGAAGCACAAAGCACAGTCTCCCAGAACGTCATGACTGGTTTACTAAAGGAAATACTGCACAGCAAAATTTAAAAACAGGTCTGTGTGGCTTCTTATACTGCATCCAATCAAAAAACTGATCAGGGAGGGACTGCCTCATACCTCTTCTGCGCTGGCAATTGTGGTTTTCCTGTTCCTCTGGCTCCTCTTGGAATTCCAGGATTCTTCTGCCCCTCCCACAATCTAATATTTTATCTTCCATCTATCCAGAAGTTTTTAAAGTCAAAATCATTGCTAAAGGATTTTATATAGTGGGAAGAGAGAAATTCTTGTGCAGTTTACATCTTTGTTAATGATTAGGTACACTCTCATTCAGTGATGGGCAGCAACAGGTTCACACCAGTTTGCCAGAACTGGCAGTAACGTTCCCCAGTGTCCCAGAGAACTGGTAGCAGCTTTTGTGGGGAATCACCTCGGGGGCTTACCTTTTCGCTGGTTTCCCCACTGCACAGGTGCACCAAGTGCTTGGTGTGCATGCATGCCTATAGCGTTTGGCACACATGTGCGGCCTCCTTGCTGTCCTCTCAAGTGGGGAGAAGGAAGAGAAGCTGCTAGCCTGAAGCTCCCTATAGCCTCCTCCCCAGAGTAAATGACTCACCTTTGGGTGTGGTATGTGTGTGTGTATTTTAATGTGTATTTAATGTGTATTTAATTTTAATGTGTATTTTCATGTGTTTTATGTGTATTTAATTTGTATTTTTATGTGTTTTTATGTCAATTTAATGTGCATTTATTTTAATATGTATTTTATGTGTTTTATGTGTACAGTGATACCTCGGATAATGTTTGCATCGGATAAGGCTAAAATCAGATAATGTTAATGTTATCTGATGCAAATTCCCTGAGGTGTAACTGGGACTCACCAGTTTGCCTTGGGAGAAAGGGGGGTTGCCTGCTCTCTTTCTCCCATTTTCTCAGTCACCAATTTCTTTCTAAAAAGGCCAGTATCCATTCTCTATCTTCATGCTTCCTTTTAATCACATTTTACCTTAATCTCTATGCTAAACATTGCATGGTCTGAAATCCTTATAAGATCAAAATCAGAATTGACCACTCTAGATAACAAACTCTTAGATACAAATTGATATTCTGTCCTAGAATACTGCCCTTGCATGGGTGGGGGGGTATTCACCCCACCCCACCCCACCCCGCGCTAGATTTAAAAGCAAAAAGATCCAGAGGAAAGGTGACGATGTCTCTTTTCCTCTGGATCTTCTTGCTTTTAAAGCTAGCGCTGGCTGGGTGGGGAATACCCCCTCCCCCATGCAAGGGCAGTGATGGATCATTGCCCTTGCATCGGGGGGTATTCCCACCCCACCCCCAGCACTAGATTTAAAAGCAAAAAGATCCAGAGGAAAAGAGACGATGCCTCTTTTCCTTGGATCATTTTGCTTTTAAAGCTAGCGCTGGGTTGGGTGGGGTGGGTATTCCCCCCACCCATCCAGCGCAGCGCTAGCTTGGAGTGCAGAAAGGTGGGGAGGGGGAATGGTGCGAGATCGTGCCTCTCTCCCCCTTCCTGCATTCCAAGCTACAAGCAACATGAATGAAGAAGGCGTGAGGGAATCCGCAGCATGCGCACTGGCCTCACCCCTTCTTCATTCACAGCGATTGCAGTCCCACCCCCCATAGACCATTGCCTCGGATAACGCTAAAGAATCGTTATCTGATGCAAGTTTTCCCCAAAAAACTTGCATCATTATCTGATTCTAGCGTTATCCGATGCAATCGTTATCCAGGGTATTACTGTATTAGTGTATTCCATATAGGCTTTAAAGAGTAAATTCACTACTGCATACTGTTTGTTAAGTCACTACCAGGTGGCTCCAGCCAGTCATGCACTCAATCTAGCAAGAAGAGCAGAGGAGAAGCCGGGAGAGAGAGCAGCGTGAACGAGCCAGGAGAAGGCTTCCTGTCTGCTGAGACATTATGCCGCCCCCTGGTAAGTGGTGCCCGGGGCAGCCCCCCCCCCCCCAGCCTATGCCACTGCCCTGGAAAGCATTGCCAACAACAAAGCTAGTGGAGCTGATGGTATTCCAGTTGAATTATTCAAAGCCCTAAAAGATGATGCAATTAAAGTGTTGCACTCTATATGCCAGCAGATCTGGAGAACACATTCATGTCCACAGGATTGGAAAAGGTCAGTATACATTCCAATCCCAAAGAAGGGCAATGCTAAAGAATGCTCAAACTATCGAACAGTTGCACTCATGTCACACGCTAGCAAGTTCGTTTATTTTATTTGTTCGTATTTATCCACCACCCTCCTCACCAAAGTGACTCAGGGCGGTTTACAAGTAATAAAAGACATCACAATAAAAACACAAACACTACCTTAAAACCTCAAATATAAAACCATTAAAATTACAATTTAAATCTAAAAATATTAAAAGCACACCAAATTGCTACATCTTACTAATCTTACTGATTAAAAAGTAGAGGGAGAGAGGGGCTTAAATCATCCAGTGAGCTGGGGTCATTGTACATCCCATACCCCATATCTGCCCTGCCAGCCACGTTTTTAGATTCTTCCTAAAGAGCAGCAGCTCTGTCTGGAGACGTAGCTCTGTTGGCAGGAGGTTCCATAGGAGGGCCGGAGCAGACACAGAGAAGGCCCTCCTTCTGGTGCCAGAGAGATGTGCCTCTCAGGCCGATGGAACAACTAGAGAGCCTCTCCAGTCTGCTCTGGTGGGATGGACAGATGTTCTTGGGGTGAGGTGGTCTCTTAAGTATCCTGGCCCACTACCATGTAGGGCTTTAAAGGTGATAACTAGCACCTTGAATTGCACCCGGAGGCAAACCGGCAACCAGTGCAGCTCCCGAAGCAGAGGTGAGGCATGTGCGTACCGCCCACACCCCATCACCACCCGGGCAGCCGTATTCTGGACCAGTTCATGCTCAAGGTAGTACAAGTTAGGCTTCAGCAGTACACGGATTGAGAACTTCCAGAAGTGCAGGCTGGGTTCCAAAGAGGTAGGGGAGCTAAAGACCTAATTGCCAACATCAGTTGGATCATGGAGAAAGCAAAGGAGTACTAGAAGCAAGTCTACTTCTGTTTCATTGACCACACCAAGGCTTTTGACTCTGTGGACAACAACAAAATATGGCAAGTAATTAAAGAGATGGGAATACCAGACCACCTCATATGTCTTATGAGAAATCTGTACATGAGTCAAGAAGCAACAGTTAGGACAGGATACAGAAAAACTGAGTGGTTTAGAATAGAAAAAGCAGTATGACATGGCTGTAAATTGTTACCTTGCTTATTTAACTTATATTCAGAGTACATAATGCACAATGCAGGGCTGGATGACTCACACATCAGAATTAAAATTGCTGGGAGAAACATAAACAACCTGAGATATGTAGATGATACCACCCTAATGGCAGAAAGTGAAGAAGACTTAACCTCTTACTTAGGTTGAAAGAAGAGAGTGCAAAAGCTGGCCTGAGACTCAACAGCAAAAAACCTAAGATCATGGCAACAGGCCCTATCAGTCCTTGGAAAATAGACTGGGAAGAAATAGAAGCAGTGACAGATTTTACTTTCTTAGGATCCAAGATCACCACAGATAGTGGCTGCACCCATGAAATAAAAAGAAGATTAATTTTTGGAAGGCAAGTGACGGGAAACCTAGGGAACATAATAAAAAGTAGAGACATCAGCCTGCCAACAAAAGTCCGCATAGTCAAAGCAATGGTATTCCCAATAGTAATGTATGATTGTGAGAGCTGGACCATTAGGAAAGCTGAGCACAGAAGAATAGATGCCTTTGAGATGTGGTGTTGGAGGAGAATTTTGAGAGTCCCCTGGACAGCAAAGAGAACAAATAAGCTGATCCTAAAGGAAATCAACCAGTGATGGGCAGCCAAAATTTTTACTACCACACCATAGGCGGAGCCAGTGCCATGGGCAGAGCCAACATCATGGGCAGAGCCAACACTGTGGGCGGAGCAAACGTCATGGGTGGAGCCAACGTCGTGGGCATTCTAGTCATGCCTGCCATATGGCCATGTATACATCTGCAAGCACAGGCAGCACTGGCGCTTTGGTTGGAAATGGAGATGGGCACTGCACACTAGCATCAGATACGACTGGGCTTTTGAGCAAGGGGGACCTTGAACCACTTGGAGGGACAAAATCTGATGTCAAATTTGAATACCAGTCAGGGATCTTCTGTAATTAGGTAAAGGTTGCCCTTGCTTGAAAGCTAATTGTTACCAACTCTAGGGTTCAATGCTCATCTCTGTTGATAGCCAAAGAGCCAGTGGACTTGATCCACAAAAGTTCACATTAAAATACACATGAAAAATAAATACACACAAAACACACATGAAAAATTAATACACATTAAAATACACGCACCCACCCATCCCACACCCAAAGGTGAGTCACCTACCCTGGGGAGTAGGCAGTAGGGATCTTCAGCAGCTGCTCTTCCTCCCCCACCTCCCCACTGGGGAGGACAGCAAGCAAGGGGAGTGTCAACACCCAAGCAAGGCTGCGGCCATGCCTCCGAGGGCCTCAGGCACGAGGCCACAGCACCTCCAAGGAGGCCGCCGAGGGCCTCAGCAGCTACCACCGGTTACTCCTTGGCTGCACATGGCAGCCCAAAGCTCTGTGCTGCCACAAACCAAGCAGCAAATGGCTGCTTGGCTTGGCGGCCGAGCACTGGAGGCACGCATGTGCACCGAGCGCTGGAGGCACACATGTGTGATGGTGGCAAGCATGCGCAGGTGGGGGAAACCAGGAGAAAAGGTAACCCCAAAAAGTTGCCACCAGTCTACGCGGACACCCCAAAAAGTTACTACTGGTCTGGACGGACTGGTGCAAACCGGCTCTTGTCCACCACAGGAATCAACCCTGACTGCGCCTTGGAAGGACAAATATTGAAGATGAAGTTAAAGTACTTTGGACACCAAATGAGAAGAAACGACCTACTCAAGAAAGCCTTGATGTTGGGAAAGATCGAAGGCAAAAGGAGAAGGGAGTGGCAGAGGATGAGATGGCTAGATGGCATTGTTGATGCAATGGGTGTAGAGCTGAGTGGTCCATGGGGTCGTAAAGGTTCGGAATTGACTATGCAACTGAACAACAACAAATTATTATAATTCAGAATCCCTCTAAAAGCAGACAATACTGATCATAATTTTGCATTCCCTTGTTCTTCTTCTGTAAACATTCACCCTTCTTTTCATTCTCTTTTTATAACTTGAAATATGTTTTCTTTTCTCTTTCTGCCACATTAAACCCTGTTGTGCCAGAGTTATGCCTCTTCTCTTTAGCGGCAAGGGAATAGTTCATTTTGAGAAATGCTTATGATCTCAATTGTGCCCTCTTCTGACAAAAAGCTGAATAAATTGGATAATAATTTTTAAACTAAATAATTTCATGTCAGAAATTATTTTGGGTTGAAAGAATTTTTGCAGGAGAAACTCCGCTCAGGGGATGCCCAGATGAGGCTCATTTCTTGTTCCCAAGAGCTGGGACAGAGACGGGTGCTCAATCTGTCATGCAGTACCTGACTTCAAGGAATTTCTGAATTAGACTCAGAAGACCTAAGAGAAAGGATCTACTCCTGGCTTCAAATATAAAAATTAGAGGAAAAGTGGAAACATGAACAGTGAATGAGGTTATAGAGTTGGAGCCAAGAGAGGGAAAATAACATTTCGAATGAAGGTTTTGATAAAACTTTGGAATTATTATAAGAAAGACAGATTGATAAAATATATTAGAGTTCAAGAATATCTTGCATTAAACTTCGAGAGGATAAAATCTTTTAGGATATATTGAGATCCTTTCCTGGAGACAGACTATGGTTCCTACTTTTCTTGAGAATCGAATACAGGGGAAGATTTTGGAGAGTGGAAACATTATAAATAGGTTGGGCACAATGACTCTCTTGACGTCTCCAAGTGGGATTACTCAGGAAATACGAGGTGCCAATGGCATGAAGAAAATGATGTTCTATACTGTGCTCTGGCTACTTGCAAGAAGATTGGGTACTCCATCAGTAATTCTCTAGCCAGTATGTATAACATCCAGTTAACTACATCTCATTTACCTTTGCATGAGGAAGGCTCCAAGAACGCAGTGAATCCTAAGATGATAGTACTAGATGCCAGACGTTTCCAGGTTAATGTTTCAATTCATCAAATCATTTTTAAAAGTGTGCTGCTCTTTTTCCAACTTTGTCTCCACCAGATTTTTTGGACTAAAATTCCTATCATTCTTAGCCATTGGCCATACCGGCTGGGGCTGATAGAAATGCAAATCCAAAACTTCTGGAGAGCATAAATGGAGGAAGACTATTCTATACCAACTGCTGAGTTTTCTGAAATGCAGTTGGAAATGTGTTATAGCAGCAGTAAGATTGATTTTGTTTATGTTTATCATCAAAGTCAAGTGTGTGCTAAACAAATGATACTATGATGTTTCAGAGTGCTTGTGAACGCTATAATATAACAGTCTTATGCAAAGGTTTTGATTTGACCAAGAGCTTGAAGTAGAGTTGTAAAAATGTGGAATACTGTTTAATGTTCCTGTTTTCTTGAAGGTTTTGGGGTACTGGTTACTAGATGTGTTTTGATACTGATTGTAGGTGCCAGGGGAAACATTTTTTGAAAGGGGCATATAGATTTCCATATAAAGGGATTCTGCTGTTTACATACAAACATATGTTTTTCAAATTTTGATTGTACTGTGCTGTGTATTGATGTGTAATGTGTACTGACCTACTATATGATATTTATTGTACTTTACTGTTCTGTTCTGTTATATTGTATGCTATTGTATTTATGTTTGCACTTTAATAGTGATATTAGGGGACTCTGTGAGCCGCTCTGAGTCGGTTGAAACTGAGGAGAGCGGGATACAAATCTAAAAATAAATAAATAAATAAATAAAAGACAGGAGGAATGGAGAGAAGAGTTGGAAAATATGGGGGGGGGGAATAGACCCGAAGCGGAAATGGGAGGGAGGTCTGAGAATCACTAAAGAAATCCATAGTTCCAGTGGAGAAAAAGAAGAAGATGGAGAAGGAGAAAGAGAAAGAGAGAGAAAGAGATGGATGATGGAGAAGGCACTTCTGCCCAGAAGAAGAGACAAAAGAAGACGAAGAGCCCTCAAGTCACAGTGTTTAAACTGCTGTACTGTAGCCAAAACTGCTGACATTGTGAGTTCAACCCCGATGGGACCCCAGGTTGACTCAACCTTCCATTTCTGAGGTCAGTGAAATACACACCCAGCATGTTGGGGACAAAATGTTAATTACCTTGTGAACCATCTGGAGCAGGGGTCTTTAAACTTGACTCTCCAGGTGTTCTTGGCTTTCAGTTATCAGAAGCCCAAGTCAGCACACCTGTTGATCAGGACTTCTGAGAATTAAAGTCCAAGAACATCTGGAGAGCCAAGTTTGAGGACCTCTGGTCTAGAGAGTGCACTAAGTGCTATTTTGGGGGGGGGGGTATATAAGTGTTATTGCTCTGAATTAACATATGCATAATGATGACAATTGGATGATATAAATAATTCAAGGGTCAAAGAACATAAATAGAGTAGAAAGGATGGTGGAGGACACAGGTGCCTCGAGGGCAATGGCCCATGGGGGTTGCAAAGGGTCGGAATCGACTGTGTGACTGAACAACAACAACAACAACAGAGTAGAAAGAGGGTAGAATTTCTAGAGAGAAAATTCATTGAAACGGGGATTATTAATCGAAGCAACTACTCTAGTGAATAGGATGTGAAATGATAAAAAAGTTATGACTTAATGAAATGATTAAGTTTAGTTGATTAAAATGTAGTGAAATTATTAAGTTTCAGTGAGGAAGGAAACACTCTCATTGGGAAGTTGCGCAGAGGAGCATAGCAAACTCTGTGCTGGGGGGAGGGAGGAAGCATCCTTCTGGGCAGAAGGGTGGGGTGAACTCTGTGCTGGGGGAGGGAGATATGATCCTGGTATGCGAGTGCCATAGGTTCACTACTACTGGTTTATAAGGTGTAAAATCAGTTTTTAAAAAAAGCCATGGTAAGTATCTCAAAAGAAATGAGAATTAGGTATTATAAATGTTAGAAAATATTATGTAAACAATCAAATGAGATATGGTCTGAACATGATAATAAGACTTTTAAAAAGCTGATCTGGGGAGACACTGAATAATATGAAATGAGGGATAGATATAAAGATTGTTTATTTCAAATGGGAAAAAGAAAAACATGCTTCAAATTTGGTGCAAATACAAACAAATATTTAATCCAGGAATATCGCCATTGGTTCGAATAACAGACTTTGGGAAACTCTCCTCCAGTTCAGAAGTATATTGAAGACTGTAAGCTACATAAATCTGCCCACTCCGTTTGGTGTATTTGACAATCAGGGAGGGGAAATAAAAAGGGGAATAGCACTTTTAGCAAATGCTAAATGCCATAGCCACATCAGGACTTAATTGTGGTTGTGGTAGAGAGGATGTAGAATTTGTAGATTAACATTGGAATGGTATTTTGTACTGTACAGTATTGTGATTATATAGTATTGTCTATTCTGTACTGAGTATTGTTTATGTATTGTACATTGATTACACTGTGTTTATATTTATTTTGTTGTACTGTATTTTATGATATTATGATATTGTATTGAACTGTTATATTGTATTCAATTGTATGTTGTGAGCTGCCCTGAGTTGGTTTCACCAAGTAGGGAGGCATATACATCGAATAAATGAAATCAAATATAATTTTCTACAACTGCTGGTCCCTTCTTCCCTCGCTACAGTGTCTGAAGGGCTGACTTCTGTGCTCGATGTTGCCTTTTGACAATTGGAATGGCAGTTATGTTGACATTGGTGGCTGGAGCCACCAGACAAGGTATGTCTGGACCTTTATGGGCACTCTTCTGGGAAAGGCTGCCATTGCCATGCTGGCTAAAATGGTGATGTTTGATTTTTCAGACCTTGGGCCAAGCATTTTCCTACCATTCGCTTGAGAGTTTGGGAACAGATCCTGATCAGGGAGTAGTTGTGCCAAGTGTCTGGGACAGAGACTCCTGAATTCATCTGGGAATTAATTATGCCCCATTAAGTCTGTTTGGGCCACCTTGGTGAATGATCAGGGCGAAGACCTTGGCAGGAAGAAAGTGCTCCTGTTGATTGTGGCAAAAGTCTCAACGGATTTCATCTTCATTCATCTGGGCGATACCCTGAGATGGGGCTTGGAGAAACTATTTCTACCTGGAGGGTAGTCTTGCTTGGCCCCTTAGATGCGTGCCTCTGGGTCCCCTCTGGAGTCAGTTCCCTCCTCATTTATGGTGAACCTTGGCACTCCAGGTGTTCTTGAACTTCAATTCCTAGAAGCCCTGATCAGCAGGAGTGCTGACTTGGGCTTCTGGGAATTAATTCCAAGAACATCTGGAGTGCCAAGGTTTGCCATCACTTCCTTATATTGTTAAACATTTAGAAGACTTGCTGGAGGAAAGTATCTCAGACGTGTGCTGTTAAGCCTGGAGAACCTTAATTCTTTTTCTATTTTGCCATAAATTAGAGGATTTTTAGATAACTTTAATTTGTTATCCATTGGTAGGAAGGGATAATTTGTTATCCCTTCCTACCTCCCTTCCTGGCCTTTATTGGAGGCTGTACTTTGAATTGTCCCCCTTCCAGTCTCCTCTGCTTCGTTGGTTAAATTCTCCTTGAGAAACCTTTTCTAGAGTTCAAACGGGGGATCCTTCATGAATTACTGCTGCTAAATAGCACACAAAATGTAACTGAAAATATTCAACCCCCATCTGTCCTCTGAAGAATGACTTTCTTTTTGGCAATGGAATGGTGGAAAGCTAGGAGATGGTTTTTACATAGATAAAGGTCACCCTTGCTCAAAAGCCAATATACGACTCTAGGGCTCAGTGCTCATCCTTGTTTATAGCCAAAGAGCCAGTTCTGTCTGCATCTGCAGACATTTCTATGGACATGTGGCAGGCATGCCTCCACACCGGAGTGCATGGAACACTTTTTACCTTTCCACCAAAGTGATTCCTATTTGTCTACTTGCAATTTCTTGCTTTCAAACTGCTAGATTGGCAGGAGCTGGGACAGAGACAGGAGCTCACTCTGTCATGCACTATTCTCTCATGCAGTACTCCATCATGACAGGAGCTCACTTCATCCTGCAGTTTCTACATAAAGAGCCTCAAATGCAGGTGATTGGTAAGATGCAGCATAACAAAAGGCCATGGGCAGAAAACTTCCAGTGCTTTGAACAGCGGAAACACAATACTTGACATCTGAGCCTGATATTATATGGATTTATTATTACTACTGGTTACACCTTGGAAATTATGTTCAAAGGGCAGTTTAACACACAAAAAGAGTAAAACAGGTTGAAAGTGTGTATGAAAAAGGAAGCAAAAATCCACAGTATTAGAAATACAGTAAAAAAATATTAGGAAAGTTCATCTCACATCATTCTTATAGCCTTGGGACAGGGTGTCTGGGCAAAAAAAATAAGAAGAAAAAGAAGAGTACACAGCTGCTAAGGTTTTTAAAATTTCAATACAAAGTTATACTTTGAGAATTTCAAAATTTTATGGCCATTCCTTGGAGACTCACATTTTTATAGGCTCTCATATATGAGACACATATAAATTATGAGTAAACTATGGAAGGGATTTCTTTTCCTGCCCAGGATTTAATAGAGTAATTGATCACAATGGTATGCATTAGAAGGCCATAAATCCAGGGGTACACAGAAATAGTCTTGTGGTATTTTTGTATCAAAATTGAGCACCCCATCATAATGGCAACTTTGTGTTGCCAGCTAATCTTTCTCACACTAAGTCAAGCAAATGGAACTTCAGAAAGAAATCACCAAAAGAAGCCTTCATTTTGGCAGTTTCACATCTGGCATTGACATGAAAGAAGGATAAGAACCCAAGTGTACATCCCTTTCCAGTTAGAACCGCAATCGATACCTGAAATTGATATCATGAGAAGGATTTGCAGTTCCAATCCCAAAGCGTCCTACATCTATTGGAGGTATTTCCTCTCCTTTGTTAACTAGTTCCATGTCAAAATAGGTGAGCATCAGAATCACAAACAACTTCATTTCACTGACAGCAAAGAATCGCCCAGGACACATGGAGGGTCCAGCACCAAAAGGCATCATGCAATGCTTCAGCTTCACCCCATTTTTATAGAAGTCCTTTTTTGTGCCATCTGGGTTTAAGAATCGGTCATACTTGAACTTCTCAGGATCTGGGTGGATTTCTGGGTCCATATGCAGAGCAAGGTATGGGAGGAGAATAATACTGTCTCCTTTTTGCAGGACGTATTCTTTTCCATCAAACATTTTTACAGTAATTTCCTGAATCAGACTTCTGAACAGAAAAGAACTTGTTTTCAAGCGTAGGGTTTCCTCTACTGCACTGTCCAGGTTAGGAGTCTTCATCCTATCTAAGGTCACCTTGATAAAAGGGCTACCGGGATTGACTTCTTGATCAGTCTCTCTCAGTGCTTTCTCCACCTCTTCTCTCACTGCCTTCATGGCTTCTGGATATTTCAGCAGATACAGAAGGATCCAGAAAGTAGCTGGGCCAGTGTTAGCTTGAGATGCCCAGAGTAGAAGAAGTTGGAACTGAGACCTCATCTTTTCCGTCATTCCCAAATCAGCCATCTCCTTGTCCTGTTCAACTATCCAGCTGCTGATGTCAGTCCTCTGATACAACTTTTCTACAGAAAGGCTCTCCCAGAAGAGGTTTTTCAGCCTCTCTGCCTCCTTCTTGCCCTGAGAATCCAACACCCCGATAGCCATTTGGGGAAACAAATGGTCAAATTTCACAAAGTCTTCAAACATCTCTCCACATTGGTTTAGCTGCTTTTCTATTGCCTTTTCTTTACTCTCTGCATTTTGGTCCCAGTCAAAGCCAAACAAGGACAGGACAGCCGCTTGGAAGATGGTTTTGTAGCTGAAATGGAAGAGGCTGTCCTGCTGCCAAGATCTTTGTCCATCACTTGAATCCCGGCCATGAAGCAGTACCACCTGCAGCTTCTCCATCATTCCCTGGTTCAGGAAAGCCAGACTCTTGCCTTTGAGATATTTCTTGCTGATTTTCTCTGCAACTTCATGGTGAGTTTCAGTTGGCTGGAAACTAAACGCGTTAGAAACAATCATGGAGGCAAATGTTCGAAAATCCAGTTTGTCTTTTGATTCCTTGATTATGGCATCATATGTTGAAGCATCTGCCACAATATTTATGTAGTTGCCACCGATCAGAACTGTGACAATATCTCCGTGTTTCTTCCTCATTCTTTCCAGAAACTCTACTGGATTCTTCCTAAAACTCAGCCCATGTCCCAGCCATGGAATGTAGCCTTTATCCAGTGGCGGTTCTTTGGGTCCCCTCCTGCGAAATGCTCCCAATGTGTAGAGGCCACCAAGAATGAGAGCAATCAGGGATCCCAGTGAAGCACAAAGCAGAGTCTCCCAGAACGTCATGACTGGTTGAGAAAATATATCAAAAGTTAAAAGCCGATCCATGTGGCTTCTTATATTGCACCCAATCAAAAAACTGATCAGGGAGGGCCTGTCTCATATCTCTTCTAAGCTGGCACTTGTGGTTTTCTTGTTCCTTATGCTCCTCTTGGAATTACATGACTCATCTGTCCCTCCCACAATCTAATGTTTATCTTTACTTTGTCCAGAAGATTTTAAAGCAGAAATCCCTGCTTAAGGATTATAATACTGATGTCAGCCTTCTGATACAACTTTTCAATGGAAAGGATGTTCCAGAAGAGATTTTTTTTAGCGTATATACCAGTATATCTATCCGTCTCTATCAGTTCCTTGAAAATAGATGGGGAAGAAGTAGAAGCAGTGACAGATTTTACTTTCTTAGGATCTAAGCTCACTGCAGATGGTGACTGCAGCCATGAAATAAAAAGGTGACTGATTCTTGGGAGGCAAGCGATGAGAAACCTGGGGAACATAGTGAAAAGTCTGCATAGTCAAAGCAATGCTATTCCCAGTGGCAATTAGGGTTGTAAAAGCTGAACCATTAGGAAAGCTGAGCACAGAATAACAGATGCCTTTGAAATGTGGTGTTGGATGAGAGTTTTGAAAGCACCCTGCACAGTGAGGAGAACAAATAGGTCGATCTTGGAAGAAATCACCCCTGACTGCTCCTTAGAAGGCCAAATGGTAAAGATGAAGCTAAAGTACTTTGGACATCAAATGAGAAGAAAGGATTCACTTGAGAAAGCCTTGATGCTGGGAAAGGTGGAGGGCAAAAGAAGAAGGGGGCGGCCAAAAATGAGATAGCTAGATAGTACTGAGCTGGGGGGGGGGTTGAGGAGGATGGAGGAGGACAGAGGTGCCTGGAGGGCAATGGTCCATAGGGTCACAAAGGGTTGGAATCGACTGTGCAACTGAACAACAACAAAATATCTGCACAGAGTACATCCTGGTTGATGATTTTGAACTCCATTGTGTTGTTCTGTGTTTATGCAGCAATATGATGTGGGGATTTTGCTTTCTATGAGCCAAAGAGTTGGCAATATTGCTAATTCAGCATCATATACTTTCTCTTAGTCTATTTACACATGCTCATCCTTTTATTATGTGGTACATGTGTGGCACTATCCCTAGAAAACTACTGAGTATTCTACAGGAATGGAAGATACTTGGTTGGGGAAGGGACCCCGTGGAGTATTCAAACAGCTGGATCAAACAGACCTGCTATGCGTAACTGATCTCTGTTTTAGTGGGAGAGAAAGTATCACAGCTATAGAACCACCTGTTGGGTACAGAGTAATGAAAAAGTTGGAATCAAAGAAATTAAGGGGGTGGTTGAATGAGTCTAAAACATTTGGAGCACCATATTAGTTTGATCCTATGATCACTATATAGGGTCACAAAGGCTCAGACTCGACTGTGCGACTGAACAACAACAACAACATGGTCACTCTGGGTGTAGGCAATCCTGTTTAAAAGTAGGTCCATAATACGACTGGCACCTCCACCCAGGATTTAACTTAACAGAGGTATAATGAAAGCAGCTGTGATGTTGTGCCAGGATATCTGCACATTATCTATACCAATAAATACTGACTATAATCGGATCTTTTATACCCGGACTGCTGACTACCTTAATAAGAAAGTATTCCTCCATGTCAGGAATTACATCAAAGGCTGTAAACGTGGCCACCCCATGTGTAAATCAGGGACTGCTTCAATTTTATTTTTATACCTGGGCCACACATCTTCCTGCCATTCAGTTCAGATCCTGATTTGACCTGGGATTTCTTGTGCCTCCTGTCTGGGTCAGAGACTGCTTGGGTCTCTTTGGTGAAGGATCTCTACCAAGATCTTTGCAGGAAGAGAGTGATCCCTTTGATTTTTGACAAACATCTAACCAGCTCTCATATAATATTCATAATATGTCTGAAATCTCCACTCGATATTAATTGATCAAGAAATTAAGAGAGGAAATAGTCTAAAACACTTGGTTGACCAGTAAAAAAAAGGCCAATCAGGTAGGAAATGTTCCTACCTGGATGGGATAGACTGCAGAGGTGGTGTTTTGTATTCCTGCTTGACTCCTTGGCTTCTCACCTGTGGGGCTCCTCTGTAGTCAGTTCCATCCCTTATGTTGCTAAACATTTAGAAGAACTGCAGGAGGAAAGTATCTCAGAGGTGTGGTGTTAAGCATGGAGAACCTTAATTTTTTTTTTTTTGCTTTGCCGTACATTAGAGGAAATTGTTATGATCTTGAACATGTGTCTTCTCTCAGTAATGGTGTGAGTAAGAGTGAACAAGAAAACTTACTATAATCTCCCAGAACATCATGACCCGTCTGTTGGAAGAAATACAGCAAAAGTCTTGTGGCTTTCTTGCTCCTTTCTTGGAATTCCAGGATTCATTTGTCCCTCCCACAATCTAATGTTTATCTTCACTTTGTCCAGAAGATTTTGAAGCAGAAATCATTGATAGAGGATTATATATATTGACGTCAGCCTTCTGATACAATTTTTCAATGGAAAGGATGTCCCAGAAGAGATTTATGTGTGTGTGCATGTGTGCGTGCATGTGTGAGTGCGTGCATGTGTGCATGCTTGGAATTCTGCGGGAATGGAAAGGGTGTAGGTAATCCTTTTTTAAAATTAGGTCCATAATGTGACTACCATCTCCACCCTAGATTCTCTTAACAGAGGTACAATGAAAGCTGCTGTGAAGTTGTGCCAAGGTATCTGCACATTATCTATACCCATAAACATTGGCTATAGTGGGTTGTTTGATATTTGGAATGCTGGCTACCTAGTTGATAAATTGTTCCTCTATGTTAGGAATTAAATTGAAGGCTGTAAACATGACCACTCCACTCCATGTGACGCTGGTGTAAACCAGGGACTGCTAAAGAGGTGCTGCGATGTTCTGTTTACACCTGGGTCACCAATCATCCTACAATTCAGTTCAGATCCTGGTTTGACTTAGGAATTCTTGTGCTTCCTGTCAGGGATGGAGACTGCTTGGGTCTCGCTGGTGAATGATCTCCCCCAAGATCTTTGCAGGAAGAGAGTGATCCCTTTGATTCGAAGCCCAGGGCTTTGGACACAGCCTGCAAGGGCTTCGGAAGAAGGCTATTCCAGCCTAGCTGGGTGGGCTAGCCTTCTTCCGCAGCCCATGTGTCCTGTGTCCATAGCCGCTAGGCTTCGAACACGGCCTGGACGGGCTGCTGACGAAGCCTAGCGGCGCTTGGGCTAGCTAGCCCGGGCGCCGCTAGGCTTCGTCCAGCGATCTCTCTGGCTGAACTAGGGTCGGGGGAAAGTCAGGCACCCGCATGCCTTTCCCCCGACCCTAGTTCACTAGCAATCGCTAGTCTAGGGTCAGTTTGACTTCGGGGGCAAACTGCGCGGTTTGTCCCTGAATTCAGGGCTCTTTTTTTTTACCATTGTTCGATACATGGATCGGACAACGCTAAAAATCGGATAATGTCATGACTTTGTGGAACCAAGTCATAACATTATCCGGTGTTTGTTTGAAATTAAATACAATAGAAAATACAATATAATGCAATGCAACGAAACAGCAAAATAATGACAAATACATAAATATTGTCAGTGTATATCATAGAAACAATTACAGTCACTTCCCTCCAAGCAGACAATTACATTAATACATTAACACACCATTAATACTTCTGCCTTAATTTCAGGTGAGCACGTCTAGTGACCACCAAGCCATCCAACATCAGTAGTCCCTTGTTTGTAGGCCGCATTTAATTCAACAGCCTTGTTATCTCTCTTTGTCATGCTATCAGACTGTTGAAGCAAATGCGTCTCCTACCTGATATAGTTTGGGCTCCAATTATTAGACTCACCTGTGCTACCCACCCACCAAAGTGACCAAAAACAAACCAACCACTCTGGTGTGAGATGGGCAAAAACGCTGTGAACCCAATAAGCCAATCATGGTTCACACAAAAATTCCCATCTGGCCCATGAAGTGACCAAGAAAATCACACTAGAGCTTAGGGACGGGGTGGGGTGGGCGCAAACTGCTTTTGGTGAAGCCAAAAGCGAAAGAGAACAAAGACAAAGGAAGCCTTCCCTTTAAATAAGGGACGAGGCCCTTCCCCTCTCTCAAGCATGAGCCTCATGCTTGGGTTTGTCCGTCTTCCCTGGGAGGAGAAGGAGGCAAAGCGTGCGCCCCTAGAGAGGTCACTCCGGGTGCATGATCAGCTCTCATATTCATCTCCTGTTTGAAATCTCCACCCAATATTAATTGATCAAGAAATTAAGAGGGGAAAGTGTATAAAACCACTTGGTTGACCAGTAATAAAAATGCTTATCAGAGAGAAAACAAAACAGAACAAAAAGACAAAAACATGTGGCACCTTAAAGACTAACTGCTGTATTTTAATGTGAGCTTTTGTGGATCAAATCCACTTTGTCAGACATAAGAGTGAGAGTTCATGTCATCAATTTGTACTCATCAGGTACAGGGGTGGAGAATTTATTTGTTATTCATATTTATCCACTGTCCTCCTCACCAAGGTGACTCAGGGCGGTTTACAGATCATAAAAGTACCACAATAAAACATAAAACATTCTTAAAAACATTCCTAAAAACCCCACAAATTTAAACTGTTAAAGATTAAAATTTAAGATCTAAAAAATTTAAAAGAACACCAAATTACTACAGTGGGCAGCAATATAAATTTGAACTAATAAATAATAAAATAATAATAAATCTTGAGGGAGAGAGGCAGCTTAAATCATCCAGCTGGCTGGGGGTCATTATACCTCCCACACCCCATACCTGCCCTGCCAGCCATGTTTTTAGATTCTTCCTACAGAGCAGCAACACTGTCTGGAGACGTAGCTCGGTTGGCAGGAGGTTCCATAGGGCCAGAGTAGACACATAGAAGGCCCTCTTCCTGGTGCCAGAGAGATGCGCATCAAGGGCAGCCCCATGTAGAGCGCATTGCAGTAATCAAATCTGGAGATGACCAAAGCATGTGTGATCATGAGCAAGGAATCCCGATCTAGGAGTGGGCATAACTGGCGAATCACACGAAGTTGTGCAAAAGTCCTCCTGGCCACGGCTGCCACCTGCTCTTTGAGCAGTAGCCGCGAGTCCAGGAGTACCCCCAAATTACACACCGGGTCTGTATGGGGCAAAACTGCCCCATCCAGAACCAAAGATGGTAGCTCCTGAGATAACTCAGGACCCCCGACCCACAGCCACTCAGTCTTGCCAGGATCCAGTTGTCCCCCATCCAGACCCTGACAGCCTCCAAGCACCTGGAAAGGACTTCCACTGCATCTCTAGGGTCCCCAAGGGCCAAGATATATAACTAGGTATCATCTGCATATTGGTGATACCTCACCCAGTGGGAACGAATGATCTCACCCAGCCATTTCAGGTAGATGTCAAATAGGAGAGGTGGGAGTACCGAGCCCTGAGGCACCCTATAACAAAGAATGGTTGGTTAACATGACAGAGAAGTATACACATCAGTGTGGCTTTTTACAACAGATAATAGAAAAAAGTCCCAGGTTGTTTTTCAGATCTGCTTTGATCGTTGGCTCTGTTGAACTGCAAAGGATTAGTAGATGGATGCAAGATTAACATTGTGGAACTACACATTTGCTAATGACTTTACCCTTCACTCCTCACATGTATTGACAATGGTGTGAGTGCCTAGTTGCTCTCTATACAGTAATGCAATTGCCAAATTTCTACCTGTCACCATCCTACTATTTAGGTCTCCATAGTTCTGCATCCAAGTTTTGACTTTATGACATAAGGGTATCGATGAGATTGTTTAATAATGGTTAGATGGAACCTCCACCCCATATTAATTGAGCATAAGTGGAATGAAAACTTGATTGATCTCCAAGATATCAATATTTGGAAGTAGAAGTACCATCTTTCAATGGCTGGAATGGCATTAACTTTTGAAATGTGTCTGGAGTCTCAAAACAAAGCAAAGACTAGTATTCCAGGGTAAAGGAGAGGACATAATTTTCTGCATAAACTGCAGAGGTCCTCCCATTCAGACTGGGGGTCAACTCAGGTAACCCAGGAACAGATCCTAATTTTATCTAGGAATTAATTGTGCCCCATTTCTAGTACAGAGTCTATTTGGGACACCTTGGTGAATGATCAACGCCAAGATCTTGGCAGAAAGAGAGTGATCCTGTTGATTTTGGCAAAAGTCTCAATGGATTTCAACTTCCTTCTGCCATATTCATCTGGGTCACACCCTGAGATGGGACATGGAGGAAATGTTCTGACCTGGAGGGGATAGATTGGAAAGGTGGTGTTTTGTATTCATGTTTGGCCACCCACCTGTGGGGCTCCTCCGCAGTCAGTTCTACCCCTTTCGTTGTTAAACATTTAGAAGAATTGTTGGAGAAAAGTATCCGTGAGATGTGGTGTTAAGCCTGGGAAACCTTAATTCTATTTATGCATTGCCATAAATTAGAAAATAAATATTATGATAGTGAACCTGTGTCTTGTCTCAGTAATGTTCGGTTGCACAGAAAGAGCCTCTTCGAAGATAGTGGTGTTTTTGAACCAAATTCGGGCAGATCCTGGTAATGGCAACCTTCTGTTGCCGGCTGATATTTCTCACACTAGGTGGGGTGAATGGAACTGCAGAATGAACTCACCAAAAGCTGCCTTCATTTTGGCAGTTTCACATGTGGCCTAGGCATGGAAGAAGCAGAAGTCTCAGTAATGGAGTGGGTAAGAGAGAACAGAAGAAAACGTAGTGGCTGTCTGCCCAGGGTAATTTGGTAAAAGCTTATTTATATTGCGATACAGTTTATCTCTTGGTTGAGTGACCCCCATTATTCCACACTGGGATGTTTATGATTTGATTTGATTTATTCGATTTGTATGCTGCCCACTCAGCCTACACCGACTCAGGGCGGCTCACAAAAATCACAACATATCAAACATTACAGTACTGTACAATAAAATAAAATAAAATATAACAATGCAACACTTGAGGAACTACAAAACCCCATCTTTGCTGAGCTCACCAACTCAACAGAACAGATTACTGTACACTAGAGAATTATTTGGTGTATAGCAGTAGCATTTGATATTCTAGGTTTTTTAAAATTAATATGACAACTGATGACCAGTCTTTTTTTCAACTGACATATCTTGTTAGTGGTACTGAAAATGAATTGTTCCTTAAAGCCCACTTTTACAGTACAGTATTCAATTTGGAACAAAGAACAGAATACATCTTGCCAAGAAAGTTCAGTCTTCTTAGCCGAGTTCTTCATCATTGCCTAACTACTGGGCTCTCCCTAGTGATCCATAGAGATATCACATCCTGGTCAGGAGAAAGCTGGAAACCTCATTCCACTTAGTTGTGATCCACCAGGAAATAGCCAAAAGTGTTTCAACACACTAACTACATGTAAGTTCTTCCTCCCAGTGCTGTCATGGCTACTTTCAAGACCTAAAATGACTGGAAACCAACCTTAGACATATTCTTGTGTTATGATCTGTTTTATTCTCTAAAGTACACACTCCGAATTGCAGGCCAAAATTCTCTTGGATAGTTACATCAGTGGAAGAGAAAGGGTATAACTGACTCACAATAACAAATGGTTGCTAATTAACTAATTACCACTGGATTTGTGACTGCGTGCCACCAGAAGCTATGCAAGAGGAATCTAGATGCTTCCCCCTTGAGAAACCTTTCCATGAGCACAAATCAAGACTTGTGTGTCTTTCAGAGGGGTAGAATGGGAGAGCATGAGTTAAAGTGTTCTTTATTATCTTCATAACTCCTTTCTCTTGGAGTGTACTCTAGGTGGAACCTGTGCATTGGTGTGTATGTGGGATGCATTGGCAAGAGAATGTTTATGTAGGAAGTCAGTCCAGTTTCCCTGTTTCTGCCACTTTCCAACTTGCAGGCGTTTCTCCAAGTAATATTTACCTATTTGCATGTGAATAAATTCCCCAGGTTTACTTGCAAGAAAATGTGCCTGGATTACTTCTGAGTAAGGTTTGCCTACTTTACCATGAGTAAGGCGGCAGCAATGGCAGAAGTCATTCACCAGGCTGAGATTACAGTCCCCTTGCAGTTGTTAGATAAAATAAGACTATCTGGCCAGGTTATCCTGCTATGGTAATAGAGTAGACCATACTGCCAGTGACTCAGCATTAATTGTGAGGTGGTAGTTAACTAACCTGACAACCCTAAGGTCTAAAGGCCTTTGGTCAGTAACATCACATGGAATTCAGCCGCCAGGGGCAGAAGCCAAATTTGCCATCCCCTGGTGGACGCTGGCGCCTGCTCCTGCTAGGGCTTCTGGGAATTGTAGTCCAAGAACACACATAGACCAAAAAGCACCGCCCGGGGCCGGTGGCCCCCCTAGCCCCCCCCTAGCGACACCACTGCCTTGGGTGCTGAAGTCCACAGAGAAAGGTGATGGTCCCCAACTGGATTAAATTCCACTTGAGCCCATCTTGATGGATGGCAGCAGCTTCATCCATCCTGGCCTGGGGGCAGTGAGGACTTTGCATGCCAAAAAGGGCTCAGGGCCAGGAAGTGACTCACGGGACTGGATCAGTGGTACTATGGGTGTCATGCTGTGATGTGGAAGTCAGATGAAAGGCCACTGCATTCTATTTTCAGGAAGTCTTCATGGCTGATCACCATGAGGATCACCAATATTCAGATTCAGATACAGTAGAAGAAGAAGAGAAAATAAGTGACATATTGAAACTTGCTCGCTGTAAGCCCACCACCTCGTGTTTTGACCAGTGATGGGATGACAAAAAAATTTCTACCCCACCATGACGTCATCACAGTGGGGCGGAGCTAATGTCTTGACATCATGACGTCATGGGGAGCCAACGTCATTGACGTCATGATATCGTGGGTGGGGCCAAAAGTAAAAATAAAATAAAATAAAATAAATAAATAAAATAGAATTAAAATAAACAAACAAACACACACACACCTCAACCCACCCACCCACCCAAACAACCACAACACAAACCCGTAAATAACTTAAATAAATAAACTAAATAAAAAAAAATTAAATAAAAATACACCCACCCACCCAAAACACAAATAAACCACCCACCCACCCCAAACACAAAACCCTCACTTACCCTCCTTGGGGCCGACGAGCCCCCATGGCCCGGGGCCACACGGCAAGGCCCCGACTGCGGCCTCCTCCTCCTCTGGAGCCGCTTGCCGCCGCTGCTGTCACCGCCTGCTGCTGCCGTCGCCACCGCCACCAGTTGCCGCTGCCTGCTGCTACTGTCGCCGCTGTCGCCTCCCGTCATCGCCACCGCTGCTGCCGCCGCCATTGCCGCCATCGCCACCAGAACTGGAGGAGGCGGAGGAGGCGGCGCGCTCTGCCGGGCGTCCCCAGGCCATGGGGGCTCGGCGGCGGCGGACAGCCCGGGCAGGCCTCAACCTGCCCGTGGGAGCTCGACGGCCCCAGGGGAGGTGCCCTCCTCTGAGGGCCGCCTCCGGAGCCGCTCTGAAAAGCTGAGGCTCCAGGTCTGATTTTTTTTAAAAAAAAAAAAATTGGAGCCAAAATGGCTCCAATTTAGTGCACATGCGCAGAAACTCAATCTGACGCCTCAATCCGGACACCTCAAAAACGGTATTACCCCCACGGAGAACCCTCCGGAAATCTTCCTAACGGTTCTGTGGATCCGGTCAGAACCGGTGTCATCCCATCACTAGTTTTGACCCTTGCCCGTCAGGGTTAGTAAAATCGTCTAAGGAGGTGGGAGAGTGGCTGAGGCGTATTATCAACGCCTTTGCTGACCGAAGGTGTTATGCCTTCTGGTCTGAAAGAGACTGTCCTACGCCACCTCCTAAAGAAAGTGAATTTGGCCTCAGATGTTCTTAACAACTACATACCTGTGACCAACTTTCCTTTCTTGGGTAAGGTCATAGAGGGTGGTGGCAGATCAGCTCCAGGTGTTCTTGGATGAAAACAACTGCCTGGATCCATTCCAGCCAGGCTGATTGTGCTGAAGGATGACCTACTCCATGAAGCGGATAGGGGAGCCTCGTCCATTCTAGTGCTCCTAGACGTCTCCGCCCACAACATCATGATGTCATGATGTTGGCTCCACCCATGATGTCATGACATCATGACCTCTTGACACTGTCTCCACCCATGATGTCAGCTCCGCCCACGGTGGGGTAGCAAAAATTTTGACAGCCTACCACTGTGTAAGACCATATATAGCTAGTATTTAATATCTGCTAAACTGAGCCTATATAAAAAGAATTAACTACAGTCGTGGGATGTCAAAAATTTTACTACCCCACTGTGATGTCATCACAGTGTCGGAGGAGCTAACTTAATGATGTCATTATGATGTGGGTGGGGCCAAAGAAAAAAAATTAAAAAATACAAAATAATAAAAAAAATAAGCACACACACACCTCAACCCACCCACCCACCCATAACACAAACCCGTTAATTAATTAATTAATTAATTAATTAATTAATTAATTAATTACATTAAAATACACCCACCCAGTGGGGGAAACAGTGAAAAGGTAAGCCCCGGAGGTGGTTCCCCACAAAAAGCTGCTACTGGTTCTCCAGGACATTGGGGAAAGTTACTACCGGTTCTGGCGAACTGGTGAGAACCTGTTACATCCCATCACTGATTAACTAGCAACTTGCTGAAGATGTAATAAAGACAGAGGTACATATTTTCAGTTATGGTGGGGATGTGAAGTTATACAAACATTCTGAAAAAGAGTACTTAAGGGATTTGGAGGTAAAGGTATTGGTAAATGTCACCTTTGCTTGAAAGCCAGTCATATCTGACTCTAGGATTCAGTGCTCATCTCTGTTTTTAGCCAAAGAGGCAGTGCTGTCTGTGTCTGCAGATGTTTCCATGGGCATGAGGCAGGCATGGCTAGACACCGGAGTGCATGGAATGCTTGTACCTATTTATCTGCTTGCAATTTCCTGGTTTCAAACTGCTAAGTTGGCAGGAGCTGGGACAGAGACAGGCACTCACTCCATCGTGCAGAATGTTCAAATAGCTGCATAAAACAGACCTGCTGCACATAGCCCATCTCTCTTCTAGTGGGAGGGAAAGTATCACAGCTATAGAGCCATCTGTGGGGCACAGAGTCATGAAAAAGTTTGAACCAAAGAAATTAAAGGGATGGGAGAATGAGTCTAAAACATTTGGAGGGCCATGCTAGTTTGAGCCTATGGGTGTAGGCAATCTTGTTTAAAATTAGGTCCACTGCCACCTCCACCCAAGTTTAACTTAACAGGGGTACAATAAAAGTAGCTGTGAAGTTGTGCCAAGGTATCTGCACATTATCTATACCCATAAACACTGGCTATAGCCAGATGTTTTATACTTGGAGTGCTGACTACTTTAATAAGAAAGTATTCCTATCAGGAATAACATCTAAGGCTGTAAACGTGGCCATTCCATGTGACATCGATGTAAATCAGTGACTGCTAAAGAGGTGCTGCAAGTTTCTTTTTATACCTGGGCCAAGAATCTTCCTACAATTCAGTTCAGATTTCTTGTGCCTCCTGTCTGGAACAGAGACTGCTTTGGTCTCCTTGGTGAATGATCTCTGCCAAGACCATGCCAGGCAAACCCTGTACATTTTGTACATTTTGACAAGCATCTAAGCAGCTCTCTGTAGATCAGATTCATTGTATGTTTGAAATCTCCACCCATTATTATTTGATCAAGAAATTAAGGGGGGAAATTGTCTAAAACACTTGGCTGGCCAGTAACAAGAATATCTTGTTGCTCTCTGTACAGTAATGCACTCATCATACTTCCAGCCAACACCATCCTAATATTTAGGTCTCCACATCCTTCCATATATATAATTCAGTGATGGGATGTAACAGGTTCTCACCAGTTCTCCAGAACCGGTAGTAACTTTTCCCAGTGTCCCGGAGAACCGGTAGCAGCTTTTGGGGGGAACCACCGTCAGGGCTTACCTTTTCACTGGTTCCCCCCAGGCATGCCTACAGTGCTTGGTGCATATGCATGGCCTCCTTGCTGTCCTCCCAAGCGGCGAGGAGGAAGAGAAGCTGCTAGCCTGAAGCTCCCTATAGCCTGCTCCCCAGGGTAAGTGACTCACCTTTGGATGTGGTGTGTCTATGTGTATTTTAATGTGTATTTAATACCTTTACCTATATTGATTTACTACCACAGTTCCTAAAAAGGCCTGGCTGCCTGGCTTGGGTTTTTTAAGCAAAGTCTTGAAGTTACCTCATCAATAAGCTACACCTGTGCTGTTCCAATTGCTGTTCCAATTGGAGAACCCTTAAGGAGGTGCAGCTGTTTTACATTTACATTAAGGCATATTATCCTAGAGAACTGGTACTATGACCATATCCATCTTGCAACATGGTGCTGCCCAGGCACTTATACTAACAGGTAATTGACGGGTTTGTGTTTGGGGTGTGTGTGTGTTGATTTATGTTTGGGTGGGTGGGAGAGTATTGGGTGGGTGTATTTTAATGTTATTTTTATTTTTTATTTAATTTATTTAATTTATTTACGGGTTTGTGTTTTGTGTGTGTGTGTGTTATTTATTATTATTATTATTTCAAATTTATATCCCGCCCTACGCAGGAGAACCCGACTCTAGGCAGCTTACAAATCATAAAAATAAAACACAATGGATACAATATAAACAGCAAATCAATGATATACAATAACCAAAATACACCATGAAATACACACACCAAATACACCAAAATACACACACACACACCATGTGTGTGTGTGCTTATATTTTATTTTATTATTTTATTTTATTTTTCTTTGGCCCCGCCCATGACATTATGACATCATGATGTTAGCTCCGCCCACACTGTGATGACATCACGGTGGGGAAGTAAAATTTTTGACATCCCACCTCTGTATATATTATTTAGGTCTCCACATCCTTCCAAATATATATCATAATATATAATATGATTAATATTCAAATTAATTATATACGTAGGGCAAAAGGATAGGCTTCCTCCCCTTATGTTGTTTAACTTCCAACAATTATCTTCTATATCTATGGTTTCCAGAATAAGATATGAAGAGGAAGTTCTTGTTAGAACATTCCAGAGATATAGGGATAATGACATGCCCACTTTTCCCCATAATTATACCCTTCTGGCTACTTGAGAAGTCACGTTTCATAGATACCGAATCTTTACAATACTAATAGCCTAACTACATTGTCAAAGACTGTCAGATTTGCTACACTTATTCAGTGGGTGGATTTGATTAATTTTTAGTGCCCACATGATTTATTTATTTATATATTTATTAGTTCAAATTTATATTGCCGCCCACTTGCTGTGGCAACTCACAGCGGCTTACAAACAATACATTACATTACAATACAATATGTTGGTGTGGGCACAAGGGAAGGGGTGGCAAGGTCCTCAACCTGCCCTGGCTTCCTTCCAAATGTTGGAAGGAATGATTCAACATCCTTCCAAATGTTGAATCAAGTCCACTGGCTTCTACTTTTACTGGAAACATTTGAATATTTCCTGCCTCCCCCATGCAATAGCAAAAAGAGGATCATGTCTGCAAATTTGGATATAATGTTCAGGACTAGACTGGGAGAACATGTTCAGGAGACAAGTTATGAGAAATCTGGGGAACATAGTGAAAAGTAGCGACATCACCTTGCAAAGAAAGGTTCATATAGTCAAAGCAATGGTATTTCCGGTAGTAATGTATGGTTGTGAGAGCTGGTCCATAATGAGGGCTGAGTGCAGAAGAACAGACCCCTTTGAAATGTGGTGTTGGAGGAGAGTTTTTAGAGTACCCTGGACAGCAAGGAGAACAAATAGGTCAATCATAGAAGAAATCAACCCTGGCTGCTCCCTGGAAGGTCAAATAGCGAAGCTGAAGCTAAAGTACTTTGGACATCAAATGAGAAGAGAGGATTCACTTGAGGAAGCCTTTGATGCTGGGAAAGGTGGAGGGCAAAAGAAGAAGAGGGCTGCAGAAAATGAGATGGCTAGATGGTATTGTAGATGCAATGGGCAGAGAGTTGGGCGGGTTGAGGAGGATGGTGGAGGATAGGGGGTGCCTGGTGTGTGGTGGTCCATGGGGTCATGAAGGGTCGGAATCGACTGTGCGACTAAACAATAGCAATTATTACTTGCATATAGGAGATTAGTGCTAGAGCACCTTTTCACCGGGCTATCATTATTAGTGTGTGCACTGAAAATTCTGTGTGTGCCCATTACAGTAAGAGAGTGGGGAAAAATAAATGACAATGACCAGTTGCTTTTGTACAAAATTTCCACCTTGACTAAGTGTCAAGGAAAGGAAACTGCTGCTGCCCAGAAGGGAAAGGAATGAGACTGGATCTTCAGTGTCAATTCAGATGAAAAGATCGTCTTATCTTAAGAGGGCCTGAGAATAAGGAGAAGGATGTGTGCTCCAACTGCCTTCTCTTAGTGGGATACTTTCTAACATTCTCAGGCTGGTATTAATAAGATCACTGAGGAGGTTCCTTTCTGTGGTTTTTAATTAGATTTGCTCTAAAATTGCTTTCTTTAACCCCATACACAAACCAGCAAGGCAATAAACTGTAAAAGGATTGGCAGAAGTGGGACCAAAGAAAAGAAGGGAGGGAGGGAGGAAAGAAGAGGGGTTGGAATCATGTCCAGCATACATGATGAATTCCCAAATCAATGTGGAGCCCCAACAATTTCAGCAGGTACAATTTCAGATGTACAAGTGGCTGCAAATCAAATCTGAGCCAAGCTGGATCTCTCCTATTCACCTTCCTAGAGCCATCATAAAGCGTTTGAGAAGAAAAACATGGAACATTAGACTTCCTCCAGTTTAGACAACCACATCTATAATAACTTCATGCAGTGTATTTCAATGTAATTACATATTAGAACTACAAGTTAGAAGTATCCAAAATAAGCTTGCAGATGTTTTTTTGCCTACAAGTCCTTAACCAGCAGAGCCAACAGTAGTTGTTCAGGGATTATGGAAGCTGTAGTCCAAAACTGTGTGATGGGCCATGTTTTAAGTAAGTGAAGAAATCAGGCAGCCATAACAAAACAGATCATGGTTTTGTGGATTTTTTTTGTAGATCCTACTGTCTGCGACTCAATGCCAATTGTCAGGTGATGGTTAACTAACCTGACAACCCTGAGGACTAATGGCCTTGGGCAGCAAAGTCCACTGGGAAGGGTGATGGTCCCCAAGTGGATTAAATCCCACTTGAATCCATCTTCATGGAGGGCAGCAGCTTCATCAATATTGGCTTGGGGCTGAGGAGGACTTTGTATGCCAAAAGGACTCAGGGCTGGAAAGTGTCCAATGGGACTGGGTCAGTGGCATGGGTGCCACGCTGTGATGAAGAAGGCAAATGGAAGGCCACTGCATTATATTGGTGATCGCCATGAGGAAGGCTAATATTCAGAATGGGATACTGCAGGAGGAGGAGGAGGAGGAGGAGGAGGAGGAGGTTTCACTTACCAATGAAGTTGGGTACGATGAACCCAGTGGTGGGCAGAAATGTTTTCCACTACCACACCATGGATGGAACCTACGTCATGGGCAGAGCCTATGTCATGGGTGGAGCCTACATAATGGGTGGAGCCTATGTCATGGGCAATCTAGTCATGCCTGCCATATGGCCATGTATACACCTGCAAACACAGGCAGCATTGGCTCTTGGGCTGTAAATGGAGATGAGCACTGCACCCTAGAGTTGGATATGACTGGCTTTTGAGCAAGGGAGACCTTGAACCACTTGCAGGGACAAAACCTGACGGGGCAGGGTAGGGAGGTGGACATGGCCACCCAATTTCACTACCCCCCGGCCAAAGACCACCTAATTTCGCTACCCCCCACCCACCCACCCAGAGGCCACCCAATTTTGCTACCCCTGCTCCCAGGGGGTACGAACCTGTTGCTGCCCACCACTGCATGAACCCTGCAGGAGTATTTCAAGTTTCTTGCAGCTGCTCTTCAGCATTGAAAATGTATCCTTTGGATTCCTAATGATTGCTGTTTTCTCTTTCCTACCCTTCTTATTTTACCCTGCTCTCTGCTCACAAACCCACACTCCACAACACACCCCTTGTTCCTTTCAGATAAGGCTGGCCTGAGGGATGTCTGGCCCAATACAGAACATTGACTTTTGGCTGAGGAAAGTCCACAGGTCAGCAACAGCAGGAGAACTGACCTTTGCCCACTCCAAAGCGCCATTAGCAATAGTGGCATTAGAACCTTTGTACTGAGCACTGTCTAGCAACAAGCGCATTTCAAGGATGGGCAGAGTTGAAGGATCTTCTAGAGAGGGCTGGGCCACTTCTCCTGCCTTGTGCAGAATGAGAGGCTGAGAGGAACAGAAACGGAGGGGGGGACATTTCTGGGTGTTTATCAGGTGTTTATCCTGCCGACCTAGCAGTTTGAAAGCAAGAAATTGAATGTAGCTAAACAGGGATCACTTCAGTAGGAAGGTAACAGTGTTCCATGCGCTCCGGTGTCTAGTCATGCCTGCCACATGACCACGGAAACGTTTGCAGAAGCAGACAAGGCTGGCTCTTCGGCTTTGAAACAGAGATGAGCACTGACCCCTAGAGTCGGCTACGACTGGCACAGTACATGTTGAAGTCCAGAAAGGACACAGAGATGGTGGTGAAGCTGCCTGTTCTTCTGCACATTCACAAAGGGCGATAACCCCATTTTTCTCAGGTTCTGTCAACCCGTTTGTAGCCGACGAAGGGCTCAATCAGATGGACATTTCTTCTGCTGTATGGCTGGTTTGCTCCTTTTTCTGGTGATCGTAACATTTTGTATTGTTACAGGATTGTGCAAAATTAAGTCACCGAAAGTGATTTTAAAAAAAAACCCTCTGGTAAATTCCAGTGTTGTTGTGTTTACTGTATCGGCTAGCACTTGCTTTACTGACGAAGTAGGATGGTTGTCAAGAAGTAATTCACGATGAACTATTTCTCAAGATCAGAGAGCTCAATCCTAAAGCTAATTCACTGTGACATCAGCAGCTTAATGAACTTTGGCACCAAATCGAAGGTGATCCTTATTATGTGTTGCTAAATTATTGGGATAAATTAAATATGATAGTTATCTATGTTAATTATATGTGCCAAATATTCCAAATATTTGGGCCTTCTGAGTTCCCTGTCTCTGTAGATAATGAAAATGACAATTAGGTTGGTATTTTTTAATGATTCCTTTGCTTTATCGAGACGCAGTGGAAAGAAGTTAATCATTTCCAAATTACTCGGTCAGATATTGTTTTTCACAGTGGAGGCCTCAAAAGCTCTCTGTTCGAAAAAAGCAACAGTTTAGCTTATGGTGTGATGCAAATTTTCCTGAGGATTTTGGATTTCTGGCAAGAACCTAAAATAGGGGGTTCAAAGGCAAAGGAAAGGCATTTGCTGTGATTGAGGCATAGGTGGCACTGTTTTCATCAGCCTCATTGAAACCATGACAGAAATCCTTACATATCTGACAATATCATTGAGTGGTTAAGATGTCAAAGCAATATAGTCAAAGCAATGGTATTCCTGGTGGCAATGTAGGGTTGTGAGAGCTGGACCATTAGGAAAGCTGAGCGCAGAAGAATAGATGCCTTTGAGATGCTGTGTTGGAGGAGAGTTTTTTGAGTCTCCTGGACAACGAGGAGAACAAATAGTAAAGATGAAGCTAAAGTACTTTGGACATCAAATGAGAAGAGAGGATTCAGTTGAGAAAGCCTTGATGCTGGGAAAGGTGGAGGACAAAAGAAGAAGGGGGCAGCCAAAAATGAGATGGCTAGATGGCATTGTTGATGCAATGGGCACAAAGCTCGGTGGATTAAGGAGGATGGTGGAGGACAGGGGTGCCTGACATGGGGTGGTCCATGGGGTCGTGAAGGGTCAGAATCAACTTTGCGACTGAACAACGAACAAATAAAAATAGCATGAAAATTCCAACAAGTGATCAGAAATCCTTCCTAAAATGTAACCTGGAAATGTTACAATTGTGAAGGAACTCGCTTCTTCCCATTGTCCATTTGTCATGGTCCTAAAAAGTAACTCAAGACACAAAACTATATATTTAATATGGTCTGATGCTTCCCAGATGTGATGTTAATTTCTGGTCTCTAATGCTATTTTTGTCACCAGTTGTTTTCCAGTAGTAGCACAAGTGGGCTTTGATCTGTGCCTTCCTATCAGTTTTGTGGCTCAAGCTAGTGCCATGGAATTTGTGTATGTTGTGTATGCCATATAATTCTTGCCCAAATAATTCTTGTCCACAATTTGATTCCCCCCTCCCTACTTCTCCCTAGAGCAGGGGTGGCCAAACTATGGCCCAAAGGGCCGGCTCCAGCCCCCCTGTGCTGCCCTTGCTGCTACTGGAAGCAGAAGTAAAACGCACCCATGCATGCTCAAACACTGCCACAAATGCACCCTCGGCTGCTGTAAATGCCATTTATGATAGCCGCAGATGCATTTTATGGTGGGAGGAACCGCGTGCCTGGCCCACTCAACTACGTGAGCAGCGCAAAAAGTTTGGCCACCCCTGCCCTAGAGGTCCACATTCCCCGCTCTCAGCTAGATCCTGTGACAAGATCTATAATGCAGGCCTGTCTTTCCTCTGAAGCGTATGTATCATTTAGAACAGGGGTTCCCAACCTAAGACCTGTGGGCTGGAAATGGCCCATGGCACCATTTCATGTGCCCCCTCTAAGGGCATTTGAGAAACAAAATGGCTACCTCTTTTGAAGCTGTTAGGACAAAGTGGCCACCCCCCCCCCCATTGTGCAGGCAGGGCAAAATGGCTGTCCAGCTCTCGAAGCCCCTGACTTGAAAAGGTTGGGAACCCCTGGTTTAGAAGCTGTGTTAAGTTTGTATTGTTCAAAAATTACAGAATTAAACACACACACTCTCATCCTGATCCACCACTTCTTAATTATTCCCAATTGTATCCTGGAATAAGCTAAATCTCCCCCCCCCCCCCGGTGTGTGAGCACAAAGGGAAGTTCTTGGCAGGAGCCAATGGTGCGCAGAAAGGGTTAAGGCGGCTGTGCTTCAGGTGAAAAGGCTCCACCTTCATTCCTCATGAGACCTACAAGTTCAAGGAAACGTTCCACTCCCTGGGTTGCTTCACTGAGACACGGAGCTCTAGAGAGATGGATTTCTGGGTGACAGTCCTGTGTGCCCTCCTGGTAGCCCTCCTGGGGGGGCTTTATCTGGTGGGGGCATTTCGCAAGCGAAGACCCCATGAACCCCCTTTGGATAAAGGACTCATTCCCTGGCTGGGATACGGGCTGCAGTTCAGAAACGACACGGCAGACTTTCTGCAGAAGATGCAAAAGAAATACGGGGATATCTTCACCGTCTTGATTGCAGGACATTACTTTACCTTTGTGACGGACCCGCTGTCTTTTGGAGCCATTGTGAAGGCGCCGAGAGACAAGCTGGATTTCATTTCATTTGCCTCCGAGCTGGTTAAGCAGGTGTTTCACTTTCAGCCTACGATTATGACCCACAAGATCATAGAAACAGCCAGTGTCAAGCACTTGAAAGGGAGTGGACTGGAGGTGATGACCCAAGCCATGATGGACGGTCTGCAAAGGGTGATGTTTCATTGCCAGGGCCCCATAAAGGAGGAGAAGAAGCCCTGGACGCAAGATGGTTTGTTCCACTTTTGTTACAATATGGTCTTCAGGGCTGGCTACCTTGCTTTGTATGGCAATGAGCCAGGCAGAAGCGAGCAAGAGAAAGAGAAAGCCAAAGAGCACGACCTGGCCCACACGGAGGAGATCTTCAAAGAGTTTCGCAAATATGACCAACTCTTCCCTCGCCTCTCTTATTCCATGCTGTCTTACGGAGAGAAGAAAGAAGTCGAACGTCTTCTGCAGTTCTTCTGGAACATCTTGTCCGTGAAAAAGGTGTACAAGAAAGACAACATCAGCCGCTGGATTGATGACCAGCAGCAGCAACTGGCCGAAGCTGACATGCCAGAGCATATGCGGGATCGGTTTATGTTCCTGCTCCTCTGGGCAGCTCAAGGTAACACGGGCCCCGCTTCTTTCTGGCTCCTGGCATACCTCTTGAAAGACCCCAAGGCAATGGGCGTGGTGAGGAAAGAAGTGGAGGAGGTGACAAGGGACTCTGGTCAGGAAGTGAAGCCGAGGGGCGACATCATTAACGTCACAAGGGAAATGTTGACCAAGACCCCTATCTTGGATAGTGTTGTGAAGGAAGTCCTGAGGATGGCTGCAGCCCCCATGCTGATCCGGGCTGTGATGGAGGACATGGAACTCAAGATGAATGACGGAAAGACGTACAACCTGCGCAAAGGGGACAAGGTTGGGCTTTTCCCGTACTCGTCGGCACACATGGATCCAGAAATCCACCCTGAGCCTCACGTTTTCAAATACGACCGCTTCCTCAGCCTCGATGGCACCAAAAAAGAATTCTTTAAGAACGGGGAGAAGGTCAAATACTGTTCCATGCCGTGGGGTGCAGGGACTTCCATATGCCCTGGGCGGTTCTTTGCCACCAATGAGATTAAATTGTTTGCCTTCCTGATGCTCACCTATTTCGATCTGGAGCTGGTGAACCAGGAAGACCAGGTCCCTCCAATCAACAAGAGTCGCTATGGGTTTGGCATGATGCAACCCACTCACGATGTGCAGTTTAGGTATCGGCCACGCTGCTGAGAGGAAACTGGGGGAACGAGCCTTGCTGGTTGCTTGTTCTGGTTCTTTTTGTGGGAAACTGGACTGTCAAAACTATTGTGCCTATTGCTCTATGCATAAGAAGGGAAAGATTCTAAGTAGCACAAGAAGATGCAAAGCTCATAGGAGAACCCATGCATTGTTAATTTATACAGAGTTTTTGTTTACTGCAGCTATGGATCCTTTCTTTCCTTCCTTTCTTTCCTTCCTTTCTTTCTTTCCTTCCTTTCTTTCTCTCTCTCTTTCTTTTTCTTTCTTTCTTTCTTTCCATTATCCCTTCATTCACATGTTATGCACCTGAGGCTCTAAGCTTACCTTTGCCCTCCCAAAATTAAACGGCAAAGCAGGGTGTAGGGATTTTCGGAGAGCTCTGAGCAAACTGCTGTGTGTCTTTGTGTAAGAGAAATTATAGCAATAGCGATTACACTTCTGTACTGTCCAAGAGTGCTTAGTGCACTCTGCTGTTTACAGGTAATTAGCATTTTTGCCCCCACATGCTGGGTATTCATTTTACCAAACTAGGAAGAATGGAAGGCTGGCTGAGTCAACCTTGTGCCTGCCCAGGCTCAAATTCACAATGTTTTAGTTGCTGTACAGCAGTTTAACCAGGGCTTTTCAACCCTTTCAATAGGAAATCTCTAGCGATGGACCATGTGAATTTGATCAGGGCAGTTGCCTCATTACTTTGCAACATTCTGTGCAGGATCATTGTGTGAGTGATTGAGGGTGTAAGTCACAGGGGCTTGTAATGCGTCCTATAAGTACAGTACTAGATGGTGCTATTCATATTATTACTATTTGTTGGCTGTTACTCGTATCTGAGCATACATTTTTTCCTGTTTGTCATTATTACTATTATTTTGTTCCTGACGGAGGAGCGGTTAACAGGTGCTTTGTTTACTACTGAAATGAGGACATCACTTTGCTTAATTATAACTGGCTGTCACCTATATGTTAATGAAAAGCTCACAGACTTCTGCTCCTATACTTTTTCTAAAGCTGGTAAAAAAAATGGCATTTTCCTCATATTTCCCACCATTCGTGCACACAGATGCAGGGAATGGTTTTTACCAGTTTCATCTCCCCCCTCCCCCCATTATTTCCATGGCTGAGTGGGGATTCAAACCCAGGTCTCCAGAGTCCTGGCCCATCACTCTGTCCACTACACCATGCTGGACCTGTATAAGTCTGCAAAAGGCCTTAACTAGAGAACGCCCAACTGGATTCCTGCCATTTCAGTTGGCAGCAACCGAGACTAACCTCTTGACCAGGGGGTCCCGACCTTTTCAAGCCAGGGACCAGGGAATGCTCTCTCAGGCTGCTTCAAGGGCCAGATGAACATTTTACCCTGCCTGCACGATGGGGGCAGCCATTTTGTTCCAACAACTTCAAAGGGATGGCCATTTTGTTTCTTGAATGCCCTTGGAGGGGTGGGGTGGGGGGCACATGAAATGGCACTGCGGTCATTCAAATTAATGCCAGATATTTTGATCATGTGACACAACTTTAGCAACTTCTATCCCAGGGTTCGCCATCCTTTTTAAGTCAGGGGCCAGACTGGTGTCCCCCCCACCTTGAATCTGTCCCATCTTTGTTCCAAAACGAGGACAAAGGCAGATGTATAAGAAAAAGAACTATGCATAATAAATTGTTCCTCTCTGCTCTGTAGATGTAGATGTTTCCCTTCCTCGAAAGCCAGTTGTGTCTTACTCTAGGGGCCAGTGCTCATCTCCATTTACAGCCACTATCTGCATCTACAAACATTTCTGTGGACGTGACTAAACACTTGAGTGTACAGAACGCTGTTTACCTACCCACTGAAGTGGTACCTATTCATCTCCTTGCAACATTTTGCGTTCAAACTATAGGTTGGTAGGAACTAGGACAGACAACAAGAGTTCATTCTGCCCTGCAACACTTTCCTTCTGACCTTCCGGTCATCGAGGCCACTGTCTTCACCACTAAGCCCAGAGCAGAGAGTTTGCTCTGTAGGAGCGAATAAATGCCAGTATTTCTCACAGTGATTACAGAAACCAACTTCTTCTCCAATCTATTGTAACACTCTCAGAGGCAGCACCAGTGGCATAAAATCTTTATTAAAATAAGTTATTACAGCACTATGTTCATAAATATCTCTAGTTGTGCTCCAAATGCATGCAAGCAGGAGAGGAACAAAGTCTTGTCATTCACGTTGTATACAAAAGAACAGAGGCTGTCAGTCTGACTACTTTGATTAAAATAAAATAAAAATTCTACAGTAAAGTAAGACATTTCGCTCCTCAAATCACAGTCTTGTAGCCTTTTTTAGAAGACCCGTAACATGTACGACCAAAGGACTTAGGAAAGAATCTTCCTTCTTCATGAATTGCATTTTACCTTATGGGTATAAATGTCATACAGAAATCTCTGATAACATGGCTGTGTTTTAGGGTTGTTGTTTTTTTTGCTTCTCCGTACTATAAAGACTTTGGACTTTGGAATTAGCTTATGCAAAAATGCACAGGTCAACAGTTTCCTTTTAGCCTAACGACACTATGGTATACTGGCTTTTTGCAGCAGCAGAAGTAATATAGTAATTCTCCCCAATCTGGTGGATTTATAATGCAATTACATTTAGGGAAACCACTTCTCCATCCCTGTTAACACAATGTGGTGGGTTAAATCATTTTTAGTTTCTGCTTTTTCGATGGATGTTCTGAAGAAAAATATTGGTGTTATAAAGGATTATATGGCAGAAGTTAAAATACATAGTGTCCATGCCTTGTTTGAAAAGAATTGTATAATAGCAATTACACTTAAATACCACCCCATAGTGCTTAGAAGTGCCTGGCGGACAGTGGTCCATGGGGTCGCAAAGGGTCGGAATCGACTGTGCAACTGAACAACAAAAGTGCTTAGTGCACTCTCTGGGCAGTTCACAAGGTCATTTGCATTTTGCCCCCAACTTTGCCAATCTTGGAAGGATGGCGGGCTGAGTCAACCTGGATCCCCGTTAGGATCGAGCCCAGATCATCAGCAGTTTGGGCTGCAGTACGCCAGTTTCACTACTGCCTTTTGTTTTGTAAAGGTTAAATCATGGTTAGTGCCCCCCTCCAAAAAAAATACCTTTACAACAGCAATGAAAATCACATAAGCTAATGCATAGCATCGCCTTTTGAATGGCTGAAGGCAAAAGGGTACCTGTAATTAATTTTCTCTGTTTCCCCTGGCATGTGGAACACCCCAAAGACATATAAACTTCCAATCAGACTAGTGAATGCAATGTATGGACTTGTCCATTCCAGAACCAGGAATATTATAAATGTTATATTATAAATGCCAATCTTGGCTGTTAAAGGAAAAGGGTTAAAAATGAAAATACATTCTCAGATAAGACTATGAAAGATGCCTCTGCCTGGACAGATAGCTCCTAAATGGATGCTGGGGTATGTCTGTCACTATGATGAGTATCCATCACCCACAGATGGACAACTAGTGCCCTGGATGAAAACTCTTGCGTATCTTGTACGCGTGGAAGAAAATCATTGCATTCCAATGATTGTGAATGTAGCTCACATGATTCTAATGACACATCTTAATTGGAAATGCATCCATTTTCCTTTATCAAGGGTGTAGTTGGATAATAGCTACTACCCTGATGCCCCAGAAGCTATGTATACACAAACATTTTACAGGATTTCCTCTTTTAAAAACAACAGTTCTTTGCAGAACTAGGGTTGTAACACGGGCATTTTAAGCCGCAAAGATCACAAGCCCACCTAGCTGAAAACAGAAAGTCTTAAAATGCTTTTTATAAACTTGACTTTTTCTGGTCTGGAGATAGGAGAAATGGTAGATTACTGCCAATTGCATCAAATATGGAAATGCTGTTAGTCTATTGCCACTGGCTGTTTCTTTCTGTAGAAATGTACTTTGCCCCCTTCCATGCTGGGGAGATTCAAAGTTCAAACTGTGGCTGGGTGTTAGCATTGCACTGGGTAGAACAGTGAGTTCTTATACAATATGTTGCTGTTGAGATCAGGCACATTGAATATTCTGTGTTACCTAATATCTGAGTAAACGAGTAATAGCAATTAGACTTATAGACCAGCCCATAGCACTTAGGGCACTTTCTGGGCAGTTCACAAGGTAATTAGCAGCCTAACCCACAACACGCTGGGCACTCATTTTACCGACCTTGGAAGGGATGGAATAAACTGAGTCAACTTTGAGCCCTGGTCAGGATCAAACTCACAACACCGGCAGCAGTTTGGGCTGCAGTACAACTATTTAACCACTGTGTCAATTTGTGTTTCAGTTAAAGGCATTGCTCATTGCTTTTCACATAAGAAACCAAAAACCCACAGAAATGGTGGCATCATCGGTAATTCTGCATAGTCATTCTCGGAGGTAACTGAGATGTCGAGACGGGGGAGAACCCAAGAGCGGCTGAGTTGGAGCATGTTTCGTTACACAGCCATTACCCCGTATTTTGAACAGAGCAAGGCTCTTTTCCTTTCCCGGTCAGCCCAGAAATTCCTCAGCTTGGTGGTGGAGAAAGTCACTGGCGCTTGCTGCCTCTCGTCTAGGCCGGTCTCCTGCAGCCATGGGGACTGAAGGCATTCAAAGGCTGTGGGTCGCCTCCTAGAAGTGGACATACAAATGTGACTTACTGCCAAAAGCAGGCAGGCAGGCAGACAGACAGACAGACATGAAATAATCCCAAAACTGTGCCTTGCCAGCCAAACCTGCTTCTCATGGGGTTACACTGTTGGGATCTGAAAGCTATTCCTTCAGATCAGGCTTGTCAGGTATCAATCCAATGATCAATCAGACAAGAAGAGATCCAAAATCACAGTGTCTTTATTTGGCCAATTAATGACAAGGGGCAATCAGCTTCATTGTGATACAGGGAAAGTGCCGCAGCACACCCTTTCTTGAAAGTCCCTTTTTTATACCTCCTCCCCAGGTTTCTCTCTTACTCATCCCCAGATTTTCTACCCTCAAATCATTATTTTTGTATTCTTCACATCCTGGGATCCTTCTAATTTATTTCTGCTCTTTTACCCCTCCTATCACTCCTGAGGCCTTACCACTAGTGGAAAGTTATTGGAGTCTCTTTTAGGTTTCCTTTAAAACAAGGAACCACCATTCTCTATGTCTATATGCAATGCAGTATGTGATCACAAGCATTACCAATGTTCGTATATGTAGTGATTGATTAGTTGGTTGGTTGGTTGATTAGCTCCCATTACCACCACCTCCAGAGACACATTTGGTGGAAATGCTGCCTGAGGTTAGTTAAAGGGAGATGAAGCCCAAGAACATCCAGAAGCCTGCCCTTTGTCCACCCCCATAGTAGCATCAGATAACCCACGGGACTTCTGGGACCCAGGTCGTTGTGGCTGCCTGCCATCACATCTTCAGGGAGATGGCACTGGAATTGGCCAAAGTATAGCCAATAGCCCATTGCAAGCCAAATCTCACTTGCTTCTTACCAGTGACTGCTAATTGGGAGCTGGACTGAGTTGAGGACTGAGAAGATAGTTGGTGTGGTGACCCACCCCCAAGCAGAAGAGCTTAAGAAAAGACTGGACCAAGGCTGCCTTAGAAGATGGGAAGGATCGTCTTACCATGGGTTAGAGGAAAGGGTGCTTTGGAGGAAAGAGACCGCTCTTCCTGATAGCCCCGCGTAGCATTTGTTGAACTTGATTTTCTCACGCTTGACACGCCTGCCGAAGTCACAGGCTCCCTCTGAGCTGATGGGATATTCGGCACTCAGCCTGAGAAGACAATGGGAAGATGATGGAAGAGGACTCCACTCCTCTCTCTTTTAGCAGAACATCAAACAACACCCCCTGCACCGCTGGTCCATGGAAACACACCCGCCCACCCAACCACCCTTGACACATTAGTGATCATCAGGGATTTATTCACTATGATCATTTGTAGAGCTCAGCTACACGGGAGTTTTGCCCACCCTATTGCTGGTATGGATGGGATATTCAGAAAAATATTGACTATACAACTTTTCCTAGCATGTTACCAACCGTCCCTAATGCATACCAATCTACTTCAGGATGGTGTAGAGTAGGAAGATACAATTTGCTTGGGGTGGTTGAGGAGCACTGCAGGTAAATACATTTTCTTAATGTGCAATCACCTAGATCTCACCAATGTCAACTTGCCAACATCAGGAAATGGCTTAATAAGTGAGTCACTTCTGGATCTTGGCAAATTAAGCACTTTCCCAGCTTGGCAGGTTGTGAAAGCTGAACTATTAGGAAAGCTGAGCGCAGAAGAATAGATGCCTTTGAGATGTGATGTTGGAGGAGAGTTTTGAGAGTCCCCTGGACAGCGAGGAGAACAAATAGGTCAATCTTAGAAGAAATCAACCCTGACTGCTCCTTAGAAGGTCAAATAGTAAAGATGAAGATGAAGTACTTTGGACACCAAATGAGAAGAGAGGATTCGCTTGAGAAAGCCTTGATGCTGCGAAAGGTGGAGGGCGAAAGAAGAATGGGGCGGCCAAAATGAGATGGCTAAATGGTATTGTAGAGACAATGGGCACAGAGCTGGGCGGGCTGAGGAAGATGGCAGAGGACAGAAGTGCCTGGCAGGCAGTGGTCCACAGGGTTGCAACAGGTCGGAATTGACTGTGTGACTGAACAACTGCTTGGCAGAGGCCCAGGGAAGTAAATTTTTATTATTATTTAAAACTACCACTGATGCAATATAACAAATAATTTTAAAAAAATTATTTTCCCTCACTGATTGAGAAACTGTCTGAACCCTAAGCCATCACCATAGATTCAACTCAAGAGATGAAGACAAGATTTTAAAAATTATTTTTCTATCTGACATAACTGTGCCTTTTTGCTCCTGACTTATCATTAGAAACCTTAGGGGCTGCGGTGGCTCAGTGGTTAAGAAGCTTGCCTTGTTAGCTGGAAGGCCAGCAAGTCAGCAGTTCAAGACCTGGGTACTGCATGACAGATTGAGTGCCTGTCTCTGTCCCAGCTCTTGGGGACATGAAAGGAGCCTCATTTGGGCATCCCCTGAGTGGAGTTTCTCCAGCAAAAATTCTTTCAACCCAGAATAATTTCTAACACGAAATTATTATTATTATTATTAGAAACCTTAAAGTGATCAGATTAAACCTCAGATCAGTTTAAACCAGGTGTATAAAGAGACTACATGAAGTGCCTTGAAGATAAAAGATGCAAGTAGAGACAGGTATTTATGCTTGTCTTAGCTACTAGAGGCCAAGAATCAATTATAATAATTATTGCAGCACTGTAAGTCAACAGACTCCCAAATTTCCTCTGAAGGTTTTCACCTTTGTATATTTTGTGTTATGAAGTTTGGAACTAATTACTTTCCTTGAGGCCCTAAACACAGTTCCAAATACAAGAAACTTAACAAGACTTACATGATGAAAGCTGTCACACCGATGGCCCAGATGTCGGTCTGTGGGACAGCTCCTTTACCTGACAGAAGTTCTGAAGCTAAGAAGACACAAGGCATATTATTAGGAAAGCTTCCCAAGAAACTGGTTCAGGGACAATGCGTGGGACAGCTTGTGGGTTTTCAGGGAAGCAAAGCCAATTTCATAAAAGCATACCCAAGGCTTGGAGCTGCCAACCCTACCACTCAAAACACCCTGGGCTCTGCTATTTTCTTTCAGTGGAATTTTTTGTAGGAAGAAAAGAGGCAGCAGAGCAATGTGGAACTTTCTGTTTCTGAAGAAGTGAATTTTGATCTGGAAAAACTCAAGCTGAAATAAACAGAGAGCTACAATATTTTGACCTTTTCTTCCTTTTCTTTCGTCCCTTTATATTTGCTGAGACAGATTAACGTGACGACTCCTTGGGAGTTTATTCATTATGTTAACCAAGCCAACTACTGTACATCCTTCACCTACAAATTACTGACAAATTAGTCTTACCCATTGTCTCCACGTAATCTGTACACCCCTCTATGGTAATGATTCGGTCCGGCGTGTAGAACTGTGCATTGCCAAAGTCCACAATTTTAAGCAGATTCGGCTCTGTAATAATCATATTTTCAGACCTGAGATCCAAGTGGAGGATATTCTGAGCATGCAGGTACTCCACAGCACTAAGAATCTGCCAGAGATAGTCTCGGACCTCCACTTCCGAATAGGATGACCTAGGAAAGAGAAGCAGGAAAAGCCAAACAGCTTCACCTGTAGCTTCACCTGCAAGGTTATGCTGTGCATCAATTTCCAATGTGCCAACCCAGGGATAGACAGTAATCCATGGCTGAAATACATGAGGACTTCCCCTACAAAATGCATTTAATCCAAATTATTTCATGGGATCCTTAATCTAAATCAAGGTTTCTGTTTTGTTTCCAAAAGAAAACCAGCAATAAAACATTTGCCAGATCAGATCTTCCAACACTTTCCCATAAACATATAGATGTCAGCATCTTTCCTCACACAAGAAAGTTGCCTCAAATTTTGTAATCTTCTATTTGTGGCAGTTCCCAGTCAGAATTAATGTCACGCCACCACTGAGAAGGGTGTGTGTGTGTGTGTGTGTCACACTCTCTCAGTCAGCTTTGAGGGCTGGACAACCATTTTGTCCCAACAGTTTCAAAGGGGGTGGCCATTTTGTTTCTCAAATGTCCTTGGAGGTGGGGGCCACATGAAATGGGGCCATGGACCTTAAGTTGGGAACCCTTAATCTAGAGGCATAGGCCTTCTTCAGCTTTACAAGGCTCTCCTCCCGCCACTAAAAACGGAAAAGGAAGCAATAAAAAAATAAGAGTTCTGGACAGCTCGAAGGAGGAGTCAATGGAGGGGACGGGAGAGAAAGAGAGATTGACTGAGGAAAGCCCTCTGCTATTTTCCTAGTCCAGGCACATATTGAGGCATGAGGTGATAGAGGCAGGTTTACCTTCCGGCCAAGGTGTTGAGGAGCTCCGGACCGACACACAACTCCATGATCAGCACCAGGTGGCGGGGGCTCACGTAGGCCCCCTGCAGCTGCCCAATGTTGCTGTGGTGGAGTCTCCGAAGGATGTGGTACTCCTGCAGGACTGTTTCTGTGTCTTCTTGTCTGTAGGGGATTATTTTGGCTGCCAGGGGATTTCCGGTGAGCTTTTCTCTGCATTGTTTGATAATGCTGAAGCGTCCTCTGGATGGAGAAAAAGAGGCACACACCAAGATGATTGGAATATTTCTCTCTCTCTCTCTCTTAGGGATCCCCAATCAAAACTTTTTGCCATGAAGGCCAGCAGGTAGAACAAGCAACCTGATAGTCTGCTTACTCTTTGGTTTTCCTTGTTTTGATTGTAAACCACCCGGAGTGGTATATCTACCAGGTGGACAGTATTAGAAGTGTGCTTAACCAGCCAGCCAAACAAAGAAACAACCTTGTCAAAGGTTCTTTCTGGTCCCATGTCACAACTGAATGTGCAGCTGTGAGTCACTTGTAGAGACTGACAAAATCATCCAATTTGATTTCACCCAGATTCTAATTTTCTCATTCCCAAGTCTGTTCCTTCTAGGGCAGCCTTGATGGACAAATGCTTTTCTAGCCTGCATGAAATTATTACAATCTTCTGTCCATTTTAAAAAATAATCTACATTTTTGATACATAATGCAAAAGCATATTTGTCCAGTTTTTCCAATGTGTGCTTATGTCCTTTGAGACCCACACCTCAAACGTAGGAAGAGAAAGGATTTACAGCTCTAACTGTTCTGGTTCATGTTCACATGGAAGAAATGTGACTTTGGCAAGTTTGTGCTGTAATATAATGCCTTTCTTTCTTTCCCTGCTTATTACCTGCAGGCTAAATATCATTTTAATATCCTTCCCCATCCTTAAAAAATTCCCCAAAAACCATGATCCCAGACCGCCCCACAACCAGCAACCTGGACAGGCCCTAAATCTCTAAAAAAGCACTACTAAGTTTGAATGTTTCTGAGGAGCAACCTAGCAGTTCGAAAGGAAGAAATTGCAAAAAGGTAAATAGGGACCACTTTAGTGGGAAGGTAAACAGCGTTCTGTGCACTCCAGTGTCTAGTTATGCCTGCCACACGACCACGGAAAACTTTGCGCTGGCTCTTCGGCTTTGAAACAGAGATGAGCACTGAACCCTAGAGTCAGATATAACTGGCTTTCAAGCAAAGGAAACCTTTACCTTTACTAGAGCATCTATACTCCGAGTGGACTTGTTGACCAAAGATAGTGGTGCTTGCACCAAAAGGATGGGGGGTATAAATGTAAGTAAGTAAGTAAGTAAGTAAGTAAGTAAGTAAGTGAGGCTCCTTTCATGTCCCCAAGAGCAGCCCTCAGGTATTGAAACCAGACCTTCCAATCTTCAAGCTAAAACCAGAAGGTAGTGCAATTCAGGGAAATAAAACTTAAGGGGAAAAAAATATAGATGAGAGAGAGAGAGGGTGGTGGTGGAACCAAAAATATAACTGAATGCTGCCATGCTTCTGATTGTCTAAGAGGCCTTGAGGAGGATTTAGAGTAAGCAAAACTCTAAATCAGAAGCACATGACGTGGCACAGAAATCCAGGAAGAAAAAAAATGCCGAGTTGAAAGCGCGCAGGATGGGAATTAAACAGACAGTGGAACAGGACAGGGGTACACAGGGGTATGCATCATTTCTTTTATTCTATCTTTGGAAAAATAATAAAATTTTGTGTTTTTAAATTTCTTTCTGAATTATATTCTGAGGTGCCACAGGAGAAAGGTGGAATATGAATGAGATTGACTAGACTAGACTGGAACTGACTCACGCCATTCCACTTGCATTAATTAAAAGAACACACTGTCTGCTTAACTGACTAGCTCCTAACAATATCTAAGCTGTACGAAGCCGGGTGGGTGGGTGGCTACCAAGACAAGACTCACGGACACAGCATCAGCATACAAACCGATCTCTGCACCTTTTAATCTCCGTCTGGAAGGCATAGGTCTGGCGCGTTGGCTGAGCTTCGGCGGCCATCATTTTGTCCTCTTCTTTGTCCTGCGACTGGAATGCTGGAGGGGAAGGGGTGGGAAGAAATGCCAAAGCAAAACAAGGCATGTTGAAGCGAAAGGGTGGTGGAGGGAAGCTGCAGACACAATACAGGCCCACAGTCACTCTCTCTCCAAGGTGCCCTCTTCTAGGCAAGGGGCTCTGAGTACTCAACAGATGTTGCTCTTGCCCTACAAAAAGAGAGGTACTGCCGGCCGAGGGATATGTTTGTCCTAGCACAATTCCTATGTATGTTCTCTATGCTGTATTTTGCTCCTGCAGCAAATGAGGCAAAGTTGGGGAAGGGGAAAACATTCATTCACTGAGGAGGGTGGGGGTAAGGAATGGCCCTTTCCAAAAAGGTTGTGAGTTCAATCCTGACCAGAGCTCAAGGTGGACTCAGCCTTCCATCCTTTCCAGGTCAGTAAAATGGGGACCCACCATGCTGGGGTGGGTGGGGATGCTGACTAACTTGTGAACTGCCTAGAGAGTGCACTAAGCGCTATGGAACAGTATATACCACATTTGCTAGTGTATAAGACCCATTCCCCACCCTTAAAATACACTGGAAAAATGGAGTTCATCTTGTACTGTATATAGTGGCCTATAGTGGGCTATTTCGGTAATAATGGAGTGTGTCTTATACTCCGATGCATCTTATACACCAGCAAATATGGTACGTGTGATTGTTTTGCCATATGTGCTCATTTTTATCATGGCAGCCCATTATCACCCTTGAAAACTCAGGCAACAGGATTCTTATTTGATAGAATTATAGAATCACTGAGTTGGAAAGGGGGAATTTTAGGCAATTGAGTCTAACCCCTGCTAAATGCAAGAAGCCAAATAAAAAATGTGACAGGCAGTGGTCCAGTTTTCTCTTGAATGCCTCCAGTGTTGGAGCATTTAACACCTCTCGAGGCAGCTGGTTCCACTGTCATATTGCTTCCTTTAGCTTGAGGTTGACAATGTAGTTGGAAGCTTTTAATTGGGGGGGGGGGGAACATAACATGATGTTGGTAAAATAATAAAAGTGTCTGGAAAGGTATTTTCCTCTGCAATATTTTTTAAAATTAGTGTTATAGCGCAGTGTCACATTTTCACTACAATGACTTTTTACTAGTGTTGTAATTTCTAAAAAGAAAAAGAAAATTGATTGCTGGGAATGTGTTCTAGCATTAAAACTTAATTTAAGGTTTTAATGCTAGAACACATATGTTTAGAGCTCTCAGATAGAATCACTGACCTGATGGCCACTGTTGCCAGATTTGCCTGGAGGGCTACCAGGGTACGTAGCATAAGGGAGAACCAGCTATTGCGTGGACAGGTTAAAAACCAACAATAGCGATTTTTATTTTGCACTAGTAATTCTGTTTTATATCCTACTCATGTAATTATATCTACTATGTGCATTTATATATAGACATTTCTACCCTTATTTTATAACTGTAACTATAACTTTTAAACTGTTTTATGTGCTGTTTTATTCTTTTAAACCAGATACTTGTCCCAAATGGAGCATAAATTTTAATTCAAATGAATGTGTTTGTGGGGGTGCATTTTGATGGTATTTAATGCACTTAAATGCCTTTTTACTGCATTGGTCATCAACCACAATAGTTTGATTAATTAATTTTTTTTAAAAATGTCAATAGCAATTATGCTTATATACCACCCGATAGCACAGGGGTTTGCATCCTATGGCCTGTGGCAACAATTAATCCAGCACCCGACTTTGCTCCAGCCACTGCTGCTGGAATCAGTTGTGGACTCATTTATGGCCGTCTAAACGCATTTACTACAGCTGTAAATGAGTCTGCAGTCACCATAAATGCGTTTGTTTGTTTATTTATTTATTTATTCAATTTGTATAGGCGCCCCAATCGAAGTGCGATTCTGGGAGGCATACATAAAATCCCCAATGTTTAAACTATAGAGACTCTTAAAATTCCTAAAAACACTGAAAAACTACCTCCCACCTGCACCAATTAAAAATCTAGTTAAAAACTATTAAAAGCATGAGTGGTCCTCCTCTAAATGAGCCAGTGGTGGTGTGTGTGTTGCTCCCTCTCCACCTCCCCTCACCTGCCCTGCCAGCCAGCACTTTCCTGAAGGCCAGAAGCTCTGTCCCTTTACCACAGCCGATGACATGTTTTGTGGCCCCAATCTGGCCCACTCAGCTGTCTGAGGTGGCGTGGTCTGGCCCATGGCTGAAAAATGTTGAGAACCCCTGCCATAACACTTGGTGCACTCCCTGGGCAGTTCACAGGGTAATTAGCTTTTTACCTTCAACATGCTGGAGTAGAGATGTAAAAGTTGTGAGTAGCCTCTTAAGTGGTGAGTTGGAGAAGGAGGAAGATGGAGTCATTAGAATCAGAGCCTAATCTGGGCAAGCAAGCGTTGAGTCTGAGCTTGAATAAAAGTTTTTAAAACAGACTCCAAGCATTCGCTCCAAGCGTTCGCCTGAGGCTGGGGCTGTGGGGGTCCCTCGATCGCTTGTCCTTGGGGATGCCTGAGGTGACACCTCTCTGGGGTGTTCTCCCTCCATCAGGGTATGCATCCTCCTCCTAAGGCGTAATTCCTCTGCTTAAGGGTCTTCCTCCATCTGGATGGCCATTGCTGCTCTGTAGCGACTTTTTGCAAGTTCCGAGAGACATTGGCTGTTTAAATTCTAATCAGAAGGAGGTAATCTTAAGCGTTACGGCAAGCAATAAAGTATCCCCCATGACATGAGGTAAAACAGTACATTTTTCATCCCTCACTTCCTAGTTGTTTTCAGCGTGGCATTGCAGAGCAAATAGTGAATCATTATATTACATACAGAAATAGGAAGAAATGAAAAGATGAGAGCAGGAATTAAATCCAGCAGAAATACATAACATTCCTAGACAGAAACCACATTTTTCTGATAACACACATAGATTACTTTTATGGACCAGAGCCAAAATATACTGGGATTAGAGCCAATTAAAGGATTTACTGGGATGAAAGCCAATTACTGAAACTCAAGGTCTCCCTTGCACAGGATAATGTTTAAATAAAAGTGTCGCTTGAAGATTCTCCCCTTCCAATTAGAATAACACTTTGCTGGCTGTCTACATGCTGTGAGAGAAAGCTTTTACAGAAAGAAATACACATAACAACACTTATGCAGTGGAGAATCCATCTTGGATCTCTCAAAAGTCCAGAGAAGTCCAGAGCCCATCTAAAGCAGGGGTGCCCAAACTTTTTGGGCCAGGGGCCAGTCACGTGGTTCAGGGGGCTGGTCACTATGGCCCGGGGGCCAGATCCAACCCCCCATGCCAATTCATCTGGCCCACGAAGGCCTCATCGGTCCTGGAAGCATAAGTAAAATGCACCCATATGGATCCATCCTCCAGGCAATAGTTTGCGTACCCCGATCTAAAGCCTCTGACATGATTTTTCTCCCAGAGGAAAACTGATTTGACTGACCTTGGAGAGATGGAAGGTGGAGTCAACTGTGAGTACCATCAGGATCGAACTCACAAGGTCAGCGGTTTTGGCTGTAGTACAGCAGTTTAACCACTGTGCCACTTATATGATCTGTGTAGGGCCCAGATAACCTTCAGGTTCTTCCTTTGGTATCACACAGCATTTAACAGCATTAAGTAAAGATGAAAGAGTAATAGAAGCAGCTGCAGACGTAGCTCTGAAGCAGTGGAAGGATGAAGAGGTGGAGAAGAGTACACTAACTTATTTAACTTTGGCTGAGGGTGGTGAAGTACCTGCTTGGTCTCGTTCACCAATTTTCACTTTGGCCGTTGGGTTGCTGTAAGGTCCAACACCCGCTTTGCTGACGCAGGCAATCCTGAAGGAGTAAACCAAACCTTGCGGGAGATGCTCCACCGTAAAGCAGCAGTCTGAGATGTCACTGGCCAAAGTCTTCCATTCTCCATCTTGGCCAATGGGAGAGAAGGGAGAAGATTAGTATCTCCGTCTCATAAATAGCACATAAGTCCCATACATTGGGAGGATGCATCCTTAGGTATGGCTTTTATGAAAGATTGATTTTCAGCTAGAGCATAGTTTTCTCTTGTTTCCAAATGGATCTACTGTCATTTTATTTGGAGTTTGTTTTAACAATCTCACATGCTGCCTATAGTGGGAGTGACAGGCAGGGACTTTTCTAGCCTAGGGAGACTCTCTCACTCAGGAGTCTGAAAACTTTGGCTCACCAGATGTTCTTGGACTTCAAGAACAACTAAAATAGTGTGCTTGCAGAAATGATTACAGATTTGAATTTCTGCTAAAATTCCCTTTAGCTGTGCAGCAGACGTGTAGAGACCCACACAGAGAAAAAACCAGCTACAAGTCTCTCAGAGTCCAACCCTTTCTCATTTACTGGCACTCAAAGTCTCAATAACTCACTCTAAGACAGAGGTGACCAAACCTTTCGGACCGTGGGCTGGTCACGTGGTTTAGTGGGCTGATCACATGGTTCCTCCCACTGGAAGCAGAAGTAAAATGTACCCACACATGCACAAAATGCTGCCATAAATGCACCCACATCTGTCGTAAACACTTTTATAGGAAAACCAGAGGGTCGGGATTAGAGTAGGAGTCTTATACCATCTTTTTTGCACAGTACAGTGTAGGTCACAGGGGTGTTCAGTTCCACAGGCTTCCATGCCAGCTGTACACCATCCTCTAAGATCTCAACAATGTCAGGAGCCGAAGGGTTGGAAGGGGCCTCTGTCACAGAAGAGAAGAAAATGGCTTTAGGAATTGGGGGGGGGGGGGATTGTCCCCTCTCCACACTCCAGGCCAAACAGGGCATCTTTAGTGTCTTGAACTGTGGTCTCTTTGCTTTGAAAACCAATCCATGGAAATAACTGCTGCAGAAGAGTGTTTCTTTACTCTAGAGGTGCACAGGGGAGTTTGCCCTCTCCCACTTTGAAAAGCCCTATTGCAGCGATGACGAAGTTTGGCACTACAGGTGTTCTAGAACTTCAATTCCCAGAAGCCCTGATCAGCAGGTAATTGAAGTCCAAGAACACCTGGAGTGCCAAGGTTCACCATCACTGCCCTACTGAATTGGTGCTAATTTATTCTAGTTTAGCTGGCATAACTTTAGCTGTAGTTTAATGAGGACTGAGAAAACCACACCTTCCGGGATCTCCAATTTCAAAAGCCCCAAGGAGAGATGAAAGTTGACTAACACATTCTACACCTGGAATACAGACATATGTTAACAGAATACCTTAGTCCAGGGTTTCTCAACCTTGGGTCTCCAGCTGTCCTTGGACTTCAGTTCCCAGAAGCTCTGGTCAGTAGGTGTAGTGACTTGGACTTCTGGAAACTGAAGTCCAAGAACACCTGGGGACCCAAGGTTGAGAAACCTTGCCTTCGTCCCTTTGTTTGGGAGGAAATGCTCTCATTAGTCTGTCTTCCAGAACTGTTTTGAATGTCCAAACATAAACTTAAGCTTGGTTTATATCTAGAGGTGTCAGGAGAACTTTCATTCCCAAGTGAGGGATGGCTGAGGAAGAGTAACTCTGAATTATAGACTCATAAAATAACTCTCCTCGGGGAAGGCCCAAATGAGGCTCCATTCATGTGCTGGGACAGACACAGGCACTCAATCTGTCATGCAGTACCTGGGTCTCGAACTGCCGACTTGCTAGCCTTTCAGCTAACAAGGCGAGCTTCTTAACTACTGAGCCACCACAGCCCCTATAAAATAACTGAATTGGAAGGATCCTAAAAAGCATTCAAGTCCAACCCCCAGATCAGTGAAGGAATCCCAGTCAAAGCAGATCTGACAGAGGGGACAATCCTCCCCTTCTCTGGAACATCTCCAGCACTCTTGAACATTTCCAGGGTGGATGGAGTGTTCCTCCCTGAAAAATAACCCTTCTTGTATATGGAGGTCTGGAATGTCAGGAAGAAAGGCTCTACCTTCCTTCCAAGACTGCTTGAGTGAAAATTATGTTCCAGGCTGAAAGAAGAAATTGGAGAGGTATGTCTCCCCTGGAGAATTCTAAGAGTTCCAGTCCAAAAAAACAGAAACCAACCCATGTCGAAAAGGGAATCATTCTGCCTGTTACCTGCTCTCCTTATCACACAGGTGGTGGAAACGGTGCCCTGGGAGTTGGTGGCCACACAGGTATAAGTGCCAAAATCATCCCTGGTAGCTGCTAATATTGTTAAAAGCTGGTAGTGCTTGAGTGTAGACGAGATTAGGATCCGTTCTGTGCTGCGAATGGCGGCTCCATCTGGGAGAGGGAAATGAAAAGTAACCAACCAACCAACCAACCAGTCACCTTGCATCAAATGACTAGTGGGTTTATTGAGAGAATCCAGAATTGCAGCACTCAGAAGAAGAGAATTAGTGTGTCTCTCCTTTGGATGGATTGAGAATCCACAAGAATAGAAGAGAAGCACAAACCTTGTTCTTTCTCTTTCCCCAACCCCAGGGATTGGAAACTAGGTGGGGGTGATGGAACTTGTAGGCCACCACATCTAAAGCCCACCAGATAAAGAATGATTTTGTAGACCATTCTCAGGGTAGGTGAACCTTGGCTTCATTATCACTTAAAGCAGTGATGGTGAACCTTGGCACTCCAGGTCCTCTTGGACTTCAGTTCCCAGAAGCCTAAGTCTCTATGAATCCACACGTACACACAGTAAACCCATTTGTGTGGATTAACAGGGACTTTAGCTTCTGGGAATTGAAATCTAGGAACACCTGGAGTGCCAAGGTTTGCCATGACAGACTTAAAGCATTTCGTCACAGCATCCCTACTCACTGGATGGCTTTCCCCCCCTCCCATCCCTTAATTATCTGGGAGGGTTTATGTGTTGTTGGGTTTTTGTTTTTTGTTTTTTTGCAAGGGGGTAGGAAGAGATTAATGGAAGAAACAGATAAGTAGGCAGTGCTGGAAATGTGCTGCCTTTCACTCTGCCAAGCGCCACTGAGGTATTGTGTATCACCTTTGAACCATTCAATATGAGGTGAGGAATGAATAGATGTCCTGCAGGAGAGGGTCAGTGACTGCCCGACAGCAATGGTCTGGTCAGTGAGCGCTTCTACAAAAGATGGTGCTGAAAAACAGAAGGTTATGGGGAAGAGTTTTCAAAAGATGGAACAAACAAGTCAGAACGTTTTGAGACTCAGATTTATCAAATACCTTCAATCCTGACTTTTTCTTTTATACCTTTCTAAGTGAACTATGATGAGTACTGAGCCCTAGAGTCAGATATGACTGGCTTTCAAACAAGGGCAACCTAAATCCATAGTAAAGGTCTCCTTTGGTCAAAAGCCGGTCGTGTTCAACTCTAAGGGGCCAGTGCTCATCTCCATTTATAGCCAAAGGGCCAGTGCTCTCTGCGTCTGCAGACGTTTCTGTGGACATGCGGCAGGAATGACTAAACACTGGAGCACATGAAATGCTGTTGTTTTTCTCGCTGAAGTGGTATTTATTTATCTACTTTTAAATTGTTGCTTTCAAACTTCTAGGTTGGCAGGATCTGGGCCAGAAGACAGGAGCTCACTCTGTCATGCAGCACTCGGGTCTTGAACTGCCGACCTTCCAGTCATCAAGCTCAGCATCTTAAACACTATGCTACCATGGCCCTTGAACTAAATCCATACAGGTTGATGATGGTGATTGTAAGATGAGGAATGAGTAACCCGTCCTGTTGACCATCAGAAAGAAGTAAAACTGCATGGAGGCAAACAGGGGGCTGGTAAAGGGAGTATTTTCCCTCTAGCCTAGCTGGCTTATCAGGGGCCGTTTCGAAAGGGAGGGGGGGGGAGTTGGCCTCGACAAGGAAAAGAGCAAAGAGGTCTGGCCTATAGTTATGGGGGGGGGGGGCAAGGCAAGAAAGGCCTCAGACCATTGCTGTGAAGGCCAGGATTGGATAACCACTGTGATTGACAGGAAGGGGATTATTGAATGTTATAAATATGAAGCAACATGATGGCACATGTGTGTGCAAGTGTGAATGCGAATCTCAGTTAGTGAGTCTTCTCTTTCACTTGGTGTACGCGTGTGGTTAAAGGAAGGGGCCATGCTGGCCCTAGATGTTGTTCAGTCATACAGTCGACCCTTTGCGACCTCATGGACCATTGCCCTCCAGGCACCCCTGTCCTCCACCATCCTCCTCAACCCTCCCATCTCTGTTCCCATTGTTTTGGCACTTTCCCTGGGAAATGCTCTTCGTTTGCACTGCAATAAATTCCTCAAACTACAGAAGAAACCTTGTCCCAGTTCTCTTTGATGCTAAGAAACCTAAAGCTGAAGATTGGACAAATGGGGCACCAGAAAAATGCTACCAGCCTAGGTCTAGCAGCCTTAATAATAATAATAATAATAATAATAATAATAATAATAATAATAATAATAATAATAATAATAATAATAATAATAATAATAATAATAATAATAATAATAATAATAATAATAATAATAATAATAATATTGTGTCAGAAATTATTCTAGGTTGAAAGGATTTTTGTAGAAGAAACTCCACTCAGGGAATGCCCAAATGAGGCTCCTTTCATGTCCCCAAGAGCTGGGGCAGAGACAGGTGCTCAATCCGTCATGCAGTACCTGGGTCTCAAACTGCTGACTTGCTAGCTTTCCAGTTTACAAGGCGAGCTTCTAACCACTGCAGCCCCTATACAGGACAATCAAGAGACCAGAGCTTAGCAAGGCAGGAGGAATAGGCATTAGAGTCTATCTTCTCCTTTTGTCATATCTCTGGTGTTGGTGACCATCTCTTGTCCCTTGACTAGTTTCTTTAAAAGGTGTTAGCCATATGACAAGTACAGTTTCCAAGCTTGCCTTTCTAGCTTTGGATATATTTTTTAAAAGTACCTTTCTCCTTTATTTTGAGGCTTGAAAGACTAAATGAAGGAAACCCAATTTTCTTCTTTATGCTTCCAGTCAAAGATGTTCTCTCCTGTAGCTCACTTTTCTGCTCTTCAGAGTCTGTGGAAAAGGAAGGGAAAATGTTACCAAAGACTCCTACTTCAAGCAGGCTTAGATGGCTTCAGACCAAAATTGATAGGTGTTTCAAACTGACGCTTAGTGTATTTGATTCATTGGCACCTGTCTTCAATTCACTGGATGGGGCTGTGAAAATATACAGAACTGACTAGGAAATCAATAAAAGATAATCATGTTTAAAAAAAACATACTCAAATGGATATCATAGATGAGAACCTGTTCTGCTTCAGTCATGGAAATTTCCATCTCTGTGCTTAATAAAGAAAACATATATCTGGTTCGTTTGGGGAGTGTAATGAGGTTTGTGGAAAAGGTGTTTCAAAACAACATGTCATCTGGGCAAGACAGGATCAATTTCTTGTGGAGGGAGGTCTGTAAATTGCATAGGCTAGTCTTTCCCAACCTTTTAGACTAAGGTTTTCTTGGACTGAAACTCCCAGAAGACTTCACCATTGGCTGCACTGGCCAAGATTTTTGGGACCATTAATCTGAGAACATCTGGAGATCTAAGGTTAGGACCCACTGGCCCAGGCTGACCTCCTCTCTCGTCCCCCCTCCCATTCGTTGCCCAGGTCAAGTGAGCACCACTTCATCACATGCTTCTCAGATGTTCTCAGTGAAATTAAAATAAAAAGAACTACCAAAGAGTCTCCATTTCTCAGTGCTTTCCTTGAAGGCCTGAAGACTCACTGTTGTGTTACAAAGTCACGTAAAATAAGCAATAGCTTGACTCAAAAGCTCAATACGAAATATCCCAGAAATGCTTAGGGTGTTTGTGGTTGACCCTAGCTTGTTTTCCAGAGCCCTTGCCCTGGCCAGCAAACAAATATTTCTACCCCCTCAGCTCAAGCAAAGAACAGAATTAAAACATCACCTGCTCTGCTTTCCTCATCAGAGGATGTCTTCCTTGTCAACCTCCTTGAAAAGTGGGCCACCGACTCTTTCATCTTCTTTAGACTCTGTTCTGCCAAATCCATGGACTGAGACCTGACAAAAGGTTTGAAGAGCCCCAGTCTGCTTTGGAGAGAACTTCTCCGCTTCCCAGTGGCATCTTCTGGAGCGCCATACATTTGCTGTGACCCAACTGGGAGATCGCCTTCAGAATCAGACCTTTTCCCTATCCGGGATGCTTGGATTGACAATCTCTCCAACGGAGGTGATGGTGCAGCGACCTCCTCCTTCAGGATCGGCTCTCCTCCTATGATATCTTCCCTGACACATAATTTCTTCTCCTGATGCCAGTGAGCTTTCAATCCAGGAGCCAGCTTTGCTTTCTCACTCATAGGAAAGCGTCTCTTGATGGGCAAGTTCTCGGGGGCTTTTCTGAAGCTGAGGAACTCAAATGGGGAATACACAATGTCATAGAGTTCATACAGGTTGAGGAAGGCAGGTTCCACCTCAGAGATGTCAAATTTGGCTGTCTTGCTATCAGGACGAGGCATGTCCTCCGAGAGGTCTTGAATCTGCACTAACATGATTTCATACATACGGTTGTCCATTGGGTCACTTCCTTGGCTGCCAGAATAGTAGAATCTTCTCCCAAAATCAGACATCCTTGCTTTCTTGCCAATGAAAATATCTTCTTCTCCAGGGTAAATGATGCCTTCTTCTGAAGGATCTGCTAAGCCAATGCCCCCCTCTCTTTTCCCTTTGCGGACAAGATACCTAACTTTTGGTCTTCCTGTTTGTCCCTGTGAGCCTTGGTAGAACATCTCCCTTGGTGGAGAAATGTGTCTCACGGATCCTTCTTGATCAGAAAGGACCTCTGCCAGATCAGTCATCTCTTGTGACAAGGAAACCATCTCTTCCACTAAATTCCCCAAAGCTTCAGACTCGGTATCACTGTAAACAGATGTTTTTGGACGTATCTGCTCCTTCCTTCTTCTTTCATCCATGGGAATTAAAGTTCTCTTTAGAGTAACTGGTCTTTCTCCCTCAGGAGTTGAAACAGGTTCATACTTTGCTTGGGGAAAACCTGGCACAAATTGTCCTGGCCTCTTCCTGGTAACCAATTTGACCTCACTGGGATCAAAAGCCATAGGATAATGAACCTCTTGCCTTTCAGTTCCCAAATGAGAAGTGGGGATTGTTCTGACATGTGAAGGCATTAAAACCTGTGGACGGCTGCTCTTTGGGATAGCGGAAGGTAATTCACTCCATATCAAAGATTCCTCAAGTCCTACTTCCTGGCTTTGACTTGTAGCAGTTCCAACCAAGCTTGGTTTTGAAATAAACGAGAGTGGTTCTCTCGCCTCTTCAAAGACAACAGGCTTCCCCACTCCTGGAACAAAAGATTCCTGCTCTACATGCTCATGGTACTTTCCCTCATGGGTCCATGTCTTGATGCCTGCTGCTTGCTGAGGAGGCCTTTCAACCTCACTGGGAATAGACATGTACATTTGGGTCTTTGAAGACAAATCCCTTTGGCTTCTGTCCTGAGATGCTGATATATGGGAGGCGTCTACTGGGAAAACAGTTTGGATAACAGATTTTGCACTTTGCAGGACACTGGAAACAAGGCCACTGGAATCAGAAGGCTCCTGGATTTGTGTCCCAGACATGACCCCAGGGACAGTCTCTGTAGAAACAGAACCTCCACCTTTTCCATCTGGGAGCTTCAGCAATCTGGGTATGGCAGGGGCTTGATATAAAAGCTGTTGGCTTTCACTCTCCCACACAGAAATTAGGGCAGGTTTGACTGGAGAAGTTACTGGGCTTTTCCCTTTTAATGACACAGACGTTAGTATAGTGGATGGTGAAGGTTTCTGTGGTACCATTTGGTACCCTTTATCTTCAGTGGCTGATAGAGCAAATGTCTGTCCTTCTGAGAAAGGGACACCTGAGGCCATTTTGGTCTCAACAAAGGGCATCTGGGGTAACCATCCATGGCCTTCCTCCGTTGGAACAATCTGTAGGGTGGCTGTGCTCTTGCCCTTTGCCCTGACAATTTCCTCCATCTTACCCCCAGCTGAAGGAATCTCAGGCAACTGGGCTCCACTTTTGCATGTTCCCTGAGAAAGGTCCAGCTTTACATCAGTACGGCTTCCAGCCTGGAAAGCTGCCAGTCCTTCTTTATGCTGGGTAGAAGTTGGTTTTGTTTGAGGCAACTGCCCTTCCTTAATTTCAGGTTTTTCGGCTGACATTTTTGGGCTAACAGCTGATGGTTGCATAGTCAGAATCAGGCCTTCGCCTCCTGGAACAGGTCTCCCCTTCTGAGCAGATAAAGATGGCTTCTGTGGCGGTCCTTCCTCCTTTTCTTCTGGCTGTGCAGAACTCAACATCTTCTCTTGCTGCTGTGCAGCCCAAACGGACCTTTGCTTATCAGCAGCTTGTGGAAGTGCCATTGACGGCACCATAGAAATCTCCACAAGGGTCTTTGCACTCTCCTTTGCAGACATCTTTTTGGAAGACTCTTCACCAGCAGCCTCAGAAAGAGGACTCTGAGGAATTAGGTCACCCTCCTCTTCTTCTATGTATTGTTCCTCTGCAAAGCTTGCCGTTTTCATCCTGTAATCATCCAGAGAACGGCTCCTGTTGGAAACCTGGAAAGTAAGACGTGGGGATTTCTGGGCGGTATCGAAAGAAGCAGATTTGATCATCAGAGGACCGATGCCTGCTTCCCGGAACCTTTCAGTTCCTTCATCATCGGAGATTCCTTCTTCGTCTTCTCCAAATTGTTCTAGGAGGGGTTCGCGCAGACCACTCAAGGCTGATTTTGAGTAGCCCGCTTTCCTATACGTTCTCTTTGCTCGTTCTAAATGTTTCCTGTGCTCTTTGCCCGGTGATGAAGGAACATTCACAAAACTCTCAGAAGGTTGGCTGTAGAAAGTACTTTTAATGACACTGTGTCTAGGGATACACCCAGGGGACCTCCCTGATTCAGCTCCTTCTGGTGGTAGCAAACCAGCTTTATCTTGTGAGGAACCTGAGTCAACATCTTCTGTTCCCCTTTTCTGTCGTTTCAAAGACATTTGTTCTCCACTTCCCTGCGGGTCACCCAGATGCCCTCTTGCCAAGGCCTCTTTATATCTTGTAGGCCTCAAGGGTGCAGGATGTTTGGTTTCTCCTACAAATGGCTCATACTCTGGGTAATTTGAGTCCTCGAGAACAGAGAGGTGCAGTTCTGGAGGATGGCCAAAGTGTCTTCTTCCCGGGGAGGTGGAAATCTCGTTGTCTGAAGATGACCCACTGGTACTGGAAGAGCTGCTCTCTTCTAGCAGGTGTCGGGGGATGCCGAGGGAAGTGTTTTGATGAGTTTTCTCCAAGATGTCTGGAATGGGCCTCATCACCAGCACAGATTTGTAGCTCATAAGAGACCGCTAAGAAATGGAAACGAAGCACAAGGCAAAGAAAGTGTTGAAGCAAAAAAGGGGAGGAAGGCAACTTTCAAATGATTATGTCATCAGCTTTTCTGTTAACAGGAATAGCAATCACACTTCTGTACCATCCCATAGCACTTAGTGCACTCTCTGGGCGGTTCACAAAATAATTAGCATTTTGTCCCCAACATGCTGGGTACTCATTTTATCAACTTCAGAAAGATGGAAAGCTGAGTCAACCTTGAGCCCCTCAGAAACGAACTCAGATTTGAGCAGAGTTTTGGCTGTGCCATGAGGCTGATAGAAATATTCATCAGTGCAACAGTTTTCATTGTGTGCTTTTTTTGCCCCCCCCCCCCTCCCCACGCAAAAACAGAAATAATGTTTAGGGTAAATTCTGCAGATAACGCAGCAGACACAGCTGAACATTGCAGGTACTCAGGCCTTTATCACTGTTGTGTAACAAGCAAAAGTGGACCTTTCCTGCAGTCTTACTTCTGAAAGCTAAATAGGAAGCTTGCAAATGTTCATGGTGAAGCAAAAAGTGGACAGATTGGTGGTTACTGACCTGCCATTTGCTCCGAGATACAAAGAATTTGAGCTGCTTTGTATCTATAAAATGAGCTTCATCAAGTGGGAGGTTATGCTGTGAAGGAGAAAGGTGGAAAAGAGATATCAGGATAATATTAGTATTACAAGAGGTACTGCTTAAACCTCAATATGAGGTGATTATGAGTCAAAGGTGTGAGAAACAATCTTAGCTATGAAAGCCGGACTTGTTTATGCCTGTGAAATTGTCCAGGTGTTTGAGTGGGCAAAGGTGAGTGAAGATATGTCTCATGACTGATAAATTACTCAGTCAGGTTGAGTCTCAATGACCTTCAGATGCTAGTTACTCTATTTTATTTTAGTGTGTGACGTATTTGTTGTTTGTTTGTTTTGATTTGCTCTGCGTTCTGTTGTTATTTGTTATCTGTTTGTACACCACCCAAATGAGTGGTGCAGAAATGCAATAAATAAATAAATAAATAAATAAATACACAGCTCAAGACAACATAAATGACCAGCTGCAAAGCAAAAGGTCCTGTGGAAACCGACATTTAAACAAACAAGTCTGTATGTTACGCTGTAGTAAATTTGACAGTGGAAAAAAATAAATGTCTAAACATGAGATTATCTGATAACAACATTTGGAAAACATATTTATAAAACCCATGTTTGATAATTGGGTGGGGGCGATAGATGGATCTTTAAACTCTGGAAAACATGTATGATGCTACATGGCTATATTTCCTTAAATTACTCTACTGTATATTTATTTGTGTTTGGTACTGGATTTCAACCAACCCATTTTTTGCTTGCTTCACATCATGCTGATTTCCCATACTGTCCCTCATTATTATCTCTGTCCCAAATTGAGATGAAATCTGAACATATTGCTTGAAGATTTAGAGCATTTATTGAATACTTAAAAGTTTTAGGCCTAAATTGACCCTCTCTCTACCAGGTGGGACTATCACTTCCTGTCCCAAGAGCAATCAAAACATACCACAAACCATGGGTGGGAGAGACACTCCATCGCAGTTGGCCTTGCCCTGGCAATAAGAAAAAAAATAGATTTCAGTGTGTACATCATGATCTAATCCTATGTACCCACAATAATTTTAAATACCACTGATAACTTGAGATGTGCTTGCCGAACATATTCTTAGCTTGTACTGATGTGTCACTCAATGATGAAGCACACAGAGCTAAAACTGCCTGGTAAAAGGTTTCATCCATCACCTCTCCCCTCCTTCATCATAATTTCACCTACACTTTATCTCATCATCATCCACCTCTTCGATACTAAGCCCAATGGTTGTCTCTTCATGTCCACCACACTTGGAAAATCCCAGTGTTAATATTGCCACAGATGTTGGTGCACAGACATTGTGCATGAAGGACCAGATGAAGCTTTTTTTTAATTGCGCAATTGCCTTACCTCCATTTTATGTGCAGCCCTGGTCAACAAAATGAGTGCCTAGCCAATATGGAACATGATCCAGGTTTCATGTGGTTATAATAACCCAACAACAGGTTTTGAAACCATTGGGTTTAGACATTGTTGACTTCAATCTACAACTCTCCCCTATTTTCCCCAGTGCTTTTGTTATCTGTTTTTCATGGCAGAAGAAAATCCTCTCGGATTACACAGAAGAGTACTGTAGCTAGTGAATTAAATTCAAACTTTATTATGGTCGATGACCAGTGCAGTAAAAAGGGTTTATGTGCATGAAATAGAGTCAAAATGCAGCACCACAAACACATTTGTTTGAGTTCCAACAAAACAGAATAAAATCAGTTCTTAAAATTTATGCTACATTTGGGACAGGTATCTGATTTAAAAAGAATAAAACAAGACATTAAACAGTTTAAAAGTTATAGTTATAAAATAAGGATAAAAATATCTGTATACAAATGCACATAATGGATACAGTATACATCAGTAGGATATAAAGTAGGATTATAAGTGCAAAATAAAAATCATTACTGTTGATTTTACTATAGTTAGTAGGCCCCAGTCTGGATGCTGCCCATAGCCACTCTTGGCTGGCAGGGTGATGGAGAAGCCATCGTAACAGGGCAAGGTGATGGAGTGGTAACACTGAGGACATATTTGAATTGAGCCTCAGGGACTATAACTCTAAGCACTAAAGAAAGTGAAGATGTCATGCTCTCCCTTCCCCCTACTTCAGATTTTGCTAAAGGCAAAAAGACAAAAAGTATACTCACAGTGGAGAAGGTTGTAGCATTTTTGTGATAAAATCTTTTGCTTCTTTGCTCAAATGAACAAACTCCGGACCATCCCAGGAAATCCTGCCATTCTGTATATTTAGAAGTGTTTCTCGGTCGTTCTCCCCAGCAAATGGGGATTTGCATGTCATGCTAATTATTTCAAAAGAACACAAAATATCAAGCACTGGTCATTTAGTCCTAAAAGCAAAGAAATGGAAGGAAGCAAAGCAGCTTCATGGTCCGCATAAACAAACTGAGACATTAATGGAGCCCATAATAATTTAATATCATAATAATTTCATGGCTTGGTGGCTAAGAAGCTCACCTTGTTAGCCAGGAGGCTGGCAAGTCAGCAGTTCAAGACCCAAGTACTGCACGATGGTTTGAGTGGCCGTCTCTGTCCCAGCTCCTGCCAACCTATCAGTTTGAAAGCAAGAAATTGCAAGTAAATAAATAGGGAATACATTTGGGGGACATGAAAGGAGCCTCATCTGGACATCCCCTGAGTGGAGTTTCTCCAGCAAAAATCCTTTCAACTCAAAATAATTTCTGATATGAAATTATTATTATTATTAACGGAGCCCATTGAGGTGATAGGTCACAACTGAACTTAACATCATCTAATTAATCAGAAAAGCAGCTAACACAGCAAACAAATGCCCAGTTGTTTTAAAAACAAAACAAATAAGAAGTGACAAAGTAACTACAGTATATGAAAAACAACAAGGAGTTCATTAAACAGCAGTGAAAAGATATATATAAAAAGAGTAAGTGGTTTGTTAAATATATAGATAGATAGATAGATATAGATATAGATATAGATATAGATATAGATATAGATATAGATATAGATATAGATATAGATATAGATATAGATAGATAGATAGATAGATATAGATAGATGGATATAAAAAGAGAAAGTGGTTCGTTAAATCTATTAAATCAAATCCATGATTTTGTTATGCAATTTGTTATGCAATTAATAAGAACCCCCACCCCAGTGATCTAAACTATACATCATAATGAGAAAAGGTCTTATGGTCAAACTTTCCTACCTTAAGTAGCTAATGACTCCGACAGGCCTGTAAAAGAAAGGAGAAGGCATACGAGTCAGTAAACGAACTTCTGTGTAACCTGCTTTGGTGATTTCAAAGTATTTTCAGGTAGATTGTCTGCATAACAAAGGCAGGAAGCTGTATTTTACCAGATATCGGATGCTGTGGATACTGGTGACTTGGAAAGAATTTCAGGCGAGACAAACTCTGGAGATCCATAGAGACTGTACTGAGGCTCAGCAGGGTTTATCTTCTGAGCAAAGCCAAAATCACAGATCTTAATGTCATCCTGGTCGTCATAAACCATCAAAATGTTGGAAGGCTGAGGAAAGAGAAAGAGACAAAACCATTTGTATTGAGGGCTCTGGGACTTGATCATCATGAGGCAAGAAAGAGAATTAATCCTTACTGAGCACATGTACCAAATTCAAACTCAAACCATACCCGTTCACTTGATGGATTCTCTTTCTGCTCAGGCAGGTTTGCTTAGCAATGTGTATGCAGGTGTAGCAGTGATCCTGTCTTTTCTCCAGACCTCCTGAAGCTATGGTAGGTGGAGTCAGCAGGCCATCACAACCCAAAAAACCTGTCCCTGTATGAGCAACTGAAGCAGCAGTCAGCTCTTTCGAGCCTGGGACAGTGATAGTGGTCCAGGTGTTATTGAACTTCAGTTCCCAGAAGCCCTGATCAGCAGGAGTGCTGACTTGTGCTTCTGGGAATTGAAGTCCAAGAACACCTGGAGTGCCAAGGTTTGCCATCACTGGCCTAGGAGAAGTGAAATTCCTTGCATCCTGTGTGTCCTGTTTTCTCTTCAGATCATATAAATCTTTCATGCTAATGATGGCAAATAGAGTGGGATTCTCAACGTTTTCCAGCCGCACACCCCCTCAGACTGCTGAGCAGGCCAGACTGGTGCTGTAAAATGCATATGTGGCTGACGTAAACATGTTTACGATGGCCTTGGACTCATTTATGGCTGTAGTAAATGTGTTTATGATAGCTACAGACTCATTTACGTCTGCATAAACACGTGGCCGTAATGAGTCCATAATGTGGCCATAAATGAGTCCGTAGCCAATTCCATCGGCAACAGCAAGGGTGGCTGGAGCGAGGTTGGGGGCCGAATTATTTGGTGCTATAGATGAATCCAGCCCATGGGCTGTAGGTTGTGAACCCCTGTTCTACTGGACCCATCTTCCCCTTTGATTTCTCCTTTCTTGCTCCTTTTCCATACCTTCCAGGAATATGACTGTGGTATTCAAGAGCATCATCCTAACTCAAGGACACCATCTTGATATTCCTTGATAGGAGATACAGTATCATGTTTTCAAAAATAGTAACGTTATCTTTTAGAAGATTTATTCTGCCCCCAAGGCAAGATATCCCACTTAGACCAATATAGGCCTGATATCCCAGGAAAACCTTTCAGAATCAATACTCGTGGTTTTGTGGCAAATGAAAGGTTACCTTGATGTCCAAGTGAAGCACTTTGTTATCATGGAGGTACGCAATACCTTCTAAGAGCTGTTTGATATAGATCTTGACCTGTAGGCGCATAAACAACAACAAAAACAACTGTTATCATTGAGTCACTATTATTGCATCCACATATGTAAAACAATGTGCATAACAGCAGGATGCCTCAAACCTACAACAGTTGAGAAAATATACCCTCTTGTTGGTATCACTTCACCTAAGATAAGGAGAGAAGGAGCAAGAGAGAATTAAACAAGTGAACGACCACTGACATCCTCTGAATTTATATGTGCCTCAAGTCCACCTGCTCAGATCCAGGTAGAGCTTTATGGCAAGAAGAAACATTCTTGAGGGTACACAAGAGCAAAACCTAATTAGAAGATGGAGGAAGGAACTCTCTGGACAAAGAATGACATTAAAGGAGGAGATGGCTGAGGAACTCGACCTCCTCTACATCACTTGGAGGACCCTGAATAGGATGAGGATCAGAGTCCCTAAATGCAAGACCAACATGCTCAAGTGGGGGATGCTGGTGGACAACAACATGCTGTGTGAATGTGGAGATAAACAGAATCTGGCTCATTTGCTCATCTGCCGGTTACTGCCAGAAATGTACAGAAAGGTATTTAGGTTTGGGCAATGAGAAAGCCAAGATGGTGGCTTTATTTTGCCAGTTTACAGTCTGACCAAGACATGAAAGAAGAAAAACTTTCATCCAGAGGCCCCACCACCTTCTGTTTGGAAGGTCCCAAGGGTGGGATTGCTTACAAATTCTGGAATTTAGTTCTCACTCCTTGGCTTAAAATCCTACATCTTTCCCTAAAGACAATTGAATTTGGAAAAGAATACCTGGGCTTCCGTCACCACATTTTTCCGGAACAACCGCTCCAGTAGCTCTTCGTTGGAGCATCTGATCCATTGAGGAAAACAGATTTTGTTTTGGGGAAGCAACATATATAAATCTAAATTAATAAATAAATATAAATATAAATTAATAAATAAATAATAAATATAATAAGAGGTGACTTCTTCTCCAGTGATCCCATCGCAAAAGAATCCTCTAAGGGCTCCTTCCCACTGGCACTGCTTATTCTACGCAATTCTCACAGTTCCCAGTTTGACATTTGGATATTGCTTTCTTTTTTATTTCATCCTCAAGTTCTGCCCGCCTCTCCTACTACCACAAAGGTCTATCATAGTGGTGAACAACCTTGGCACTCCAGATGTTCTTGGACTTCAATACCCAGAAGCCTTGATCAACAGGAGTACTGACTTAGGCTTCTGGTAATTGAAGTTCAAGAACACCTGGAGTGCCAAGGTTGGCCATTGCTTGTCTATCACAAATCTGGTAAAATGTGCACCAGCCACAATTCCACAAAAAAAGAGAGTGGGGAGGGGTGGGAGAGAGACAAGGATAAGATACAGGTAAGGGTCTCCCTTGCTTGAAACCCAGTCATGTCCAGTTCTAGGGGCTGATGCTCATCTGCATTTGCAGATGATTCCACGGTCATGACTAGACACTGGAGCACGTGAAATGTTGTTACCTTTCCTGCCAAAACAGTACATATTGATCTATTTTCAACAGAAAGGGACAGATGATGGACGCTGACTCCGTCACACAACACTCCAGTCTCGAAGTCTTGACCTGCAGACTTTCCAGTCGTCAAGCACAGCCTCTTAACCACTAAGCCACTGTGGCCCTTGGGGAAAGGATACAGCTCCAAAATAAGAATTAGCGTTTTCCGTGTTTCAAACTCATCCAGTAGCCGAACGATCCTGTCATGCGAAAGTGAAGCTAGAAGGTCTCTTTCCTGATACGCCTGAGCCCTTGTTTTGCTCCGCAGAGGGATAAATTTGGCTGCGCCTGGCACTCGGCTGTCTTTATGGACAACTCTCTTGATAAAGCCAAAGGAACCCCTGTAAAGAATTAAATGGCAAATTCAAGGATTTTTACATTTAAAGTATTCAACACCTGCAGAAACACCTCTCCTAGCCAGCTCTTTCCCAGATGCCAAATAGTAAGCATGGAGACACATGTAAAACTGCCAGGCTGCACCAAGGGATCATATTTTGTTCTTACCTCCCTATTTCCTGCTTAACCTCATAGAAGGAATGGAGCTTTCTTCTCACACTCAGTTTTTTTGCCTCCTGGCTCTTCTTATCTAAAATAATTCAAAGAAAACGATCCAGTAAATTTTGAGGATTTTCACCTGTTCATATCATTGCATTAAAACACATGCATGCATCCCGTTGTTGCATGTATACTGTACATATGTTCAATCGTTCGTTCGTTTTACTCTGGGTTGAAAGGATTTTTGCAGGGGATGCCTGAATGAGGCTCCTTTCATGTCCCCCATTGTGCAGCTCTCAGGAACCAAACCTGTCTTTCCAGTCTCCAAGCCTAGTGCCTTAAACCCTAAGCCACCTGAGGAGCTGCTAATAATAATTTCGTGTCAGAAATTATTCTGGGTTGAAAGGATTTTTGCAGGAGAAACTCTGCTCAGGGGATGCCCAAATGAGGCTCCTTTCAGGTCCCCAAGACCTGGGACAGAGACAGGAGCTCAATCCGTCCTGCAGTACCCGGGTCTCGAACTATCGACTTGTCAGCCTTCCAGCTAACAAGGCAAGCTTCTTAACCACTGAGCCACCATACAAAGCAGCAACTGATAATGTGCATTCTGGGTATTCAAAGCACTGTACTGTATTTTTTTATTTAGGAAAACTCAATACTGTACTGGCCTTAAGGCTGTCACTATGTTGGCAAAAAATGTGGAAAAGACTACAGAATTGAGATAGTCTCATTCACATTCTTTGTTTTATTTATTTATTTAAAGACTTATGTGCTGCTCTCCTCAAAAAGACCCAGGGCAGCTTTCAAGAAGTCACAAAACACAATATAAAATCCAGATTAAAATATTAATATTAAAAGATATTAAAACTAAGCAAAGTTAAAAGATTAAAACTTCATACATTGAGAGAGGGAGGGGTCAGATGAGCAAACAAGCCAAAGCAACTGTCTGACCCAAACCCCATACCTGTCCCGCCAGTCAGGTCTTAACCCCATTTCTAAAGGGCAGCAACTCCGACTGGAGACGTAACTTAATTAGCAGGAGTTTCCATAGGGCCGGGGCAGACACAGAGAAGGCCCTCCTCCGAGTGCTAGAGAGATGCGTCTCTCTAGCTGATGGTACGACCAGAGAGCCTCTCCGGTCCGCTCTGGTGGGACGGACAGATGTTTGCCAAATCAGCCTGGAATTCCCCCCTCCAAATCTACAATTCTCCCCTCCATTGCTGGGCCTTCTGTTTTCCACCCACAGCAGATCCATCTACATTGGTTCAGATTGTGGGATTCATTGAACCAATGAAGAAAACAGTGTGCTGTGTTGGCACAATAATGTGACAGTTGGGAGGACGGGACACAGACAGTGCAAACTCACACACAAGTCAATAGCATGAAATGAGGGAAGGGGAGTCACCAATTTACACTCACCTTCTTGCACCACAAGTTCAGCCTTGCACAAGACTTCTCCTGCTGAGTTCTTTGCAATGCAAGTGTAGACCCCGCCATCTTCTAGCCCAGTATTGTAGAGGACCAGCGAGTAACTGGTACCTTGGTTGAACTGATGGGCTCGTTCATTGTCTGTCACCATGGAAATGCCCTGCAAAGACGATGAGCATAGGGTCATAAGGTGGGAAGTTTATTATGCAACAGTCATGCTGGACCTTGTAAGCCAGAGATAGTAAAGCCGGTCATAACTGCGATCACCTGTGTTCCTGACCTATAAGAGGTTGGCCTTGTTCTGTCATCAGCAATGCCTTCATGGAGCCCATTTAGGGCTCACAGGGTTGAAGTCCAGGGACTGAGCAGGGAGTATGGCACCATCAGCCACTGTCACACTTTTCTGCTGTTCCTTCTGAATTCAGCTGCAAACTTCACCAAAGCTGAGAAAGAACTGGGTTCCCTTAGGAACAGCTGATCATCATTGTCAGGGCAGGGTTTGTGCCCTGGTTTTAGCCTCATCCAAGATGGAGATTTCCATGCATGGGAGAACCTTTAGCACATTTCTTAGAGAAACTGGAATGTGTGATGGGCATGTTATACTGTATGATCATTGGCTGGATTCCTTTAGGGGAATGGCAAGGGGGTGGACCCCGAGGGAGGAGATAAAACCCAGAGGGAGGAGGCAAGCTTTAAAAATACCTGAAGATGCCTGGAGTGCTTACTTGGCTATTCGCTACTGTAGCTACACTAATCTAAATCCTGGGTTGCTTAGCTAGAGGGTGGCAGCCCGGAAGCAGGATGCAACCACTGGGGGGCAAGAAGACCTACTTGTGAATAAATTTAGTTCCTGACAATCATTATAGGCTATCCCTTCTCGAATGCAAAGTACTTGAAGCTGTTTATGACCTTGGATGAGCAATTAAGATCTATTAGTTTTACAAAGAGCCCGCTCCTTACTTGTTGATATACAATGATTCAGTGGCCAGCAAGTTTGGATTCTCCTAATGGGCTTAGATCAGGGTGAACTCCAGAGGATGGCAGATGACAGAGCAGCCTGGTGGACAGTGGTCCATGGGGTCACAAATGGTTGGACTCAACTGTGCGACTGAACAACAACAACAGCAACAGCAGCAACAACAACAAGGTGGGGGAAGGAGTGCAGCTATTTGGACTGGCACCACTGGTAGCCACCCCATCACTGTTCTGAACTACAGTGCAAAAAATTGTGGTCGGAACAAAAAAAAAACCCTATTCACTATGAAGAATACTGCAAATTGGGAAAAATGATGTCCATGTACAAAATACTAACCTTAGAGTGATCTGGTATAATATTTCTGTCTCTTTATCATCTTTCTCTTCTAACAGTATTTATTTATTTATTTATTTATGAATAGTACCCATGTTAGTCTGTGATTCAGGCATATCAGACAACAAAAACAATAAAGTAATAAAACAAAAATACTGTAGCACTTTAAAGACTAGCTGCTATATTTTTATTGTTAGCTAACAATAAAACAATAAAAGCTAACAATAAAATATAGCAGATAGTCTTTAAAGTGCTACAGTATTTTTGTTTTATTACTTTTTTGTTTTCTGATATTTATTTATTTATTCAATTTGTATAGCCACCCTAATCGACATGCGACTCTAGGCTGTGTACATAAAATCCCCAACATTTAAACTCTAGAAACCCTTAAAATCCCTTAAAACACTGAAAAACTACCTCCCATCTGCACCAGTTAAAAATCTAGTTAAAAACTTTTAAAAGCATGAGTGATCCTGCTCTAAATGAGCCAGTGGGAGTGGTGGGGGCGGGGGTGGTAGTTGCTCCCTCTCCACCTCCCCACACCTGCCCTGCCAGCCAGGTTTTCAGCTCCTTCCTGAAGTATATTTTGCCATTCAGTGCCTTCCCTTTGAAATTACCTGTTTAGATGAAGATTATTATTATTATTATTATTTCAATTTCTATCCCAGACCTACCTTAAACCAGGAAACAACGGGCAAAGGATCTCCTTCGATAATGGCATGAAACTTTGCCATCTCGCCACACCTCACCTGCACATCTTCAATGGTCACTTGCATGTATGGCGGGCCTGATGCAGATAAAAACGTTAGGTAGACCAGTCTTCCTGGAAGCATTTTCAACTCAGACCCTCTTCAGAAGTAGTTTTGCCTTTTGGACCTGACATCCACTATCATCATGTATTCTTGGCCTGGCGTGATATTCCAGTGTAAGCATATTGGAAGAACCCTGGTGGTGCAGTGGTTAAACTGCTGTACTGCAGCCAAAACTGCTGATAGGGTGAGTTCCATCCTGACCAGGTTCAAGGTTGATTCAGCCTTCCATCCTTCCGAGGTCAGTAAAATTAGCACCCATCATGTTGGGTGGGGGCAAAATGCTAATTACCTTGTGACCTCCCAGAGAATGAACCATGTGCTATGGGGTGGTATATAAGTGTAATTGCTATTGCTATTTTGACATCCTTCATAAACAATAAACAACCAGGAAAAATCATGGAAACACATTTACAGAAAAACAGCTTTGAGCTCAAGGGTGAAAAATCTGCCGGTTGCATTAGAAGAAACCATGTCCTAAGAATGGGCCAAATCTTATAATCTTCAGGGCTGTGCATATGTTCTATCTAATATGAGAAGCCCTACTAATTTGTGGGCAAAACTCCTTCCTCTAGACGTCAACTGTGACTTTTGTAACAACACTGGCTTACTTGTATGTTTCTCCGCCGGTGTGTAAACACAGGTCCTCTCCAGAGTCTCAACACAAACTTGTTTCTGGACATCTGGGGTCACATCTGTCCTTCTGGTCTCACTCCTCTCTGGACCAGCCATGATTTCAGTGGTTCTTGAGCATTAAATCAAGAAATAAAACCACAATACACCCAAAATTTGAGAGGCATGATCATCACACTCAAAGCAGACCACAAGACTGGTTCTCAAATCATGAATGGAAGAAGACCATGTACTCCCTTCCTTATTTACTTAAAACATTATTCTATACATTTCCAGTCCCACCAAAATGGTAGGGAAGGGAAGGCCCCATTGGACTGCATTGTAGAAAGGTTATGACAGGGGTTCCCAAATTAAGACCCGCAGGCTGGATCTGGCCCACAGCACCATTTCATGTGGCCACCACCCCTCCAGGGGCATTTGAGAAACAAAATGGCTACCCCTTTGAAGCTGTTGGGACAAATTGGCCACACACACACACACCCCAAACATGCAGGCAGGGCAAAATGGCAGTCCAATCCTCAAAGCTGACTGAGAGAGTGTGACCTGGCCTCTGGCTTGAAAAGCTTGGGAACCCCTGGGTTCTAGGGTTGGAAATTCAACTTCCACAATATGTAAATCTTAAGATTTTATTTACTCTGATTGCACTGAATACATCCCAAGATTTTTGAGGACTGTAGCAGGGCTCCCCTTTCTCCAGACAAAATGGCACGGTCTGCATGAACATCACCCCCCTCTTTTTTTGTTATAGTTCTCCTGGCAGCCGGATCCAGCCTACAGGCCTTAGTTTGGGCACCCCTGGTATAAGTCCTTACAGCCTTGTACAGTATTTGTATTTTGGATTTTGGATTTGTATGCCTCTCTATTCGCCGAAGCGACTCAGAGCAGCTAACAACATAGATTACAAAACATCACATATTAAAACGTATCAAAGTATCACATATCAATAACATATCAAAATATCACATCTCAGTAACATAGCAAAGTATCACATATAAATAACATATCAATGAACTACAAATATTACATCACAAAATATCACATATCACATGTCAAAAACATGTTAAAGTATCACATATAAAAAGGAAACCCCCCCATCCCAATTACAAAAGTTTGCATATACAGTAAAACCTCATATAACGCTAAAACCTGGTTCCACAAGTCTTCGTGTTATATGATTTTTCGTGTTATCTGATCCTCTATGGGATCCATAGAGATACATTGTAACCACACAGGCTTTCGCGGTTGTTATCTGAAGCATCCCATAGGATCTTAATGTTATCTGATGCAATTCTTCCCCCCAGATTCCTTGATGTTATGCGATTTTCGTGTTATTCGATACTAATGTTATATGAGGTATTACTGTATTTAGTTTGTATATACTGTATGCAGCTAATTCTTTTTGTGGTGGATCCCCGACTTTGGTTAATAAATATATTTAAGACTTTGTTCTCATTTGGTTTCAAAGTGGCATTTGAGTTTTTCTTTAATTTTGCATGTAACTTTCGGCTCTGGTGCTGATGAAAAGAACTCCGGGTATACAAGTTTTAGCATTCAATTTTCTTATATCTATGTTGATGTTGTTTGTAATATAAGTATATATAGAAAAATATTTTACAAAGTTTGTGTTTGCAATATCCAATGGATGGATGGATGGAAGGAAGCAGAGAGTAAAACACAATATGTTACCTGAATGCTGAAGTAATACAGTCCTAAGAACTCAATGCCATTTGATCCTGCTAAACATGCAGAACAATCTAGCCATGAAATAGAGACCAAAAGACTTTCATTGGTGCAATATTTTAATTGCACAAGGACTTTACCTTAAAATGGGAACGGAGTGTTCATGAATCCCATCATCCTGGATCATGATGCCTTTTTCAGCAATGCTAGGAGTGGGCAATTTTTCAGTTTTGTCAGAAATCTTAGTAGTCGGTTCCTGCGTCTTGGCTAACAGCGAAAACAGAAGGATTATGTTATGTGCACAAGACTGAGACGGGGGGGGGGGGAGAGAGAGAAAAACAACACTTGGAACAATCTCTAGTCATTCCCTCTCTTGAAAGCTGTCTCAAGAGGAAGACAAGCAAGCTAGAAATGTTGTCAATAAATCATATAAAAACAAACATCTCAAACGTGTGCTTGTTCCAAACTCACAGTGGGACAATATGCATAAAAAGTAGGCCAGAATTTACCACATTTTGCAGTGTATATCAGTGTCCCTCTTGGCAACAGCCATATCTGAACAAGTTTTAACAAGTTTGCAGCTGATGCCACACTGATACAGTGCAAGCACAATAAATGAAAGGACCCCAGGGTGGTCAACATGTCATAGTGCAAAACCCCATAATGCAGGGGTCCCCAACCTTTTTTGCACCATGGACCGGTTTCATGCTACATAATTTTTCCAAAGACCCAGCTACACTGTTAGACTCGGGCAGTGAGGTATCACACTACACACAGGTGGGGGCAGGGGATGGAGCCCCGCAGTAGTAAAGCATGGAGGGGCCTGGCCACCTGCCTATCTAAGCTATGTCTGAAGCCCATGCTTTAACTCCCTTTGCTGGGACCGAGTGGAGCGCACGCACACATGCCCGTCCAGCATCCGTACACACCAGGGATTGCAGGAACAGAACTCCTCCATCAACAGGGGATTGGGCTAGACGCAGTGTTTCCCAAATGCTGGTGTTTGGACTTCAGTTCCCAGAAGCCTAAGCCAGTATATTGACTGATCAGTGCTTTGGGGAATTGACTTAAGCTTCTGGGAATTGAAGTCCAAACACCAGCATTTGGGAAACACGAGCTTTGAGATACTTTTCAAGGAGATTAGGAATCAGACTGGTCAATGTGTGCTCCTAAAATGCTTTCATGACCATGCCAGGACCCCCCAGTTTTCTCATCGAGCTGCATCACTCTTTGTTGGATTCACGGCAGAAGAGATTCCAGCCATCAGGAAGAGCTTTGAGAAAGAGTCCAAGGCTCTTGGCTTCTTTTTCTGTTTTATCCTCTCCCCAATGGCATATACCACGGGTGCCCAAACTATGGCCCTGGGACTGGATCCGGCCCCTGATGCCAATGCATCCAGCCCACAAAGCCCTCATCGCATTTTACTTCTGCTTCTGGGAGTGACAAGGGCTTTGTGGGATGAATGAATTGGCATTGGGGCCAGATTTGGACAGAATTGCCCAATCAACATGTGAATGGAATCGGACCAACCCTCCTTAAAGAGCAGGCTAAATGTCCATGACTTATAAAGCCAAGTTTGAGTTTGAGCACTAGCCTTAGGAAATGACTATAGGAGGCCTGCTTTCTGATTAAGAATAGCCCAAAGGCAAGGAGTTCAAAGGTTTACTGGCCTTGTTCCTCCTATGACCAGAGGACATGGTGCTGATGGTGCTCTAGCATCTCCTTCTGGCAAGCCATCTTTATTGTTTTAGCAATATATTTTGATGACACCGCAAGAGAATTCCCCAGCTCTGAGCATGGCAGGGCCTTCCCTACCATTTTGCTCTCTTTGGTATGAGAAGAACAAGTTACGCGTCAAATCAGTCTGCAGCTCACAAATTATTGTCCACATCTGACACCCAGAGGTGTGCAGAAGAGCAAGAACTTGCCTAACTTCTCAAAATTCCAATATCATGGGAAGAAGGGAAGCCGACCTAGACCCAACTGTCAGGTTTGCCCTTTCCAAAAAGGCTCCCAACTCTTACACTGCCTTGAAATGCACCTTCCTATGCCCATCTAGCAACCAGGAGACTAAAGGATCCAGGCTTTGCTTCCCAAGAAAAACCTTGTGGCAAAGGAAAGAATGAATCTTTCTACCACTCAAAGAGAAGGAGCTCCTTCGGCATCTGTTTTCTTCTTAGCTCTTCTTTTAATTTATTATTTTAACTTGTGAAACTGTGAACTGGGATGGTTTTATCTTGCAGGAGCAATTAGAGAATTATAGGTGCTTCCCAATAGCATAAAGGTCACACTATCCAAATTCTCTTATTTTGGAAATATTAGCATGTCTCTGGTGTTAGCTGTGCTACTACTGATGTACACTTTTTAGGAAAGTAATTTTTGTGAAAATATGTTTGTGGGGAGGACAGAGGGGCTGCAATGAGAAGGAAGCAGAATGAAGACTAATTGTGTTTCTACATTATTTTAAAAACCCTACACCTGCATCAGTTTGGGACTGAATTAAACTGACTTAGTGCTTTCTCTCTCTCTCGCTCTCTCTCTCTGTGTGTGTGTGTGTGTGTGTGTGAGAGAGAGAGAGAGAGAGAGAGATGAAACCAGGGGTTTCAAAAGGAGGATTTTCAGGAACTGCTCCTGCCTTCAATGTGGAGGGGGTTTTAACCAAGGAAGAACTGTCATCATTCTCCCAGACATCTGAGAAGCATGCCATGCAGCCTGTCTACATGGGTCTACTTGAGAGGAAGCAGCAGCAGGTATATCTCATGCCCAACTAATAAGGAAGAAGGCTAGCATTTAACACAAAACCCCAGAGTTGCTGCTTTAGCTTTGCTAGTGTTCTCAGCTCCCAGCCAATCTTTCTTGGGCACTTTTGATCCCTTTTCTGTTTGTCCTCCATTCCAACAAATGGACCTGATCCCCACCAGATCCACCTCAAGTGCCTCCACACTGGTGCCTTGGTTGCAAATCTAGTTACTGCACCTTCACACTCCTGCATCCTTCTCAGACCTCCTGGATTCCAGTGGGTACACATCAAAAAGTGCTTTGTCAGTCACCGCAAAGCTATTCCCACACTCCATACTGTTTCTGGGGCCTGTGCAGTGCTCTGTTCTCAATAGGGCAAGAAAACTGGTTTCTTCTTGTTCTGCCGTATCTGAATATGAATGTTGCTGATCTTCATGATGACCAGCCATGAAGACTGTCCTGAGAATATAATACAGTGGTTTTTCATCTGCCTTCCACATCGCAGCACGACCCCAGCACCACTGATCCAGTTTCATGAGTCACTTTCTAGTCCTGAGCCCTTTTGGCACACAAAGTCCTCATCATCAGCCCCAAGCCAGTATTGATGAAGCTGCTGCCCTCCATCAAGATGGATTCAAGTCGGATTTAATCCACTTGGGGACCATCACCCTCTGTGGACTTTGCCACCCAAGTCCATTAGTCCTCAGGATTGTCAGGTTAGTTAACTGCTGCCTGACACTCAGCATTGAGTCACTGGCAGTAGGGTCTACTCTATTACCATACCAAGATAACCTGGCAAGGCACCCGGACTATGTAAATTCAATCGAGATGCCCAGGTATTTCAACAAGCCACACCTGAGAATTAAGACTGTTGGCAGCAATCCTAAGCCATTGCTTCATGAGTACCTTTGCCATTCTCGATTGTTGTTGCATGTGCCACCACATCAAATCCAATTTATAGTGGTTACAATAAGGCTTTCATGGTGTGGGAGATATTTAAGGTTTTACCTGTGTCACCTCTTTTGCCCCTACATTTCGGTGGCTGTGGATAAATTTGAACTCATATCTCCTGAACCATGGTCCAGTACTCTATCCACTATTCAACACTGTCTCTCTGTCCATGCTCTACTCAAATGTAAAGCCACCTTGCAAAAGAATTACATTTCATTCAAGCCATGTAGATATCTGTTGTTGAACACTAGACCCCAGAAACAACTCGAACACAAAGAAGCTCTAAGAAAAGAATAGCATAACACCTGTAAAGGTAAAGGTTTCCCTTGCTTGAAAGCCAGTCATATCTGACTCCAGGGTTCAGTGCTCATCTCTATTTCAAAGCCAAAGAGCCAGCGTTATCTGCTTCTGCAGATGTTTTGGTGGTCATATGGCAGGCATGACTAGACACCTGAGCGCATGGGATGTTGTTTACGTTCCCACTGAAATGGTACCTATTTATCTACTTGCAATTTCTTGCTTTCAAACTGCTAGGTTGCCAGGTGCTGGGAGAGAGACAGGAGCTCATTTTGTCCTGCAGTACTCAGGAATTGCTAGACATTTATTGATATGAAATTGAGCATCTACTAACACATTCTGACTTCCATGTTGCCGAAACAAACATGCCAGAGAATCCTCCCCCTTTTGACACACCTTGCTTGCCCCTGGAAATATGCAGTCAAACTAGTTCTTTCATACCGAGGCTTTAACACACAAGTTCAGGTTGTCTTTTATAGGAAAGAAAATTCCAACACATCTCCTTAGACTGTAAATTACATATAAGCATTTTTTTAATATCTAGGAAAATACTAGGAAAATAAACATATAAACTCTCCATCGTTTTTAAAAACCTTTTTTATTACTGCAAAGGATGTATCATTCCACTAATTGTTTTTCTATTTATTTTATTTTTAAAAAAGAAAATGTAAACAGACAATTTGGGAAAGAGCTGATTGATCAAAAGAAATGCACTCGTTACTCATAACAGATTAATGTTTGGTTAGCAAACTCTTAGACTCAGCAAAACAAAATGAAAAGACTAGGATTTCGGCAATTTTTTTTACAGATAGAGAGTGCTTCCTTACAGTTTCTGCATAGGATTATAGAATGCCAATCCTGGGAGAAGCATTTCTTGATGGCAATACTCTAGATTTGCATGAAAAGTATCTTCAGGTTGTATAATTGGGCCTAAGTAATCAAACAATCTTCAACAGAGAGGTAATCTCACCTTTTGAAAGACGAGGCTGTGTTTCCCGACCTTTGTTTTAAGACTTCAGTTCCCAGAAGCCTTACTTCAGTACATTGGCTAATTAGTGCTTTGGGGAATTGTCTTCGTTTTGCCCAAAGAACCAAAGGTTAGGAAACACTGAGCTAAAAGGGTAATCACGTAAGTTATGTAAACAGCCTCTAAAGGGTCATCATGTAGGTTACATAAACCAATGAGATGTTACAAATAAAAATGAAAGATTCTGCATACATGAAAATTGCTACACACCCACACACACAAATCCACTGAGAAACAACCATCTTTCTCTTAAATGTAATCTAAATTATAAAAATAAAATAAAATCCAGAGTTAAAATCTTGTGTCTGTTTACTCTCAGGGAAACCCTGCTGGTGTTGATGGGACTTTTATCCCAGGTGAATTTGCAGCCAAAATGAATTCAAAGGCAGCCTCCCGAGTGCTGTTCATTAGGTGAACAGTTCACGTGGGTTATTTGGAAAACAGTTTTCAAGGGGGACCTGGTGAGTAGGCTTCATGATGATGATGGTTAATGGCTGGGCACTTAGCTTGGGAACTTCAACAAGCCGTGGGCCATTTCACACATTCAATAAGAGGGTTAAAAGAAGTCTGTGAGGAAAGGAACACGCTAGCCTAGTCATGCCCATCCTAGTTCTGTGCGTGTTGGTTGCAACACACAGAAGGGCATGTAAAGTGATGGGGAGAGAGGCCAGGGCTAGCCCAAAGAGCAGAAACGTCTTGGCCAAACTCACTCCTTCCCCAGCAGACAGAAACATCTCAGCTATTGAACCTGTCCATGCATGAATCTGGCACTGAGGAAGTTTGCAGGGAACTTCTCCCAGGAATTCCACTTTGCGTGCCCAATTTTGCAACTAGTTGCACAACCCACCTATGGAAATGTCAACTGGTTGTCACTTCTGTCTCAGGAGGAATTTTGCTACCACTGGTGCAACATTGGGCCACACAGGCATAGCTATGTAACAGGATTTCTTTAAAATGCACAGCAGACGGACTGTTTTTGATGCTTTCGTAGGATGCTTGGCAATAGGCATATAACACACTTGCTCTCTCCAGAGATGTTTTCCAACAGCATTCCTTTAACCTGGTGCCCTCCAAATATTCATGGAGTTCAACATCCAGCAATCCTGACCACTGATCATGATGCCAGGCCTTGATGGGAACTGCAATCCCATATGGGAAGGACCACAAGAAGGAATGCTGGTTTAAAGAAACAATGTGTGTGTACATTTAAATCTTGGTCTTGGTTTACACTGACTTTGCAGGGTGAATACCTTACAACAGTGGTGATGAACTTGTGCCAAGCATGCCAGAAGTGGCACCTGGAGCCCTCTCTATAGGCACCCATGCAGCCACTCCAGCAGAGAGTTCACCCCACCCCTCTGCCCAGCAGCCCAGTGGAAGAGATTCCTCCCTCCCCTGTTGCCATGTTGGCATTTTGCAATAAATAAGTGGATTTTGGGTTGTAGTTTGGGCACTCGGTCTCTAAAAGGTTCGCCATTACTGCCTTACAATCACTATAGTAATTCCATCTCTGTTAAAATATGATGGAAATTTAAAAGGGTGTTAACAGCTTCTCTTTGTTTTATGAGCTTGGGTTGCTGTTTGTTCAATTATAGCCATGTTTGTCATCTGCGTCATACAAGCGATGGCAAAACAATTAACACTGAACAATTTACAAATGCCTGTGAATATGACCATACTCTTCCCATCTAACCTGCTTATGGGAATTGCTGTGGAAACTAATTTCATTTATGCATCTTCTTCTTTCATGTCCAGACTTAGTTTAAAATGCCAAAATGAAGCCATTTTCTTGGCTTTGGCATTGGCCAAACTTAAATCCTCATCGAACAATTCATGTCAATTAAAACTAAGAGTTCAGAAAGGCCTAGGATTGGGTCTATGATGCAGGGGCTTTTTGAAAGCTTCTACCTGAAGATGATTTTATAATCATAGCAGTGATGAGGATACTACAAATACTTCAGCTCGGTGAAGGTTTACCCACTAGAATTGTTGCCTATGGAAAAAAAATAATTTAAATATATTCCTCCTAGCACAACTCATTAAGGAGTAAACTCCGTATATTGATTAACATTTCACTTGAGAATAAATCCATAATATTGCCCTATTGAGAGTTGTGAGTTGCCAAGTCCTTTAACAAATGCTACTTTTGGTACAATGCGACAAAGGGAATCTCTTTCCCAACAATTTGGGTGAGGGCAACTCATCCTAACATTTCAGGGTTGGAAATCCCATTCTTGTAGTTAAGAGCTACCTATTCTGCTCAGCAAATGTTTATCAGACAGGCAAGGAAGTCTGTGATGCCTGGTTTCGCTCCAGGGACTGTTTAAAAGAGAGAGAAAATATTAATTTGTTAACAGCAATGGTCTGCAGAGCTGGAAGAAAACTGGCCAAATGGCAGTGCCCTGCCAGAAGCTCAATATGGAAAGCAATTTCACATTGGCAACACAGACAAATTATTTTAGAGACCAGGGTGCAACCTATAATTATTTTAATTTGGTTTGCTGTGCTGTTTGTGCTTTAAATTGCAGTGCTGCTTTCAGAAATGTGAGTAAGTGGATAAAAAGAAATCCTGCTACCTTTAGTTTCTCATTAACACTGCTGCAAAACTACAACTCAGCCTCTGTCATTAAAAACTAGACAATCTTTTCAGCCTGGTTTGAACCCTGCTGAAAAGAAATGAGTTAACTGGCACGGTGATGAATTCCCAACACGTATGCCCAAACATTGAGGTTGGTCACCCACAGAAAGATACGGTAAATTACTTCTAGCATACACTCAAATGCTTTGAAGCAGTTTATGGTCACAATGTTGTGTAGTAAAAGTCTCAGCTCAGCCACTTAGTGGATAGAGCAGCAGTTTGAAATGTGTTTCAATAAAAAATTTGAGCCTCCCTTTAATTGTTAATTGTTTAACCGCCAAGGGTTAAGGGAATAAATATATTTCCATAAAGTTAATCGGAGGAACCTGGCAGTTCAAAATATAGGTTCAAGCCAACAAACAAAAATGAGACTTCTCTCGGTCTAATCACAAATTATGCCCTAGTTGTACACTACCTTGCTTCTCAAGACTTCACATTGGAATGGTGTGCCTTCTTAAAAGATCATAAATCAAAGGTTGCCTTATCTAGATAGACCGAAGTGTTCCCTTTAAGACTAGAAAGGCCCAAAACACAATGTCAATGATGCAATACTTTCCTTGAGATAGTTTTCTTTCTTTTGAGTCCCGTTAGAGTTTGTGCCCCCCCCCGGTGCTGTTTACGGTTGTTGTTGCCGGTGGTGAAGTTAAAAGTTACTTAGAGTAATTGAGCTTCTTTCAACTCAACTTTCAGAGGGGTCTTCCTTTTTTATACAGAGCGTAACAGTCTCTCCAACCGTGCCGTAGCTGTGGGTTCTTGTGGAAACTTCTGTTTTGAAACTGGACTGTCCATTGTCGGGTGACAGCTGGACTTCAGTACAGAAAGATGGGGTCAGTCTGAACGGGGGTCCTGTTGAAACCCCTCCAGCCGTTCCATGAGATGATGATGTGGTTGTGGCTGCCGTGCAAGACTCACGGACGTGGAAAGAAATGTTAGACGGACCTCTGGACTGCATTCCAGTCACCCTGGATGCTGACATGAAGACACTTCCAGGATGGTGGCCTTCAAATTCTTGAAAGAAGGTTTGCCTCGGTATCGGAGCCTCCGGTCTGCCCACATTCAGCAGAACTGGCTTCCCGATAATCGGTTTGTTAATTTCAGTCTGGAGCACAGCTATTTCACAAGGTTTATCTTCTGCAGAACTACGGCCATCACACCTGTATGTCTCCCCTTCTTCGGGGACATAGTCCTCAAGATCGGCCAAAGTTAATGCTTTGCCATTCCGGGTAAGGATTTTAAGATCTCGGTTCCCAAGGTCTTCCAATTCTGGATGTTCAGGTTCCTCTATTATAATGTTTTCTTCTGGAAGGTCTTTGCCTTGTGTGGGATCCTCAGCAGACCATGTTGGGTCACATTCAGTAGCCTGATTCTGAACCTCTGGGTCTTCTTGTGGACACAGAGAAGCACCCTGCTCTGCCTCAGTTTCCTGAAATGGCTCATCCATGACATCTACCATGGGGGAAGCTGCCGGTGCATCAGTCTTATTGGCAGATTCTTGAGGATGGCTCTCTCCTTCCAAAGGCCCACAAGAACCTCCATCAGCGTGACTGACTTGTGTCTCTTCACAATCAGCTCCGGATATTTCATCCTCTTGGGCGAAGGAAGACACGGCCTTCTCCACCAGCTTATTATTTGAGTTATTTATGTTTGGGTCATCTTCAGGAGACCACCTGGGTCTTGTGCCAGGCTGAGTATAACCAGGCTCTGATTCATCTTTCTCTGACCCAGCAGGGGAAGCCCTTCTTTTCCTCATAGTCTGGCCAGACTGCTTCATGTTGAATTCAATTATTTCTTCCACCTCGACCCACTTGGCTTGCTGCTCCTCCTCAGGGACTTCGATGGTAATGTTTCGGACTGCTGCCCCATACTTTTCCTCAGGCTCAGTTACAAAAAGGGTAGGGATGGACCTTTGCATCACTTCCGGGTCATACCTGTGAGGAGATGTCCTTGTCTTGCTCATGTAGATTGACTCAGGAGTCGAGAACTCAGATCTCGGAGAACGAGAAGTAGAATAGCCTGAGGATGGGCGGGCAGGGGAGATCCGACGCTTTGCCTTGGGGGTCTTCACCACGGTGGTGATTGTTTCCTCTCTGATGATGAAAATTTTGGAAAGCTGTGTTTGTATGAGAAGAAATGGGCTTTGCCCTTCACCTCTCCCCCACTGATGGTCCTTTTTATGATTGCACACTGCATTACATGCTGATGTCAAATGAGGAGATGTGTAAGGTTAGTCTTGTGAGCAGAATGCGTGAACACCAAAGTGTGAAATGGCCATGCAACAGCACACACTGACAGAGCAGTCTCCAAGTCACAAAAAGCTTCCCTATCTGACCAGAGGGCTACTCAACATCCCTCCAAACCTTAAGGTTCCCTGGATGGGCAGAAGTAAACCGGTTCATTCCAGTTGATCCCTTTTAGTTAACTCTGCAATGAACAGTGACTTCTGCCCCCTTTGGGAACCAAGCCCATTCCTCAAAGCGCATGGTGTCCATGTTGAGTCTCCTCCCCCCCCCCATTGCATTAGGCAAGGAAAGGACCACCCACTGTGACCTTGAGAACGACCATGGGCTTAATAGAAAGGCTCCTTTGATCTACCATGAACTTTGGGGGGAAATGACCAACAACAGCTTATCTGCTTCTTTTTGCCTGCTTTAATACGAGGGGACACCAAAAAGTCTTCGTGTTTTATTACTTTTTAACCCACCCATCCCAATTCAACACCCTGCTGTTTTATGCAATCATATATATTGGTCAACTGTTCTGAAGTTGCTTCTGCCAAGAGAGCCATCTCTCTTCTTTAGGCCCTTATCCCAACAATCTATTGAGGAAGTCTATATCCACATAAAGACTTTTTCTGTATGACCTTATGATGATGTTCCTAATAATCATAAGTAAAGATCACCCTTGCTTGAAAGCCAGTTGTATCCGACTCTAGGGTTCAGTGCTCCTCTGTTTATAGCCAAAGAGCCAGCGCTGTCTGTGTCTGCAGATGTTTCCATGGACATGTGGCAGGCACGCCTCAACACCGGAGTGCACGGAACACTGTTTACCTTCCCACCAAAAGTGGTCCCTGTTTATCTACTTGCAATTTCTTGCTTTCAAACTGCTAGGTTGGCAGGAGCTGGGACAAAGACGGGAGCTCATTCCGTCATGCAGTTAAATCATAACAATTCTACAAATAATGCTCTTAATTAGCATTTTCATAACATAAGCAACTGTTATGGAGCAAACTGTGTTTGAGTGTGAAGGCAAACAAGGAAGACTGCACAATACAATTCAGGTTAGAACACAGCACCAAAAATTACACATCAAGCCAAGTATAAAGTCTTCAAATAAGCCCTGTTGAAAGTGATTGAGCCAGGATATTGGTATTCTCTCTGGAATTTCATTTTAATTCAATTCATAAAGAAAATGGCATTTCTCCCTATGCCATGTTAAAGTTACATTGTATTTTCCCAGTTTTATAGAAATGTGGATTTGGCTTGCTTGTTGCTAGACTTTTCTTTTTGTGCTGCTGCACAGTATAGAATGTATACATTACATTTTCAGAAGCCTCCCATATCACTTAAAAATACTGTATGAGGTCAGAATTAGCTTTTACAATTGCTTCCATCACTGGAAATCTGAGAAATGTGTTTAAAGGCAAACACTTTGGATGAACAGTTGCAACCAAAATATGTCTTCTCAGCGTCACAGAAATGTAATCAAGATATTTCAAGGAGACCCCGCCCTATCTTATCTCCACTTGCTTTTCATTCTGCATCAAGAAATATTTCCGGCAATATCTTTGGTTACTTGAATTATGTGACATTAAACAGAGGAAAGAAGCGGGGCTGGTCTTTTCCTTTTTGCAGACAATTCCATGAGATTGTCATTTGTCTTCATTGCTAACACAACATTTGTTGCTATTGTAATTAGGTTACGCCTAGAGATGGAGAGGAGGTCTCTTGACTGAGAGCCAGTTATTAAGAGGCAAGGAAAGTCCTGTCTGCTTAGCCTCAAACTCTTCTCTCCATAGTCTGAACTGGTTTTCATTCTTATTGTGATGGCCAGAAACCTACTGGGATTCATATAAAGTTTGGGTCATTTGCCACAGCTCACTGCGTTTGATTAACAATAAGCATAATAATGGGCTGAAACTAAAGAAAGCCAGATATACCGTAGGCTGAATATCAGTAAAAATGTCTTAATGGTTGGAGCAGTATGACAATGGAACAATCTGCTTCGAGAGGCAGTGAGCTCTCCAACACTGGAAGCATTCAAGAGAGAATTGGACAACCATCTGTCAGATATGCTTTGATTCCAGTTCCTGCACTGAGCAGGGGGTTGGACCTGCTGTCTAAAAGGCTGCTGTCAACTCATTGATTCTAGGATTCATCTCAGCTCTGTGCCTGGTTCATGCACCTAATTGCGTAACCCAAATCAGCCCTGGCGCGCCATCAGTTAGCCACAATGAGCTGCAGCAGAATACACAAATCTTTCATCAATAGGCTTCCAGGTATTGGTCTTAGAAAGAGACGTAACATAGTAATCAGTTTATGTGCCCAGTAATAACAAAAGTTATTCGTAAATGTTTAGCAGCCAACATTTATGGCCAAGAGGCTGCTGTTTACGCGATATCTACATTCTACCCATAGCCACTAAATCCAAGTTAGCCTTCTGAAATGGACAAGGTCAGCCTTTACAGCAGGGGTGCCCAAACTTTTCAGGCAATGGGCCAGTCATGTGGTTCCTCCCACTGGAAGTGGAAGTAAAATATGCATGTTCATGCGCATGCACAGAATGCTGCCATAAATGCACCCACGGCTCTCGTAAATGCATTTACAACAGTCACAGATGCATTTATGGTAGCATTCTGAGCATGTGCAGGTACATTTTACTTCAGCTTCCAGGAGTAGTGAGGGTAGTGTGGGCCGGATGAATTGGCCTCGGGGGCCAGATCCTGCCCATGGGCCATAGTTTGGGCACCCCTGTTTTACAGAGCAGCATTATCCACCCACTAATTTTTTTCCAGAAGAGTTGTTTTGACAACAAACAGAACTTCCTTAGAAAAAGACAAACAATCCAGGTAGTTTGGCTGAATTGCATTAAGGTCTTCTTAGAAGGGAAGGAAAAGAGGAAAGGGGGGAAATGCAAGTTAAAAGGCAGGTTAGTACGTGCCCACATGTCGGAAATAAGGCATTGGTGTTCAACAGTGCAGCCTGCTTATCCCTTTGAAGTCAGTTTTGACCTCCTCAACTCCAGTTGACTTGACATGGAGTTGATCGATGGAAGAACTGGAATCAGGCCCACACTATATCTCAAGACTAGCGTCCTTGCTAGAGCAGTGAAAGATGGATATCCCCAGCTGCTATTTTTCATCTGCTGATAACACAAAAATACCACAAGATCTGATGGGATGGGATGGAACACACTCACATGGCCAGGAAACACCAGGTTATTATTGGGACGTGCAGAGAGGCAGCCAAACCACGCCGCAAATGTTAAAGAAATATCAACACTTACATGATGATGGTTTTCTTGGGCACCTTAGTCTCTTGCTCAGTGACTACAAAGAAAACAGTATGAACAGCATGGGGTTAAAGAACGGCAAAAGCTGAACCAATTACATTAACGTTGTTAAGTGAATCAAAAGGAAAAAAAGAAGAAAAATCCTAGATTGGAAAGAATTAAAATTTGTCGGGGTTTGATGGGGGGGGGGGGGATAACACCATCCCATCACGGCTTGCTGTGGTTATTTCAAGTGTTATGTCTGATATTCCTACAGGAAAAAATCTAACAGCAGGATCCACAAATCATTTAAGCTGGCGATCGGGTACACAGAAAGAGCCTCCTCGAAGATTGTGGTATTTTCAGAACCACAATCGGGCATACCTGGTAATGAAAACCTTGTGTTGCCAGCTAATCTTTCGCACACTATGTTGGGAGAAAGAAACTGCAGAACTTCATTTTGGCAGTTTCACATCTGGTCTAGACACAGAAGAAGAGGAAGCTGGCGATGCACACACACTGTAAATAATTTAATAATTGCGTCAATTTCTGAGTTTTGGTGAAGGTTTTCTAGGTTAGAGAAGTGGTTTACCCTTTCCTTTTTCTAGGAGGAACTCTTGTGACTGTCCAACTTGCTTAGGGCTACACAGACTGGCCCTTATCCTAGGAGGGACAATGACGGAATCGAACTTCCAACCGCAGCCAATGTAAAATAGGGAGTACCAGGGGCAATGGCAACCTTGTGTTGCCAGCTAATCTTTCTCACACTAGGTCAGGTGAAAGGAACTACAGAATGAATTCACCAAAAAATGGGTTTCATTTTTGTGCAGTTTCACATCTGCCCTAGACATGGAAGGAGAAGCTAGACAATGGATTATTTTACACCACAGAGGTGTGCAGTGTTCATGGCGAAGTACTGCACCTTTGCAGTAATACTGTGCTTGAGGAAAAAGCATGGAAGGAGGTTGAGGAAGGCTGGGAAGCAAGACAAGAAGACCAGGCTCAGGATTTTGTGTCAGAAGGGAGGCTGGATTAGTTAGTTTCTGTGCCAGCGTAATTGCTTAACTGGTTTGTGGATCACATCCTAAGGCTACTTTGACAGATGGGTGGGTAGTTGTGTTTTGGATAGTAGTGACTAGTTACAATGGCTGTTTATTCAGTACCTTCACAGTCCCCATCAGGAAAAAGGCAGTTATAAATGCAATGAATGAATGAATGAATGAATGAATCCTATCTATGGCTTTACCTATTAGGAAAAAAAGTACAAGTACCTGTATATTGTTAGCTTAAAAATGAGGTTTGGCTAAGGCAAAAAGGGCAAAAATGTCAAATCAGGGCAAATATACACTACAGGCCAAAAAGTGAATACATATTTAAAAAAATTCTAATCTGACCCGTCATATCAAGCTGGAACTTGCAATTTATCTATAATTGTTTTGCAAGAGAAGTTGTACAATGTCTCTGAAGCAAGGACGAAGCAAAGCAAAACATTGTACTTTAGGATTTAATCAGTTAGTAAGCTATGCGGGAAATGTCTGTTTTGTAAGGCTTCATTTTCACTAACCCAGTCAAAATTTTCTTTTTTTCCCTCTTATGCCTGGCTCAGAATCACAATTTTCAAAGCAGGCATTTTTGCAAAATGAAGATGGAAACAGAGCCAGTTTCTCCTTGATGGCCAAACCCCAAACAAAAGCAAGCTAAAGTGCATCTTCCAAAGCATCCTGTCAGCTGGACCTCTAATTGTGAAACTGCCCTTTCCGTCTGCTCTGGCCACCATTCCTGTGTCTGTAGAGTGTGTGAAAGCATCTTGCTGTAAGGAACAACCTGTGTACATATACTGTACCATGCTAACATCAAACCAAAATATCAGTCAATCTCTATGCTGTGTCTTGAAACAAAAGTTTTTGCATAATTCTGAGAACCTAGGAATGTTTGATTGGAAATATGGTGTGGGTTTAAAAGAGCAGAAGAAAGAGATTCACAAACCATTTTTAAACATTCACAGGTTACAAAGGACTTCCTAAATTATGTAAAATAGAGACACTTTCCTCTCTCTCTTCATTTTGTATGACCTGAAGAAACACAACACATCAAACCAAAGGTGAGCTTAAATGTACCCATGTTGCTTTGATTTAACTTTGATTTATCATCTGTCTGTCATCAAAATGAGGAACACCTTGGTCTCAGGATCGAGTCACATCTACTTCAGTTTGCTTTTCAGTTAAAGTGGAATTAAGAGATTCGCAGCACCCTTTGGAGGCAGTACAAGTATTGACCCAATCTTATTTCCAGAAAGAATAGCAGGGAATTGGCAAAAAGAAAGTGATTTTTCAGAACCACCTTCAACATGGGAGGCTGTGCTTATCTTCGCAACATTTTAGGTTTGCAAAAGCAAGAGTCAGCACATTAAGCAGGATACTGGTAGAAGATGCTAGCTACTGCACCTAGTCTACAAGCTTTTTGTTTGTTTGTTAAAGTATTAAGCCGCTGATTCTCACGACACAAAGCAATGCGCTGGGTTCACATGAAGAAAAAGAAAACTCGCAAACGCCGTGGGTTGCGCAAAAGGTGGTTTCCAAAAAAGATTTTATTATATATCCTGTAGATCCCCTGTGGAAGCAAAATGTCAGTTTCATTTACATTTATCCAGCCTTTTATGTCAAGACAATCAATGAGTTTATTTGTTCTCCAGTGAGATGAGATGATAAATATATTTCGTGGCAGAACTTTCAAATTTCAAAATGTGATACACAGCAGATTTTTTTAATGTTAGCTTTTGTCTATCCAGTTGGAACCAAGCTGCAGCATAAGTAGAGCCATCTTGGAATTACGAAACCCTCTCTAATTAAAAGTTGTTTACAGCTAGTTTACTGAGGAACACACCCAAAGCTTCTTATCTAAGTAAGCAGACATGTTTACGACTGAACATGTTGGAATATACATGACAAGTAAAAGGCGACAGAGAGAATATACAGTACATCATGTACACATGTAAGTTAGAATATGTAACATCAAGATAAAGTATGGAACGCCTACCCCACCTGCACTATCTGGACTGAAGACATGATGTGTGCAAAGCTTTGTGAAGAGTATAAAAGGCTGGCTAAATCTTTGATGGGAGTCCTTGGATCTAAATATGGATCCAAGACCATGCATGTCTGCATGCATTATGATATATCATAATCATGTCTTATTGTGTTATGATTGAAAAACTTAAATAAAATTCTCTTTTTTCCAGTTCAAAACCTCTCTGGCTGATTTGTTTACTTAAAGGCTGTTCATCTCTTAGAGAGTGGGGGTGATAGGGTGATGTAGTCTCTTAAGTATCCTGGTCCACTACCATGAAGGGCTTGAATTGCACCTGGGGGCACACCGGCAGCCAATGCAGCACCAGCAATAGGGGTGAGGCATGGTCATAGCGACCACACCCCATCATCATGCAGGCAGGTGCATTTTACACCAGTGGTAGCCTCCAAATGGTCATCAAGGGCAGCCCCAACATCCATGGCATAGTAGAAGGACACCAGATAATGTCAATGGAGGCTGCTGAAGAGCCAGAGCAATAACCTTACATCTCCCTCAACACCCAGAGGGGCAAAAGAGGAATAATAATAATAATAATAATAATAATAATAATAATAATAATAATAATAATAATAATAATAATAATAATAATAATAATAATAATAATAATAATAATAATAATAATAATAATAATAATAATAATGAACCTCTCCATTCATGTAGTTCAAGCCTATTCTTAACTTCATCTTGAATAGAAAACCCAATATCCAATCCAATATCGATTTGTCATCACTTATCTGTTTAAGCACAGATCAACCGAACACCCGCATGATCTATCTTTTGCCTTCTGTTTCCACCCCTGGCTGGACAGCTTTACCGTTGGCTCGTCCCATCTTTTGGGGGGGTCTTGCCTAGTGGTCTTAACAGAAATATCATGTAAAAATGAAACAGGATAAATCACCTCCGGCTAGGAGTTTCTTCTTCTTCCATGTCTAGGCCAGAGGTGAAACCGTCAAAATGAAGGCACCCTTTGGTGAATTCATTCTGCACTTCCCTTCCCACCTGACCTAGTGTGGAAAAAGATTAGCTGGCAACACAAGGCTGCTGTTGCCCAGTATACACCCGATTGTGGTTCAAGAATACCACAATCTTCAAGGAGGCTCTTTCTGTGAACCCTTTGCTAGGAGGTCACTCCCATTCTTAAGGGGAAGATTATGAAAAATAGAACAGATAGAAATAGAATGGTATGGTATTTCACCAATGGAGAACATCATGCCACCCCCAACCTTAGAAACGCATTAGGAACCACTAACCCATCCATCCCGTGAACACTGGGACAGCACTGAGCACCTGATGAAGGAATTCCCCATGGATAAAATGGACCAAACCCACAGGGTTGCCCTTGTCTGGCCACAAAAGGAAGCGAATGCTTCAAAGGCCACATGAGAGTGATAACAGAGAGCTGGCTTCCTGTGGGGGAGGTGGAGTGGTACCATACAAGCCTGTTGCTGTTTTCTCCACATGCATTTCGAAGAAGAGTGCCTGGCAAAACCATCTTGCTACGAGCTTTCATTGATAATTTTCCTGATGCAAGCCTGCCTGATGAAGAGACCTTGAATCTTGAAAGCTTGCACAATGGTTTATTTTTTGAGTGATCCAATAAAAGGTACCTCCTTCTGCCTGCAATTGTTTTGTGCATGGATCACATGGCTGTCTTTGTTTGCCTAGCAAAACCCACAGGGACACCCAACAGAGGCCTTAACCTTATTTCTATCCAGTATCCAAAATATGCAAACCATTCACCCTGAATGTCCCATTTTGGGGGACTCCGGTATCATCACAGCTGGGACATCCAGGTACAGGGATCCACTTCTCCAACCACACATCACTGAAGCTCTGAGCTATGTCAGGAGTGTCACTGATTCCAGTTGCTCAGAAAATTCCACCATATGTGGAGGTCCTTTACATCAATAGCCCTCACAAATTACAAACCACTTCTAAACACTCTGCCTTGTCTCTCTGTTACATGCTGTCACTTCCAGTTTATGCGTTAGCGACATCCAAAGGATCTCATTGCTAATGGTCCTGCACACACATCATTATTTAACGTTTGGGGAAAACTTGTATCTTCTTGGTAATAGCAATGCCATGGGCTTTCACAGGGCAACCCAATCAGGCCACATGATCACAGCTGGCTCGGAATAATATTTTCTTAGCTCCCCGGTGGCTAACCTTGGGCTACCAGATGTTCTGGAGCTTCAGTTCCCAGAAGCCCAATCCAGCACAGCTGCTGATCAGGGCTTCTGGGAATTGAAGTCCAAGAACAGCTGGAGTGCCAAGGGTGACCATCATGGTCTTAGATGTTGCCCTCCAAAATCTCTCTTCTGCCGAAAGCCCTGCTGGCACAATGGTTAAACTGCTGCACTGCAGCCAAAACAAGTACCCAAGCCGGTGAGGGTGGGGTGTTGGAATTCTAATTACCTTGTGAAACACCTAGAGAGTGAACTATTTATTTATTTATTTATTTATTTGTATTTAATACCCCGCCCCACTCGGGAAGACCCGACTCTGGGGCACTATATAATTGCTAATACACACTAATGGACTTCTTCATCTCTTGGACAGGTGCCACTTGAGCAATAGGACATCAACACTTCAGTAACATCCATCCAATTATCAACCAGAGCATAGGCCAGTCCAGACAAGTTATTCACTTCTTCAATACAATTGAGCAACTACATAATGCGCACAGATATAGAGATGCAAGCATCATATTATATTGGAAAGTCATGCACGCTCATGTGTCCCAACTTCTACCCATAATATACTGAAAAACAAAGAGTATCTGTGTACCGGAGCCTCTGTGATTATGCTCTATGTTATTGTTGTTACATGCTGTCAAGTTGTCTCCAATTCATGGCAACCCTATGCATGAGAGATCTATAAACTGTCTTATAAACTCAACGGCCCTGCTCAGTTCCTGCAAGTTATAGTTTGTGACTTCCCTTAGGGACTTGATCCATCTCACTTTGGGTCTTCATCTTTTCTTACTGTTGTTCACCTTTCCCAACATTATTGTCCTTTCCAAAGAATCCTGCCTTCTCACAATGTGCCCAAAGTAGGGCAGTTTCAACATCATCACCGATGTAACTCATAAATCAGCCTATTTCGGATGCACACCATGTTCCTATGATCAACTCCTTGTTGATTACCGTCACACTTCCTGGTTGTTTTCCTACAATATATTAACGTAATTGCCCCTTTGAAAAATGGTCCACCTGAAAGTGTTTGGACACCCAGAAAATCTGTTTATGACACATGGCCAGCATGAGTAGAACTGACTGCAGAATGATTAAGTGACAATGGTCAGCCATTAAGGAGAAGACTTCATGGCCACTGTAGTGTCACAGTAGACTCCAAAGCTGAATTAAAAAAAAACACCCTACCTTCAATCACAATGGCTTGCTCCCCTCTCCTCTCTTGGGCCAGCGCTGCAGCACTCTCTGGGTAAAGTTGAGCTCCACTCTTTGCTGCTCCTAATCTGTTTATCAACTAAAGAGAAGCATGCAATGCCCATTAGAAGACATGCAACATCTGGCAGAAGAGGAATCCCAAGATGAGATGCTTTTGCCCAAATGAACTGCACGCAGAAGACCTCTATTCCCAAGCATTCCTAACAGATTAGTAAAGGTAAGGTGAAGGTTGCCCTTGCTCGAAAGCCAGGCATATCCGGATTTGGTGCTCATCTCTGTTTATAGCCAACATCTGTTTGCAGATGTTTCTGTGGAATTACCGGAATATCCAAGCTATGGTATCAAAGGCTAGGTAAAGGCAAAGGTCTCCCTTGCTTGAAAGCTAGTTGCATCTAACTCTAAGGGTTGGTGCTCATATCTATTTACAGCCAAAGAGGAAGCACTGTGTGCGTAATTATGAATAAAACTTTACTATTCCGTTTGGATGCCTTTAATTTCAAAACTACTACTAGTTACGGTAGTAGTAACCCTTCTGCTGGACCAGAAAGCTCCAGGTTGGTTTGCAGTTTTTTGTAGGTCGTCTGATCACCAGACAACAGTTTGCTTTTGCCCATGCCACCAATGGTTAAAAATGCAAGCTATAACTCTGTCTGATCTGAGCCCTGTTGGTGCAGCGGTTAAACTGCTATACTGCAACCAAAATGTTGTGAATTTGATCCTGGCCAGGAATGAAAGTTGACTCAGCTTTCCAGCCTTCCAAGGTTGGTCAAAGGAGGGTCCAGCAAGTTGGGGACAAAAATGCTAATTAACTTGTGACCCACCCAGAGCAGGGGTGCCCAAACTATTGCCCGGGGGCTGGATCCGGCCACTGATGATAATTCTTCTGGCCCACAAAGGTCTTTGTCGCTCCCAGAAGTGTAAGTAAAATGTGCCCATACAGGGGCACTTCTGGGACCAACGAAGGCTTCCATTTCTGGGACCAACTAAGGCTTTGTGGGTCAGATGAATTGGCATTGGGGGCCAGATCCAGCCCCCAGGCCATAGTGACTGTCCTGGTGAACCACGTGACCAGCCCACGGCCTGAAATGTTTGGGCACCCCTGGCCCAGAGAGTGTACTAAGTGCTATGGGGCACTACAGAAGTGTTATTGCTTTTAGTTTTTGTTCACATCCTATCCAGTACTTTCCACATTTACTTTTACACACATGTCAAATTAAATGAGAAACCAGGAGATCTCCTGTCAGACCTCCTTCTGTGTGGTTGTTTTCAGAAAGCTAAATGCAGGGAGGGAAGCCATTTTAATTTTCACAAGGAAATAAATAATCCTAATACATACCGTACACCAGTGATGGTGAACCTTGGCACTCCAAGTGTTCCTGGACTTCAGTTCCCAGAAGCCCAAGTCTCTGTGAAACCACATGAATGGGTTTACTTCAAGGACTCCTGGTGTTCTTGGACTTCAATTCCCAGAAGTTCAAGTCTCTGTGAATCCACACAAATGGGGTTACTGCACATATGCGTGTACACACAGTAAACACATGGATGTAGATTCACAGAGACTTGAACTTCTGGGAATTGAAGTCCAAGAACACCTGGAGTGCCAAGGTTCGCCATCACGGCCCTACACCCAAAGGTAACAAGTATTATCTGGAAAAAAAACATAGGGAAAATTCAATCCTGGACTTCCTAATATCTCTTCAGCTTTGTCCCAAAACCCCACTCAGTTCAATGGTTTGTTGCTAAGGATGTTTCTACAGGACGATGGACCTACACATGTTATTCAGGGCATGGAGATGCAACCCCTCCCCCCCAAATGACATGGCAAGAGATTCTGAACCCCAGGCCTTCTCACCTCACATTCATAGTATCCAACATCATCCTTACAGGCGTTTTTTATTACAAGGACAATGACCCCACTCTGTGGTTCACTAAAACTTTGGTGTTTATTTGGGTCGGTCAGTAGATTTCCATCTTTATACCACCTGTTGCACAAAGAGAGTTGGAGAGAGAACAGAACACACTCTCAAGAAAGGATCAGGAAAAATATATCAAGGACACAAGGCAGGGACAAAATTCATGGTAAGACCTTGTCCATGTTCCACCATTTGTTTGTTTGTTTCTATCTATCTATCTATCTAGGCCCTGGATACTGAATGGGAGGAGGAGGCCCTTTGGCCAGCTCCTCAACCTGCTGCCAGTTCAGATCTGGATCCTGAGTGTGAGGAAGAGGAGGACCTGTTTCCGGTTCCTCAGCCTTCCTTCTCGTGACAAGGAGCAGGACTCCCTGCCAACTCCGCAGCCTCCTGCCAGCTTGGAGCTGACTCCTCTTGGTCAAGCTCGTCAAACTGATCAGGATTTGACAGAAGAACTGGCTGAGGCACCAGGTGCCAGCAATGAGGAGGATGAGGCAGAGCCCAGCACATCTGAGAGATGCAGGGAACAATTAAGGAATGTGCTGCAGCTGAGAAGGAGAAGGGCTAGGGCTCACCTCCAGAGACAATCTCCAGCTTTGAGCCCTGAGCCTTCTTAAGAAGGCACCCATCTTGGCAAGCCTTTGTCGGAGCAATCATTTTGGAGCCCGACACTGTGCTTTTTGAACCTTTGCCTGTTTCCTGGATATTGGACCCTTGCAGTGCAGTGGCTGAACAGCCAAAACTGCTAACCTTGTGAGTTCAATCCTGATGGGGATCAATGTTGACTCAGCCTATTCCATCCTTCCAAGGGCTGCAAAATGAGTCCACAGCATGTGGGGTTTTTTTTTTTTTTTTTTGCTAATTAACATGTAAACCACCCAGAGAGTGAACTAAGCGCTATGGGACAGCATTGAAGTGTAATTGCTATTGCTATATCCTTGTTAAATATAATAATCCTGGTTAACTATAACCATGTTCTAATTATGGGCCATCAACAATGTCTATTTTTTTCCCTATGTTCTGTCAAGTTCTTCTTCGTGGTCTCTGTGAATCCACAAAGTACATGCAGTAAACCCGTTTGTGTGGATTCACAGGTGACCATGAAGAAGAAGAACAGTTACAGGTCAGCAGCCTGTCATTATAGAGACTTGGCGGTGCAGGGGTTAAACTGCTGTACTGCAGCCAGAATGTTGTGAGTTCACTCCTGACTTGGATCAAGGTTGACTCAGCCCCTTCCATCCTTCCAAGGTCAGTAAAATGAGTCCTCAGCACGTTGAAGGCAGAAATGCTAATTGTACCTTGTGAGAGACTGTGGAGAGGTATAGAGGTGTGATTGCTATTGCTATATTAGAAAGCAATGTCTTGGTTGCAAACTTGCACTAATCATGAAAGCAGCAGCCAGCGCTTAATGAGCTCTAACAACCCTCTGGACAATTTTGTACGCTCCTGTGAGAACTCTTAAGGAAGAATTTGCACCCACGTAAAACAGGAGGCCTAATAAACCGCTTCTGAGGGCTATTTATCATTTCAGCCATATGAGAACATTTAAAACTGGCTAAACTTCAAAGTCTCCTACTTTGGTTCCACTGCAAAGTGACAGATCTGCTCTGGGCTGTTGGGAGGGGGTAAATCTCGATTCCTTTTTACCTGATTTGTGGATAAGGCGCTCCTTCGATGGTGCATGTAAACTGTGCGTCTTCGCCATCAGCGTAATAGGCGTGTTTAACCTTGTTTATGAAACGAGGAGGAACTAGGGAGGAAAAGGAAACACAAGTCCAAAGTTGATGAAATGAGGACCCAGCACGTTGGGGGCAAAATGCTGTGTCTATTTCTGACACTACACTACACTCAAGTTCTTCTTCGTGGTCCCTGTGAATCCACACGAATGGGTTGAATGCACATACGCAGTAAAACCACAAAGAAGAAAAACAGTTATATGTATGCAACCTGTGAGCCCAGGTGGTGGATGTGTTCAACTGCTGTACTGCAGCCAAAACGCTGTGAGTTTGATCCTGCTGGGGATCAAGGTTGTCTCAGCCTTTCATCCTTCCAAGGCTGAGTCCCCAGCATGTTTGGGGCTAAATGCGAATTACCCTGTGAACTACCCAGAGAGTGCACTAAGCACTATGGGGAGGTATAGAAGTGCCATTGGTCTTGCAATTGCTTGATAGAGGACATGGAAAGTACAAGTCAGAAACATTTTTTAAACATGCCCTCCCAGCACTTTGTACCAAGGGGTGTTTTCTTTTCAAAAACAGTGTGGAAGATGCTCCTGCAAAGCCAAAAGCTCTGCATTTTTCAGTTTTATGCCCTTCATAATTCCACCCAGCAACAATAACTTAGAACAGGGGTGGCCAAACACACGGCCCACAGGCCAGACCCGGCCCATTGTGCCAAATCGTCCAGCCCACGCCACCCTCTCCATCACCATTACTGGAAGCAGAAGCAAAACATGCCCGCAATGTGCAAACACTACCAGAAACGGAAGTAAAATGCAGCACACACACTGCCATAAATGCACCTGCGGCTTTCGTAAGTGCATTTACAACAGCTGTGGATGCGTTTTTATAGTGGGAGGAACCACTTCACCGGCCCATTCAATCACATGACCGGCCGACAGCATGAAAAGTTTGGGAACCCCTGACTTAGAATTAGGAGAGTTGAGATCTTGTACATCTGGACGGCACCAGATCCAGGCACAGCTGCAACAGCTCTTCCCTGTTTGTCAATAGCATCTCGAAGCTGAATCTGAAGAATTAGGCTACAGCACACCAAAGCTTATGCCCAACGGAATGGGTTAGCCTTCAAGGTTTCACAGGCATGCTTTCTCCTTTAGCATTGAGAAGAACACTATCTCTGAACACTGATCCCCTAAACTAACTATGTCCTCAGATTGTAGGTCCAAGTAGCAAGCAATCAGAAACCTTGTTACCTTTCCCACCAAAGAGGCACCTATTTAGCTACTTGTAAATTCTTGCTTTCGAACTGCTAGGTTGGCAGGAGCTGGGAAAGCCAATGGGAGGTCACTCCATCATGCAGCACTCAGGTCTTGAACTGCTGACCTGCCGACCTTCAGGTTGTCAAGTCCAGGTCTTAACATCTAAGCCACCATGACCCTTAATCAAAGGTTACTGGACAATTAATCAAGAGTTTCAACATCCAGGACCACATATTTCTTATCTTACCTTGAACTAGGATCTTCCCTAGGGTACTGGCATTGCCAGCAGGGCTCACAGCGTAACACATGTACTGCCCTGAGTCAACACCTGTAAGGTTGTCAAGGATCAAGGTGCAAGAGCCATCTGGATCTTCAATTATGATGTGGTGTGGGTCCACCTCCACAGGCTTCCCATCTTCAACATCAACAGGAAAAAACAATAACACATTTTTGTTTGGCAAAACATCTTGATCTTGTTCAGACATGCTCTTTTGTTGAGGAAAAAAGGTAAAGCTAAAGGTCGCCCTTGCTCGAAAGCCAGTTGTATCCGACTCTCTAGAGTTCAGTGCTCATCTCTGTTTATAGCCAAAGAGCCAGTGCTGTCTGCCTCTGCAGACATTTCTGTGGGCATATGGCTGGCATGACTAGACACCCAAGTGCACGGAACGCTGTTACCTTTCCCACCAAAGTGGTCCCTATTTATCTACTTGCAATTTCTTGCTTTCGAACTGCTAGGTTGGCAGGAGCTGGGACAGAGACAGGAGCAAACTCCATCGTGCAGCACTCGGGTCTTGAACTACTGACCTGCCAACCTTCTGGTCATCAAGTTCAGCATCTTAACTACTAAGCCACTGCAGGATAAGAAGACTTATGCATATTTTCCTCCTTAATTGAAATCAACTAGCTATGGAGATACCTTTAAACCAAGCAACGCTTGGCTTGGGTGTTCCAGTTACTTTGCAGGCGAGTTTGACCGTCTCCCCAACTTCAGCTGTACAGTTAGCCAGTTCCTCCTCAAAGTCTGGTGGGTCTGAAGGTAAACCGATTGAAGTCAGTGAGAAGCTGGATAAGGGAAAGCTGGAAAACAGAACTATTGGCCAAAGCTAAAAGGCACAGGCACAAAACTTTAGGCTAGAAGCAAGACATTTCGTTTTCTCTTCTTCAACGTGGCCTTACTTACCCCATACAGGGAGGCTGATGCGCTGCTGGATGCCACATATTTCTTTCACCCAAGAGTTCTTGATGATGACAGTCCGGGCTTGAAACAGGTATTTGCGGACTGAGTCTTCCCGCTCATGCCAAATTTCAAACGCCCGGTCATCTCCTTCTACCAGGTCGTTCACATCTACGTTGGGTAACTAGGTTATTGGAGCAAAAGATTAAAAGTCAACAGAAGTACCTTCCCCAGTCTTTCCACGTGTAGGAAATATAGCATCAAGTAGTCAAAAGCCAGGGAACGTTTTCCACCTTGGATAAGCAGGCCCAGACTTGGGGAGTTTTTAATAAACTGCAAATTGGTCTCAGTTGGCATTTAACGGTTCCAACACATACATTCCCAGGGTAGAGACATAACAAAGCTTCAGGAAAGCTTCCCAGAGAGCTCGCTGAGTAGGTAACCGCAGTAGAGATTTACAAAAACCCCATGACACAGTGGCTAAGCTAGAGTAAAAAGGTAAAAGTAAAGGTTGCCCTTGCTTGAAAGCCAGTCATATCTGACTAGGGTTCAGTGCTCATCTCTGCTTATAGCCAAATAGCCAGTGCTCTCTGCGCCTGCAGATGTTTCTGTGGACATGTGGCAGGCATGACTAGACACCGGAGTGCATGAAACACTGCTTACCTTCCCACCAAAATAGTACCTATTTTACTTGCAATTTCTTGCTTTCAAACTGCTAGGTTGGCAGCAGCTGGGACAGAGATGGGAGTTCACTCCATCATGCAGTACTCGGGTCTCAAACTGCCAACCTGCCAACCTTCTGGTTGTAAAGTTCAGCATCTTAACCACTAAGTCATTGCAGTCCCCTAGAGTACTGCAACCTAAATTCTCCTCATGATCTGAATTCAATCCCAATGGGCTCAGGGTAGATTGAAGTCCTTCTGAGGTTTGTAAAATGAATTCCTAGTTTTGTTTGGGGCAAATTTCATGCCTTTTTCTTTTCTTTTTTTCTTTTCTTTTTGGTAATGCGATTGACCCCTGAGTATCTGCCAGCACTGGGTGATGCCTGAAATCCCCACAGCTTCTTTAGAGAACATCAAACTAATAACCCTAGCCAATTCCATCTGAAGTTGTCAAGCAGAGGGGGAGGGGGTGTCTGATTAGCACAGAAGGAAATATGCCTCAAACCTTCATCATGTTCTTGAAGATGTAACTGTAAGTATCTGTCTTAGTGTCTCGTTTGGGCTTGCACACAAGGAGGTAATTCTTGAAGAGGAAAACGTGGCGCTTGTGGCCCTTCCAAGCCATTCTGGCTCCAGGTGCCCCTTCCCAGACGATGAACTGTCCCTAGAAAGAAAAGTGAAACTGGTTCAGCCAAGCTTGGTCTTTGCTAGACTCCCTCTTCTGGGGCCAAAGCAGCTGACCATCCTTAATTCTCCCAAAGTGTGCTTTGTTCCTTAAAAGCCTTTTTGTTCCTTAAAAGAAATCTACATGAAACTGGTGTGATAGAAGAAACAGGATTGACAAGTTACTTGCCCCTAAGCACTGAAGTCAGCAGGAGAGAAACTAATTGACTCCCTGAACACTATGTTGTCTAATTGCTGTATTCATATATAACAATTTTGAATAAATCTCAAGACAAGTGTCAAACACCTCCAAATGGAAGCAAAGGAATGAGCATAAATTAGCATCTACATGCAATTTTGCAATAGCTCAAGTGGGGTCGTTGACTTCCCGATGTTCCACAGTAACAACATGAACCCAGATTTACACCCCTTGGAAGTTCTTGCCATTTATTTAATATTTGGGGGGGGGGGACATTTCATAGTGAGGGCATGTGGGAAATGACTCCTAAACATGAAAGTTGAGGGTAGAGAATATTTGACGCTACACAAGGCCGGGCCATTAATATTGACAAAGAAAAGAAACCGAATGAATAAATCAGCATGAATTCAGATTTCTTAACAGCTGAACTATATACTATAATGTATATTATAATGTATTAGAAGCATAGCTCTCTAATCGCTAACAAACCTGCGAAGAGATGGCATTAAATGAAAGGCTGAGGCTCACATTACCTGTCGGATGGGCTCTCCTAAAATCTCCAGGGTTCCCGGATAGTTCTCAATGAGAGACACATGAAGGTTGTTTTCTGCCCGTCTGTTAAGTGCAGACACAATAGCATAAGCCTGTTCCAGTAGGGCACAATTCTGGCTGCTCCTGGCTTTGTTTCGGATCAGCTCCTGTGAATGTACAAAACAAGTACACTCCCATGCCTGATGAAGCGGACCAGATCCGCAAAAGCTCACATTAAAATACAGCAGTTGGTCTTTAAAATTGCCACAATGTTTTTGTTTTGTTTTGTTTACTCTCTGATATGCTTAAAACTAGTTCAGTTCACATGATTGCTATTTACCAGTTTTTTAAACCCTATCAACTATAGAATGTTACAACAAACAAAATTTATATATGTGTCCTCTCTTATCTGAAAAGTAATTTTTTTCCAGTGGGTGGGTGGAAGGAAGGAAGGAAGGATGGGTGGATGGATTCTAGGAAATCAAAATGGATTTGAGCACTTGATATGGGCTTCACAAGCATACAGCATGCTCCTCTCTTATCTGATGCAGAAGAAGAAGGGGGGGGGGGTCTCCCTGGGAGAAAAAAGACACTTTGGCTTCCCTGCAGAAATATTTCAGACCTTGTTATTTAGTGAAATTATTTAGATCTTAATCACATTCTCCTTCTCTTCTCTTTATTACAGCAAAGACCAACAGACAAGTGACAGACAAACTATTGTGATCTATAATAGTATTAGGAAATCAGGAAGGCTGATACAGAATTATGCTGTTACGCTGGTGGTCACTCATGTACCTGCACCATGGAAGATACGGTATTTCTGTTAAACCAACAACCACAGAGGAAGGACTCCAAGCAAGTCCTTCTACAAAAAATGAAAGATCCAGTGCAAACCCAGATAAGAACAAAGGTGAATTGCTGTCCCACCCACTCCCCAAAAATAATGCTACAATACCATCACACCAATCATTAAAGGAAAGCTTCCGACCTTGATTGCTGTTTGGTACTTCTGGATTCTGTTTATTGGTCTCTCAAGGTAGTACTGCAGAGGCAGGACTGGGGGTTGAGAAGGGTCTTCACCGGGGAAAGTCTCCTCCGTGTATCGCTGGACAGAGAAACACAATCAGGATTTTACAATTCTGCCAAATATCATGCCAGCATTGAAAACCTTAGCTATTTTTGTAAACAACTACATGAGAAGTTGGCAGGGGTTGCTTAGTTAGTTAGTTAGTTAGTTAGTTAGTTAGTTAGTTAGTTAGTTAGTTAGTTAGTTAGTTAGTTTCATCTTATGTAAGGGGAAGGTGTTGCAAATCTTTTTCTCTCTGTGCAGCCAGAAGGCAAAAATATTTTGTGAGCACTATCATTTCAACATTATTATTTTTTGCACAAATTGGGTAAATTTGAGAGACCACGCAAAATGGCTATATTTGCTGACTTGTTACATGTAATGAACTTTTAAAAACCCATGCGCCAGTCCCAGTGTACGGGCTTCATGCCTCTCTTCTGCTTCACAAGATAGCAAAAGACAGCAAAAAAGATAGATACCCTGGGCTGGGTTGTTTAACAATTGCCCGGGCTGTCAGTTTTAGTATGCGGCATTGGGAGGGCATTAAAAAAATTAACTTTTTTAATTTAAACAATCCAATTGTAATGCTATTTTTAATGTTTTTGTAAATTTTTGTTGTAAGCCGCCCAGAGTCGCCTCAGTGAAGGGGCAGCGGTAGAAATGCGAGCAATAAATAAATAAATAAATAAATAAATAAATAAATAAATAAATAAACAGCCTGAAAAGCATGCTGTGCAAAATAGATAAATTTTGACAGAGGAGGATCTCAATTCTCAGAAGCCCAAAGACAAGAAATCTTGTAGAGCTTGAAAGTGTGTGACTAAAGTATTATTCCTTGCCAATAGTAAAGCTGGGTAGCTTGGTGCTTCAGGTTTCTGGATGCAGGGGTTTAGTTATCTGGCTGCCGAGCCAGAGGCTGTGAGTTTGATTCCCCACTGAGGCTCCAGGAGAAGGAACTAGCCTGTGTAACCTGGATAAACTGCATGATCCCAAGAGCTCCCTCAGAAGAAGGAAATAGAACCCCACATCTTGTATATTCTCTACCTAAAAAACCCTGGAACAGGTCGCCATAAGTCGGAATTGACTTGTCCAACATGCAATTATTACATAAATAAACAAATTTAGAACTAAAAAAAATCAAGACAGGTTTCAAAGTAAAATTTGTACAGTATTTGCTATGGTCATCAGCTAACTTACTTTGTAGAACTCTTGAACTGCTTTGCTGACAATAACGGACTCGGCTTGTATACGGCCCACCAGGTACTGGATGTATTTGTCAAACTCCCCCTCGTTCTTAATGAAACACATGGCCACGTCATCATCAGTGTCACACTTCTGAAGCTCTGGGAAGAATGTGCTATGGACGATGAGGAAAAGGAGTATAAGAGATTGGGGAACTGAAACTAGGAACAAAGAGTATGATGGGAGTGACTCAGCACTCTTTTAACTACCTTGGGTTCATCCTACAATCCTAATTCTGGGATCTGCAGTGTCATGAAGTACTTGGGATTCTCTGTGTGATTACAGGAGTATTCAAGGGTCTCTTTAGCAAAGAATTCTACGTCACCTCATTCAACAACAAATCCTGAGATTCTTTGGAAAGAGCCATCAAGTGCAAGAATTGTACAGTGCAGACATTGTGGCTGGAATGTCTGCTAGCAACACACACAGTTTTTAGAGCAGTGACAACATGAACACAATGCGTTGGCAAAAATTTTGACCAGCTTGCCAACCTGCGTAGCCTTGGGCAATTTGCATAGTGATTCCAGGTCTCCACCTAGAGCTGTGATGGCGAACCTTGGCACTCCAGATGTTCTGGGGCTTTAATTCTCATGAATCTGCACAAATGGGTTTACTGTGATTCGTCCAGCCCACGCCACCCTCAACACTCCCAGAAGTGGAAGTAAAATGTGCCCATACGGGTGTGTTTTAATTCCACTTCTGGGACCAATGAGGATGGTGCAGGTTGGATGAATTGCAGCAAACCCATTTGTGTGGATTCACAGGCATTTGGGCTTCTGATAATTGATGTCCAAGAACATCTGGAGTGCCAAGGTTCGCCATCCTGGCCCTAGAGGAAGGGAAGGGCAACCCACTTCTGTGTATTCTCTACCTAGAACACCTTGTAAAGGGTCAACCTAAGTCAGAATTTACTTGATAGCAACCAATTAGTATTTACTAATATTATTTTTACTTCTTTCAAAGAAAAATGCATGAAGAGATGAACCTTACCTACTCAATAAGCACAGGTGGTGTAATAAAAAGCAAGTGTTTTTTGTTCTGCTTGGGGAGAGAACAAGTAACATGGAGGAAGAGACCTGCAACTTCTTCCCCACCCAACCACTACTAACTGTTCTTCCAAACGGCTACCATTTCACTTTCTTCATTATGCTACAGCCTTAGGTATTTGTGTACACTGTCGTCATCAGCTGCAACTTGTATCTGAGAGTGTATTTTTTCCTGAAGCAGTAAAAATGCCATTGGTGTGAATTTGTTTAAGATAGACCCCAGCTTGCCACAAAGTGACCCACAAACGATGATCTCGGAGCCATCTCCTGCAGGACACATGAAATGAGACATGCAGGATTTAACACCGGGACTGCAATGGGCTGCCACAGCCTTGAGGATATTATCAAGGTGCACCTTCACAGCCAGTCCATCTGTAATGGCCTGTTTCACCTCCATGACCCTTGAGAATCAGAGTTCCTCCCCTGCTCATTTTGACATTGGGCCCAATAGGATGGTTTCCAATAACATTTCCTCCACTGAGGGGACCAATAGCCCACCTAAAGGGGCTCATCCGCTGATTTTCCTTTTCAGGTATTTGACTAACATGAGTTCCAAGGTTATGTCTGGCCAGACATCTTACTACAGTAATGAAGCAGACCGTACAGCCAGCAAGTCAATGCCGAGTGTTGGGCAGCAATAAATAACCTGACTCCCTAACGGTGCCAACAGGTACATGCACATACTTGGAATGGAAGTGAATTATATCAGTGATATTTCTGAAGATAACAAGCTTCTGACTGGAAACAGCAGGAGGGACATTGGGAGAGGTCTCTGTGTACTGGATGTGATGAATCTGGAGAAACTGCAGGTCTTTCGTAAACTCCTCCTCAGAGTTCAGCAGGTCCTGAATAATAAGGCTGAAGAGGCAGAGGAGGGATGGGAAGAGAAAGAGAGAAACATCAGGCAGGGACATTTGGCTGTTTGAGTTTCACACCTTAAAAAAGAAACTCCAGACCAGTTTGAGGAATCTGAAGGGAATGGATTGGTCAACAAAAGGCAAGGGCATGTGACAACTCCACAACATCCTAGGTGCCTTTTCACTACCTACAGCACTTCTGAAGACTTTTTAAATGGCGCCTACAGTTGCAGGAGATGGCAGAGTGTGGAGGAGGTGAAATGGACTAGACCAGGGTTTCTCAACCTTGGGTCATCAGATGTTCTTGGACTTCAGCTCCCAGAAGTCATGATCAGCAGGTGTGCTGACTTGGGCTTCTGGGAATTAGAGCCCAAGAACAACAGGGGGCCCAGGGTTGAGAAGCCCTGGACTATATACAATTAACAAACTACAGAGAGGGACACCATGTTTGAATGGTTCTAACAGATGATAATCCTGCCAACACCACCAAACTAGGACAGCACGGAGAAACATTCAGATGTCTCAGCTCCTACCAGTAGTTTTGAATAGTACAGCCCAATTTTAACCATAACATTTTCTGATAAAATACTATTCAATAGGTAGATGCATCAACGTGGCAGTAGATCACACACACAAGCACATGCAACCTTTAGCACCACATATTAATTGAGTTAGGTGTCTAATGGAAGATGTATGCTTCTCTTAGCTACACATGGTTGCCCAGATCTGGAGTGCCTTTCCTTGAAAGTGAAAAAGAAAGTAGGGCTTACACACATGTTACGTGCTTTAGAATGCATCTAGTTTCATCAAGTTGTAAGGATGCTGTAGCATAAGACTTTAAGTCAAGTTTCCTGATCTTCTGTGCAGAATGCAAAGAACGCATTGAACAACACCAGATAGATTGGACCTTTGGTGGTAAACAGATTTGACTTTTAAGTTATAGAACTATATGAAGCTCACCTCAGCTTCTTTTTATATTCATCCTCTGAGACAGATTCTCCTGGGAACTCGGGAACATCTTGGGAAGCCCACTCTGTAGAGAGCTAAAACGAGAGAAACAAACCTTGTGTTTCAGGTAAAGGAAGCTACAAGGAGACATTATTAGCAAAGTTTTCATTAACTTTTGCTATTGGCAAAACCATCTAGCCGGGGGCATTAAACATATTAAACAACAATGGATGGAAAATGGAAAATGTTGTTCTTGGCTTGGGATTGAAAATGGTGAGAAAAAAATATGTATTAAGTGAATGATGAATCTTGAAAGCAATGACTACACAGCTCCAGCGCAGGAGTGTATTTATGGCTTTAATGCAGAATCCTGTGTTTTCTACCATAAATATTTAAGCAAACTATAACACTGGATGTTTTAATCATAACAAATAAGAACAGGATGCCTTCTTTGATCAGAGAAGTTTTACAACAACATAATATAGGACCCTAATTATTTTCTTTTATAGTTAAATGAATACAGTATGTTCATACAGTATCAATAAGAGTCAAACTTGGTGTTAAAGAGAAATGTATATTTCTTCTATTTAATATTATTTCCCTTTCCAGGCAGGGAATTCCTCAGAGACAGGAAGGCTTATTTCAGAAACCAGACCATGTGGCTGTATTCCAATCAACCAGCCTTCCATCTTTCCAAGGTTGGTAATTATTATTATACACGTTGGGGGCAAAATACTCATCACCTTGTAAGATGCCCAGAAATTCTACTAAGCACTATGGGGTGGTATATAAATGTAATTGCTGTTGCTATCAGTCACGGGAAAAAAAGTGTGCTAAAAGCAAGATATCTAGTTAAGGAAAAGCATAACAAAAATCAAAATCAACAAATAGGTTATAACATGTCTTGCACTACTTGAGGGCAAGCCACTTCTAGAATCACTGGGTTGGAAGGCGCCTTTTAGGCCACCGAGTGCAACCCCCTGCTCTACACAGGAATCTAAGTCAAAGCAGGTAGTAATAATAATTTTGTGTCAGATATTACTCTGAAAGGGTTTTTAGAGGATGCCTGAATGAGGCTCCTTTCATGTCACAGATGGTATCATCTAGTTTGAGCCTCAGAGAGCTGAGAAGCAAAATGAACCAGCTCAACTATCTTCCAGAAGGCACATTCTCTCCCACCACCACCCAACACATATGGACAAGTCTCACCTTCAACCTCTTATCCAGATAGGCTGGAGAAACCCAACCTTGCCTGGATGGGCTGGATTTGGTGGGCTTAGTCCTGACCAGCCATTTCAGGGGATGAGCAGAATCGAGGACCTCCACGTATTGCCCTTCCTTTAGGGCAACCGTTTCCTGGTCAGCTCCCATGGGTGTGAAGTCAGCAGTGACCATGTAGATGTCAAAAATCTGTAGGCAGAAGACATATTCAGTACATAGTCTGGAAAGGCAATGGGATATAGTTGGACCAAGACAAAAAGGATCACACCTATTTTGGCAGAGAAGGTAGTCATATTCTTTTTTGATTAAGCAAGGGAGAAGAGCATGAGGTGGACTTTATACATCTCTTGGTGCTTGAGGACTAAGGTAAGACTAGGTAAAGGTAAAAGTTACCCTTGCTTGAAAGTCAGCTGTGTCTGCCTCTAGGGTTCAGTACTCATCTCTGTTTATAATCAAAGAGCCAGCTCTGTCTGCATCTACAAGCATTTCCATGGACATGTGGCAGCCATGCCAAGACACTGGAGTGCCAGGAATGCTGTTTACCTTCCCACTGAAGTGGTCCCTATTTATCTACTTGCAATTTCTTGCTTTCAAAGTGCTAGATTGGCAGGAGCTGGGACAGAGACAGGAGCTCAGTCAGTCATGCAGCACTCAAGTCTCGAACTGTCAACCTGCCATCAAGTTCAGGACCCAAGTGGTGCGGTGGAAGTCCTTTCCAGGTGCCTGAAGGCTGTTAAGGTCTGGATGGGGGACAACGGGCTACAGCTGAATCCTGGCAAGACTGAGTGGCTGTGGGTACGGGGGCCTGTGTTAACACAGGAGTTGCCATCTTTGGTGCTGGATGGGGCAGCCCTGCCCCAGACAGACCCGGTGCGTAACCTGGGGGTCCTCCTGGACTCACGGCTACTGTTCGAAGAGCAGGTGGCAGCTGTGGCCAGGAGGGCTTTTGCACAACTTCGTGTAATACGCCAGTTACGCCCCCTCCTGGACCGGGACTCCTTGCTCATGGTCACACATGCCTTGGTCACCTCCAGACTTGATTACTGTAATGCGCTCTACATGGGGCTGCCCCTGATGACCATCCGGAGACTCCAGCTGGTGCAAAATGCGGCGGCCCGGGTAGTGGCGGGGTGTGGGCGTTATACTCGTGCTTCGCCGCTACTCCGGGAGCTGCACTGGTTGCCAGTATGTCTCCGGGTGCAATTCAAGGTGCTGGTTATTACCTTTAAAGCCCTATATGGTAGTGGGCCAGGATACCTAAGAGACCGCGTCACCCCAAGAACATCTGTCCGGCCCACCAGGGCAGATCGGAGAGGCTCCCTTGTTGTTCCATCAGCTAGAGAGGCACACCTCTCTAGCACTAGGAGGAGGGCCTTCTCCGTGTCCGCCCCAACCCTCTGGAACCTCCTGCCCATCGAACTGCGCCTGCAGACGGAGCTCTTGCCCTTCCTTTTTTTTTTTTTTTAAATTTTTATTAGGTATATAAAGTAATACAAGACATAAAACAAAATGCCCTTCCGGAAGGGCTTGAAAACCTGGCTGGCAGGACATATTTGGGGACCAGGGAACACGGGTTCCCATACTAAGTGGCTCACTTAAGGAGTGCCACTTCGGATTTGAACCAGGGGGATACTGGCGTGTAGTTTGTACTGTTTTTAACTTTAATTGATTTTAGATAATTTTTTAAATTTCATGATTTTATATGTTTTTATTTTTTACCTCCGTTTTATGACGATGTAAGCCGCCCAGAGTCGGGTTCTCCCGAGTGGGGCGGGGTAATAAATTCAATAAAATAAATAAATAAATAAATAATCTTGACCATTGAGCCTACACAACTGTAAAGCAAGCACATTGGCTAGCTTGCTTACCTGGACAGTTCAGGGTGGGGGGAAATGCATATTATATCAGGGTTTCTTAACTTTGGGCCCCCAAACTTCAGTTCCCAGAAACCCTGTACTGTACTGATCAGGGTTTCTGGGAATTGAAGTCCAAGAACATCTGGGGACCAAGGTTGAGAAACACTGCATTGGGCTTCTGCCCGGCTGAATCCCAACGCCATTCATGTTGAGATGCAAAACTGCGACCCCTTTCCCACATTTTGTAAACAGGTGGAATCTGCCATTTGCTCAAGGGTTAAATTACTCTAGCATAAAGAGAGTTTACCTCTCCCCTTGCATCCCCTTCATCTGATTCCGAGGAGGATTCCTGAGCAGTTGATGAAGGCCTGGACCTGCCATGCCTTGGGGAAGCCGATGGCGTTTTTGATTCATCATCGCTGTCGGGTCCAGGGACTCGAAGTGTAGCTGAAATGGAATGATGGGTGAATGAGGAGAAGGCACAGCAGTGCATATAATTGCTTTATTCTGTGAAAAGCTAATAGTAAAAGTAAAGGTCTCCCTTGCTCGTAAGCCAGTCATGTACAACTCTAGGGAATGATGGTGTTCATAAGGTAAAAATCCAAGAACTGGTTGCTTCCTATAAAATGCAACTGGCCACGATATTACCTTGGCTTATCTTTGCGGAAACCATTTCTGTGATCTGTGATGTCAGTTTCTGGAGGAATTCCTCGGTGCCAACTTCAGACAGTGAAATGGGCTCTCCTGACAAAGAGAAATGTTAGTGCTTCAGCCTTGGGAAAGACAGACTCCTAAGCCCAACCACAACCCCAGGTCATCTAATGGGGACAGGTAGGTGTTTGCCATGTGACAAGCAACTGTGAGATGTGAAGAAGACACAACCAACGGTTGCAAATTGCAAAAGGGCGAAGGTTTGAAATCTGGTGTATAACACCAAAACAAGTTAGAAGAACACAGAATTCTGACATGTTCTTATGAATTGCTGATCCCAAGACAATTTATCAGAATACAACATTACAGGGGACAATCTTTTGATGGTTAGAATCATAGAATAAATGAGTTAGAAGGAGCCTTTTGGGGCCATCCAGTCCAATCCCCTGTTCAATGAAGAAATCTGAACCAAAGCAAATCAAACTGCTAGGTTGGTAGGAGCTGGGACAGAGTCAGAAACTCACTCCATCATGCAACACTCAGGTCCCAAACTGCTGACCTCCCAACCTTCCAGTTTTCAACTTCAGCGCCCTAATCACTAAGCCACCGCAGTGTAATTTACAGAACAGGATTTTGGCCTGTAATCTGTGCTAAAAACAGTTTGACCATAAAAGAAGGGTGAGATTATAACAGATTTGTTTACCTTTTTGAGCTTCAGGAGGGTGAGCTGAAACGTCATCTCTGGCAGAGAGAAGAGGAAAGAGAGAACAGCAGAAACAGCAGCAAATGTTAGCGATTGGGCTACTCTCTTGCATTTCCAGGCCCATACATTGCATTGGGGGTGGGGGTGGGGGTGGGGGGGCGATATATAAAGCTCAAGGAAATGGAAGGTTCTCCAACAAGGAATGGGAGTTGGGCTATAGAGTCCTGCGGACTTACTGGGATCACCTCCCTTCATCTAACCCTTGTGTTGGGAACTGATAACTGTTCTGGCTGATGGTTCATCCATTTTCTCCAGCCCTCAATCCAATACTGGAATTGTAAGGTCGCCTTTGCTCGAAAGCCAGTCATATCCAACTCTAGGCTTCGGTGCTCATCTCTGTTTACACCCCAAGAGCCAGCACTGCCTGCATCTACAGACATTTCTGTGGACATGTGGCAAGCATGCCTTCACACTGGAGTTCATGGAATGCTGTTACCGTTCCACTGACGTGGTACCTGTTTATTTTCTTGCAATGTCTTGCTTTTGAACTTGTGGGTTAGCAGGACCTGGGATATAGACAAGAGCTCATTCCATTGTGCAGTAATTGGGTCTCGAACTACTGACCTGCCAACCTTCCAGTTGTTAAATTCAGTGTCTTAAACATATGAGCCACCGCAGTCCCTCCCTGGAATTGTAATCAACCTATATAAGACTATTTTTGCTTAAACCCAGGTTTCCTGGAAGCTCCCTGTAAAGTACAGATAGATTGCAGAAGTAGAGGAGGAGTGTTAAAAGTGAAATAAGTGTCTCTGTGCATGGTGATCACACTTCCAGCCAAGTTCTGGAGTTTACTTTCCATTTTATTCTTTCCAGTGCATTTTTTCTTCAGTAGGATTTTGGCATGGGGTTAAAATAAATTGTCAGTAGGGAAAATGCCTGCTTACCCCAGTGATGCCATAATAGCCTCGGTCACCATCACCCGCTCTTGTGTCAGAGATTCAGCCTCTTTCACTGCAAGAGAACATAGAAGTGAGACAAAATTGATGACGTAACAGCCAGAATCCTGTAAGTGACAACTGCTGACTTAATTCTGCCAGCATTTTTTTTCAGTAGCGAATTGCTGCAGTTGAAGTTGGGGGTAAGCATTTCTATTGGCACCAGTTGTGTAGTTTCCTAGGTAAAGGTAAAGGTTGCCCTTGCTTGAAAGTCAGTCATATCCAACTCTAGGGTTCAGTGCTCATCTCTGACTATAGCCAAAGAGCCACAGATATCTGCATCTGCAGACATTTCTATGGACATGTGGCAGGCATGCCTCAACACCAGAGTGCGCAGAATGCTGTTTACCTTCCCACCAAAGTGGCCTATATTTATCTACTTGCAATTTCTTGCTTTCGAACAGCTAGGTTGGCAGGAGCTGGGACAGAGAAAGGCGCTCACTCCATGATGCAGTACCCAGGAATCAATCTCCAACCTTCTGAGTTCTGCATCTTAATCACTTGAGTCACTGCAGTCCTAATTTACTTTTTAATTTGGCTTCCTAATTTGCATCAATTCACTGCCAAAATGTGCTTCATTGGAGTTACACTGGCATCAATATGCAACAGGAGTCTAAAGAATATCTAATGTTGGAAAATACTTCCCATACTTTGAAAGGGTTATGAAGTTGTGGTAAGGAAGGCTGCAGGCACGTCCTTGTGGAAGGAATCACTAACGTAGACTTGGCTCAACTTCAGTTTGCAAATTACAACATTCTGTGATTTTCTCCAGCTGTTTGTCGTCATTGTCCTCCTCCTCCTCCTCTTAATCATCATCCTCATCAAAGTAGTATTTTTGGAGCAAATATCAATGCATTTCACACTCAAGTCCTCCTCTACACTTAAGGGTTCTATACTGGTAGAACCTACAACAAAACCCACTGGCCATAATTCACACTGCTATTATTTTTCAAAGTAGCCAGGCCACATAAGCAGCAGAAGAGTTAGAAGGAGGGCAACTCACCATCCACAACTTTTAGGGAAGCGCTGCAGATGGACTGGCCAGCTTCATTGGAGGCAATGCAGGTGTAGTTTCCGCTGTATTCTTTGTTCATGTCCAGTAAGATGAGGCTATGTTGCATGTTAGAACTGGCCAGTTTGTAACCTGGAGTGTCTGATTTGATCCAAAGGATGTCTTGCCCATGGGATTCTTCCTTCAGCCAAGACACTGAGGGTGGTGGACTTCCTAAAAGGAAAAGTGGGTGGGCTATCAATACAACAATGGTCCAGGACTTGCCACTTGACCTCTCCGCAGATGCTCAGCGCCCATGTGTTAATCTATAACTGTACGGTAAAGGTCGCCCTTGCATCCGACTCTAGGGTTTGGCACTCATCTCAGTTTATAGCCAAAGAGCCAGTGTTGTCTCCAGACATTTCTGTGGACATTTGGCAGGCATGACTAGACATTGGAGTGCACGGAACACTGTTTACCTTCCCACCAAAGTGGTAGCTATTTATCTACTTGCAGTTTCTTGCTTTCAAACTGCTAGGTTGGCAAGACCTAGGATAGAGACGGAAACTCACTCTGTTGTGCAAAACTCAGTCTTGAACTGCTGACCTGCTGACCCTCCAGTCATCAAGTTCAGCATCTTAACCACTAAGCCACCGCAGTCCCTAATCTATAACTGTAGCTCAGGCTAAGCCCATTTGTCTCGTATCAATCCCCTCCCAATGTTGTTGATCCACTTCTTTTTCTTCCCATTTCCAAGCTGTCAACTCTTAGCTCTTCAACGCTCCTGTCTTTGGCTGTGCTGGAAGAGCAAAGGATGCAGTAACAGCACTAAAAATGGCATTAACCAAAGCCTTTGCCTCCACCTAGATATGCACACTGAACAGCTTGGCCATTGGAAGGGGTGGCATGGAGATCACCCTAAAACTCACTCACCTTCAACTTTGACTGAAAGGGTAATGCTTGCACCTTTCTTGACCTTTTTGTTGGTAAATCTTTCCAGGAATCTTGGTGGCACCAGCTGCTCCTCAGCATCTGAAAATTGTCCAAATGTTGGATTGTCACACTATATGAATATTATAACACTGGAGATGTAAGATTAAAGCTGAAAACTTATTTATCCAGAATTGGTAAAGGCCAAGGTCACTCTTGATCGAAAGCCAGTCGGATTGGACTCTAGGGTTCAGTGCTCATCTTTGTTTATAGCCAAAGTGCCACCTCTGTCTGCATCTGCAGACGTTTCCATGGACATGTGGCAGGCATGCCTCGACACCAGAGTGCCCAGAATGCTGTTTATCTTCCCACCAAAGTTGCCCATATTTATCTACTTTCAATTTCTTGCTTTCAAACTGCTAGGTTGGCAGGAGCTGGGACAGAGACAGGAGCTCACTCTGTCATGCAGTACTCAGGTCTCAAACTGCTGACCTGCTGACCTTCCAGTCACTCAGCTCAGTGTCTTAACCACTAAGCCACCGCAGTCCCTCTTTATCCAGAATAATCTCAGGGAAATTCTGGAAAACAAGGGGAACAGTCTGTAGCAATGGTAATATTTTCATCATTATCCCATTTGGCCCCTCGTCTCACCTTTCCTGGGTTCCCCCTCTTCTTCGCCAGGCCCTATGGAGTAGAAGGAAGAGTTCACACCATGAATTGAAAATTTCAACGACCCACAGATAACAAAGGATAATGAAGGATTCCTCCACACAGCTACCGGTAGTACAGCAGCACACTCCACTCCCACAACAAGCCCCTTCAATGGTATGAAACAAACCAGCTCACATAGTTACAATGAAGTCTTGCTGAAACCAACAAAACATAAGTAAAGGTCAAGTTCTCCCTTGCTCAAAAGCCAGTTTTATTCCCCCCCCCTTCCAGGGTTTGGTGCTCCTCTTCATTTCCAGCCAACGAGCCAGTGCTGTCTGCATCTGCAGATGTTTCAGTGATCATGTGGCAGGCATGGCTAGAGGCCAGAGCACATGGAATGGTGTTACCTTTCCCACCAAAGTGGTCCCTATTTATCTACTTGGAAATCCTTGCTTTTGAACTGCTAGGTCGTCAGGAGCTAAGACAGAGATGGCAACTCATTCCATCACACAGTACTCAGGTCTTGAGCTGCTGACTTACTGACCTTCTGGCCGACAAGCTCAATGTCTTAACCACTAAGCCACCACGGTCCAGCAAGACACTAGAACACCTAACAAAATGTATGAAAGAAGTAGCTACACAGGGCAAAACCTAAATAGGATTTTAATATGGCAAAGATGTGCATTAGAACTTTCTAAACCAGGGGTGCTCAAGCTATGGCCCGCAGGCCGGATACGGCACACACCACCATTCCAGCCAGCCCTCGCCACTCTCACCGTATTTATGACAGCCGTGTGTACATTTACGGCAGTGTTTTAAGCATGCAGGGGCACATTTTACTTCTGCTTCCGGTGGGAGGAACCACATGACTGGCCCGCTCAACCACATGACCGGCCTGTGTCCCAAAAAGTTTTGGCACCCCTGTTCTAAACCATCACCAATTTCTATACTAGGGCAAAAGAAGAAGGGGCAGCGGAAAATGAGATGGCTAGATGGTATTGTAGAGACAGTGGGCACAGAACCGAGCGAGTTGAGGAGGATGGTGGAGGACAGAAGTGCCTGGCGAACAGTGGTCCATGGGGTTGCAGAGGGTCGGAATTGACTGTGCAACTGAACAACAACAATAACAACAAAGCTTCTATCTGGAAAAAATGGTTTGTTTTTTGTTTTTTGGTTGTTTTTTAAATATTCAACGCAGAGAGCTAGAAAATTGTCATACACCTTCTATCTATGCATTTTTCTATGTATCAATCAATCAACCGACTGGTCAGTTGGTCTACCCAACCACTTACCTATCTAGCTAACAGTTTCATGGAAACCAATTTTTCCAGCCTTTGCCATTCTTGTCCAGAGCAACTTAACTTGTATAGAAACATGCCGTAAACCATCATAAATGATCATAAACATCATGCTGCTCACCATTGACAATCAATCTGGCCGCTGAATATGCAGACCCAGCAGAATTACTTATAAACGCAGAGTATTGACCAGCATCTTCTTTCATGACATTGAGGATTTCAAGGGCATGAAATTCTCTTTTGTCTGTTTTTAAAAGTCGATCGGATGCATGCAGTGGCTGGCCATCTTTGAACCAGTAGAGCCGAGGTTCTGGGTAACCTATCCAGGAAAAAAAACATACACATGAGTTAAAGGTAAAGGTAAAGGTCACCCTTGCTCAAAAGCCAGTTGTATCTGACTCTAGAGTTTAGTGTTCATCTCTGTTTCAAAGCCGAAGAGCCAGCACTGTCTGCTTCTACAGATGTTTCTGTGGTCATGCGGCAGGCATGATTAGGCACGGAGATAGGATTATAAAGAGGTATAATAAATGGAGATAAGATTATAAAGAGGTATACTAAAAGGATTGTGAAGACAGGCAAGTCTAAGAATACTCAATTAAATGCTATCAATTAAGCCTGTGCAACAATCATTCCTACTAACGATTTAGACACAGAGAATCAAACCAGGGATCCCATGTTCTACCACTGAACTAATACTCCTCTTGGGAAAAAAAAGTTTAACTATGATGTGTCAGGAACTCAGTTTTAGAATATGCACATCTCATTTACACCCTGGAGAAAAGTGTTGTCACAAATTGCACGTAATGATGGGGTTCTTAAAAACAAGGCTGCAGCTATTGTTAAAATTTAAAGTTTTTAATAGGCTTTTTTTAAAAAAAAATTTGCAAGACCCTTGGGGTCCTTTTGAAGAGAAAAGGGGGGCATAAATGTGTTAAAGAAGTAATAATGCATTTTGTTGAAATTTTATGTAACTAGTTTGGACTCTTTCTTACAGTTCTTCCACTGGCAGGGAAAAACTTTTCTTTTTAAATTGGCCTTTGATCTTTGCATCCACTTTCAGGGATGTTGTGTACTTTTTATTGGGTTTTAAATTTTTCTTTTCAGATTTGTTTAAATTTGCTTTAATTTACTACGTTTTTAACAATGTATAGATTTAATAATATTTTGATACCAACATCTTATCTTACTGTGATTTTAAACCTGTATTAGCTGTTCTGCACCAGCTTCATCCCTTCCCTTGGAGAAAGAAAGATTATAAATAGAGTAAATCAAACGTGTAAATAAACGCTGACCCACAAAAGACACAGAATCACTGAAATCATAGAGTAATTGTATTTTTACATTGTATTTTATTGTATTGTTTTTCTTTTTATGTAAAATTTATTGATTGTATTATCTGTGCTGCATCTGTTGTTATATTTTTATATTATGCTGTATTTATATTTGAGATTGTGCTACTGTATATGTTGTTTATGTTATGTGAGCCCCTCTGAGTCGCCTCAGTGAGGTGAGTAGAGGGGCATATAAATCTAATTTAATAATAATAATAATTGAGTTGAAAGGGGTCTTTGACCATCAGTTCCCACCCCCTGCTCAATGAAGGAATCCAAATCAAAACAAATCTGACAGAAGATGGTCCAATTTGCTCTTCAGTGTTTAGAGTAATGGAGCGCTTACCACCTGCCAAAGCCATGGCTTCCATTGTTTGGAAGTGTAGTGTTTTCCCTGATAATAATACAGTAAAACCTCATATAACACTAAAACCTGGTTCCACAAGTCTTGGTGTTATATGATTTTTAGTGTTATCTGATGCATGTTAAAATCCTATGGGATCCATAGAGATACATTGTAACCACACAGGCTTTAGCGGTTGTTATCTGAAGCATCCCATAGGATCTTAATGTTATCTGATGCAATTCTTCCCCCCAGATTCCTTAATGTTATGCGATTTTAGTGTTATTCGATACTAATGTTATATGAGGTATTACTGTAATAGTAATTTCACGTCAAAAATCATTCTGGTTTGAAAGGATTTTTGCAGAAGAATCTTGGCTCAGGGAATGACCAAATGAGGCTCCTTTCATGTCCCCAAGAGCCGGGACAGAGACAGGCGCTCAATCCGTCATGCAGTACCCAGGTTTTGAACTGCCGACTTGGCAGCATTCCAGCTAACAAGGCAAGTTTAACCACAGATCCAGCCTATATCTGGCCTCTTTTAGTTTGAGCCCATTATTAGGCGTCCTGCAGTCTGTGATGATGGGGAACAGATCATCTTTCAGGTATTTCAAGAGTGCTAGGATCACCATTCTATCCCCTCCAGTCTCCTTTTCTCAAGGTTAAACATGCCCAGTTCCTCCAGTCTTTCTGAGCCCTGAGCATCCTTGTTCCCCTGCTCTGTGCCTGCTCTAATTTGTTTACGTCTTTCTTAAAAGTGCCCAGAAATGCAGCGTAAAATAGCACTGGCCTTTTTGACACGGGAGAGGCTGGTGTTTTTGTTACCTTTAACCTTCAGGTGAAATTTGGCAAAGGCTGTTCCTGGGTCTACATGGATGTCATGAAGTTCATCCAGGATCTGAGGCAGCTGTTCCTCTTCGGTCATGGATTCCACACCTTCTTGTTCTCGGCTGGCTCAGGACGGGGGGGGGGGGGAGGAAAGGTAACTTTTGACATAGTGCCTAAGGAAAATTGGCCAAATGCACGCTTGCACGCACTCTCTCTCACTCACTCACTCACACATACACACAATGTTAAATTACAGTTTTAAAGCCCACTTGCCAGAAATAATGTTTAGGCCTTTAGGGCAAGAGTACCCAAACTTTTCGGGCTGCGGGCCAGTCACACGGTTGAGTGGGCCAATCACATGGTTCCATCCATTGAAAGCAGAAATAAAATGCACCCACACATGTGCAAAACACTGCCGTAAATGCTCCCATGGTTGTCGTAAATGCGTTTACGACAGCCACAGGTACATTTACGGCAATGTTTTGCTCATGCACGTGTGCGTTTTACTTCTGCTTCCGGTGGGAGGAACCATGTAACCAGATTCTTTCGCGACATGGGCCAGATCCAGTCCGTGGGTCATTTTTTTGGCACCCTTGCATAACACTTTTAATTATAAATATATCAGCACAGCATGAAAGAAGATATTTTAGCAAATCTACCGGACGTGAAGGATATTGTGAATTATGATTATGATTATGATTATGATTATGATTATGATTATGATTATGATTATGATTATGATTATGATTATGATTATGATTATGATTATGATTATTTCAAATTTATATTGCCTCCCACTCACCGTGGTGACTCAGGGCGGCTTACAGACAATACACTACATTACATTACAATACAATATGTTGGGGTGGGCACAGGGGGAGGGGCGGCAAGGTCCTCATCCTGCCCTGGCTTCTTCCCCTGGCAATTGGTATAGGCACAGGGGGAGGTGCGGCAAGGTCCTCATCCTGCCCTGGCTTCTCCTTCCCCTGCAAATTTTCTCATCCATCAAAGGGCCTGTGATGCATTGAAATACCAGACTGAAAGAATTCTGAACAGCTACAGGATTTTTCATTCATGCATGAACATGAGAAGACCTGAGCTTTGAGGCCTTCTTGCCCCTCAACATCATTGGCCAAATGAGGAAAGGGGGGGGGGGCTTTGCACAACAAAGTGTATTTTGTACAGAAATAAACTACTATTTTCTGTAAAAAAAATCCCTTTGCATTTTGTGAAAAATACAATAGGTTTTAGGTAACATACAAAGAGGGGGATTTTGCATAAAATTCAAGTCTTTTCTGCAGAACAGAAGGTAGGTTTTTCACAGACAAAATAGTACAAAACAGAGGGAGGGGGAATGCAACCATCACTCTCACAATCTCTCCAGTGAAGAGAAAACATTTGGTATTTCATCATTATGACCTGCAAGAATAAGCATGCACGGATCCTGCCCAGAATGTAGTGAGCATATTTACCTGGAGAAATACCCTTTCGCGCTGTAGTAAGATGAAGTCTCAGTTGCATCTCCTGCCGTATCGTAATCTGTGCTAGTCACTAATGAATTAGAGGGGAAAAGAAAGAAACCCAGACATTATGGGCTGTTCTGGTTCTCTTATAGACACTTGAACAGGGAGGGGAGGGGGAGGAGGAGGAGGCATGTGCTGGAAACATCAGTGCCCATTCATTCCTAGATGGTTTTCTCCACCTCCCTGTTGTCTTTCCAATCCACATGCAGAAAGTGTGGCTTCTCAGAACTTGGTCTCCCAGGAAAGTCATCGATTTTGGAGCATTTTTGCAGGTCATACATTTCTTGGAGAATGTGGAAATTCATTTGACTAGAATTCCCGAAATGGCCGTGGGAGAATGGGTTTCCCAGGAGTTCTTGCGCAGAAATGAAATAACAATAATTTTGTGTCAGAAATTATTCTGGATTGAAAGGATTTTTGTGGAAGAAACTCTGCTCAGAGAATGCCCAAATGAGGCTCCTTTCATGTCCCCAAGAGCAGGGACAGAGACAGACACTCAATCCGTCATGCAGTACCTGGGTCTCAAACTGCCAACTCGCCAGCCTTCCAGCTTACAAGGCTAGCTTCTTAACCACAGATCCACCCAGCCCCTTAAAAATGAAATTACATCCAGTGATATAAAAAAAAACATTCCCACCCACTGGCCTTTAGCTAAGTTTTGTATGTTTTTGGATCTCTTTAAGGGACTGCAGTGGCTTAGTGGTTAAGATGCTGAACTTATTTATTTATTTATTTATTTATTTATTTATTATTTGATTTATATTGCCGCCCAACTCAAAAGACTCTGGGCGGCACACAAACTTGATGACTGGAAGGTCAGCAGTTCGAGACCTGAGTGCTATACAACAGAGTGAGCTCCCATCTCTGTCCCAGCTCCTGCCAACCCAGCAGTTCAAAAGCAAGAAATGGCAAGTAGATAAAGAGGTGCCACTTCAGTGGGAAAGGTAATAGCATTCCATGTGCTCTAGCATCTAGTCATGCCTGCCACATGACCACAGAAACATCAGGCACTGACAGTGCTGGATCTTTGGCTGTAAATAGAGATGAGCACTGAATCCTAAAGAATGGCTATCTTTCAAGCAAGGGAGACCTAATGCATTAGCTCCCAACTCTGGGAATTCAGTAGACAGGAGAGAGATTCCTCCACCCACCCACCCCACTCCTGAATCTGAAATGAGACCCAGATCTCATCTCACTTTCCAGGACTTACAAAACTACTTTATGTAGTGGGAGAGAAAGGGATAAAAAGCAGTTGTGAAGATCTTTCTGCCAAACAGTTATTAATTCACACACTGCCTCATAGTGCTTAGTGCAGTTCATAATGTAATCAGCATTTTGCCCCCACATGCTGGTTACTCTTTTTACCAACCACGGAAGGATGGAAAGCTGAGTCAACCTGGTGCCTATTGGGATTGAACTCACAACATCAGCAGTTTTGGCTGCAGTAGAGCAGTTTAACCACTGCACCACCAAGGCACATTGTTGCCCATGGCTGCAGGAGTTTGTAAAGTGTGAAGTGGCCTGGATTTATACCAAGATGGATCTGTCATAGGGTACATTTGCCTGAATCCATTATGATCCCACTGTCTCTCACCAATTACTGGCATTAATTTACTCATGCATTGTGCGCCAAATAGAAGGATATGGACTTTACACAATGGACAGCTCCACGAATTAGGTATCCAGCTGCAGAGCCAAAGGCTGAGAATTCGATTCCTCGCTCTGCCTTCTTGGAGAAGAGCCAACCTATGTGACCTTGGGCAAGCCGCACCTTCCCTGATTACCACCCGGAAGAAGAGAAGAGTAAGTCACTTCTGCATATTCTCTACCTAGACATCCCTGGAAAGGGTCAGTACAAACCAAACTGAGTTGACACCACGTAACTATTATGCTCTTATATATAAGCTCAGGCTTAGATATATGGCTGCAGAGCCAGAGGTTGGGAGTTCAGTTCCCCACTGTGCCTCCCAGGAGAAGAGCCAACCTGTGTAACCTTGGGCAAAAGGTTCCCTCCCAAGAGCTCTCCCCAGAGGAAGGGGACAGTGGACCACATTTCTGTATTCTCTATTTAGAAAAGGGTTGCCATAAATCAGAATTGACCAGGTGGCCTCCAGTTACACTGCACAACAACTAGTTTGCTACTGGGAATAACCACATGTGATTTACAAGATATCAAGTGTGCTGATTCCAAATCTGAACTCAGAATTTGCCTATCACGTACAGATTTTAAGTTGTGCTATAGCTGTTCAAATGATTGGTAATTGGGTAATGTATTTTTACATGGGAACATTATAACAGTTGTAGCTACCACCATGTCTGCTGCCACCTCAGTTGAATCACATCCCCCGGCGGCATGCGTGACCCAGCAGCGGCTGGGCATGTCTTGGCAAGCCAGTGGTCTGACATCAGAAACAGGTATATAAGGCAAGATGGACCAAGGGCTTGTCTCTAGTGCGAAACCATCTTACTGGATAGTACAGCTTGGCCACAGGGAGTCTCTTTTGAGCTAAAAATGAGTAGGCACAAGTTACTAAACTGGACAATTTTTGCTACATTTGTGGCAAATATACCCCGCATGATCTACGCAAGAACCTAATCAAGAGGGTTAGAGTTTCTAACTTAAGATCCTGACACCCTGGGCAGAATTGGACTTCAGATTTGGATTTAGTGCACTTGATTTAGCATAGGACACATGGACTAGACCAAGTAGCAGACAATATTTAATTTTTTTTGTGATGCAGTGTTATTATTATGCTAAGCTCAGTTTTTTGTGACACATTACTCACAATCCACTCGCAGCTCAGCCTTTGTAGAAGAGACGCCCATGCTGTTTTCTGCCAGGCAGCGATAGACACCCATGTCCAGAGGGATGACCGCCGTGATGATCAGCTGGTGGCACCCTTCCTGGTCCTCGTTAATCATGTAATGATCATCCTCTTCAATGGCTCTCCCGTCCTTGAACCACCGGACGGTTGGGGTTGGCTTGCCGATCACAATACAGTCAAAGCTGACTGGGTAGCCATCCTGTACCTCCTGGTTTTGCAGCTCAGTTATGAAGATGGGGGCTGGAATGGTTTCAAGAATGACAATTAATAGTAATAACAGCAACAAACATTTTGAAATTGTGTGGCTGTCAATAGCACTAAGAGACACAACAACAGGACAAACATTTGTATCCTCCCATCTCTGTCCAAGCTCCTGCCAACCAAGCACTTCGAAAGGAAGAAATTGCAAGTAGATAAACAAGTATCGCTTTGGCAGGAAAAGTAGCAGCATTCCGTGTGCTCCGGTGTTTATTCATGCCTGCCACATGTCCACAAAAATGTCTGCAGACACAGACTGGCTCTTTGGCTATAAACAGAGATGACCACTGAACCCTATAGTGGGATGTGACTGGCTTTTGAACAAGGGCGGTCTTTACCTTTACAACAGTACTAAGAGACACAACTGTGGTTTTGAGACATGTCTGGATTTGATGCTGCTACTGCAAGTCCTTCAGGACTGGACCACCGCCTTGCTTCAGCCGCTAAGCTCCCCCTGAGAGCCCTGGGGAAGGTTTCAGACCTTTATACGCTCCACCTGGAGAGACCCTGGGTGGCTTAGCTATTTATGAACCATCCCTTCCTTCCAGAGATTGCCTCAGAGAATGGAGCTTGGCAGATTTGCAGTTGCTTGGCCCCTGAATCTCTGGTCTTGTGCCCGATTCCTTCTCCTGCCCAGTTCCTGTGGACTGCTGCTCTGCACTGCCTGGCCTCCAGAAACCAGTCCTTCCCTTGCTTCATCCCCTGAAGACACTCTGTTCTCCTGTTCTCCTGTCTCTTTTGGACTACACTGTCATCATCTGGACTGAATCTGCTTCCCTGGCTTGCTTTGGGTTTGGACTCTGGACTGTGCTATGGATACTGTTTGACCTGTTGCCTGGTTGTCCTGGTATTTGTGTTCTCTGCCTGCTGCCCCACACCCTGGACCCTGACAAAGAAGTCTCTAAGGAAAGGGGGACACCTCTTCTTTCTTCCCACTTTACATGGGAAGAATCAAGACTCCCTCCTAGCGCTAGAGCTTTAGAGGAAAGAAAAGGGTCACAACCCTTTTCACACTCAAAGTTTAGCCTAAGATTTATTTGAGTGTCATCCTTGTCAGTCCCAGGAAAAAGCTTCTCTTTCCCATTGCTGGTTACAATAAGCTTCTCTTTCCCATTGCTGGTTACAACCCAAAGGGGAAAATTAGAGGTGTGAGGCTCAAGTTCTCAGATGTCAAGATGCCAGGAATGCAAATGAGTCCCAAATGACACAATTTTAGGTATGACAACAAAAGTCAAAATAACTAACTATGACTTTTATGAAATGCAGGATTGGAGGACTGCAAATCACAAAATGGCCTTACCAAAATCTTGGGAAGGAGGGGGAGGGAACGGGTGCTTTATTTTATGTGGGTGTATGGGTCATTTGATACTCCAGCATTGTCATCAGGAACTATTTCTTATCTCCTGTAATCACCAGATGGCTACTTTCGAGATGAAGAAATTTGGTTTAAGAAATTGTGTACAATTCCTCATTTGAAGGATTCTTTGGGATGGATCCCTTTGACAATGTGCACTATAGGGAGGAAGATACTGTATAGCAAAGCAGAGCCCACAATATTGTCCATTATGTTTTTAGCTGTGGAGCTAAGTAAGTCTGGAAAATCAACTGACAACACAAAGCATGTTTCTTTCAGTGTCCTGAAAGATGTACATACATAAAAAATAAATAATTGGGGGGGGGGGAGAGACATTTTAATCTTGTAGCTCTCTAAACCTACTTCTAAAGATGCAACCTGATTAGATTAGCATCATCGGCAGGGGAGAAAAATCCCATCATTTTCTGGGAATCTATGCCAAACGTAGGCCAAGAAAGCTAAACCATTTGCTCTGCACAGAGTCTATCATTAGCTCCATGTCCTTTGTCAAAAGTCCACGTTCGTGACTTACCAGTGTCAGATGTTAGCAAAGGAGGTGGTGTTCGTTTCACCAACGACTGCAGTTGCCCAAAAGAAGGCCGTGTGGCTTTCCCAATGCGCAGCTCTATCTTCTTGGGCCCTTGGTCTAAGATGTCAATCTCAACAGGGATACCCATTGCAGCAAACATCTCTCTAAACCGGCTGGCTGCTGTTTTGGCCTCTGATGCGACTTCAAACTTGATGTAGATATAGCTTTGGTCTTCACGGTAGGTCTGGTGGTCCGCCACCTCTATCTCCCCCTCATCAGCACTAACAAAAAGCTCTTCCTCCACATCTGAGATCTCAGTGGAGATTTTTGATTTGAACAACTTGTGAAGCCTCCTCCCAGCTTTACGGAAGGCATCGTCCAATTCGCTGCCGGATGAACTGTCCGTTTCGGTCTCGGGAACCTTTTTGGTAGGCTTGGGCTTCCGTACAGGTGTTTGAGGTAAAGGGCCCACCATTACCTTGGCGCTATGGGAGACCTTGCCAAACTTATTGGACACCTCACAGGTGTATGTGCCTGTGTCCTCCATCTCCAGGCCAGTGATAACCAAGGAGCAGGTTCCATCATTATAATGGTCTATATGATAATGGCGACCGTCCGAGATGGAGACCCCATCTTTCAGCCAGCTGACGGTCATGTCCGTCTTGCTTTGGGCCACACACTCAAGATGAAGGCTGCCTCCTGGCTCCCCAGAGAAGTCCTTGAAGGTTTCAGCAAACACTGGGCATTCTTGCTGCTTGATCTCTTTCCTCACTCTGTACCCTTTGAAAGCCGCCTGGATTTTTATGGCTGCCTGAGCTATGGATGGGTCGTCCAGTTCTCCTATAATTTCTGACTCCACTTGCTTAGTGGGAAGAGGTGACACAGCACCACGTTTCTCCCACTGCTTCTCAGTTTTTTCTATCAAGACGGTCTGGACTTTGCTGGTCTCAGTGGACGAGCCTGCCTTTTTGAGGTAGGAGACTAAGGAGGGCGTCCCCGCTCTCGATTCATCATCTGAACTGGTGAAAGACAAATCGGCTTCTCCTGCTTTAGCTGACTCGTCACAGGTGGAGTATTCCTCGGAGTAGTACTGGACAGTCTCTGCTTCCTCTTTCTTACGTTTCTTAAGCTTATCGTCTTCTTCTGGCAATTCGCTGATCGAATCCAGGGTAGGTTCGCGACTCATCCTACGCTTCTTGGCGATGGCTTCCCAAAGGAGGTGCAGGTCTCCCTCCTGAGCCGCTTCTGGGGGTAAACTGGGCTGGGGCTGTTCCTCCAGTATCTCCCCAACTTCTTCTTCCACCTTTGCTGCTTCCTCAGCATCTTCTTTTAACATGGAGACTGTGGGAACTGAGAGAAATTAAGAGGCAACAATTCATTCTTCCACCCAGGAGGACTGCCCTCTTCCAAACAGGAAGGCATCCCTAGATTTTGGAAAGCTGTGTAAGGGAAACCATGCATAGCAAGAGGAGTAGGTTTACTAAAACTGGGATTTCAGGGGTAATTCATACCCATAACAGTGGCAAACCATTAAGTGACTTGTTCATTTAATTGCTATCCTTACATATAAATAAATAGGTGATCAAATTATCAAAAGAATCCTATGGGGAAGAGATGTATGTGTCAGAGATGTATCTGTCAGATGCAGTTTAGTATTTGCCTCAGTTTCCTGTTCAATTGATCAGTTTGGCTTTATTGCATTAGTACAAAGGATATAATTTCGAAGACTCAGTGTGGGCGTCTTCTAACAGTGAGGCATCCCTCACTGTTAGGTTTGCAAGCCTTTCAGCGAGGGAGTCATCTAACAGTGAGGGATTCATCTTGCCCACCCTGTCCTTTCATCAGGGGAGGCAGAGAGAATCTCTCTGCCTTTTCTGTTGGGTTGGGGGGGGGGAGTACGGGCTCTGGTTCAGCACCCAACCCAAAGGCAAAAGGCAAAGGCAGAGAGATTCTCCCTGCCTCCCCTCCTAAAATGAGAGGGTGGGCAAGACGAATCCCTCGCTGTTAAGAGGAATCCCACACTTAAAGGAGAACAGTGAGGGATTTGTCTTGCCCACCCTGTCATTTCAGCAGGGGAGGCAGGGAGAATCTCTCTGCCTTTGCCTTTGGGTTGGAGGGGGTAGTATGGGCTCCAGTTCAGTCCCCAACCCAAAGGCAAAAGGCAAAGGCAGAGAGATTCTCCCTGCCTCCCCTCCTAAAATGACAGGGTGGGCAAGACGAATCCCTCACTATTAGACGAATGTTGTGAGATGCAAATGTTTGCCTCAAATTCCCCAATGTCATCCGATTTTAGCCTTATCCAATGCAAACATTATCCGAGGTACCACTGTATTCAGCTTTAATCCTTTGGGACCCTCAAGCTGCACCACTCTGCAAATATTATCTAACAGAAGGTTATCTTCCATTTCTAGTAGCTTCTCACTCACCACATGATCCCAAATTATTTAGACTATTGTGGCCCAAAATAATATAAAAGAGCTACTCCCAGGGACAGAAGAAAATTATGATTTTCCTGTGCAATCAAATTTCCTCATATTAGTTCCTAACTTTATTTTTAATGTGTACAGATTACAAAAATGGGGGACAATGATACAGAAAAGCCAATGTACCTTCAACAGAAAGACTGGTGGATGTTTTGACATCAGGAGAAGCCATGCAGGTGTATGACCCTTGATCTTCAGCTTTAAATTCATGGATGATAAGTATCTGTTTTTTGCCCTCTGAGATGATCTCATGTCTTCCTCCAGGTTGCACTGGTTCTTCTCCCTTGAACCAAACCACATCTGGAGCTTCACTGGATAATTCACACTCTAAACGAGCAATTTCTCCTTCAGCAGCTGATGCATTGGCCAGAGGCTGAGTTACTGCAATCTTCTTTACTTCCTCTTTTACCCCTTCAGGTATCAAGGGAGTTACTGCAATAGGCTCTGGAAATGGATGTATCAAAAGCAAGAGATTTACTGCTCACTGTTGCATTTTTGCATCTTAATGAACAAAGCAACAAAGAAGGCAGCCAGCAACAACAACAACAACAAAGTCTAAGAGCATTTTTAACTAGATTGGACTGATTAGGAAGGGAATTTGTCATTGACAGGGCTGGAAATAAAGCATCAGGATGAAAATTAAGTTGAGAGTAAAACTTTCCATTAAAATCAACAACAAGGACCTTAAGGCACATTAAAAGTTCATATTCTTAAGGTATCAGCTTTTCTGTACTGGCTCTTCTCCAGTTTGACCAAGAACTACCAAATGTCTCCTTAAGAACATAGAATTTTGAGAAATAATTAAATTACACACCATGAGTTCATTGCCATCACTTCCGGGAACGGTGAGGGTATCGGGGGCTAGATGAATTGGCAGTGGGGGCTTGATACGAGCCATGGGCCATAGTTTGGGCACCCTGATCTAGAACATCAGCTCTATGGATAGTGAAATATCTGTTTGAGCTTACAGCTGGCAGTTCCATCATGCTTTGTGTTGTAGTTGTTGTTGTTTTGCATATTAAAATGGAGATGGGAATGGCTGGCTTTTTAAAAACATAGCCATGGCCTGTTTTCAGCCTAAACAGCCAATGAGCAGTCTAAGTGCATCTTCTCACCAAAAGCAACTGCTTTCCATCTCTGTATATATGCTGAGCTATGGGTATGGGTGGTATAATTTGGTTCCCTGTCTGTTCTGTCTCAATGGTTCAGTCTTCTTCTTCCATGTCTAGGCCAGAAGTGAAACTGCCGAAATGGAGGCACCTTTTTTTGGTGAGTTCATCCTGCAATTCCTTTCACTGGACCTAGTGTGAGGAAGATTAGCTAGCAACACAAGGTTGCCATTACCAGGGTACGCCCAATTGTGGTTCAAAAATACCACAATATCCAAAGAGGCTCTTTCTGTGTACCCCAGGCATCCAGTCATTAAGCCTTCTGTTCAGTCACTTTCTGGCACAAAATGTGCTACTAACTCAGAATCTTCTTGCAGCCATCATTTGCTTGAGAGATTTCCCCCCACTGTTTTATATTGTAACCAAGATGACTTGAACTGATTTATTATATTTTTGATATCTATCTGACAATTTTATTTGAACACAAGCCTTGTAAGAAAACATTCTTTTTCTTTCTACTAAAGCTGTGTCTGAGCATGTGTACAATAGGAACTAAGAAGAAAAAGGGAGGAATTCAGGAGGGCTTGTGTTTCAAAATATTCAGCCTTAATTCACTCTAACTGCATCACTTTGCAAAGATTAGCTAACAGTAAAATACTTGTCATTTCTGGTAGCATCCCATGAACTATGTAATACTTTGACTTTTGTGGGCAAACATAATATTTTAAAAAACAGCTGGGAATAGAAGAAAATAACAAGGTATCTATGCAATCAAATCTCCTATTAGTTACTAGCTTCATTTTTAATGTGTACAGATAACAAAAACTGGAGTGGGAGGGTGGGTGATGACACAGAAAGCCAATGTACCTTCAACAGAAAGACTGGTGGATGTTTTGACATCAGGAGAAGCCATGCAGGTGTATGACCCTTGATCTTCAGCTTTAAATTCATGGATGATAAGTATCTGTTTTTTGCCCTCTGAGATGATCTCATGTCTTCCCCCTGGTTGCACTGGTTCTTCTCCCTTGAACCAAGCCACATCTGGAGCTTCACTGGATAATTCACACTCTAAACGAGCAATTTCTCCTTCAGCAGCTGATGCCTTGGCCAGAGGCTGAGTTACTGCAAGAGGCTCTGGAAATGGATGTATCAAAAGCAAGATATTTGCTGCTGACTGTTGTATTTCTGCATTCCAGTGAACAAATCAACAAAGAAGCAGGCTAGTCAACAACAACAACAACAAAGAAGAATAAGAGCGATTTTAACTTGGTTGGACTGATTAGGAGTGGAGTTTGTGACTGACAGGGCTGTAAATACAGAAAGCATCAGGAAGAAAATTATGCTGAGAGTTAAATTTTGCATAAAAAACAACAGCAACTTGTAAGCCTTGTAAGTAAACATTATTTTTCCTTCTGCTAAAGTGTGGATGAGTATTAGTTCAACAGCGACTAAGAGAAAAGAAACGGGGAATTGTGGAGGGTTAACATTCAGCCCAGTGGTGGGCAGCCAAAATTTTTACTACCACTCTATGGGTGGGGCCAAATCTGTGGGTGGGGCCAAATCTATGGGCGGGGCCAAATCTATGGGCGGGGCCAAATCTGTGGGTTGCTGGGGGTGGCCATGTGATCTAGTCATGCCTGCCACATGGCCATGAAAATGTCTGCAAACACAGACAGCACCGGCTCTTTGTCTGTAAATGGAGATAAGCACTGCACCCTATAATCAGATATGACTGGCTTTTGAGCAAGGGAGACCTTTACCTTTACTAACAAATCACAGCAAATCTGAATACTAATTAGGGATTTTCTGTTATTAGGTAAAGATAAAGATTACCCTCTGGAGATTCAACTCCAGATTTCAGTGCTCATCTCTGTTTACAGCCAAGGACTCTGCATTTGAATACCTTTCTGTGGTCATGTGGCAGGCATGAGTAGACACCAGAGTGCACAGAATGGTGTTTACCTTCCCACTGAAGTGGTACCTATTTATCTACTTGCAATTTCTTGCTTTCAAACTGCTAGGTTGGCTGGAGCTGGGACTGAGATAGGAGTACTCAGGTCACAAACTGCTGACTGCTGATCTTCCAGGTATCAAGTTCAGTGGCTTAACCACTTCAGCCAGTGCAGTTATTACTGGTTGTAAAAAGCCACACTGATATGTAAACTTGTCTGTTATGCTAGCCAACCATTGTGTGCCCAAAGGACTCGATCCATAAAAACTTACATTAAAATACAGCAGTTAGTCTTTAACAGTGGGGTAGGGGGGGCAGTGGGCGGCCTCCCCGGGCGGCACTTTCCAGAGGGCAGCAAAATGTTCCAGCGAGAGGCAGAGCATGTGGTCCAGCAGGTTGGTTTGCCTGCCTTTGCCTGGCATTGCCTTATGCGGGCAGACAGCTGGGTGAGTTGAACAGCCCGGTCTCTGGAAATGGGGTCTAGGATAAAGTCAGGACCTAGCGCCTTCGCTCCTCAGGAGCTTCCCGCCCGTGCCTCAGCTGCAGACAATGGAGCAGTCCAGAGAGCGCCCAGGCTTCGGCTCGCCAGCCAGCCAGCCGGTCACATGTGGGGCGGGGAAGGCAGCATTTGGCTCCCTGCAGCTGCGGCAGAACTGTGGAAAGGGTGGTGTGTGCTGTGAGAGAAAGTGGGGAGGGAAGAGGGGGAGGGCAGAATGGGCGGAATAGAGATGGGCACTGGGGGGGGGGGTGCCTAGATGGGGTGTGAGCCTAGATGGGGGGCAGCGAGCCTAAATGGGGGGGGTGAGTTTGGCCTGTGCCCCGCATGGCTGAAACTCAAGCTACGCCACTGGTCTTTAAGGTGCCACAACTTTTTTGTCTTTTTGTTTACTTCCTGATATGTGTCCTCTGTGTCCGCCCCAGTCCTATGGAGTCTCCTGGCGATTGAGCTACGCATGCAGACAGAACTGCTGTCCTTTAGAAAAGGAGTGAAAACATGGCTGACGGGTCTGGTCTGGGGGATGGATGGAACAATAACCCCAACCGGTTGGATAATCTGACCCCCTTGCCATGGCCCTCATCTTTTAGCTGTAACTCCTCATTTTAACCTTTTAATCAGTTTTAACTTTGATCTAATTTTTAAAGTGGTTTTTAATTGTTATTGATGACTTGTTGTAAATTGCCCTGAGTCACTTGGGGGGGGGGGGATAAACAAGTGTGATTAATAAATATATAAATAAAATATGGTTGAAACACGGACTAACATGGGTACTTTTGAAATCGTCTCCATGTGAGACTGTGTTCCAATCATATCAGAAAGTAAACAAAACAAAAAGACAAAAATATTGTGGCACCTTAAAGACTGCACACGACACACATACACACACATATGACACCCGACACACAACACACACACACACACAAGCCATGCTTTCTCCTCCTCTTCCCAGCATGACGCATGGCACACAGCATGCATGAACAGCATGTATGCGCATGGTGCGCAGGGGGAATGGGACCCCAGGGGAGGTGGCCACACCAAGGCCAGGCCACCTTCCCTGGGGCTATCAACTCCACTCACCCCAGCACCCCAGTCCGCCCACTGCAGCGCCCACTGTTCACCTCTGCTCGCTGCACCGCCCGGACTTGGAGAATAGAGGAGGAGGTGGGCAGGGTGAGACAGGGAGGTGGGAGGGGCAGGTCAGGGAGGTGGGCATGGCCACCCAATTCTGCCACCCCCCACCTGACGGCCACACACCACCACCCCAGCTGGGGTGTGGGGTGTGGACCGGTAACTGCCCACCACTGATTCAGCCTTAATTGTTGGCTACACACTAGCTGCATTACTCTGCAAATATTATCCAATGTTTTCAGCCTTCCAAGCAGATGAATGAATAAATCATGCATATTACATTTGGAGCAAGAAAAGAAAAGAGAAATTTGGAGATTAGATCCAAAAGTCCATGGAATGTATCAAGCAAAGTACAAAGTAGCAGGATTGATCCATAGCTGATACTGTAACAGGAAAGAATTTTAAGAGCTAGATCATGGGTTTCCAATCTAAGGCCCATGGGCCGGATCCAACCCATGGTGCCATTTCATGTGGCCCCCCACCTCTCCAAGGGCATTTGAGAAACAAAATGGCTACCCATTTGAAGCTTTTGGGACAAAATGGTAAAAAAAAATCATTGTGCAGGCAGGGCAAAATGGCCATCCGGCCCTCAAAACTGACTGAGAGAGCGCGACCCGGCCCCCCGGCTTGAACAGGTTGGAAACCCCTGAGCTAGATAAACTAGGAGTTTTGCCTGCCCAACCTACCTGTGACAGATAACTTTGCTGACACAATGGCATCCCTTGCAGCAAACGTCACCTCTCCAGCATGATGAGGCTGAGCTTTTTTCAGGATCAGCTTGTAACTATTCCCTTCTGCCTCGATTCCCCAATTTTCATCAGGTTGAATTTCCACATCATTGACATACCACGCCACTTCATGAACTGGCACTCCTTCACTCAAAACACAGCTGAAGACAGCCTGGTCTCCAGCCATGACGGTGGTGTCGGTTAAGGGCTCCAAAAATTCCAGCCTCCATCCTGAAATTAGGATACATGTGCTCAACACCTTCAAAGCCAAGGGAGAAAAGGCTGGGCAAAATCTTGCCCTTTGGCAGAGATTTTGGGCTTCAGAGCAGCTAGGGCTCTCTGGGGGTACTCAGCAAAATCAAACTCTCAGGAATGAATTTTTGGGGTGCAGGCGACTAACAAGCACAAAAGTCAGGCAACCGCGCTGTATATCAACAGAATGCAAGGGTTGGAAAACAAAACCAATCACTCTTTTCCATGTTCTGAGGCCTCAGCAACTATAACTCATCCAACATAATGGAAGATGTTGGTACAGTGCCATGCATCACAGTCTATGAAGTGAGAGGTCAAAACAATGTGGTGTGTAGGAAAGCAAGAGTAACTCTGATAGGTCTCAAAACCCCAACTCAACCCTGTTTCTTCAACCTTAGGCTGGCCCTGTCTTGAATGCCTGGCTGGGCAGATTTTGGGCATGGTCTTGGTTTTATTAGGTATGAAGTCAGTTTTTCCATCCATGATCAAACTATATGTGGATGGTGTCATCAGGAAATTGGGACATACAAACATATGTGGTGGGATTGTAAAATTATTTCCAATTTCTGGCATAAAATGGAACAAGAATTAGAAATTTTTTTAAATATCCGTTTAAAGTTGAATGAAAAAATTGTTTTATTAATGGACTTAGAGGATTTGAATTTAGAGGAAAATATAAAAGAGTTATTGTCTATCTTTTTGACATTGGCGAGACAACAAGTAGCCAGAAATTGAAAAGGTGATATGAATTTAGAAATTGGTAAATGGTATGTTGATGTTTGGGATATGGCATTAAATGAAAAACTTACATGGGAATTAAATATAAAAGGGGGATTAATAAAACAAAATAGATTTTGGGACATTTGGAAACACACATTTTTTGCAACACACATTGATGGATAATAAAGGAGAAAAACCTGCTCCGAATACAATGTATTTTTGGCAGAATGATTGAGTTGTAAAAGGAGTGGCTGGTAGACTCAAGGACTGTAGTGGACTGGGTGGTAGGAACCATGTACAAAATAATAAAGTTGTAATATGGTGGTTAAAGAGGAGAGTAGATATAAAGGTGAAAATATACAGTATAGTAAATGTATAGAAAATAATGTCTCACTACATTATATTATATTGATATGTATTTTTTTTTCTCCCTCTTCTCATCTTTTAACGCTGTAGGATGTACGTGGGAACTACTTTTTTTTTCTTTGTTTGTATGTAATTGTTTCTTTTATGTTTTGTAGATTGTTTTGTTAGTTTGTTTTTAATATTGTAAAAACCTTAAAATAAAAATTAAAAAAACAAACAAACTATATGTGGATTTAAGTTTGGCCAATGACAAAGCCAAGACTGACTGAAGGAACTGGGCATGTTTAGCCTTGAGAAAAGGAGACTGAGAGGGGATACGATATCACTCTTCAAATACCTGAAAGGTAATCATAAAGAGGAATTTTTTGGAATAGTAGCCGTGTTAGTCTGTGGTTCGGACATATCAGAAAACAAAACAAAACAAAACAAAATAAAATAAAAAACACTGTAGCACTTTAAAGCACTCTTTGTCTGATGAAGTGGATGTGATCCACGAAAGCTAACAATAAAAATATAGCAGTTAGTCTTTAAAGTGCTACAGTGTTTTTTATTTTATTTTATTTATTTTGTTTTGTTTTGTTTTCTGATATGCCCATAAAGAGGAAGGGAAGGATTTATTCTCCATCATTCCCAGAGTGCAGGACATGTAATAGCAGGCTGAAACTACAGGAAGCCAGATAGTAAAGTAAAGGTTTCCCTTGCTCGAAAGCCAGTCGTATCTGACTCTAGGGTTCAGTGCTCATCTCTGTTTCAAAGCCGAAGAGCCAGCGCTGTCTGCTTCTGCAGACGTTTCTGTGGTCATGTGGCAGGCATGACTAGACACCGGAGCACATGGAACGCTGTTACCTTCCCACCGAAGTGGTCCCTATTTATCTACCGGTACTTGCAATTTCTTGCTTTCGAACTGTTAGGTTGGCAGGAGCTCGGACAAAGACGGGAGCTCATTCTTCCTGCAATACTCGGGAACCGATCTGCTAACCTTCCACCTCCCAATCAGCGTTTTAGCCACTTGAGCCACTGCAGTCCCTTAGGAAGCCAGATACAGGCTGAATATCACTTCTTAATGGTTAGAGCAGTACAACAGTGGAACCAACTGTCTCAGGAGGTGATGAACACTCCAACACTTGAAGCATTCAAGAGAAAATTGAAAAACAACCCTCTATCACCATGATGGCAAACCTTGGCACCCCAGATGTTCTTGGACTTCAATTCCCAGAAGCCCAAACCCCATGAATCCACATGAATGAGATTGCTGCAATTCATCCGGCCCACACTGCTCTCATTGCTCCTGGAAGTGGAAGTAAAACGAGCCCATATGGGCACATTTTACTTCCGCTTCCAGGAGCAACAAGGGCAGCGCAGCGTGGACCGGATGAATTGCAGAAAACCCATTCATGTGGATTCACGGGGTTTGAGCTTCTGGGAATTGAAGTCCAAGAACATCTGGAGTGCCAAGGTTCACCATCATGGCTCTATCATATCTGCTTTGATTTGTATTCTTGCATTAAGCAGGGGGTAGAACCAGATGGCCCAGGTCCCCCCGGTTACACCTTTCCCCCACTGGGGTGACCCCATTTTCAAAGACCTGGTAAGGAACAGTCCTAATGTGAACTAGCTCCTTCCTATACCAGAATTTCACCTAGTTGAAAAGAGGAAGCACACCAGCCACAGACTCATCTTCTACAACACAGGGCCTCCAAGGCACAAGAAAATACTCCCATTATGCTACAACAGCTCACAAGCTGCAAAGGGGATAGGAACAAAGAGTGCAGTCTTGCAAATGGCATGAACCCACTGGTCCCTGTGAAGCTCTATTGGATCCTGTAAAGAAGACAAAGGCTAGACTGGGTGTCTGCAAACTTGACTCTCCAGATGTTCTTGGACTTCAATTCCAAGAAGCCCTGATCAGCTGGTGTGCTGACTTGGGCTTCTGGTAGTAGAAGTCCAAGAACACCTGAAGAGCCAAGTTTGCAGACCCCTGGGGTAGACGAAACAAATACCTGTTACTGGGACTAGAAGGCATCCAGTCATGATAGAAATGACCTTGGTCATTACCTTTTACAGTCAAGAAGGCGGACGTAACCACATCACTAGCTTGGAAAGTCACCCTACAGCTGTCTCGCAGTGTGAGGTTCTTCAAGAGAAAGAGATGCCGTCGCCCATTTTCAAAGTAAACCATCTCAATTTTTTCTGAGGTTTTCACGGGCTCATCATCAATCAGCCAGTTGTAATTGTAGCACTCTGGTTTGGAGAGGGAGCATTCAAACAGGGCCTCACCACCTTCCATGGCGTCAACATTTTCCAAACCCTGGATGATCGTGTTCTTAGCTACAAAAAGAGAGAGGTTGTTTTAAAAAAAGATATCATTCTGTCTTTTCTAACAACTGAGCATCACACTTGGCAGGAAATATAAAGTCTACACTGATTTTAAAAAAACCCAATAACAATAGCAAATCGGTAGAATATAATTATTACGTTTTCTCGGAATTCCAATCAACAGGCATTCTGTATGGCTGGAAATTTGGTAAGAGCTCCAAAATGATGCAGGGCTTGGTTTGATTATCACCAGGGTCATTACACTGCACAACAACGATTTTGCTACTGGGAATAGCACATGTGATATTATGTACAGATTTTAAGTTATAGGCATGATATAGCTGTTCAAATAGTCGGTAATTGGGTAATATATTTTTACATCAGAACATTATAATAGTTGCAGGTATCACTATGGCAGCTGCTGCCTCAGCTGAATCACGTCCCCTGGTAGCATGCATGTTCAAGCAGTGGCTGGGCATGTTTGGGCAAGTCAATGAACTGACATCAGAAATAGGTATATAAGGCGAGATGGACCAAGGGCTTGTCTCTAGTGCGAAACCACCTTATTGGATAGTACAGCTAGGCCATAGGGAGTCTGGTTTGAGCTACAGATGTATAGGTGCAACTGTGTTTGATTGATTGATTGATTGATTGATTGATTGATTGATTGATTGATTGATTGATTGATTGATTCATTCATTCATTCATTCATTCATTCATTCATTGCATTTATATCTCACCCATATGGGATATTTTCCCTCTCTGGGCGGCGTACAACATATTTAAAATAAATCTTTACAATAAAATTTTTTTAAAAAATTGAACAGATTATAAATGTATCATCTCGCTACAGCCCTGGAAGAGTAAGTCAGAACAAACAAGAAGCTTGGCTATAGCATGACCCAGCACAAAAAAGAAAGGCCGTCGCCAAAGTTAAGCATGTAACCAGTGGTAGGCTCCAACAATTTTTACTGCCACACTGTGGGTGTGGTATGGTGGCCGTGGCCAGGGGGAAAACCTGCACTGCACCCAAAGTAGGATTACTTTATTTCAAAACTTAGATGGGCAGGGCCAACCAGAATTTCTGCTACCTGTGCTGGAGAACCAATGCGAACCTGCTGATGCCCACCACTGGATGTACCTCATTTCTTTGTTCAACATGGACCAATCCTGAATTTCTGTAATGATCAGTAGATGCTGCCAATCAAAATATCCCTCCTGCAGACACGTGTCTCTAGTGCAGAAATTTCCTAGGTTGATTTTATGATGCACAAAAGCAACCAACGTGACTCTCAAAAACTGGGTCACAATGGGTGTTGTGTTTAATATATATATAAAAAACGTTTTAATGGATTTCGGAGCAGGGTTCTGATGGCCCAGCCATCACTGCTATAAAGGATGCTTCACTTTTATTGATTTTATGTAAAGATGCATAAACCGCTTTTCCACCGGCTCAAGACAAAGCCAGCTATTAAAAGCCACATACTTGAAGAATGGTAAAAGCCACACCAGCATAAACCACAATTGTGTGATGACAATTAATAGCAACCTGTTATGAATGAGCTAAAACAATATTATATGAAAAAGTCATGTTGAAAGCCTGAGTTCTGCACAAATGCAGGCTGCCGTATTTTTTAAAATTCTAAAGCATTCTTTTGGGCACTGATGCCTTCATGTTCATTATCTCACATCCTTACAACAGCCGCATGAGATAGGCCAGCTTTACTGTACCCATGTAATGACAAGGAAAGTGGAGGCATAGAGGGTGAGTCATCTAGGTAAAGGTCTCCCTTGCTCAAAAGCCAGTTGTATCTGACTCTAGGTTTCGGTGCTCATCTCCATTTACAGCCAAAGAACCAGCGCTGTCTGCGTCTGCAGACATTTCCATGGTCATGACTAGACACCAGAGTACACAAAAACACTGTTACCTTTCCCACCAAAGCAGTACCTATTTATCTACTTGCAATTTCTTGCTTTCAAACTGCTAGGTTGGCAGGATTTGGGACAGAGATGGGAGTTCACCCTGTTGTGCAGCACTCACACCACTTGTTCTGAGTCAAAACATTACACTTGTTCTTGTTTTTTTAATAACTGATTATTTTTTTATTATATTATGCATTACCAGAGAACTCCAAAAGAACAAAATATGCAGGAACTAAAAAAAGCCATATTTGGAGAATTTGTTTTAGATTTGACCTCAAAACTATCATGAATTGCCTCTTTGCAACCCAAAAAAATCTGGCCATGTTGCTCTATCATTGCTCTTTCCAGGGCACAAGCAAAATGATCAGCCAAACCTTTCCCAAAGGCCTCTTTTGTGTCCTCTGAGTTCTGGAACATTTGAGAGCTCCTCAATCATGGCACCCTCTGGCACAGCAGGGAAACAGCTGAAGGCCACAGGAAAGGAAGCCACATGCTGCCTATGATCAGCCACAGCAGTGAGTGCTCCCTTTATTCTCATTATGATTGTCTTCTTTCCACCGTGGAAGTTCTCACCTTGAACATCAAGCATGGCCACCACTGTAGTGCCTCCAGCTTCACAAGTATAGACACCAGTATCCTCCGGAAGAGCTGGTTTAATTTTCAGCCTGGCCACATTCCAGTCCTGCTCGATGACAATCCGCTGGCCATCTGCGTGAACTTCCTGGTCATTCTTCAACCACGTGGCCTGCACGGGTCTAGAGTATTGGCAGATGAATTCAGCTGCGGCATCTTCCTCGACCGTAAGGTCCCCCATGGGGCTGACCACCTCAATGGTTGGATCTGTCAACCGACATGTCAGGAGGGACAACGGATTAGTGAAGCCTTTAGAGGAAGCGCTTTTGGGAACACTAAGTGCCAAGCCTTCAATGTGAGTGAGATGAGAAGCAGGAACAGAAGCGTGACTTAGTTTGCTGAGCTAAGTGTTTGCCTGGAGCAGCAGGAAGCTCAATGGAAGCAAGTAGGTTAGCTTTGCGGTATGGAAGCTGTTCTTTCATATGGCACTGACCCATGACAGGTAGGCATATTGTTGGATGTTGCCACTGACTGGGTCAACATTCAAAGCCAAGCAGACTTGGCAGTTCTTTGCTAGGCAAAAAGCAAAATCCTGTTCATGCATATGTGACACAGAGTTATACCAACATAAATATTCACCAAAATTAGACAGAGCCTTCTGCTAACTATCTTCTCAATCTTTCCCAAGTTTGGTGACATTTGGAGTTAGGGTGACCAAGTTATGCCTCCCCACAAATCACTCATAGACTTTCCCCCATACCAGTTGGTAGTGGCCTAAGATCTTTGAACAGTATTGTTTATTTTGGTCGAATTTTTCAGAGAGGCATTTCAGGACATTCTCCCCCTCCTTGCTTTGTGAGTGTGGTGTAGGCCCATTCACCTGTTGCTTTAAATTTGCTTGTTGTGAATTTTTATACTTTTTTATTTTGTAACCAACATTTGTATACTTACTTCTGTGTTCACTGCCCTGGTTGGCCTTATGTATATGGCCAGAGTCTTGTCCTTCATAACTGCACTCCTAAACTTGTTTGGGGATGAAATTTTTTAACGCAGCAGCCACCAGATTCCAATTCTATTAAATGTATTTGCATCCATTTTTTTGTTCGTTTGTTCATTCATAAATGAATGAGTGAACAAACAAGCAAATGAACAAAAAACTAACAAACAAAAGGACAGACAAATGACTGAATGACCGACCGACCGACCGACCGACCGACCGACCGACCGACCGACCGACCGACCGACCGAACGAACAAACAAACAAACAAACAAACAAACAAACAAACAAACAAACAAACAAACAAACAAACAAACAAATGGTTGCCCTGTGCCAGTGAACCAACTGGTGTTTGCAAGCATCGTGGAAGGTGAAGGACACGACTAAATACCATTTATGTAAGAAGGATGCAGAATGCAGGGTTGTGCTTGCTATGGGGTCTACTTATTAAAGCGTGCCTTCTTCCCAGAGCCATTTTGCCGAAAGTTGTTAAGTGCCACTTGAAGCCAGAAGCGTGTGCAGCGTGGCTAGCAGAGGAAATGTCGGTGTTGCACTCAAAGCCCAAATACCTTTGATCAATAATTTAGCAGAAGAGAGGAGGGCCCCCGCTCTGAAGGTCACAGTCCCTGCATCATTAGGTCCCAGGTCCTTTAGTTTCAAAGTATGAATTTTCCCATCTTCCACAGAGATCTCGTTCACGGGACTGTCCTGGAGGGGCGATCCATCTAGCCACCACTGTACATTTGAGACTCCGGCGCATGAGAGCTCACAGGTAAAAGTAGCTGATTCCCCCACAAAGACGTCCGTATTCTTTAAACCAGAAACTATCTGTGCTTCCTCTTCTTCACAACACAGTCAGAGAATGCATGCCAAGGGAGAACAAAGGTGTCAACATGCACTCTCACAACATCATTCGACAGAGGCGGCAATATCCACCACTTAGATCAGGGGTGGCCAAACTTTTTGAGCCGTGGGCTGGTCATGTGGTTGAGCAGGCCAGTCATATGGTTCCTCCTGCCCTAAAACATGTCAGTGGCTGTTGTAAACGCATTTAGAACAGCCATGGGTGCATTTATGGAAGTGTTTTGTGCATGCGTGGGCAGGTTTGCACATGCACAGGGCATGTCTGCTTCTAGGTAGCAGTGTGGGTGGCATGGGCTGGATGATTTGACACCATGGGCAGAATACAGCCTGAAGGCCATAGGTTGGCCACCCCTGACTTAGATAATAAAATGATTGTAAGCCAGCAAGTCAATCCTAGCGTATGGTGACGCTTTCCAAGGTTTTCTACGTAAAGAGTACTCAGCAGTGGTTTGCCGCTCCCTTCCTTTAGGAATAGTTCTTGGGCCTGTGCAGCTTACCCAAGGCTACAGAGGTTGGCTTTACTGGGAGGACCAGTGAAGGTATCAAAATCTCAACTACACATTTAACTCACTGAGTTATCCATCCAGGAACAAAAGAAAAAGGGGGTGGCCCAAAATGAGATGGCTAGATGGTATTGTAGACACAATGGGCACAGAAGTGCCTGGCGGACAGTGGTCCATGGGGTCGCAAAGGGTCGGAATCGACTGTGCAACTGAACAACAATAGGACACTTCAGTTTACCTCGAAGCACATTTCACATAAACACAAAAAGACATATCACTGTAACCATTATCACAACTATTTTTTTTAATTGATTACAGGTTGACACTTCTACCACTAACTGCAATGCTGGCATGGTGTAACCATCTTTCCAAAGCATGAGCTGGCATTGCAACTCTTTGGAAACTTGGCTGAGCTGCGATATAGTTGGTTGCAATTTGGTCACATTAGATATACATACACAGTATATATTTTTAAAGAGCCTGTCTCATCAGCTAAGCTTCTAAAAATGAAGCTCACACAACACCCGTTCACTGTATAAGAAAGCCAAATAGTAGTGGATTTGCCACAAATTAGGAACACAATCAAACTACATGTGATTTTGCAAGTAAGAACCGGACATATAAAGACCAGTCTTGTAATCCTGATTTCACACTGTTGACTGATGTCTTTGTGAGCACAGGAAAACGTTGAACTCTAGCATGGAAATCAGGTAGGTGTACCAGTTCTTATCTAGAGGCTGTAAGAGCAGAGAGTGAGTTGCCCCCCCCCCTCCACTGGGAGAAAGTTTCCCTCTTTCCCTCTGTGTTTAGGAGGCCCTGAGAGGAGGAAGGTGGGAGCGATCTTGATAAAAACAGAATGGTCCTGAATTATCTGCAGAAGGCATTCCAAAGGATGCGGTTGGTTTTTGGGAGTGAGAAAGATGGGCCGGAGGCCTAAAATGAGTGACTTTAGTAATTAATCCCAAACGAGCCTGGTGATTGGAGGACATCTGGTGGGAAAGGGGAGAATGGGATTTGGAGTGATGTAACACTATAAAAATGCATGTACCACTCTGTAAGCTGAGCTGTGCCTATCCTGAGTTTTCTGTTCTTCCTATGCTGTGCTGATACGCAACCCCCTCAGCCGGGGGGGGGGGGCGCTCTCAGGTGTGAGAAGGGCAGAAGCCCTGCTGGCTTCTAGTTAGGTTTATTGTTTTTACGCTCCTTGCCTATGTATGCTCTGTGACATCTTTGCCTTTCAATAAACATCCAGCCTACTGAAAACCGTGTGATCTGTCTCGGAGGGAACAAAGGCTGGGGAAGGCAACGCTACCAAGGGAAATCCTCAGTCTTACAGAGGCTTCATAGGCTAGACCTGCTTTAGAAGGACAGGGAAAGTTCCTCCTCAATGTAAGGGGTTAAGAAAGTTGAGCTTGGTAACTTACCTTATTTTACAGTGCTGAACTGGAATAATAAAACTGTCAACATTTTCTCAGAGCCCAGCTAGATGATATGTAAAGGTAAAGGTAAAGGGGTTCCTTACTTGAAAGCCCGTCGTATCCAACTCTAGTGGGTCGTGCTCATCTCTGTTTAGAGCCAAAGAGCTAACACTGTCTATGTTTGCAGACGTTTCCATGGTCATGTGGCATGAATGATTAGATGCTGGAGCACACGGAACCTTTCCCGCTGAAGCGGTACCCATTTATCTACCTGCAATTTATGCTTTCAAACTGCCAGGTTGGGAGGAACTGGGACAGATGACAGGACAGAACTGGGACAGATGACTCCATCGGGCAGCACTTCAGTCTTGAACTGCTTACTTTTCAGTCACCAAGCTCAGCATCTTAACCACTCAAACAAAATGTGATTGATACACAATGGCTTGACAAGGTCGTGAAGCTCAGTGTCTTAGCCACTAAGACACCAAAGTAATATGTAAATGTAAAGAATAATAATAGCAACATGGGCTAATCACGGGGGTTTAAACAAAGCCCCGTCATGTTGATCCCCCCCATAGCCCACCCCTTGGTTTAAGATGTGAAGGTTCCTTCTGAACCAAGAAGGTGTGCAATGTCATAACCCATGTGCAGGTTTAGGCCTAGAAGTTACAAACCCAACCAGTAGCAGCCACAGCACACTCACCTTGCACATAGATGGAGCCTGTGGTCAGTTCATCTCCGGTGCTACATGTGTAGGGCCCACAGTCCTCAGGCTCCAAGTCATGGATGATCAGCTCAACTGTGGTGCCTCTCTGGTGCATCTCATGCTTGCCACTGGGCTGGAGAACCAGGGATCCCTTCCTCCACTCCACAGGGGCATCGGGTGTGGAGATCTCACAGCACAGGATGGCCTTCTCCCCGACTTCCGCTTCCACGTTCTGCAGTTCCTCTTTAAAGAGCACGGGCAGAACTGCAAGAGAAAAAGGTTCAGAGTCATTATCTCCCAAACACCCCAATGGGATGGAACCAAGTCATGAGTAGTGAACATCACAGATGCTCTAAGGCAGCCAAAGAAGTTGGCAGCTGCTTCTTCCCCTTCTACTTTTGAAGAAAGTATCACATGATGGATAGCGACAATGGTCATTGTGTTAGAGGTCAACCTATCATACTACAGGTCCTCAAAGTAGAAGGTTCTAGATGATGCTGTGAGGATTTCAACCCTATCTACCGATTATTGAGCTTAGCAATTACACATATATACTGCCCCATAGCACATAGTGCACTCTCTGAGCAGTTCACAAGTTAATTAGCATTTTGCCCCTAATATGCTGGGAACTCATTTTACCGAACTTGGAAGGATGGATGACTCAGTCAACCTTGATTCCTGTGTCAGGATCAAACTCACAACCTTGTGGCTGCAGTACAGCAGTTTAAACACTGCGCCACCAAGGCTCTTAACATTCGTGACCCAAACAAGGTGTGCCCAGAGTTTCAGACACACAAAACTGAAGTTAAATGACTCAGTTTTATCTGAAGGATCCGAGCTCTTTAGGGAGTCCTCTGCTACAGCTTTCCCTCTGATACTAGATCAATATATTGGAGACCCAGGGGGATAGACAAGGCAAACTATAATTACGTTGTAATTCAAATAAATTATAACCTTGAAATTAGGGAATGGGTTAAAGAAAAAACCCACAAGATTTATTCCATAAGGCAAGACATGAGCAAGAGAAACTCATTTATCCACTTTTTGTGGCTTCTAATTACCGCGGTGGCTCAAGTGGTTAAGACGCTGAACTCGCTGACTGGAAGGTTGGAGTTCAATTCCTGGGTACTGCATGACGGAGTGAGCTCCTGCCAACCTAGCAGTTCAAAAGCAAAAAATTGCAAGTAGATAGATAGGGACCACTTCAGTGGGAAGGTAAACAGCATTCTGTGCACTCCGGTATTGTGGCATGCCAGCCATATGTCCATGGAAGCATCTGCAGATGCAGACAGCGCTGGCTCTTTGGCTATAAACAGAGATGAACACTGAACCCTAGAGTCAGATACGACTAGCTTTCAAGGAAGAGTGACCTTTACCTTTATCTAATTACTTATTAACTTAAACTGCTGGGTTGCTGAAGGTACTAATTGGTATCTGGGTTTGCAACTAAAAGAAACAAAAAGCCTATATGTTGCATCCAATGTTTCCCCCACTAACGGTTTAGTTACATAAGCGGCCAATTAACCTAAACGCAACCGTTTCCTCTTCCAGTCAGCTATGAGTCAGGCTGGGCTTTGCTCCTGGCTATTCTGTACAGAAGATTATGAATGGCAGTTCCTTGTAGCCTTGAGTAGCTTCAAGAAAATAGTTAAACATGAAGTGTTGGTGAGAGGTTAAAGCATTGTCTTCCTGCCCTGCCCTGATAGGTGATCCTGAAACTAAACACCTATGCCTAGTGATAATCTATGCCTGGTTATAATAATCACCTTTTCCTGAGGCAATGTTACACCTGTTGTGCTCCATGCAAAGATCCACCACGCCCCTTGCCTTGTGAAAAAATTCCTTCCAAAGATCCCCATTTGTTTCCGCATGTTTCTCCACTACATTCTATCCTTAATCTATATGTGTTAATTACTGTGCAGGTCCATTCACTGTCTCATGTGTGTATAAATATATGTCTTGCCTGTGAGCAGCATGTTTCCCTCACTTTTAGAGAAAGGTCCGTTGGGCTTCATGTATCGATTGCCTTCTCAATAAATGACTTCAAGTATTGAAAGACGTCATGTATTGATTGTCATGGGATAGAAATGGGACCTGTGTGGGTTTTTTTTGAATATGTAATGGAGATTTCTGTGTGCTGCTCACCAGGAGGGAGGTGGCAGTGTTGCATTATGGGTTGTAACTGAGCAGAAACTGCTTACAAGTCAAAACATTCTGAGCCCTTGTGTTCTTCAAGAATTGAAACTTAGAATTGGGTAGACATGTAATACTGTATAGTCATTGGCTGAAATCCTTTAGGGGAATGGCCAGAGAGTGGAACTTGTTGGAGGAGATAAAAACCAGAGGGAGGAGGCAGGTCTTGGTCTGATGTTCCACATTGTCTAAGTCGGGGGGTGAGAACTCCATAATCATGTAGTTTTCTAAACTAGAGGTTGGGGCCCTTTAGAACTTCAAAGCTTAGCCAGGTTTCATTGTTTTTAATGTGCTTCCTGAACTAAAGAGGTTTCAATTTGCCTCGAATTATTTTGGTTCCTGAAACTGTGTTTATGTAACCTACTTTTGCTACAAGATACTTTTAAAAGACATGAAGATGACTGGAGTTGGTTATTTACTATCTGCTACCTTACTGACAACCGGGAGTATGGTAAGAGGCCCTTCGAAGGCCACTTTTTGATCCCTCTCCCACCTCTGCGACTTTCCTTGACTTTTGGTCAACTCCCCACCCCTAAATCACGTGGTTTCTCTGTTTTCCCTGATTTGAAGAGAAACGGCAGAAGCCCAAGAAACAGCAGAAGCTCCCACCTCTGTGACTTTCCATGACTTTTGGTTCACCCCCTTCCCCTCCCAAAAAAATGGTCACATGGTATTTGAATGAGCCCTAAGGACATGTGAGAAGGCTGAAATCCTGAATTTCTTAGTCACAGGGCACCAATTCAGGTGCGGTCCCACTTACTTGTAGGCCTAAGGGTCTACTCAGGAGTAATGGGTCCATTACATTAATTGCTTTCTCAAAAAATGAATTTCTGTTAGAGTCGTTGTGGCGCTTCCCTTGAGCTCTGTCCACGGACCGAGAAAGGCTGCTTTTAGCCTAAAATAACTGGGTCTCTGGTATTAAAGGCACAATGCCACTAAGGAAAAAGCAGTGAAATGAAAGGGTACCTTCCCAATATCCAGGAACAAGCCAGAAGAAGAAGAAGAAGAAGACAGATTCTGAAATAAGCCATTTTTCTCGTACCTTTCACCTTCAGCGTGGCCGTGGTCTGCTGGTCCCCAGAATCACAGGTGTAATCTCCCTCATCCCGAGGTTCTAAATCATAAATAAGGAGCTCCGCAAAAGTGCCTTCTTGCCTGAGTTCATGCTTGTCGCTGGACTGAAGGATAGCATCCCCTTTCTTCCAGACTACGGGGGCCATGGGCTTGGTCAGCTCACAACATAAGGATACTGTGTTCCGTGCATCTGCCTCCTTGCTCTGGAGGCCACGCTTGAAAAGCACAGGGAGGGCTGAAAGAGAGTTCACACACCAAAGAGGGGTTACTTGTGGAAAGGGCAGCTATAACAGAAAGATGGCCGGGGGGGGGGGGGACTTGTGATTCATTCAAAATATATTTTGCCGCAGAAAAGCTTTGAGGACATCCTTCTTCTTCTTCTGCCATTTCTGAATCCAAAGATTGGCAACCCTCATGGTGATCAACCATGAAGACTATCCTGAGAATATAATATAGTGGCTTTTCATCTGCCTTCTGTATCTCAGCATGACACCTGTACCACTGAATCACCTCCGTGAGTCACTTTCTGGTCCTGAGCCCTTTTGGTAGAGTCCTCCTCAGCCCCAGGCCAGGACAGATGAAGCTGCTGCCCTCCATCAAGATGGATTCAAGTGGGATTTAATCCACTTGAGAACCATCACCCTTCCCTGTGGACTTCAGCACCCAAGGACATTAGGTGGATGTCTATTTATCTACTTGCAATTTCTCGCTTTTGAACTGCTAGATTGGCAGGAGCTGGGACAGGTCCTTGTGCTCTGCATTTCTAGTAATATCTTAATCTTTGTCCTGAGCCCCACTGTTCGAGCATAAATATGATGCAAGGGAAGAGTGTGATGCATATCAGTTCTATTCTGTTTTGGCCAAACTGGAGAAAGTTCTAAAGTCCTATTTCCCCATTCCAGGTTGCCTCTCATTGCATAAGTGAGGCATGCATTCTTGTGTTACCAAAGACAACACAACACACCTTGTTCAGTGGACCCCTCCCTACACACAATTAGAGCCTGTGGCCTTTTCTAATGGAGCTTTCCCATGTACAAAATGCTTTGCAATTCTTATTCCATTGCTCTCAACAATCCTGCGAGAACACAACGCATGCTGGCACACAATGAACCGCTCTGGAGACTTGGCTCTCACCTTTCACTTGGAGACTGGCTGTTGTGGTATTCTCGGGTGTGCTGCAGCTGTATTCTCCAGAATCTCCAGGGAGCACATCACGGATAATCAGAGTGTGAGCAGTTCCTTCTGCTTTGATTTCAAACTTCTGGCTGGGCTGGATTGTGGATGAATCCTTTGCCCAGACCACATGGACATTGGGTTTGGACACATCACAGCGGAGGGTAGCCGTTGCATTCTCCTCCACATCCAGGTTTACCAGCTGATTTGTGAAAATCACTGGAGCCACTATACACAAGAGAACAGAAACCTTAGCTACACCGGCAGAATCCGAGTTGCCTCAATTTAATTAAGATTGGAGTGCAGGGGTCACTAAATTGTGCCCGCTCAACAGTTTAAATGAAGCAATTACAATTGAAAGGCTTTCCCCCCCCTGTTATCCACAATTTTCTCTTAGGGTCACAGCCAAAGCTTGAGGCAGAGGCATGCAAATCTGAGTTTTTGGACTACAACTCTCCCTGTACCACAAATCCTCACAGCTGTGTTTTCAGGAATTCCTCCAGGATACACAGAAAGAGCCTTCTCACAGAGTGTGGTATTTTTGAACCACAATCAGCTGTACCCTGGGCAACTGCAATCTTGTGATGCCGGGTAATCACACCGGGTAATCACACAAAAGGAACTAGGGAATGAATTCACCAAAGGTGGTTTCATTTTGGCAATTTAACTTCTGACCTAGACATGGAAGAGGAAGAAGAAATTTCTCCCTCCTTCCAAAACAATTTATTAGGTCTGGGCAGTGCTTCTACACACAATCACAGAGGAACACGAGCCAATGGTTTGTAGCTCCAGTCCTAGTTCTTCACAACCTTTTCCTGCCAGGGGCCTGACCACACCACCTCAGCCACCTGAGAGGCCAGTCACATGGTTCTTCCCAGCACCGGCAGCATGTGCATTTGTGCCACATTTCCAGGCATTTTCCCCACCTCCACCACTTCCCTTGGAGGAGAGAGCAAGGGAGGAACATTTTTGCACCATTTTTGATTTTTTCCCCACCACATTTTCACAGTGATTTTGTGTTAAAACTCTGCGATTTTGGCACTTACAGTGACGTTGGGGACCGGATCCGGCCCATGGGCCGTAGTTAACCCCCATCATAGGACTTAGTGCTCTATCTGGGCAGTGCATGATGTAATTAACATCTTTTGCCCCCAACATACTGGGTACTTCTTTTACTGACCTCAGAAGGGTGGAAGGGTGAGTCATCCTTGAATACCTGTCAGGATTGAGCTCACAACATTTTGATTGCAGTACAGCAGTTTAACCACTGTGCCACCAGGACTCATTCAAAGTCCATTTTTTTAATTTCACTGTATCGCTTAACAAGTATGAATTCTTCTAAGGCTGGCATGAACCAAAGCCAAAAACAGTGAGGTCAAGATGAAACAGATGTTGGGCTCGGAACTGGGATCGTTAAAGGGGTGGGCTACATTTTCATGGCACAGTTATTTATAAATGACGGAGCTGGCTTGGAGCCCAGAATGGAAAGATTTCCTTCCCAAAGGTACGCTCACTTACGCTGCACAGTTAGCTGAGCCTCTGAAGAATTCTGTCCCACCCTGAAACTGACAGTCCCTGTGTCTTCCAGAGCCACTTTTCGGAGGGTGAGCCTGTGAAGTTTGCCCTGGACGTTGATCTCGTTCATTTCATTGGACTGGAGAGGCACTCCAGCCAGACTCCAATGCACATCCAAAGCGTTTTCCTGAGAGATCCGGCACTGAAATACAGCATCTTCACCCTCATGCAAAGTGACGTCTTCCAGGGCCTCTACAATGGTCGCTGGTGGTTCTGAAAAGGAAAACAACATTGCTCCAGTTCCTCTTACTTTCCGGATCTGTCACAGCAACAAGGAACTGCTAAATGTCATTGCTAACATTTAGCCGCTGAAGGTGCCAGATGAATAAACACCGCATGGGCATCTAAGACGTGGATACTGCCATTTCAAAGGAAAATGAGTAAACCCAAGGCACAAATGAAGCATTTTCACCTTTCACTAGCAGAACTGCCGTCGTCTCATGGTCTTGGGTGCAGCAGGAATACTCGCCAGCATCGACCACGCTCAGCTTGCAAATGGTCAGTTCCACCACAGCACCCACTTGCTTCATCTTGTGTTTGCTCCCGGCCCTTAGTGGCTCACCCGTCTTCTTCCAGTGCACAGAAGCACCGGGCTTAGAGATCTCACAGCTGAAGGTCACCATGTCACCTTCTTCTGCCTGCTGATTCTCCAGCGGCTTAGTGAAAAGGACTGGCAAAGCTGAAGGGAGAGAAATGTGGGAGCTGAGGCTAGTGGTATTAGTAAGGTAAACGTAAAATCTCCCTTTATTGAAAGCCAGTTGTGTCCAATTCTAGAATGTGGTGCTCATCTCCATTTACAGCCAAAGAGCCAGCACTGTCTGCATCTGCAGATGTTTCCATGGTCATGTGGCAGGGACGACTAGATGCCAAAGTCAATGAATGCTGTCACCTTTCCTGCTCAAGTTGTACCTATTTATCTACTTGCAATTTCTTGCTTTCAAACTGTCAGGTTAGCAGGAGCTGGGACAGACGAAGGGAACTTACTCCATCATGCAGCACTTGGGTCTTGAACTGCTGACCTGCCAACCTTCCAGCCATCAAGCTCAGCATCTTAACCACTAAGCCACTGCTGCCCTATTGGTGTGTATGTTCTTCAGCCTTGCATCACCTTCAGTGATAAATACCCAGGTAAAGGTAAAGGTCACTCTTACTTGAAAGCCAGTCATATCTAACTCTAGGGTTCAGCGTTCATCTCTGTTTATAGCCAAAGAGCCAGCACTACAGGCATTTCTGTAGACATGTGGCAGGCATGACTAGATGCTGAAGTGCACAGAATGCTGTTACCTTCCCTGCCAAAGCAGTACCTGTTTATCCACTTGCAATTTCTTGTTTTCAAACTGCTAGGTTGGCAGGAGTTGGGACAGAGACAGGAGCTCACTCCATCATTCAGGACTCGGGTCTCTAACTGCCAACCTGCCAATCTTCCAGTCATCAAGTGCATTAAGCCACCTCAGTCCCTTTTGATAATCACCTATGCAAGGCTAAAGCCCTGAAGTCAGGACTCAACCCAAACCAAGACTTCTTCTCACCTTTGACCAGCAATGACGCTGTGGTCTGGTCATCCCCTGAGTCACAGGTGTAGCCTCCTGAGTCCTCTGTCTGTGCATCGTGAATGATCAGTTCCACAGTGCATCCTGTTCCCCGCATCTCGTACTTATCACTGGGGCGCAGCTTGCGTGCCCCTTTGCTCCACTTCACAGGGACATCATGTTTAGAGAGCTGAGCACAAAGGGTGATGGTGGAGCCTTCCTCAACTTCTTGATTCTGGAGAGGGACTTCAAAAAGGGCAGGGACAGCTGAGAGTGCCACATGGGGGAGGCAGAAAGAAGAACGGCACAATAACAATTAATGACATTGTAAAAGAAAAAGAGCTGCCATAAGAACACTATGGAGATGGTACATGACTCTGGTGCATTTAATTTATTATGATTTAAAAGATTGCTGGAGATGCAAAAAAAAAGACATCTTTTCATTTTTGTTGGGAGTGCAAGAATGTGAAAGAAATGTGGAAATTGTTGTTTTTGGAAATCAATCAAATAGGGCAGTGATGGTGAACCTTGGCACTCGGGGTGTTCTACTGGAGTGCCAAGGTTCACCATCACTGAAATAGGGTCTTTTGGAGATGTGTCCTAAAATAGCATTGTGAATGGGTTTTGGAAATACAGTATACAGATAGAACGGAATAAGAGAGGATTGTTAATTTTGTAACAGTTTTGAGATTGAATTTTGCTTAACAAATGAAAAGTAGATTTGGAATTTGAATTAGATGATTGGTATAAAGAGATATGGAATATGGCTAGAAATTATAAACTGTGAGTATAAGATAAATTAAAGGACTACACTTAATTTAAAAAGCTGACTTTAGAGAACCATGGGGAGAATTTTTAAATTACGTATTGATGAAAGGGAAAGGAGTAAAGCCAGAGTACGATGTGTTATCTTTTTGGAACGAGGGGACAAACATATAAAAATTTAATGATACTGATAATATTTAATTGAGAAGGTTTATAAATCCCACTGAGAATAGTAGTTGTATGTTTTTGTCGTTGTGATTTTTTGTTTGTTTATTTTTGTGTTTTCCTGTATTTTAATATTTTTTCAAAAAATGTAAAAATACATTTTTAAATTGAAAATATTTTTCAAATATATATAATAGACATCCTCAACTATGAACAAGGAGACAGAGACTAAAAATTGTTCTTGAGCACGTTAAATACAAACAATATTTATTTATGCTATAGATGGGAAACAAATCCCTAGTTGTTGTTGTTGTTCAGTTGCACAGTTGAGTCCGACCCTTTGCGACCCCATGCACCATCGCACCCCAGGCACCCCATCTTCCACCCTCTTCCTCAATCTGCTCAGCTCTGTGCCCATTGCGTCAACAATACCATCAAGTCATCTCATCCTCTGCCACCCCCTTCTTCTCTGACCTTTCCCAGCATCAAGGCTTTCTCAAGTAAATCCTCTCTTCTCATTTGGTGTCCAAAGTACTTTAGCTACATCTTCAATATTTGGCTTTCCAAGGAGCAGTCAAGGTTGATTTCTTTTAAAATCGACCTATCTGTACCCCAGTTAGCACTTGAAATTGACAGAGACGTGGAGACCCTTGTGATGGAGACAGACCAGTCAAGAATCCCTGTGACTGGCCAGCTGGATTTTCCCTTCTAAGAGGACAGTGAAGGAAGCTGAACAGAGTAGGGACTGCCTGTGGTAGATGTGGAGCCAGTATGTTCACATGTGGATGGAAGTTCGCTCTCCAATGTGACTGTGAAGAAGAAGTCCAAACCATGGACCACATTATATGTAGGTGTCCTTTACGTGCGTTTGGAGGCACATTGGAAGACTTGTGACACAGATGAAGCCCTTCAATAGCTTTCAAACCTGGATGTGGAACTCTAGCTAGGAACTTGAAATGGACAATTTGTGCATACTGTATATATCAATATTAATGTAGACACCTGAAGGTCATCATATGATAAATGAATGGAGACAGACACTTACCTTCGACAGAAATGGTTGCAGTAGTTTTTTGGCTCCCAATATCACAGGTGTATTTTCCAGCGTCATCTGGTTTCAAATTATAAATTTTTAATGTATGGATCGTCCCCTCCTGCTGGATGTCATACTTGGAGCTCAGAGAGATCACCTCGCCACCTTTCTTCCATGTTGCTGGGACATCCGGCTGGGAGACTTCACATGTTAGGATTGCAGTACTGTCCTCTTGAAGCTCTTTGTTCACCAACTCCTCCTTAAATTTGGGAGGTGGTGCTGAAAATATAAATATAATTAGATTGGGGGGGTTTGAGGGGATCTGCAATGACCTTGCAAAATATCCAGTCCACTTGAATCATTTCACTTTGGGCCACTGGCTCCAGGCTGAATGCATTCATATACTGTACAACAAATTTTGCAAGTATCAAATGTAGAACCATTTTAAATAGTATATATTATCTAAAGGTATTCCAGGAAGAGCATTATGGCAAGAACAAATCTCCTTGAGAGTACACAAGAACAAAACCAAATTAGAAAATGGAGAAAGGTGCTCATTGGACAAGGAATAACATTAAAGGAGGAGATGGCTGAGGAACTTGACCTCCCCTACATCACTTGGAGGGCTCCATACTTAAAAATGGTTGCCAACAAACTCAAACCGGTTCAGAGGGCTGCAACAAGTATGATCAGGGGGACTAGAAACCAAACTATATGAGGAAAGATTGAAGGCATTGGGCCTGTTTAGCCTTGAAAAAGGAGGCTGACAAGGGATATTATATTACTCTTCAAATACTTGAATGATTACCGTTAAGAGGAGGGGTAGGATCTGTTCTGAATCATCCCACAATGCAAGATATGTAATAATGGGCTCAAGTTACAGGAAGGCAAATCTAGACTGAATATTGGAAAACACTTTTTAATTGTTAGACCAGTACGAAAAAGAACCTGGAGTTCTAGAAAGTGAAGTGTAAGCTGCTCTAAAAGCACCAGGAAGAAATAAATCACCAGCAGTTTCTTAATAGTTCTTGCTATCATCCCACAGGTGCTGTGAAACTGCTCAGTACCTTTCACTTCGAGCTGTGCAGTGGAGGTATATGGTCCCACTCGGAATGTGATGGTGCCAGAGTCTTGCTGGGTGACCTTCCTCAGTGTCAATTTGTGGAGTCTGCCATTTTCAACAGAGATCTCATTCATTTCGTTGCTCTGGAGGGGGGTGTCCTGCAATTTCCACTCCACGTCCCTTGCATTGTCGTGGGAAACTTTGCACTGAAAAGTAACATCTTCCGCCTCAAAAACCTCGGCATTCTTCAGCCCCCTGATAATTGTGATGTCGAGTCCTGCAGGTATCATGGAATATATATGTGAAAAGAAGATAATGGAAACAAACGTCTTACAATATAACTGGAGATTTACAAAGTTACTTTGCTGAACTACAGCTCCCGGAATCCTTCAGACAGGGTGTAGAGTGCAAAGGAACTTATATCCCCCAAAATTAATTTTTCCAAACCCTTGACCCATCCTGAGATAATTCCCCAGTATTTCGTCCTTGTCACTACCTAATTATAAGAGCCACGTGTATTCTAAGATTCCAGAAGGTACAAAGAATTTAATTAAGTCAAGTTTAATTGCCAGGAATTAATCCATTTTCTCAGCAGCTTTAATAAATTTGTCTTGCACTTGTACTGTTTCCGAAGGAAAGTATTTCCTAGATTTTAATAAAAAAATAAAATAGTACAGAATCCAGTCCACTCCTAAATGTTGCATCTCCTGTATTTTACAAATATTAAATTGAAAGCACCACCTGCATTAATTAACTAATGAAATGGACCTTACCCTTTGAGTAGACTAGCCTTGACGCACCTTAGGCTACCAGGATACTTACCCTTCACAGTCAATGTTGCAGATGTGACTTGATCTCCAGTGGAACAAGAATACTCCCCGCCGTCTTTGGGCTCCAGGTTGTGTATCATCAGCTGGCGGCTGGTGTCGTCCTGCCTTATTTCATACTTGTCTCCTGAATGCAACAGCTCACCATCTTTCCTCCACTCCGCCTGGGCCTTTGCAGCTGTTACTTCACAACGGAACCGGGCTGTTCCTCCTTCTTCTGCCTTCTCATTCTTCAACTGCTGCTTGAACCCAAGTTTGAGGGCTGTGAAGGCAACAGCAATGGGTGAGGGCAAAACACTGGCCACAGGGTGCACTTTGAAGGAAGAGGACCCTAGAAATCATGTTGGGATGGTGAAATACTACATGTCGCTTGGTACTTCAAGAGGCAAGTACAACATTGGCAGGAACACGTTGGAGTAAACTATTGCTTACAACAGAAATCCATGGCCTTCCTTGCTGTGGATTGTAATGACTATGGGACAGATGTGCTACCTCGGTGGATAATAATTAAGTAAAGATCTCCCTTGCTCAAAAGCCAGTCGTATCCAACTCTAGGGTTTGGTGCTTATCTCCATTCACAGCCAAAGAGCCAGTGCTATCGGTGTCTGCAGACACTTCCATGGACATGTGGCAGGTATGACTAGACACCAGCATGCACAGAATGCTGTTTACCTTCCCACCAAAGTGGTACCAATTATCTATTTGCAATTTCTTTCTTTCAAACTGCTAGGTTGGCAGGAGCTGGGACAGATGACAGGAACTCACTCAGTCTTGCAGCACATGTGTCTTGAACTGCTGACCTACTGACCTTCCAGTCTTCAAGTTCAGCATCTTAACCACCAAGCCACCATAGTCCCCTGGATGATAATCAGCACCCCCATTGGCTTTTACATTGCTTTCACTCTCAAATTTCGGCTCATTCTTTAGTTCAAATTTATATTGCCGCCCACTCGCAATAAATAAATAAATTAAACTTGTCCATCATGCAAAGAGTCCATCCTAGTTGATACACCACAGAACCATCTTTCCAGACCTCCTGGGTTTTTGCTAGCAGGGTACTGTATTTGTGAGTCATTAGACCTGATAGCACTCATGTGGCATTAATCATGTACAGTCAAACCTCGCATAAAGAGCACCTCGCTTAAAGAGTAACTCGCTTAAAGAGCAGAATTTTCTCTGAATGTTTGCTTCGCTTAACAAATAAAACCAACCAAAAACTCACTTAACAAATAAATCAGGGTTCGCCATCCCCTCCACCAGAAGTCACCATTTGACACTTACAATGGTGTTTCGCTTAAAGAGCAACCTCGCTTAAAGAGCAATCCTCTGGAACACATTATGCTCTTTAAGCGAGGTACAAGTGTACAAGTAAGCAACTGATGCTAACTGGCCACAGAATATGGTTCAGAGATTATTATTTTTTTCAGCTGTGCCACTACCATAAACATTTTTTTCTATATACCTACTGCTGAAGTGGGGTATGCAGAAAGAACCTCCTCAAAGACTGTGGTATTTTTGAAACACAATCAGGCATGTCCTGGTAACGGCAACCTTGTGTTGCTGGCAAATCTTTCTCACACTAGGTCAGGCAAAAAGAACTGTAGAACGAACTCACCAAAAGATGTCCTCATTTTGGCAGTTTCATGTCTAGCCTAGACACAGAAGAAGAAAAATGCTCAAGTTTCAATACATTAATTAGCCGGCTTTATTTCACACATTTTACCATGAACGGTCAAGACGGCTGTGGTTTGCTGGTCTCCGCACACACAAGTGTAACATCCAACATCCTGAATGTCTAAATTGTTGATCATCAACTCTAAGACAGGGCCTTCCTGTCTAATCCGGTATTTGCTGCTTTCGACGAGTTTCTTGTCTTCTTTCATCCACTCCACTGGAGCAGCCTTGGTCAGTTTACAATGAAGGATAGCCACCCCATCTTCAGTAGCTTCCACATCCTTCAAGTTTGTTTCGAACTGTGGTGGGAGGGCTGTGGAACATAAAATGAAGGTATGAAGATCCTTTGGAAGGGAATGGGAAAGGGGGTAAGGAATCCACACCCAGGATTCCAATACCTACGGATTTTTTTCCAATGGAAAAACTTCCACTCATCATCGCCAGTTACTGGCTTGAAAACGATGGACGACAGAACAATGAGAAACATTATCTCAATAAATAACTCACGAACCCAGACACGGACTATGGAAATACTGTACAGTAAAACATGAAAACAGACAAGGCAAAAAGACAATAAAATGTGAAAATGGACAAAACAGAATGACGGTGACAAGGGCAGGCAAGGCCAGATAAGGATGAGAGTGGCTGAAATCTTGAAATGGGGCACAGAGGAAAAGAAGCTACCGTAGATGTTCAAAAACAGAAGAAATATACAGTACTGGGAATGTGCTTCTTGATTGACTGGTAAGCAGGCACAAGAACCATCTAGGAGAGGGGTTCCCAACCTTTTTAAGCCAGGGGCCGGGTAATTCTCTCTCATATAGCTTTGAGAACTGGATGGCCATTTTGCCCTGCCTGCACAATGGGGGTGCCCATTTTGTCCCAACAACTTCAAAGGGGATGGCCATTTTGTTTCTCAAATGCCCTTGGAGGGCTGGGGCCCACAGAAAATGTTGGCACAGGCCAGATCTGGCCTATGGGACTTATGCTGGGAACCCCTGCTCTAGGATGTGTTTTTAAAGTATTAAATTAAAGATGGATACCTACCAATAACTATTAGTCACAACCAATGACTTTCCTATTTTTTTCCTCAATCAGCCAACAAGTATCCTGAGTCATCAATTGACTTTTCTGGAGGTTCCTCCATCCCTTACATCCACTCCCCCAAACTTCTTTTACAGTTCTCTAAATATATGGACGTGAACAATCGTTGACTTGCACATCAGATGCTATTTATTAGCCAAATCCTACGCATGGCCAAAGATCAGCATCCAAAAATTGCACTATGAAGGAAATCTCTTGGAGGAAAGAGGAAATGAAATTTCTGGAGTCACCTAATTCAAAATCTTCTTCTTCTTTACTTCCTCTTTTACCCCTTCGGGTGTTTTGGGAGATGCAAGGTTCTTGCTTTGGCACTTCTCGCAGCCTCCATCAGCATTATTTGGCATTCTTGTAATGTTTCTTTAATGATATCTCTCCACCTTCCTCTGGGTCTGTCTTGTGGTCTTTGTCCTTCTCCTTTTTCCATATGTGCCTTGTAAAGTATGGCACAGTAGTCCAAGATATTCTCTCCAAATGGACAAACCACTTTACCTGTTATCTCTGGATGTAGTATGTAGCCTTGTGAAAACAGTGTGTATTGGAACAATGTAATTTATTTCAGCATCACTCATCCTAGATATGTCAATAGGCCATGCCAAACAGAGGTAGGATCACAGAAAAAAGACAGCATGACAAACATCAACACAGGAAAGTTACATTCAACCACATTTCACGATACATAGAACCACAGAGAACCAAGCTATTTGTTTACCATGCACGGTCAAGGAAGCTGCTGTCCTCTGATCGCCACTAAGGCAGGTATATTCGCCAGCATCTGTCAGGTCCACATCTTGAATCACCAGCTGAGCAAGACAACCTTCCTGTATCATTTTGTATTTACTGCTCTCCTTGAGCAAACGCTGCCCCTTCTTCCATGCCACGGGGGCAGATTTAATCAGTCGGCACGATAAAGTGGCCATCCTGCCTTCTGTAGCTTCCTCATTCTTCAGCTGTTCTTCAAAGAGAGCTGGCAGGATGCAACCATGGGAGATGGTTAGACCATAGGTGCCATGGAAATACCCAATGGGGTTGTCAAGACACAGCACGTGGGAATGCATGCTGAGTCAACCTTGAGCCTGGATAAGGACTTTAAAAAGATTTCACAGAACCGTCATGGATCTCCTGGCCTAACACACATTTCAGCTCAGAGGCACGCATGAGAGGGGTTGGGGATAGAACAAGTATCTAATGCCTTACATACAGAATATGAAACATGATTTATAGGACTATATGGGAGATTTTATTTGGGCTAGAGTAAGGTAGTACATAAGGCAAAAGACTAAGCTAAACTATAACAAGCAGACACAGTGGTGAGAACATATCATGGAGGAGATATACAGAATGGAAGGGATCATGGGAAATCTGTAGAACTCTGTTGAGATATTTGGTATTACCATGGACTGCTAACGTAGCAGTAGTTTTCTGGTCACCACATACACAGGTATATTCGCCAGAGTCAGCTTCTTCCAGGCTATGGATCGCCAGCTCTACCGTAGTGTCTTTCTGCTTCATTGTGTATTTTTCATTCTGTTTCAGCAAGTGGCTGCCTTTCTTCCATTGTACGGGAGCACCCTTGGTGAGTTCACAGCGTAGAGTGGCCGTCTCACCTTCTATGGCTTCCATACTTGTTAGTTCTTCTTTGAAAAGCACAGGCACGGCTAAGGAATAAGGAAGGAGCAAAAAGTCTTAGCATCCCTATTTTCTCTCAATGTTCACAAAATGAACATATCATTGTTACCAGGGCTGGATTTTCCTATAGGCTAACTAGGCTTCAGCCTAGGGCCTCAAGATCAAGAGGGGCCTATATATTGATATATATCACAGTAATGATGTATTTTATTATCTCTCATGTAATTTACAAACTTAACAATGGGAGGTGAAAGGGCCACATAAGTGGAATAGCCTAGGGCCTCTTTTCATGTAAATCTGGCCCTGATTGTTACCATCTATTTATTTTTACCATACAACATCCCAGTGTCCTTTTTGATCAAAGAGACAGCATAGTAGGACAAACTTGGACGAAACACAAAAATATGAATGTGTATTAGTCAGGTGGACAACACAAACCGGTGTTGACGCAAGTGATTAAGAAACAAACCAGTAACAACACGCAGGGGAAATAATTTAGGGGTGGCCTGTAATGGTCATTTTCAAGATTCTGACATTAGTTGCAGGTACATTTCTCTGCCATTTGACATCTATTCATCTGTCACCCAAACCAAGACATGTTACACAGGATTGTAAAAATTTGCTTTGGAAGTTTTAACACAAAATTCCCAAACAGCAATGGCCAGACCTTTGGGATCCCGCCATAATCTCTGAATGTGGTTAAACATACATGGAACATTCCCCTTGGAACAGAAGGGTTCAGTGGCAAAGGAAAAACTGTCTTCCACATTTCCTGTCAGCAGACATATTTTTGTGGAGAAAGATATCCAATGAGGTATCTTAATCATCTTCCTCAAAGGTCAAAGTTTTCATAAAACAGAATCTGAAAACCACTGATCTTGAACGAGGGGAGAGACCACAGATTGTCCAGGTTTATTCCAGCCGGTTACGAATCACAAACGACAACAAACACAAGGAAAAATCCAACCTCAGCAGAAGGATCAAAGCGGAACAAGACAGCAGGGATTCCCGGACATTTTATATCAAATGGAATAGCAGGGGTTTCCAGACATCTATGCCAAGTCACAGTGATTTACCGTGCACTGTCAAAACTGCAGTTGTTTTCTGGTCTCCACACACGCAGGAATAGTCTCCCGCATCTTTCAGTTCAAGGTTGAGGATCTCAAGCTCAGAGACAGCACCTTCCTGCCTGATCTTGTATTTGTCATTTGGCTTCAGGGATTTGTGCTTCCTTTTCCACTCCACCGGAGTGGCTTTGGTCAGCTCACACTGGAAAACAACATTCCCATCTTCCGATGACTCTTTGTTCTCCAGGCCCTTTTTGAAGACGGCAGGGAGAGCTGAGAAGTTTAGAATGATGAGAGCAGGTCAATCGTGAGGTCAAGATTAGCACAATTGCACAGATCTAGTCACAGCCTTGGCCCAAATAGGACTTCAGCTATGTTTCCACAGCTTTTACATCCCATTCAGCTAGCTTTTAATTTCAGTTGAGATGGGTGCCCATTTAGCCAGCTGTGAAAGGGGATTAGGTAAACTCACAGATGGATAAATTATATCCATGAGCACTAGCATGACAGAGAGGCTTCCTCTCTAGTATCCAAGGCAACACGACACCTTTACGTACTGATTGCTAGGATCACTACTGAACCCTCGAGTTGTGGGCCTCCCATGAGCAAACTGGTTGGCTGCTCTACCCAGCTAGACAGGCCCATGGTTTAACTCAGTAGGGTTGTTACAAGGTTCCTGTCTTCCCTTTGCTTAAACCTTGAAAAGTGCACAACTTTTAACATAATGAACGAGAAACTGAAAAATGTTTCTTCACAAATCTGTCACTAGGGTGATTCAGAGAAAAGGCTCATCCTTCCAACCTAGGCAATGTAACTTGTTTTAAATGAAACAAGTGGGGTACACAGAAAGAGCTTCCTCGAAGATTGTGATATTTTTGAACCACAGTCAGGCATACCCTGGGCAACGGCAATCTTGTTGTACCAGCTAATGTTTCTCATACTGGGCCAGGTGAAAGGAACTATGGATTGAATTCACTTGAAGGTAGCTTGATTTTGTTAGTTTAACATCTGATCTAGACACGGAAGAAGAAGAATGGAACAATGCTATCCCATTTGTGTTATATCTAAAAACAGAAATTAGATCCCTAAATGTACCCTTCACAGTTAAGGAAGCTGAGGTCTTCTGGTCACCAAATGCACAACTGTATTCTCCTGTGTCTTCCAGTTCCAGAGCATGAATACGAAGCTCAGCAACAATACCGTCCATCTCCATTTCATATTTGTCACTTGGCTTCAACACCTCACCACCCTTCCTCCATTCAACTGGAGCTGCCACTTTGGACAACTCGCACCGCAGGGTAGCTGTTCCACCTTCTTCGGCCTCTAGGTTCTTCAACTCTATTTTGAAACATGGAGGTAGGGCTGAAGAGCAGAAAGAGCGCATTAAAAATCACAAGAGCATTACTGCAGGTGGAAAATGCCAAGAAATTCCATGTACAGTATACACCAGTATATTTATTGTTTGGCTTATTAGACTTGGAAGGTGCTATCAGGCTGAGGAGAGAGAGAGAGAGAAACCTAATCTATCCCTTAATTGAAATTTAAGGATATTGCAATGTTTGTGGGTGGAAACTAAGCCTACTGTTGGCCTCTAGCTTGGGTAATTTTCCTTCTGGTCATCAAGCTCAACATTTTAACCACAAAGCCACCACAGCCCTCTCATACATCCCATGGAGACATTAAAATAAAGCCATTCATAATCCAAAAGGACACCCCATGGCAGAAGAAACAGGACAACCACAGCTATGAACAGAAACTTAGCCTCCAAGCCCAGGTGAGTACCTTTAGTGGTCCTGAAAATGTAGATACAAAAAGATAAGAGCCAGAGAGAGGCACAATATTTACCATGCACAGTTAGAGATGCAGAAGTTTTTTTATCTTCACAGGTGCAGGAGTAGTCACCAGCATCTTCCTCATTGACGTCTTGGATTGTCAACTGCACAACATGCTCCTTCTGTTGGATTTTGTATTTGTCGCTTGGTTTGAGCGGCTGGTCCCCCTTCCTCCATTCCACTGGGGCAGGCTTGCTAAGTTCACAGCAAAGAATGGCCACCTCTCCTTCCGTCACCTCTTTGGCTTTGAGCTCTTCTTGGAAATGGGCAGGCACAGCTGAGAGACGCAATATTAACAGAGAAGGTATCATTCGATATTCCAAGCCCTACGAGTTGATTAGTCGATCTGACGAAGCCCCATTCAAGCCAATGGGAGCTTTTGGGAGAACCACGAGATTGGCCTTCCCTTTCCCAACAAAAGAACGAGATACCCAATTGTTTAAGACTCTGTTGCAAACTGTCAAAGGTTTTAAAAGTTCACATTTAAAATTTCATGGTAACTTTTACATTTCGAAAGCCAAAAAATAAACTTAGAACAGGACAGGGCTTTTGACAATGAATGAATGAATGAATGAATGAATGAATGAATGAATGAATGAATGGATGAATGAATGAATGAATGAATGAATGCAAATGCAAATGTTGAACAAAATAGGTTCTGAAATGGCATAACGAATTAACTGCTACTTCTTTTTGACAACAAACAAACAAATGGAAATGTTGACCAAAACGTTTTCTGAGATGGCATAACAAATTAAATGCTATTTATTTTTGACAACAAAGAATACAAACAAATAAATAAATAAATGGAACTGTTGATCAAAATAAAACATCACAAAAAATTAACTGCTACTTATTTTTAACAACAAACATTGAAACAGGCAAACAAACAAATAAATAAATGGAAATATTGACCTAAATATTTTCTGAAATAGTATAACAAATTAACACCAATTTATTTTTAAATAAATAAATGGAAATGTTGACCAAAATATTTCCTGAGACAATATAAAAAATTAACTGCTACTAATTTTTGTCACAATTCTTCACACACGAATGATAAGCACATGCAGATATCTCTCAACGCAAACATTTTGGTGGTGACAGACATTTAACATCCTCACAAATGAAATATACATATAACCAACAGAACATACACAAAGGAAAAATAAAGGTAAACATTGCACAAACAAAATAAGACATGCGATAAGAGACAGCTTCGAGGGCCAGACTGACATTTTGCCCTTCCTCCACTGCAAGGCACTTCCTGGTGTGTTGGAAGCAGTGTGGAGCCACATGTAATGGTGCCACAGGCCGTATCTGTCCCACAGGCTGCAGGTTGCGAATCTAATTCATGCCATGGAATAAACAATTTTGATGGGAAACAAAGAACAACCAAGATGTCATCAGAAGTTCACTTGTTTTCATATAAAGCTAAAAAGCGAGATGGTGACCTGAATGCATGTAGAAATATCACCAAGAACCCATAGGACCTTCATATATTGAATATGAATATCCTTCTCACATGTAACTTTTAGCTGAAAGTTGTTTAAAAGGAGATAGTCTGTGAGGAAACTGAATGTTTTGGAGGAAAAATATAAACTTTGACTCCCCTCACAGGGAGAAATGCAGCATGCTTAGGTACACTGTTAAATTGGACGCAACTTGATGGCACATGAAACCAACCACAAAATAACATTTTGGATGAGTTCACAACACAGAAACGAAAGACAAACATGGAGCGATGTATTTATTTTACCGTGCCCCCACCAACAAAGCAGACAGATTGAAAACAGTCAACCAAGACAACACAAACGCAGGGATTTCCACAGAAGAGGTTGATCCTGAAATATCACCAAGGTGATGTGACATGTTTTATTACCATGAACGGTCAAGGTAGCTGTTGTTTTCTGGTCTCCACAGAGACAGGTGTAATCTCCTGTATCTTCCACTTCCAGGTCACGAATCAACAGTTCAGCCACAGGACCCTCTTGATTAATTTTGTATTTGTTACTCAGCTTGAGGATTTGAGACCCCTTTCTCCATTTTGCTTCGACCCCAGGTTTGGTCATTTCACAACGCAGCGTAGCTGTAGTGCCTTCTACTGCTTCCCTGTTCTTCAATCCTTCTTTGAAAAGCACAGGCTGGGCTGAGAAGATGCAGTAAAGGGAGAGGGCAAACATAAGTGTCGGGGCAGGCAAGAGAAGAAGCAAGTTGAATATTTAGCCTGGGGATGCCCAAACTATGGCCTGTGGGTTGGATCCAGCCCCCGATGCCAATTCATCTGACCCATGCTGCCCTTGTTCCTCCCGGAAGTGGAAGTAAAACAGGCAGATTTTACTTCCACTTCTGGGAGCGATGAGGGTGGTGCAGGCCAGATGAATTGGCATTGGGAGCCAGATCCAGCCCATGGGCCATGGTTTGGGCACCTCTAATTTAAGCAGAGAGAATGGCACCTTAACATCTATCTAATCCTGTTGCAAAACAGATTGCAAGGTGTGTTTTACTCCCGCTTCCGGTGGGAGGAACCATGTAACCAGCCTGCTGAACCACATGACTGGCCCACTGAACCACGTGACTGGCCCATGGCCTGAAAAGTTTGGGCACCCCGATTTAGCACTTCATGCAAGGTATCTAACCTCTCGTGCATGGTTTTCCATTCGCCGGAGCAACAGAAAGGAAATACCCCAACACTCACTGAAGAATCATAGGCCATCTGTACCTGCCTAGAACATATTTTTATTTGGAAGAGATCTAGCACAGGAGTTGAGAAAGAATATGTAGAACTGTATTCCACGAAAGCTTACATGAATAGAAATAGGTCAGGATGGTATCTGAAAGACACCTAAATTCCATACTATTCAAGAAGAACTCAGTACAGCTCTCCATCCTATAGTTTCGTGATCTTTGGGAACCCTCTTGAACTTATACTTCGTGCACAGTCATGGCCCACAAGAGTGGACCTATTTCAGAAAACACTGTACAAAAAATGTAGATACACCTTCATGATTTCTGAAGGTATCCATTTAATTTAGTTTATTTTTTTAAAAGGAAGAAAATAGGTTATAAGTGTAAAATCCAATAATGAGGGAGATGAATTTTCAAGTCCTTGTAGGGCTCTATGTTAGGCATGGCAGAACCTGTTTGTGAGAGTGAAGTTGGCATTTACTAAGTTTCATTTATTTTAATGGAGTGTTTTATGTCTTGCCAACACTGCTATGATCTCAGATTTGTAGGACTTTTTAATTAAAAATGAAGCAATCGAAGGTTAAGAAGTCCAAGTTCTAAACCCACATCATGAGAGATTTCGTTTCATGCTATGAGGATCAACAGCACAAGGACACCCACCAAGCTGGGAAGGGCAACCTGGCACCTAACCATAGCAGCAAAACTATACAAGATGTTTCCTTTCTTTTACCCTTGACTTCTAAAGATGCCGTGGTCTGCTCCTCTCCACACACACAGCTGTAAATGGCAGCATCTGTTAGTTCCAGGTCTTGAATGACCAGCTCAGCAATGTGACCTTCACGTCTCATTTGGTACTTCTTGCCCGGCTTAAGCATCTTATGCCCTTTCCTCCATTCCACAGGGGCAGAGGTTTTGTTCAGCTCACACCGCAGCATGACCTCCTTCCCTTCCATAGCTTCCTCGTCCTTCAAGGCTTTGGTGAAATGTACAGGTAGGACTGCATAGCGAAGGTGATATGAGTTAGGTCTCATTAAAGATGATATAGGTTAGGTCTCATCAAAGTTGAGACAGTCAAATCAACACAGCACCACTTTTTTAGCAAGCAACTGGAAGCGTATTCGCAGTGTAAATTCAGGGATGTATTTTGACTTGATTTGTTATCGCAATGTTTGCGCTAGTGACACACCTTGTAAAATGGTGTGACAAACTCTTATTTCGGGCTATATACACACATTGGAAAGAAGCCCATTTTGCTATAATGTTTAGAGAAGAAAGTTCCAGAGTTTCTAACTACAACTACCATAGCCCTGGCAATAAAGTCTGAGGATTTGGGTAATTGGGTACCATAACACTGGCAATACAGTTTGGGGATTTGGGTAATTGGAGTCCAAGACATCTGGAACGGCCAAGGTTGGCCATACCTAAAAGGAAGGCATGTCAGACATGATCGTCTGATACACAGAGATAGAAAAATTTGCTGTTGGGTTTAATCACAGAAGAAAAATAAAAAGAAGACACTCTAATAACACACAGTTTGGTTCAAGGGATCTGTTTTGATTGGTAGTTTTACCATTTACTGTCAAACGAGCTGTCGTCTTCTGATTTCCACAGATACACATATAGTCTCCAGAATCTGTTGCCTCCAAGTCACAGATGGTCAGCTCAGCACATGGTCCCTCCTGCTTTATTTGGTATTTGCCACCTGATTCGAGGGCTCTGGACCCTTTCTGCCATTCTACAGGACCTGCCTTGCTCAGCCTGCAGTGCAAGATGGTCGTCTCACCCTCTGCAACCTCCTTGCTTTTGAGTTCTTCTTGGAAAAACACAGGCAGTGCTATGGAATGCAATATGAGCAGAGAGAAAGGATCAACTTTGTTGTCAAAGGGCCTCCAGGTTTGATAGAATGTAGGAAATTCCCACACTACTGGGAAATGTATGACAACTGCAAAACTGTAAAACAGAAAAGAAACCCATGCAAGATTTACCTGGGTGCGAGTACAGTACTTAAAATGAGTAGCACGCAAACAGAAGACAGAGCATGCTGTGCAGAAATATCAGGGCATTTTGCAGAGGGAGGTAGGACTCCATTGTGTTGTGTATCAAGCTTCAAGGGAGGCAAGAAAATCCTAGCAGTCCACACACTAAGGGAAGCGATTGCACTTATAATTTGGTTAGGCTTGCGTGGCAACAGGCTTTCACTAAGGACATAAACTTTATTACCATTCACTTTCAAAGCTGCAGTGGTTTTCTGATCTCCACACACACAGGTGTAGCTTCCAGCATCTGTCGACTCCAGATCTTGGATGGTCAGCTCAGCAAAGCGGCCTTCGAGCCTCATTCTATACTTGTCACTTGGTTTCAATGCCTTTTGATCCTTCATCCACTCAACAGATTCCACAGCCTTGGTCAACTCGCAATGGAAATTGGCTGTTCCGCTCTCTGTGGCTTCCGCATTCTTTAGTTCTGTCTTGAACTGTACAGCCAAGGCTAGAGGGATGGGAGGGCAGAACGAACAGATAACCCTATCAAGAGCCACTACCTAACAGACCACGAAAAACAACCCCAGGGACCCAGTCATGTTGCTAAACTGAGCGTTGCATTGAAACTTTATTAGAACCTTCCTCTCGACAAGCTGCCAATAAACCTTTTCTGTCCTTGGAAGATGAACCTTAAAATGGAATCCTAGCTCTTATGGTTGCCTGAACATTTATCCCAGCAATGGATGGTGATCTTCCACCGACTAATCCAACCTTAGTGGTGGTCATAGCTAATAGGATGTCACATTCTAAGAGCCATTGACCGATAAAGGTTCAAGCGGTTCAACCCATTTTTAAACAACACTGACAAAATAGCTTCATCGATATGGTGTGATGTATCACTTGCAAAGACGTACCGGTAATGCAAACACACAAACTTTAGTTGACTTCCAAAGTGCTTCTCCATGGAAAGTAAGGTGTCTCACCTTTAAGATGTTGAGCAAGGGCCATTTGGAGGAGCAACAACCAACTTTTTTGTAATGAAGATAATTAATTATTTATTTTATTTTCACATTTGTATGCTGCCCTACTCACAAAGCGACTCAGGGCAGCTTGACAAGGTAATAAACTACATTATAGTTCCTGCCTTGGGTCTACCTAATCATTTGCAAATGACATAAACATGCTACAGTTTATGTTCCTAGAGGGAAGTAAAACTTGGAGTTTTATGTTAGCATGATAGAGAAGGCCAACAATAGAGGAAAAGAGGAATCAGACCGTTGATCACTCTAATAAAATTAATAAATGGCTGAAAGGTCTCCCTTGCTGAAAAAGCCAGTTGTGTCTGACTCTAGGGGGCGGTGTTCATCTCCGTTTACAGCAAAAAGCCAGTGTTGTTTGCACCTGCAGATGTTTCTGTAGTCATGTGGCAAGCATGACTAGATGCAGAAGCACTAATACCTTTCATGCCAGAGTGGTACTTATTTATCTACTTGTAATTTTTTGCTTTCAAAACTGCTGGGTTAGAAGGAGCTGGGACAGATGACAGTGGCTCACTCTGTCACCCAGCACTTGAGTCTCGAACTGCTAACCTGCCAACTTTCTGGTTGTCAAGTTCAGCATCTTAACCACTAAGCCACTGCAGCCCTGTAACAAATAGCTGGAGGAACCACTTTAAAAAGCCCTGACAGTGGTTGTGTTTTTACCCTTCACTGTTACGGCGGCCGTTGTCTTTTGGTCTCCTGCAGTACAGCTATAATCTCCAGCATCCTTCGGCTCCAGACTGTGGATGGTCAATTCAGCAACAGCTCCTTCTTTCTTCATTCTGTATTTGCTACTGGGCTTCAGCCTTTTCTGCCCCTTCATCCATTCCACTGGATCCACCTTATTCAGTTCACAGCGCAGAGTAACCACTCCACCTTCTGTGGCTTCCACATTCTTCAGAGCATCTTTGAAATGGACAGGTGTGGCTGAAGGATGAAGGAAGGGTCTTTTTTTTAACACGAGGACCATTTACCAGCCTTTGCATCTTGCATTACACATGAGATCACTGCTTCCCAAGTTTGATCTGATCTGGTCATTTTATTCTGTTCAAATGTCTGAACTTCATCCAACCTTCCTCCCAGCTCTGCAGCCTTGGCCCATTCACTTATATCTACCGATTCTTTCACCTATCTCTGTTCTGTCAATCTCCTTTTCCTCTCCTCATCTTAGAGCATTCCCCATTCCAATCTTCTTGGCTCTCATCTAGGTTCTTCTGCCACCTCTATCTCTAGGTTCAGCCAATGGTGCTTAGATATCTGGAAATACTATGACAGACGTACAGTTCATGCTGTCATCACTATGTATTTGCATATCACTTTAGATTTAGATTTCCTTTAAAAGAAACTGACAGACCAAAAGACTTTTCCAAAGTCTACTACGGAACTAGCTATATGTCTATGTCCAGCTGCATCAATACCAGCAAAGACACTTTTGGGACTGTGAGCCTAGTCAAGTTTTATTTAGAAGACATCCTTGTGGCATGCTGCCCTCTTCTGAAATAATGCATCTGAAGAAGTGAACTGCAGTCCACGGAAATGTATGCCAAATAAAACATTGCTTTCTTTCCAATAGTCTTTAGGACACTTTATAGCATTTACTCTTTATCATTGCACCTATAAAACAAGAAGGCTACAGAAATCTAAGCCACTGTTGTAAGGAGGGCGACCCTCAACTTTTATAAAACAATCAAGTAAGTATGATTTTTATACAACATAGTTGATACTAATCCTTGGCAAGATGGAACTTGGAGAGGAACCTGTCAAATAAATAAGGAAGGGGACAGAATGAGATGAAGGTATGCTCTTTCACCCTACCGTGGACTTCAACGTGTGCTGTGCTCTGCTGACTGCCACTTTCACATGAGTATTTCCCAGCATCCTCTGGTTCTGCGCTGCGGATGACTAACTGAGCCACACAGCCCTCCTGCTTCATCTCATACTTCTCACTAGCCCGAAGAACAGTCGCTCCTTTCTTCCAGGTCACAGGAACATCAGGTGCAGCAAGTACACAGCTTAGAACTAAGTTCTCCCCTTCTTCTTTCTCTGTATCTTTAAGCTCTTCTTTAAAAAGGGTCGGGGCAGCTAAAGCGTATAATAAGGGTTGGAGGGAAACATTGAAATGTCAATGGGTGGGATGGTAAGAGATCTGCCTGTCTGTCTGTCCTTCTATCCATATCTCTATCTATCCACCCATCCATCCATCCATTTTATAGATATACCTTGTACAACGTGATGGAGAACAAACACAAGTGACTTACTAATGCCCACTATACAGCATGCTATTACAGCTCCCTGGTGGCTCAGTGGGTAAAAACACTCTGCTTGGAGACCCTGAAATGACAGGGTTTGATTCCCCAAGAGCTGCACGAAAGGAGACATGAAAGGAGCCTCATTCGGGCATCCTCTGCAAAAATCCTTTCAACTCAGAGTAATCTCTGACTCAAAAACACACAGAGAAAGAGCTTGCTATTGCAGTGAGCAAATGGACATTATTTCTACGATGGCCGGTTGCTTAATGATCTTTATTCTAACAGAGGGTGACAGAACTAGCGGCTCTTCCTACCCATCACTTCCACACGAGCAGAGGTGCTTTGGTCGCCAACACTGCAGGTATATCCCCCCGAATCAGTAGGCTTCGCATCCCGAATGACCAGCTCTACCACAGCACCCCGCTGCTTGAATTCATACTTGTCATCAGCTTTCAGGACTTCATTTCCCTTTGTCCACTGCACTGGAAGGTCGGGTTTGTTAAACTCACAGGTCAGTCGGACTTTGCTTCCTTCTGTAGCTTCCCTGTTTTGCAGTTCTTGTTGAATAAGAACCGGCAGGGCTAAAATGCAGAATTAAAAGAAGGTGAACATAAAATGGATTGGGGGTGGGGAATGCAGAAAATGTTAATTCTTCACTTGGCCACAAGCTTCCACAAGTTGGAATTGGAAACAAGGAAAACCCAGATGCCAAAGATAAAAAAACGTTGGCAACATCCCTTGGGAATATTATAACAGTGATAACCAGCCTGCTCACATAATGCTTCCTGCAGGCAAGACCGCGATAAGGTTCACGTGAACAGTGACAGTTTCATTGGCCGAGCTTTGTAACACAGAATTAACATACGGACATAACATGTAATCCCAACAGATAATGATGGACGTCTGGCTTCCTGAGCCATAACAAGCAAACACAAACACAAAAAGACACATTGGAAGGTAGGATAAAGACAAATAGACTTCGTAAGAAGAACAGACAACAGCAATACAAGACTACCCAGTGGCTCTGCCATTTTTGTTGAAGACATTGGGTGGAGGACGTAAGTGAGTAAGAGATTTTTCTAAGTAGCACAACTTTTTTTTAATAAACCTGATACTTTGTGGTTTCCAACTTCCTTCCAACATGAGATTACAAAGGAGGACCACATCTTCTGAAGCTTGTATTTGGGTATCAAAACCAAAGAATTACGTATTTTCCTCTTTCTGGGTCCTCCACACTTGCTTCTAGCCAGATCAGACCTACTGCTGAAGTGTACTTTTCTCTCCCTTTAGTCCATGTTCTTCTATAGTCTCCATAAAAATGTCCTCATCCCGGGAATGATATATCTCTTTGAAAACAGTTTATTTCAGAATCCATCCATCACAAGGTGAGTGGGTCAATCAGGTTCCTTCTTGGGTTGTAGATTCCTGAGAAGTCTTGCTGACCATTTCAAAATGGAGACAGACTATCCAAATAATAAAAATAGGCTCAGAAAGAGAGAAAATGAAAAGGGAATGGAAATCTCTCCTTTAACAAAGGTTGTGTTTGCTGATGTTTTGTCTATTGTCATCTGATGGAATTTGATCCAAAATTAAAGACATGAGCTTAAATCAAAGAGGTTGGGTTGGGGTTGGGTTGGGGTTTGTAGAGGTGCTTTCCCAAGTGGTCACTGGTAGCTATTTCTCATTGCATGTGGTTTTCCTGACCTCCAAGGTCTAGATTATTATTATTATTTATTTTTATTATTTAATGCATTTGTTACCCCGCCCCAATCGGGAGGACCCGACTCTGAGCGGCTTACAAGAAATAAAAACATAAAATGATCTATATCAATAAGAGATCAACAAGAGTTAAAAAAGTTATCAAAGTTAAAAACAGTACAGAAACAACCCGCCATCCCACATTCAGATCCAGGGGTGGCCATCCATTAAATAAGCCACCTAGTATGAGAACCCACGTTCCCGGGTCCCCAAACTTGTCCTGCATGCTTAATTTTATTATTTGGCACCAAACTGTCAACACAGGCTCAAATTGCTAAGGCATGTATTTCTGAGGCCACCATATTGTTGTTGTTCAGTCACACAGTCGATTCCGACCCTCTGTGACCACATGGACCACTGTCCGCCAGGCACTTCTGTCCTCCACCATTCCCCTCAACTCGCTCAGCTCTGTGCCCATTGTGTCCACAATACCATCTATCCATCTCATTTTTGGCCGCCCCCTTCTTCTTTTACCCTCAACCCTTCCAAGCATCAAGGCTTTCTCAAGCGAGTCCTCTCTTCTCATTTGATGTCCAAAGTACCTTAGCTTCATCTTTACTATTTGCCCTTCTAAGGAGCAGTCAGGGTTGATTTCTTCCAAGATCGACCTATTTGTTCTCCTCGCTGTCCAGGGGACTCTCAAAACTCTCCTCCAACACCACATCTCAAAGGCATCTATTCTTCTGCGCTCAGCTTTCCTAATGGTCCAGCTCTCACAACCATACATTGCCACAGGGAATACCATTGCTTTGACAATACGAATTTTTGTTTTCAAGGTGATGTCTCTGCTTTTAACTACATTTCCCAGGTTTCTCATCGTTTGTCTCCCAAGAATCAGTCGCCTTTTTATTTCATGGCTGCAATCCCCATCTGCAGTGAGCTTTGATCCTAGGAAAGTAAAATCTGTCACTGCTTCTACTTCTTCCCCATCTATTTTCCAGGGACTGATAGGACATGTTGCCATGATCTTGGTTTTCTTGATATTGAGTCTCAAACCAGCTTTTTCACTCTCTTCTTTCAACCTAATCAGGAACTTCTTTAGGTCCACCTCACTTTCTACCATCAGGGTGGTATCATCTGCATATCTCAAATTAATGATGTTTCTCCCAGCAATTTTGATCCCAAATTGTGACTCCTCTATCCCTCCATTGTGCATTATGTGCTCTGTGTATAAGTTGAATAAGCAGGGTGACAAAATGCAGCCTTGTCTTACTCCTTTTCCTATTCCAAACCACTCTGTCATCCCATATGCTGTCCTAACTGTTGCTTCTTGCTTCATGTACTGATTTCTCATGAGGCATATAAGGTGTTCTGGTATTCACATACCTTTAATTACTTGCCACATTTTGTTGTGGTCTACACAGCAAAAGGCCTTAGTGTAATCAATGAAACAGAAGTAGACTTGTTTCTGATATTCCTTTGTTTTTTTCCATGATCCATCTTATGTTGGCGATGTGGTCTCTAGTCCCCCTGCCTCTTCTGAACCTCGCCTGCACTTCTGGTAATTCTCTCTCCACATGCTGTTGCAGTCTATCTTGTATTATCTTGAGCATCACCTTGCTAGCGTGTGGGATGAGCGCAATTGTTCGATAATTTGGGAGGGAAATAAAGTTAGTTACTGGGAATATGCATACCCTTAATGCCTTGATGACCCTAGGTGACTTCTAGATAAACTTTTGCAGGGGAGCTACAAAACCTTGGATGGTTGGGATGACAATGAAGAACAGGGTTCAGCTTGCTTGACTAGATGATCAAAACTGCTGATTTTGCAGTCAGTATTTAATATCAAATCCTAACAGAAAGTAATCATAACTCCACCTTGATCAACACTTCATCACCAGTGTAACGTTGCCTTGAGTAGGAGTCCTGAAAAGCAATTCTCTTTCACTTATTCTCACCCGTGCAGAGAATAAAAATCCACAGTTTATCATTGCATTCTTAACATATGAACCATTTCCCCTTTTCCGAATGAGCAGAGAGACTAATCCTAAATTTGGTAGCTATGTAATATCCCAAACCCAACAAACACTAAAAGACTACAATGAGGAAATATCACCTCTTTGAAATGACAGCCTTCTCAAAACCACATAGGCTTAGAACAAAGATGACGACACAAGGATTCAGGGACATGTAAGATAGCAGCGAGAAGACTGGCTAGCTAGACCAATTCTAAAAGACGTTGGCCCATCGAAACTACATTGTGAAACACAAGCCTGTGGTTTAAAGGAAGAAACTTTAGATACATGGTGAGACAGTGGATATATATTAAAATTACTCATAATAATAAATATGTTGTATTACTACTACATGTATTCCAGAAAAAAAGTCTAAGTATGGACTCAACAGGTATAGCCAGATAAAACGTCGCCACAAATTATGGCATTTTTGTTCCACCAATCCCTTCTTTGAACAGATAAATCAAACTATGTCATTCATACCTTGGACGATCAGTTTTGCGCTTGACTGGCTATCACCGATGTCACAAGTGTAGATATCGCTGTCATTTTCCTTCAAATCATTCACTGTGAGCTGCAGGACATTCCTCTTCTGGCTAATTTCATATTTTTGGCTTGCTTTCAGATCAGCAATCCCTTTCCTCCATGTCACATCGGAAGCCGGCTTCTTGGTTTCGCAAACCAAAACTGCTGTTTTGTTTTCCTCCAGCTTCAGATCTGAAAGATCTTTGATGAAGCAGTTTCCCGCTTCTGAAAGATGTTGGAATGAAAAGTTATCTTACATCAGCGATCACGTCAAACATGGCAAGAAAAGTCAAATTAACAGTTGTTCAAGCATAAGAAAGATGCCAGCTGCAAGAAACTCTTATATTCCCCAAACGTCAAGTATCTATGATTTTCTAGGACACGATTCTAAGCTGTCCTTCTTCTTCACAGATACCTTTTGAAGCCTAACCTGAGCCAGACTCAAGTGTGTGCTTTCAAACTTCAAAATCCTCAAGAGGCAGGGGTTGAGTTGGATGTTACATGGGAAAGGAATCAATTGCAGCATTGTTCACTGAAATATCTGTGAGTGAAACTTGACTGGATGCTCTCTTCTAAGCAGCAATGTCTGAATACCAAAGCTAAAGTTAGCACAAGGAACAGTATTATCAAGAAGTTGACAAACTATACATGGGGAGCTCAACCATCCACACTATATACATCAGTTTTGGCCCCGACCATCTCAGCAGCAAAGTACGCCTCTCTAGTATGAAGTGCATCTGCACACACAAAACAAGTTGATATTGCTGTTAATGAAGCCACGCGTATAGTGACAGGATGCCTCAAAACTACACACCAGTTGGGAAAATATATCCTCTTGTTAGTATTGCTGCACTTAAAATAAGGAGAGAAGTAGCAGCAGACGCTGAGAGAACTAAGGAAGAAAAGGGCCCTCAACATGCTCTGAATGGATATGAGCCTCAAGTCCACCAACTCAGATCTAGGAAGAGCTTTATGGCAAGAACAAACACTCTTGAAGATATGCAAGAGCAAAACCCAATTAGAAGATGGAGGAAGGATCTCACTGGACAAGGAATAACTTTAAAGGAGGATATGGCTGAGGATCTCAACCTCCCCTACGTCACTTGTAGGACCCTGAATAGGATGAGGGTCAGAGTGCCTAAATGTAAGACCAACAGGCTCAAGTGGGGGCTACTGGCAGTTAACAACATGCTGTGTGAATGAGGAGAGATACAGGATCCAGCTCATTTACTGGTCTGCTGATTACTGTTAGAAACATTCACCGGATTTAAGTTTGCCCAACAACTAAGCCAAGAATGTTGTTTCTGTTCAGCAGTTTAAAGTCTGATCTAGATACAAAAGAAGAAGGTAGTCCAGGCTTTTGGTAAATACCTGAACAAATTCATGACCAACAAGCCAACCAGCACAAAACAAAGAACAATGACCAGATTGGTTGCACAAAATCAGATAAATTCTAAGCCTTATTTTTATCATCACTACTGAACAGCAGCTTAGAAAAGTTACTTTTAGGGTACATATTCCAGAATACTTTAGCCAGTATTGTTAGTAGCTGCAAAGGTTGTGGTGGGAGGGAATATGCACACACTGCAGTCTAACTAAGGCAGGGGTGCCCAAACTTTTTGGACCATGGGCCAGTCATGTGGTTCAGTGGGCCAGTCACATGGTTCCTCCCACCAGAAGCAGAAGTAAAATGTGCTTTACAATCTGTTTTGCAACAGGATGAGATTTACTTCCGCATTTTACTTCTGCTTCTGGGAGTGACGAGGATGGCATGGGCCAGATGAAAGGCCATTGGGTGCCGGATGTGGCCTGCGAGCCGTAGTTTGGGCATCCCTGAACTAAGTGAACATATTCAACTCTGCCTCCATAGGGCATCAACACTGACCTTCCACAGTGAGTGTGGCTTTCGTTTTGGAGATCTCCGTCTCACACGTATAGGTGCCGCTGTCCTTGACCGTGGCATCATGGATGATCAAGACCGCCCGGGTTCCCTCCTGTCGCAGGTCATACTGTGGGCTTCTCCGAATCTCTCTGCCATCTTTACACCATTTAAGGTTGGCATCCCACTTGGACAGCTCACAGCTCAGGCTGACCTCCTGCCCCACAGAAGCAGTCTTGTCCTCCAGGTCTTTGGTAAATCCAGCAGGCTTTTCTGCGGGAAACAAAACAGCCTCTCAATTAATGGGGAAGCCAAATGGATCACCAGAGTTTAGTAGCTTATGAACTTGCTGGAAAGGAGGGAAACATTAGTTACAAGGAAACGTTTCATCATTTCTTGATGGTTTAATGAGATTATCTGACTGCCAAGCCACCTGCAGCAGGGTTTCTCTGCTGATACTCTTTCTAGCAAAAAGGCTATTCTGGCATCTAAGGTTGGATTAGGGCTTCTGTGATAATCAGTGGGTTAAAGGGCTAACCCTTGACACCCTCTGAATGGATATGAGCTTTAAGTCTGCCGGCTCAGATCCAGGAAGAGCTTTATGGGAAAAACAAACATTCTTGAGGGTTTTTTGTTGTTCAGTCGCACAGTCGATTCCGACCCTCTGCAACCCCATGAACCACTGTTCACCAGGCACTTCTGTCCTCCACCATCCTCCTCAACTCACTCAGCTCTGTGCCCATCGTGTCTACAATACCATCTAGAGCAAAACTAAATTAGAAGATGGAGGAAGGAGCTCACTGGACAAGGGACAACAGTAAAGGACACTATGGCTGAAGAACTCAACCACGGGGAGGACTCTGAATAGCCTAAAGACTGGAGCCCTTAAATGCAAAACCAACATACTCAAGTGGGGGCTGCTGGTGGACAACAACACATGGTGTGCATGTGGAGAAATATAGAATCCATGGGCTCATTTACTGGTCTGCTGATTACTTCCAGGAACATGTACCAATGAGGACTTAAGTTTGGCCAATGACAAAGCCAAAAAAATGCTTCATTTTGGCAGTCCAGGGTTTGATCAGGACATGAAAGAAGAAGGGCTAACTTGTCTTTTGGATGGAGAGATGAACGACACAACTAAAAATCCAGAGTGACACCTGCTATAGGAACACACACACCAGGACAACTTTCTTCTACATACCTTTCACAACTAGAGAGGCCTTGGAAGACAAGCCATGGACTGAAAAAACCACCTCTCCAGCATCTGAAGCCAGGGCTTTTTTTATATTCAGGGTATATTTCCTCCCTTTGCTGAGGGCTCTAAACCGTCCTTCATGGCCCACCTCAATCCCATTGAGGAGCCAAGAGCAGTCACCAACGATTTCATGGGAGAGGACACATTCGAAGCTACAGCTTTCCCCTTCAAGGATTTCCATGCTCTTTAGCCGTTTAGTGATGCCGATATTCAGTTCTAGGAAGAAGAGATCAGAACAATGGTTTCTGGTCTATAGATTGTATTGCAATGATAGTGAACCTTAGCACTCCAGGTGTTCTTGGACTTCAATTACCTGAAGCCCAAGTCAGCACTCCTGGTGATCAGTTCAAAAACACCTGGAGTGCCAAGGTTCGCCATCACTAGTATAAAGCTAAGCAGCCTTCTGTAAACTTGGCTCTTCCAGATATTTGAGACTTCAACAATCCCATCATCTAAATCATAGCCATTGGAGAAGGCAATGCCTAAAGCAGAGGTACCCAAACTTTTTGGGCCATGGGCCAGTCATGTGGTTCAGCGGGCTGGTCACATGGTTCCTCCCACTGGAAGTGGAAGTAAAACGCATCTTGCAATCTGTTTTGCAATAGGATGAGATAAATTTTAGGCTGCCATTTTCTCTGCTCAAACCAGGGGTGCCCAAACTACGGTCCGTGGGCCAGATCCAGCCTCCAGTGCCAATTCATCCAGTCCACGCCAACCTCATCGCTCCTGGAAGTAGAAGTAAAATGCCCCCCCCCCCCTGGACACATTTTACTTCTGTTTCCAGGAGTGACGAGGGTGGTATGGGCCATAGTTTGGGCACCCTTGGCCTAAAGACTCAAAGACAATATAGGCCTCATGCATGGAAACTATCTTCATTTTCCTGGAGGCAAGGAAAAAAGTCAGAGACAACCTGACATTCTAAGATGGGGTTCCTAAAGTGCTAATTATGACTGTTTGTCATAGCAGGAGCGTATCCCATCTCCCATGCTTTGCAAATTAACTCGGTTTATGATTGGCCTTTGAGGCCAAAGCATGTTCTTTGTTTACAGGTCTGGTTTTTCAGACACAAAGGCAACCAGCCTCAATGATCCTCTTGAACGGGGGTTCTGCTCTGATGGCAGATTATCTACCATGAGTCATTGGACCTATGGTTAGTCAGTACAAGCACCAAAGAGCTTCCTACAGCCAAGCAAAGAAATCTTTCGGCAATACATTTGAAATAAGGAAAGAGAGGAGGACATGCACCCAAATTGCTATTAAGGCAATGAACTGCTACAACAAAATATGTTTCCAGAAGTTATTCTGTAAATTAGGTAAGCATAAAGATCTCCCCTGCTCAAAAGCCAGTTGTATCGGACTCTAGGAGGCAGTGCTCATCTCCATTTACATCCAAAGTGCCAGTGCTGTCTGCATCTATGGACATTTCAATGATCATGACTAGACACCAGAGTGCACAGAATGCTATTACCTTTCCCACCCAAACATTACCTGTTTATCTACTTGCAATTTATTGCTTTCAAACTGCTAGGCTGGTAGGAGTTTGGACAGATGACAGGAGCTCACTCTGTCATGCAGCACACAGGTCTCGAACCGCTAATCTACCAACCTTCCAGTCATCAAGCTCAGCATCTTAACCACTAAGCCACTGCATCCTCCATGGCAATATATACCTGTGATGGCAAACCTTGCAATTCATCCGGCCCATGCTGCCCTCGACGCTCCTGGAAGAGGAAGTAAAATGTGCCCGTATGGAGGAAGGATTAACCTGGAAGAACTTTAACCGTATGGGCACGTTTTACTTCCGCTTCCAGGAGCGACGAGGGCAGCGCAGGCCAGATGAATCACAGCAAACCCACTCATGCGGATTCATGGGGGCTTGGGATTCAGGGAATTGAAGTCCAAGAACATCTGGAGTGCCAAGGTTTGCTATCATGGATATATCCCATTATCTAATTTTACATTTCCAGATTTCACAGAGTTTTTTGCCCCTACCTTGAACACTGACTCTAGATTTGGCAACCTCTGTACCAAGGTCACATGTATATAGGCCACCATCATCCTTGCTAAGGTCGTGGATAATGAGTCCCAGGGTTTTGCCAGCCTGCAGCATCTCGTATTTGACTCCTGGGGTGAGTTCTACACCTTCTTTTTTCCAGACAGGCTTGACCTTCGGCTTAGAGACCTCACACTCCAAAGTGACCGTGCTCTGTTCCTCTCCGACAACATCGTCCAGGGACTTCATGAAGACAGCAGGCTTCTCTGAACAAGGTGGGGAAGGAAGAAAGAAAGAAAGAGCATGCTTAGACCCAACGCTCTGGAAGGGCTGAACTGCTCAAGGAGGAATTTGCTCAAATTCATAACAGCCCAAGAGAAGGATTTTGCAGTCTCATTATGCCTTCATAATTAGCACTCCAAGTCAGACCTTTGTATTTGGTGCTGAAGTAGGTAAAGTTTGCCCTTGCTTGAAAGCCAGTCACATCAGATTTTAAGATTCGGGGTTCATCTCTGGTTATAGCCAAAGAGCCAGTGCTGTCTGTGGGTTGTCTATTTCACTGTTGTAAACCACCCTGAGAGGTACTTGTTAAACAAACAAACCTATTTAATTGTCTTTTAATATTATAATGGCTTTGATTCTATTTTAATATTTGTAAATTGCTGGACAAAACCCTGTTCTGTACATTCCCCAGTGTTCGTCCATCAGCATAAGTCTCAGCTATGAATTGCAGCCAGTTAAAAAGTCAGCAACATATATTTGCTGTTGAAGACCAGCTGCCTGACTTGGTGCATAAGAAGAAATGCAAAATCTCCCTTCTTAAAAAGCAGTAATTGGCTACGGGAATTATGCTGATGGGTTTATGTTGGCGCTGCTTCTTCACATGGTTTTGGCCATCATGTTGTAGTGGTACAGTACTTCTTTTTAAACAACACTGCAAGCTGCCTAAAAGTCTAATCATGAGAGAAAAATAGCACATAAAAGAAAGAAAGGAGGGAATATTAAAACAGGAAGGTAAAGGTCGCCTTGCTCGAAAGCCAGCTGTATCTCATTCTAGGGTTCAGTGCTCATATCTGTTTATACCTCAAGAGCCAGCACTGTCTGCATCTACAGACATTTCCGTGGACATGTGGCAGGCATGCCTCAACACTGGAGTGCATGGAACACTGTTTACCTTCCCTCCAAAGTGGTCCCTATTTATCTACTTGCAAGTTCTTGCTTTCGAACTGCTAGGTTTGCAGGAGCTGGGACAGAGTCAAGAGCTCACTCTGTCATGCAGTACCCTGGAATCAAACTCCAACCTTTCAGTCAGCAAGTTCAGCATCTTAACCACTTGAGCCACTGCAGTCCCCTAAAACAGGAAGAACATTGCCCAAAAGCAAAACAACTCAACCAAAAGAGGGATCTAAGGGTCCAAAGGAGGTGGAGAAGGAAAGGTGCTCACCCTTCACCTTGAGCCGAGCAGTCTCCGAGACCTTCTTCAGAACTTTAACCATCACCGTCCCAGAGTCTTCTGGTGTGACATGTTTGAGCGTCAGGCTATGAGTCTTGCCAAGGCTCTTAATCTCGTTGAAGTTATTGGAGGAAAGATGTGTGTTGTTGAGAAACCAGTCCACTTCGTCACAGTCTTCCGAAAGCTCACAAGAGAAAATAGCATAGCCTTCCTCCTCAGTCTCCATGTCCTCCAGGTGCTTGGTTATCTCCACTTTGCGTTCTGAGGTGTGGAGGAAGGCCAACAATAAAGCTATGTCCCATTAAGAAGTCACAAGATGGTTAAAATGCTTCAGAACACCACCTTTTCTTGCCCCTGTCTCCTATCTGCGTGCAAACTCAGTCCTTTAAAGAAAGAAGCTCTTTTTCAGAGGATGACATATCCCAAGTTGAAGGCTCTTCTCAACATCTCAGGTTCAGCAATTCTCCTCTGCAGCTATCCTAAAAGATTGATTCCCCCCCTCCCCTCTCACATATAAGGAGAACCCATACCTAATATCCAAGTTTACCCTAGGCCCATGATGGCAAACCTTGGCATTCCAGCTGTTCCTGGACTTCAACTACCAGAAGCCCAAGTCAGCACTCCTGCTGATCAGGGCTTCTGGGAATTGAAGTCCAAGAACATGTGGAGAGCAACTTTGAGGACCCCTGCTCTAACTCGTTACACATCTCTCTGCTCCCATCTCAGGTTCCCACAATTCCTATTGGCTTACTAAGTCTCCAGAGGCACACAAGGCTTTTGCTTCAGACATTTGTTGCCCAAACATGGCCCAGAGGTTTGAATGAATGAAAAAGCCACTCGTTTAAACATTTCTTCTTAGCATTATCAACAACAAAAGTGGCTATAAAACAATATAATAGCAAACACAAGGGTGAACAGCAGAAAAAGAAAGCAGCATGGATTGATATAAATACAAACATGTGCTGAACGGAAATCCCTTCATAAATACACACAAGAATAACACCATAGCATGGTCAATAGATTGCCAAAAGATTACTGCCAGAAACATGTACCGATGAGGATTTAAGTTCGGGCAATGATGAAGCCAAGAAAGTGGCTTCATTTTGGCAGTTTAAAGTTTGACCTGGACACGAAAGAAGGAAGAAATAGATTTCCAGTCCACGTCAGATTTGAGACAAATTCTTCTTGAAGGATGGCAATAAATGCTATTGCAAAATAAAGTTTTATTTGGAAAAACATGTCATGCAATTTTCCCACTGCATTTCTACTTCCATAGAAGGTGGTTCATTTCTTTTCCTGAGCACAAGCAAAGAAAGTCCCCCCTGTGACACATATCCAGATATGCTCAAACACAAGTAACATTTGCATACCTAAAATGGTCAGTGTGGCTTTGGTCTCTGCACTCCCAGCTTTGCATGTGTAGACACCAGAATCGCCAACGTTGAGCTTCATAATTTTGAGCTCGGCTGTGTGTTTCTCTCTCTTGAGTTTAAACCTCTCAGAGGGCTCAATGAGTGTGTGGTCTTTGTACCATTCTAAGGTCTTGGGAGAGGGCTTGAAGTCACAAGAGAGGACGACGGAGTGAGTTTCCTGAATGATCTTATCTTCTAACGGCCTGGTAATCATCACCTGGATATCTATAAGGAGACGGATGAAGAAGGGGGAGATTCAGGAGAAAAGTAAAAGAGTCTCAATCAAGCCAGGTGGAAGGAACCTATTTAGGTACTGGAAAGACAGGGAACTGGTTGTCATCAATCAATGCTGCTCCCAACAGAAAAATCTTGATGAAGTGATGGGTGCAAGGACAATTAAATTATAGTTGATTAATTAATGAGGGTCAAAAATGGATGGAATGAAAGACTGTTTCATCCTCTTTCCCTCCAGTCTCTCCTTTTCCAGCAGCTGTGGTTAGATGAGTTTAAAAAAAAGATTTATGGTCACATGAAATATGATTCCAAGTTCAGGTCCCTTGAGGTCTTGTAAAGTGCTTTAGACTGATTGCACATCTTGAAAACTTAACTTGTTCCTCAACAAATGAATTTCTAAATATATTGAAGGGAAATACCAACCAATTCACCAAGCGGAGGTGGAGGGGCAGGTAAAGGAAAAGGAAAAGATCACCCTTGCTCAAAAACCAGTCCTATCTGACTCTAGGGTTCAGTGCTCATCTCTGCTTATAGCCAAAGAGCCAGTGCTGTCTGCATCTGCAGATGTTTCCATGGACATGTGGCAGGCATGACTAGATACCGGAGTGCACAGAATGCTGTTTACTTTCCCACCAAAGTGGTACATATTTATCTACTTTCAAATTCTTGCTTTTGCACTGCTAAGTTGGCAGGAACTGGGACAGGCGACGGGAGCTCACTCTGTTGTGCAGCACTCAGGTCTCGAACTGCTGACCTGCTGACCTTCCAGTCATCAGGTTCAGCGACTTAACCGCTAAGCCACCGGTGTTCCTTAATTGACCTGGGCACACAAACAATTTAACATAACATACAGTAAATATAAGTTTAACATAAGCAGCCCCTCCAAGACCACTTCAGACAACCAGCATTAGAGGGATATGATGCATTGTACAAACAAGCCAATTTAAATCCATTTCCCCAACGTCAATCCCAAGAGAAATGTGTGACTTTTTAACTGTGTAACTGCACCCTTCGAACCCAGGCTTCCTAAGTCTTAGCTCATTACTCTATCCCAGTGATGGCGAACCTTGGCACTCCAGGTGTTCTTGAACTTCAATTCCCAGAAGCCCTGAGCTTCAGGAGTGCTGACTTGGGCTTCTGGTAGCTGAAGTCCAAGAACAGCTGGAGAGCCAAGGTTCGCCATCACACTGGGGAGATAAAGGACAATAATCTCCCTGGCCCTTTGCACATTAGCCCTGCATTCAAAACATATACAAGCCAAAATATAATAAAAATGTTCTGCGATGAGGAGGAGGCCTGTCAGGCAGCCCTGAAAGAGAGTGACGAGAGCTTCAGAGAAAGAAAGAACAACTGACCTTTCACGACTAGGTTTGCGGAGGATTTTGCTTTGCCGATTGAGAACTGAACCGTCCCCGTCATGTCCATCTCAGTCTTCCTCAGGACCAGATGGTGAGTTTTCCCCTCTTGGTATATTACGACGTTCCCACCATCTTGCAGCAGCTCTCCACGAAGAGACCACTTGGGGGGCTTCACAGACTGGATGGAGATTTCACACTCAAACCTGGCTTCTGCCGGCTCCGTCACTTCCACATCGCTCAGCTCCTTGACGATGTTAATGGCTTGCTCTGAAGGAAAGCATCAGGAAGAGGGTCAGAGGTCATGATTGGTGCCCTTTGTGGATCCAGACTCAGCCAAGGACTCCATGGCACTGATCCGTCTGCCTCACTCTGGTTTCAATCCCTGCATTTACATTGTACATCTATTAGATATAAGAAACCCGATGGGACAGGGTTTAAAACTGTTGTATTGTAGCCAAAAGGTTGTGAGTTTGATCCTCATTGGGATCCAGCTTGACATTCATGAGGAGGGCAGCATAGAAGTGTGACTAAATAAATAAATAAACAATTGGGTGGGACCATCGTCCTGGGCTGCAGCAGTCTTTTATCCTTCTCCGGTCAGGCGAAGCCCAGAGTTAGGCAGGTGGGAGCTTCCTCCACCATCCCAATGGCCTCAGCTGAGCCTGGTACTCTTCCCTCAGGCAGTGACAGGGCCCGAGGGTGGGCGGGCGGGAATGTCGTCCTGGTCCAGGTTGTCTACAATATCTATTTCTCCCCCGACGCTCCATCAAGTTCTTCTTCATGGTCTCTGTGAATCCACATGAATGGGTTTACTGCACACATGCACAGTAAACCCATTTGTGTGGATTCACAGGTGACCACGAAGAAGAACAAGAGTTATAGGTAAGCAACCTGTCATTAAAAAGCCCTGGTGGGGCAGGGGTTAAACTGCTGTACTGCAGCCAAAATGTTGTGAGTTTGATCCTGATGGGGATCCAGGTTGACTTGGCCTCTTCGATCCTTCTGAGGTCAGCCAAATGAAGACCCAGCATTGGGGGCAAAAATGCAAATTAACATGTGAACCGCCCAGAGAGTCCACAGCTTCTATGGGGTGGGATAGAAGTCTAATGACTATTGCTCTTGGTCAAACACTTCTATTACGTTTGGCCTTGCCAAAGAGCTTTCTCCACCATGCATTTATTAATTATTTCTCTAGGCTTAAGCCAACAAAGATTTCACTAACCACCTCTTAGATCAGAGGTGCCCAAACATTTCGGGCCATGGGCCAGTCAGGTGATTCAGCAGGCCGGTCATGTAGTTCCTTCCACCAGAAGCAGAAGGAAAATGCACCTTGCAATCTATTTTGCAAAAGGATGGGATAGTTTTTTTAGGCTGCCAATTTCTCTGTTTAAACCAGGGATGCCCAAACTACAGCCCGGGGGCCGAATCTGGCCCCTGGATTGTAGTTTGGGCACCCCTGTCTTAAATGATAAACATGTTCAATGAAGTCAATTCTGAATTACAGTGACCCTTTTCCAGAGTTTTCTAGGTAAAGAACACTCTAGAGGTGGTTTACCCTTCCCTTCCGCTGAGATTGTCCTGGGACTTCACAGCTTGCCCAAGACTATATATACTCGCTCTATTCACAGGAGGCACAAGTGGTGAATTGAACTCCCAACCTCTGGGAGAGATCATAGATGCTATATAGTCTCACTCTAGGTTAGTATTGACCACTGGCCATTCTAAAGTAAAGCAAAAAGCAATCACACTTCTATACCTCCCATAGCGCTTAGTGCACAAGTTAATTAACAATTTGCCCCCAACACACTGGGTACAAATTTTACCAACCTCGGAAGGATGGAAGGCTGAGCCAACCTTGATCCCTGGTCAGGATAGAACTCAGAACCTTTGGGTTGCAGGACAGCAGGTTAACCACTGCGCCACCAGGGCTCCTAGAAGACCCTGTGCGCAAAGCACTTCTATCCAACAGACATATTGAAGCGAACTCAGAGGAGGGAAACCACCCTGACCTGACTCACGGAGAGGTCTTTTCAAGGGGTTAATCGACCAGGTACCCAAGAGAATCTGGAGATGTTGGATGAGGTGCGGAAGAACTGGACAACAGAAAAGGAGGCAGGTCTCTGAAACGTGGTGTTGATTCGTGTGGCTTACTTCACTTACAGGAGGGGTGCCCAAACTTTTCAGGCCGCAGTCCAGTCATGTGGTTCAGTGGGCCAGCCACGTGGTTGCTCCCACCAGAAGTGGAAGTAAAATGCACTCTTGCACGCGCAGAATGCTGCCATAAATGCACCCATAGCCGTCATAAATGTGTTTACGAAAGCTGCAGGTGCATTTACGGCAGAGTTCTGAGCATGCGTGGGCGCGTTTTACTTCCGTTTCCTGGAGCATTGCGGGTGGCGTGGGCTGAATGAATTGGCATTGGGGGCCAGATCCAGCCCACGGGCCATAGTTTGGGCACCCCTGACTTACCGTATTTGGAGCGGGGGATAAGGGTGGCAGGGGAAATGAACAGCCTGAACAGGAACCACAACCCCGCTCAGGCAGGCAGACGTCTTTCCCTCCTGTAGCACTGAGAACAGTGGCCAGGCCTCTTGTCTTCCGGGGGCGCCAACCAAAGAATGGGGTCTCACCTTCCACGTAGAACTGAGCACTGCTTTTCTCATCGACAGCATCACAGGTGTAAATGCCCTCGTCCTCAAACTCGGCCTCATTGATGGTGAGTTTCCTGTAGAGCCCCTCACTCAGAATCTCATACTTTTGGCTTGGATGGATCTCCTTGTTGCCCTTGTACCACCTGACCTCTGCGTTGGCACGAGAGACTTGGCACTCCAGGATGCCTCGGTGCTTCTCCATCGCGGTCTTGACACGGAGGGGTTTTATGAATCTCACGGGCAGTTCTACAGGGGGAAGGAGGAGGAGGAAATGGAAAACAAAGAGAAGGAGAAGAAAACGGAGAAGATAAAGAACATTAGGTGGAGGAGGAAGAGGAGAAGGAGAAAGAACTATTTGCATTCACATGGAGTTCAAGATGTTTCACATTCTCTTGAACTGTGAAATGTTGTTTGATTCTTCTGCTTGCACAACGGGCCATTGGAATAACATATGTGGACTTGCTGTACATGTTCCATAAATACCCAAGTGGGAGCCATGCTGCTGTGAATGTTCACTAGGTGACCTCCTCCTGTACAATGGAGACAGAGTGGAGGTCAGGCAGGGCTACTGCCGGGATAATGTTATTTTCCTCTGATAATCTAGGATTCTTGTACAGTAACATTTTCCTTACTGTCACTTCCGTTGTTCTCAGTCTCCCCAGGAATAAAACAAAACGATCCAAGGTGACGCCTCTCCAGACCAAACTATATGAAATGGCCAGCTTCATGTTTAAAAGTGGAGTTTTCTAAGCTGATAAAAGACATCGGTTTGTTCAAGGTTGTCTTTCTCAACTCTGCCTTTTGCCAAATCTGCTTGGTTTGTTTTGTGACTGGTTCAGTAGATACAAACAGGCTTCATTTGCAAGTCTGACTGCTCAGGAACAAGCCTCTGTGGAATTTTGCTAAATTTCAGGCAACTTCCAAGTGCAAGATGACTGCCTCATGTAATTTGACCCTATTACTGTTACAGTAAAACCTCGGATAATGCTAAAACTTGGTTCCACAAGTCTTGGTGTTATCCGATTTTTAGTGTTATTCTATGCATGTTAAAATCCTATGGGATGCATCGGATAATGTTAAAGCTCCATAGAGGTACATTGTAACCGCACAGGCTTTAGCGGTTGTTATCCGATGCATCCCTTAGGATCTTAACGTTATTTGATGCAATTCTCCCCCACCAGATTGTTTAACATTATGAGATTTTAGCGTTATCTGATGCAAATGTTATCCGAGGTATTACTGTACAGTATATGGCAAACTCATGGGCAATGGGATTTCCCAGCTCATGACTCAGTCCCTAAACTGTCATGTGTTATACTAAAGGAAACAACGTCTAAGCTCAATAGTGTTCAATCAAGTGATCAAGCAGGTAGTTTCCTGCTCTGGGTTTTATGGAATTACTGTAGTTGGAATTATACTATTTACAGCGGCAACTTCCTTACCTTTCACCTTAAGTTGGGCTCTGGATTCTGCTGTTTCGGCAACGAATTTGATTTCTGCAGCATCCTGGACTCCTACACTCTTGTAGACCAGAGCGTAGCTCTTTCCTACAGGAAAAAGAAACACATCTTCCGAGTTACCCCCTTGGTCTCCTCTGTCTTCCTAGCTCTCCTTTCACAGTAGACAAGGGCTCTACCAATTCCTCCCCTACTGTCCGCTTTCTTACCATCTTGACGCAGGTTGACGTTTTCTCCAGCCCTGATCTTGTGGTTGTTACTGAACCACTGGGTTTCGACCTCGTCATGCGAAATCTCACAGAGGAAAGAAGCACTCTCTTTTTCACACACCTCCAGGTCTTCCAGAGGCTTCACAATCTTGATGTCACGGGCTAAGGGATCATAAAAGAGATGCTTATCATAGTGAACTTGGAGCCACACCAAGCACTGAATTGCTTCTTGTCCTGCCATTTTTCAAATTTCAGGCATAACAACAATGACAAGAGGAAATGGCTAGGGAGAAATCTGTGGGCCATGGGTGAGGTGTCGGGTCCTTGACAGATGAAGCATAATCCATCTCTCCTTGCTCAGCACTGTAGCTGTGATCGAGGCCCCTCCGGTCCTTCCTAGCCCCCTGTGGACCAGAGGTGCCCAAACTTTTTGGGCCGTGGGCCGGTCAGGTGATTCAGCCGGCCGGTCACGTGGTTCCTCCCACCAGAAGCAGAAGTAAAACATGCCTTGCAATCTGTTTTGCAAAAGGATGAGATATATATTTTTAGGCTGCCATTTTCTCTGCTTAAACCAGGGGTGCCCAAACTATGGCCTGGGCGCCAGATCTGGCCCCTGGGCTGTAGTTTGGGCACCCCTGCTCTGGACAATAAGTTCACCAGAACCCAAATCATGAATTATACCACATCTCATCTGGTCCTCAGAGAAGTAGGCAACACATTGACCAACACATTCATGTACACCATTCAGGTTGCAAATATGATTATACTTACTTCTATAGAATGCAATGGAATATCTATCTAATATGCATAGGGATTACACATGCACTAAGCCTGAGTGATTTGAATGTCTACCTTAAGATTTGGTTTGTGGTCATTCACACAATGTCACCTGAGACTAAAGTGACAGGGTCATAAATATATGGTACATGCCATTGTCTGCAAAACTATTTCGTAAACCAAGATACCGCAGCTTCAATCTTCCTGTCATGGAAACCTACCATGGACTTCCAAAGTGGCTAAGCTCTTGTCATCAACAGCATCACACATGTATTGCCCTTGATCTTCATGTTCGCATTTGTGGATTGTGAGGGTTCTCTTCGTCCCACGAGCTGTGATTCCAATTTTTTTACTTGGCCGCAGCTCAATTCCATCCTAGAAGGAAGAAACCAAAGCAGGAGTTGGCTATCTTACGTTTTTAGACATTTTTTGAAATGGTAGCTGTGTTAGTCTGTGCAAGCAATCAAAGAAGAGTCTGCAAAATCAGCAGATTGCTGTTATGTTACAGGCCATGCCGCTGTTTGATTCATATAGCTCAGGAATTCTCAACCTGTGACCCACGGCGCCATTTCATGTGCCCCCCCCCCCCACACTATGTACACCACACCAGGAAGTGCCATGTGGTGGAGGAAAGGTAAAATGGCCATCCTGGCCCAAAAGCTGTCTGAGGGAGCGTGACTTCTGCCTATAGCACTTGATTTGTGATTCTTTGCAAGATATTGCTGTATCCAGTCTTTCTCCAATTCTTTAATATCAAAGCTTTGAAAAACCAGCCTCTCCCCTGCCCATCTCCAATCTCTGTATGATGTTAACATCTGTCTGTGAATATTCTAAGTCAGTGATGATGAACTTTGGCACTCCAGCTGTTCTTGGACTTCAATTCCCAGAAGCCCAAGTCTCAGTGAATCCACATGAATGGATCCATGCATGCGTGCAGTGTGGATTCACAAAGACTTGGGCTTCAGGGAATTGAAGTCCAAGAACAGCTGGAGTGCTAAGGTTCATAAGTGTTTTTGTAACGAAGGAAAGGAAATCAGGATCTCCCCACAACAGAGAACTTACCCACACGCTTGCTACCATTCTTTCCATTTCATATCACTGAGCTTGAAAAAAAATGGGTAGCAAGCCTTGGGATTCACTATGTGAGTCAGAAGAGTTTGCAAAGTTTCCCAATACCAGCCCAAACAAGAGTGTGAGTGATGTGTGTTCTCTTTTCAGCAGAAATCAAAGATGTGTTGATTTGGGTATTTTGACCTACAACTCCCAAAATTCCACAAGTAGAGACACTTATCTGAGGAATTATGCAACTTGTTGTTCAAAAAACTCAGATCTGGCCACCTCTGTAGCAGAAAATAGAGCCCTGGAATAAAAATGCTCCCTGCATTGTTCCAATGCAACCGTGTCTCACGAGAATGTGAATTAAATTTGCTACTTGGAGTTCTCAAAGAGAAGAGAAGCAATACATAATAATCACTTCAAATATAAATCTCCAGAAGGATAGCTGTGCCAGTCTGCAAAACTAGCAAAGAATTTTGCAGTACTTGGACTAACGTTTTTTATTTGGCATAGACTTTTCTTGACTTCAACCCACCTGCATCTGGCTTGATGTTTTTGAAAAATTCTGCTACATAAAACTGGTTAACTTTTTTGGCGTCACAAGACTCTTGGTTTCATATGACAGAAAATCATATGATTTGGAGAGGAAACACACAACCTGACAAGTCAAACCAGTACCTTACGCCACTTTACATCCACGTTCGGCCTGGAAAGTTCACACTCAAAGTTGACTTCATCCTTGTGCTGGACTTTGACGTCTACCAAAGGTATGACTATTTTCACTGGGCTTTCTGCAAAAAAAGTAAACAGGTAGAAAGCAATAAAAAGACCCCTCTGTATGTGACACAGACATTACTGAGCGAGAGCAGCTTCCCACATCTTGTGATACACACAAGCACACACAGAGATACACACATGGTGAAATGCCACTTCTGGGGATAAACCTGGAGACTTCATAACAGAGACGAAAGCCTCAAGAATGATCTGAGCATACAGAAGGAAAGAGAAGGCCCTACTCTTCTAATGTGATCCTAAGAAAATAACTGGCTAACAGACACCTTTAGGATGGCTTCAAAGAATGTTTCCGCAGCTCCCAAGTGTCTGGCAGTTCCAACATCTCCTGCTACACTTTTCAAGATGTGCTATCCAAAAAACTGCATTTTCTGGGAGAAACTCCATTATGTCCTTCCATTTTTCTACATATTTGAGGGGAGGATTCCCTCCTCCTCTATATACGCTATGTGAGTTCTGGAATTAAAAAAAAAAGACGCTGCTTTGCAATCTAAAATGGTCCCTGTGTCTCCACTTCTGTAGAATGTGTTTCTACGGATGCCTTTTCCCTCTTCCAGGCAAAGTGAAAAGGTTGCTTGCTGAAGGTACAGATTACTTGCAAATTTGATAGGGAGCAACAATCTAAAAGAAGTTGGGCTTTCATGCATGAGGCCTTAATACAGGGGTGCCCAAACTTTTTGGGCCATGGGCTGGTCACATGGTTCAGCGGCCAGTCATGTGGTTCATCAGGCTGGTCAAGTGCTTCCTCCCACCGAAAGTGGAATTAAAACGAGCCTTGCCATCTGTTTTGCAACAAATGTTTTTCAACAGGATGGAGATAGATTTTAGGCTGCCATTTTCTCTGCTTAAACCAGGGGTGCCCAAACTATGGCCCATGGGCCGAATCCTGCCCCCGACACAATTCATCCGGCCCATGCTGCCCTCATTGCTCCCTGAAGCAGAAGAGAAATGCTCTGGGAGTGACAAAGGTGGCATGGACCAGATGAATTGGTGTTGGGGATTGGATCCACCCCATGGGCTATAGTTTGGGCACCCCTGCCTTAATACATGACCCAAAATCAAGATTTTTCCAGGGATCCAAATGCCAGGGAGAGCCCAAAAGGCTTCGGCTTCCCTTGTAGTCTCTTGTTATCCGCATGACGAGAGCCACAACCTGTGGTAGGTAGAGCTCGCCTGTACCCCTTTCTCACTCACATTCAGTTAGCCCTGCCCTGGGAAATGTCTCCTGCGGTTACAATAGCATCCTTGCACAGATGGGACAGAACTACAGTACCTCTACCAGTTGGAATCCTTCCTCTTGGATACCCATAGAGTCTCCAAAACTGGTTAGGTCCTAGTCCCTCTCTGTTCAACACTAGTTAGACCACATCCAGAGTGCCAATACTGAGCGCCACACTTTAAGAAATGTTAGAAGTGGCAGCTGTGTAAATCTGTGCAAGCATGTCAGAGAGAAAAGAAGACAAAAAAATCTCTCTCTCTCTCTTTTTTTCTTTTTGCTATTTTGTTTTGTTTATTTATTTGTTTGTTTGTTTGTTTATTATCCTGCCCCAATCAGGCGACCCCGACCCTAGGCAGCTGTGCTGTTAAGGCTCTACCGGGTTAACCCTTCCTCCATACAGGCGTATTTTACTTCTGCTTCTGGGAGAGATGAGGGCAGTGTGGGCCAGATGAATCTCAGTAAACCCATTTGTGTGGATTCACAGGGTGCTTAGGCTTCTGGGAATTGAAATCCAAGAACATCTGGAGTGCCAAGGTTCTCCATCACGGGCCTAGAGCAAGAGTGCCCAAACTTTACAGGCTACAGGCTGGTCACGTGGTTCAGCGGGCCAGTCACATGGTTCCTCCCGAAGCGGAAGTAAAATGTGCCTTGCAATCTGTTTTGCAACATACAGTATATGTTTTGCAGCAGAATGAGATAGATTTTAAGCTGCCATTTTCTCTGCTTACACCAAGGGTGCCCAAACTACGGCCCACAGGCCAGATTGGGCCCTTGATGCCAATTCATCCGGCCCATACCACCCTCATCATTTCCGGGAGTGACAAAGGCAGTGCAGGCTGGATGAATTGGTGTTGGGGGCCAGATCTGGCCTACGGGCTGTAGTTTGGACACCCCTGGCCTAGAGAGGTGGCAAGCACGCCAACACTGGGAGAATGTAAGAGAGAATTTGGCCACCATTGCGGGATCTGCCCTGGTGTGGGTTCCTGCATTGAGCAGAGGGTTGGATTTGATGGCTTCAAGGGCCGCTGAAGACAAAGGATGCCTACCTCTCACAGTCAGCCTGCCTGTTATATGAATGCCTTCTGCCTTGAAAGCCACGAGGCCTGAGTCCTCAATCTCAAGGGAGGAAAGAGTCAGGGAATGCTTCTTCCCCTGGAGGTGAATGGCGCAATTGTCCTTTGGCTTCAACCTGACGCCATCCTTGATCCAGGTTGCCTCCACGTCCTCGTGGGACAGCTCCACCTCAAAGGTGACAGACTCCTTTTCGTGGACTTCCATCGGCTGCAGGCCTTTCACCACCTTGATAGGTCTCACTGAGGAACAAAGCAAAGGTAGGGAAAGAATTAGAAGTTTTAAGATGAATCAGTATTATCATAGGCTTAACCTATGATTTTAATCTGTAAGCCGCTCAGAGTCCGGTTTACCCGATTGGGGCGGGATAGTAAATATGAGCAAATAAATAAATAAATTAGGAGGGTCTGGGCCTGAACAGAGCACTCTCATTTGACTCATTAGGTAAAGGTAAAGGTCACTCTTGCTAGAAAGCCAGTCGTATCTGACTCTAGGGTTCAGTGCTCATCTCTAATTATAGCCAAAGAACCAGTGCTGTCTGCGTCTGCAGACATTTCCATGGACATTTGGCAGGCAGGACTAGACACCAGCATGCAGGGAACTCTGTTTACCTTCCCACTGAAGTGGTGCCTATTTATCTACTTGCAATTTATTGCTTACAAATTGCTATGTTAGCAGGAGCTGGGACAGAGACAGGAGTTCACTCCATTGTGCAGCACTCAGGTCTTGAACTGCTGACTTGCTGACCTTCCAGTCATCAAGTTCAGTGTCTTAATCACTAAGCCACCACAGTCCCATTATTCCTGAATAAATTCCTGAATAAACTCCTGTGAAATTATCCCTGGATAAATGTCATTTGAAGTGCAGGGTTAAGTTTATGGGGACAGTTGATGTCAAGTTCTGGAAGAACAGGTGAACAGGCCTCTGGGCATATCAAAGACATCCACTTCTGCTTTAATTAGAAATGTCCAGGGTTGAGGTTCAAACTATAGATCGTACAATCGAGTTTCTCAGCCCCCAGATGTTCTTGGACTTCAATTCCCAGAAGCCCTGGTCAGCAGGAGTGCTGGCTTGGGCTTCCAGTAATTGAAGACCCAGAATACCTGGAGGCCCAAGGTTGAGAATCCTTGATACATAATCTGAAGAAGGAATTCTTAAATTCTGAAAGGAACTTTTTGTCACATCAAAAGGTCTACGCTAGTGGTCCCCAAACTAAGGCCCGGGAGCCAGGTGTGGCCCCCGATGCCAATTCATCCGGCCCGCGAAGCCCTCGTTGCTCCTGGAAGCGGAAGCAAAACGCGCCCGTATGTGAGCCTTTTACTTCCGCTTCCAGGAACGAGGGCTTTGTGGGCCGGATGAATTGGCGTCGGATGCTGCACCCAGGCCCCGGGCCTTAGTGACCAGCTCCCTGAATCACATGATCGGCCCATGGCCCAAAAGGTTTGGGCACCCCTGGTCTACACTATGAGTTCTCAACCTTTTTAAGCCGGGGGCCAGGTCATGCTCCCTCAGAGAGCTTTGGGAGCCAGACAGCCTTTTCGCCTTTCCTTCCCCACATTGCATTTTCGGGTATGGTGGATGCGGTGGCAGGCCACATGAAATGGTGCTGCGGGCCGCAGGTTGAGAATCCCTGGTCTACACACACCTGCTGTAGTTCGCAAATAAGGCTTCCTTTGTTTTTTAACTTGTCGACTGGACATAAAGATCGGCTAGTTTCTCAGGCTCCCCGGTATACTTAGTTCACGTCTAGAAAATTAACATATTTTCAGCTAGACGGACATATTATCTTTAACACAGTTTGGGCCTCAACCTTAGAGCTTCTGTACAACAAGTATCTGCTCCGTCATTAAAAGCTATGTTTGCCGCCTCCTCCTCCTCCTCATGCATATTGCGAGGCAAGCTTTGCTTACCAAAAACCTAGCCTCGGAAGGGACTCATATAGCGTTGGTCCTGACTTACTTTCTACAGTCAACTTGGCCTGTGTCTTGTCATGGAGGGTCTCACAGGCGTAGAAGCCGCGGTCTCCACAGGTAGGACTCTTAATTACAAGGCTGTGTTTTGTCCCTTCAGCCTTGATCTCCAAGTTGGCGCCTGAATGAAGGATGCTGCCATTTTTCAACCATTTGACTTCCTTGGTCGGCTTCGACAGCTCAACTTCCAGAATGACCATCTCCTTCTCTTCCACAGTTTTGGGCTCCAGTTTCTTCACAAATACCACCTGTGCCTCTGCACGCAACCCACAAAGACACACAAATGCAGCATTGAGAGGGTCCAGAAAATGATCACAAAGAGATATGCCTAACTACTCTTCGATGCAGAAGGTCACGTGCAGAAGGTTACGTGCAGCCCCATGTAGAGCGCATTACAGTAATCAAGTCTGGAGGTGACCAAAGCGTGTGTGATCATGAACAAGGAGTCCTAGTTCAGGAGTGGGCATAACTGGCGTATTACATGAAGTTGTGCAAAAGCCCTCCTGGCCACGACTGCCACTTGCTCTTTGAGCAGTAGGCGCGAGTCCAAGAGGACCCCCAGATTACGCACTGGTTCTGTTTGGGGCAACACTGCCCCATCCACAACCAAAGATGGTAACTCCCGAGATAGAGCAGGACCCCTGACCCACAACCACTCAGTCTTGTCAGGATTCAGTTGTAGCCTGTTGTCCCCCATCCAGACCCTCACAGCCTCCAAGCACCTGGAAAGGACTTCCACTGCATCGCTAGGTTCCCCGCAGGTCAAGATATACAACTGGGTAGCATCTGCATATTGATGATACCTCACCCCATGGGAAAGAATGATCTCACCCAGAGGCTTCATGTAGATGTTTAATAGAAGAGGTGAAAGCACCGAACCCTGAGGCACCCCATATTGGAGTAGCCTAGGGCTGGATTTCTCACTCTCCAACCACACCAACTGGGTCCGGCCCTTCAGAAATGAGGAAAACCAGGACCACACAGTGCCCTGGATCCCCAATCCTCGGAGCCTTTCCAGAAGGATACTGTGGTCAATGGTATCGAAAACTGCTGAGAGGTCAAGAAGAGTCAGGACAGTTGGATGTCCACCATCCTGCTCTCTCCAGAAATCATCCACAAGCGCGACCAATGCAATTTCCATACTATATCTGGGCCTGAATCCTGACAGAAAAGGGTCCAGATAATCCGTTTCATCCAGGATCTCCTGTAACTGCCTTGCCACTGCCTTCTCCAAAACCTTACTCAGGAATGGAAGGTTAGAGACAGGCCAGTAGTTGGTCATAACCACAGGGTCGAGGGATGGCTTCTTTAGGAGTGGGTGCACCAAAGCACATTTTAAGGTAGCAGGAAAAAAACCCTTCCAAAGCGAAGAATTAATAATGGCCTCGACCCAACCACCTGTCACCGCCCTGGCAGATTTCATCTCTGTTTATAACCAAAGAACCAGTGCTGCCTGTTTCTGCAGACTTTTCCATAGACATGTGGCAGGTATGACTAAACATGGAATGGAACTCTGTTGAATTAAACAACTATTGAAATATGGAAGCTTCTGTACCTCCTATTTTACTGTCTAGGCCAGTGGTGCAGAACCTATGGGAGCCATGCCAGAGGTGGCACTCGGAGCTATCTCTGTGGGCACCCATGCAATCATCCCAGCACAGAGTTTGCCCTGCCCCTCTGCCCAGCAACCCAATGGGAGTGCTTCCTCCCTCCCCCAGAAAAGTTTGCACCAGCGCTCTGCCCAGCAACCCAATGGGAGCACTTCCTCCCTCCCCTGTTGCTGTGTTGGCACTTTGATAAATAAGTGGGTTGCAGTTTGGGCACTCAGTCTCTAAAAGGTTCACCATCACTGGTCTAGGCTGATTAAGGTCTGGAGACTTCAAGAGTGCACATATTTTGAAAATATTATAGTTGATCCTAATAAAGATATTGCCTACTAATAGATATAGCAGCATTCTCAACCTTGTGTCACAAGATGTTCTTGGTGTTCAGTTCCCAGAAGCCTTGATCAGCAGGTGTGTCAATGCTGATTTCTGGGAACTGAAGTCCAAGAACACCTGGGGGTGCAAGATTGGGAAACTCTGGATTATGGGAATATTCCAAAATTGGATCCTTCATTTGTACACTGCTGTCTATCCTACCATCTCAGTCTGATGTGTTTTAAATGTCAGGGCAAGCCTCTTAAAACACCTCCAGGACAATTCAGGCTGTGAAATAATCTGCATTTCTACTCTTCATTCCTCACCTTCCACTTTGAGGTAAGCTTTGCTCTCCACTCCTTCTGCTTCTGCTGAGATTTCACCAGAATCCTTCAAGGTCAAGTCACTGATGGTGAGGCTGTGGTCTGAGTCCTTCTGAGAAATGACATATTTTTTGCCAGTTTCAATTTTGGCTCCATTTCGACCCCAGGTGACAGAAGCATCACTGGGGGAGACGACGCATTTGAAAACAGCCTCTTTGCCTTCTTCAGCTACTATGGTGTGGAGGCCTTTGACAAACTTTACCACTCTAGGAACTAAAGAAGAAGACACTTGATATAAAAAGAATAACCTGTAGCATCATCTTTAATATAAAACACTTGCCCCTTTTTCCTGCCTGTAAAATGTACCCGAAAATCACTTTCTCCTGATTCATGTTATCTTGGAAAAATTGAGGTGGGAACATGAATTAGCAATAAGTAGTACTGCCCAGAACTTCAGCTTCAGTTCTGTATTTCATAGATGGTCTTCACCTGGGACCATGTTTTACAGCCTACAATAGTGCCTTCTAGGCTGCATCTTGTGCCGATTCTAATAGCATCTAGGACTGTGGTGGCCAACCTTAGCACTCCAGATGTTCTTGGACTGATCAGCAGGAGTGCTGACTTGGGTTTGTGGTAATTGAAGTCCAAGAACATCTGGAATGCCAAGGTTGGCCATCACTGATCTAGGATGACACTTCTTTGCAAAGAGTCACTACTTTGCTCTCAGAACAACAGATTCCCAGTAGAAGCCTAGATGTCCACCTCTGGATAAATAGCCAAACAATGTCATGATACCAGGTCTTCAGATCCAAAACTATACCTGTGGGAGTGATATGAATACTGCATTGGTCATCCTTGGTTTCACACTCATAGTCTCCCCTGTCTTCTGCCCGGAGCTCTGTTATGATCAGGACATGCTTTTCACCAATTTCACGCATTTGGTGGCGCTTGTCCACTTTGAGTTCTATTCCGTCCTTGCGCCAGACAACTTTGCCCTTGGGTTGGCTCAGCTCACAACTCAGAGTTAGAGTCCCTCCAATCTCAGCTTTAACTGGTTCCAGCTTCTTGACGAACTTCACTGGGATTTCTGAGGTCGGTGGAAAATGGGAAGGAAAAATATGTCAGCACCACCTAACAACTTTTTTTCAGAATCTTTGAGAAGGTGGTGACCAAATGTCTCATCTATACAACTTCTCTAGTTTTAGACCAGGGGTGCCCAAACTTTTTGGGCTGTGGGCAGATCATGTGGTTCAGGAAGCCGGTCACTAAGGCATCGGGGCCGCACCTGGCCCCCAGGCCTTAGTTTGGGCACCACTGTTTTAGACTGTTGTTCCCGCAGGCCGGATCTAGCCCATGGCACCACTTCATGTGCCCCCCCAACCCAAGGGCATTTGAGAGAAAAATGGCCACCCCTTTGAAGCTGTTGGGAGCAAATGGCCACCCCCATCATGCAGGCAGGGCAAAATGGCCATCTGGCCCTAAGAGAGGGTGACCCTGAGAGAGGGTGACCCGGCCCCCGGCTTGAAAAGGTTGGGAACCCTTGATCTACAAGGTAGTTCAGTGATTGGCATTATACATGTACCAAAATAGAGCCTGGGGTTGGGTAATTTTCAAAGGCACAAAAGTAACTCTAGATCATAACTTGAACATATGCCTATCCTTGCTGGGACTTGTGCTCAAAAAAATCAATTTTTTCCATGCTCTGTTTTATATTTCACAGATAGATTCAAAGATACGTTTGTAATAACTGAGAGCACTTCAGCAACTAAGGGATGGCCTACTAACCATGGTCCATTGGGGTCACAAAGGGTCGGACTCGACTGTGCGACTGAACAACAACTAACCATGAGTTTCACTAATCAAGATGTTGGGTTTCAAATTTCTCCATGGCAGTTTGCCACGACAAGCAAAACCAACAAGACAAGATACAAGCAAACTGAAGAATATGCAGAATGTGCAGAATCCAGCTGCCAGACATGCTGAATGTGTTTATTCATATACTTTTGGTTCAAAGAAGACCTGGTTGTAGGATGAACTGGAATCTACTGGGCTTCATTCAGATTGATTCTCCAGCTCAACCTTTCCCCAATCTGATGCACTCAATATGATTTGCTCGATCTCTACCAGGATTTCTGACCACTGTCTAGGCTGGCTAGGGATGGATGGAAGTATGACATGCAGAGAGCAGATGGTTGGGACAGTCTGCTTTCAGAATGGGATGGATTTGGGCCATTATCTCAAAGCTGGTGAGCCCGGCCTTCTGTGCTGTTCAATGTAGACTGAGTTGTGCTTATGAATATAAATCCATTTAAGTAGGTGAGGTCTAGCTTTCTATGTGGAACTCCAGGCTGGTAAACTATCACCAGGTTCTTACCTTGAACCTGCACTTGGAACTGCTGCTTGTCATTCTTGGTCTCACAGGTATACACACCAGTATCCTTGCCAGCAGCCTGCTTCACAATCAGGGTCCGAGAGCTCCCATCGGACTTCATCTCATACTTTTTGCTGCCTTTGATTTCAATTCCATCCTTGAACCACCTAACATCTGCATGTTCGGGCTCCACTGACGTTGAGAGGACAATGTTTTTATGCTCCTGAACAACAACCTTCTCTTCTTGAGCAACTTTTCTTTGGAATTTTGCCTCTGGTTCTGTATAAGTAATAGATAAATAAATAAGTCAAACCTCAGCAATCATCCTGTGAACTAAAGTGGAAGAGAAATACACATTCCGGGTCATCCACAGCAAGCAGGAGAAGTGTTTACTTTGTTACAATTGTAGAGAACAGCTGCAATATAAACAATTATCATTAGTGTTATAGCTGTACAAATTGGATTAAACACTTTCCGATTGTATGGGGAAGTATTATTTGGAGGACCAAAATGCCATTAGGTCACAGGGCTCACACCAAATGGCATTGTGCTCCTCCTTCCCTCCGAATACCCTTCATCCCTAAAATCCAACAGTGTAGAGAAGCTCTTAATTAATATGACTTAGATTAATGAATCAATATAATGTTTCACTGTGTTCAGTTGCCTTTTCTCTTGTAGAAGGAAAGTAACTCACCTATTGCTTCAACTTTGAAGGTCAGCTTCTGCCCAGCCACCTCACAGGTGTATTCCCCAGCATCCTTCATATCTACCTGCTCCAGTAGCAGCTTCCGGGAGGTGCCCTTGGACTCCACCTTGATTTTGTGGCTGGAACTGAGGAGTTTCCCATCCTTGTACCACTTCACCTCAATATCACTGGTAGCCACCTCACAAACCAAAGCCACGTTCTCCTTCAGGACAGCCTTCAACTCCTTCTGCACCTTCTCCTTATTAGCAAATACATTTACAGGCTCTATGATATAAAGGAAAGAATCCAGACATCTGTTTGTTAGGGCTGTGACCATACAAACCTTACTTCTGAGAAGGAGGTACATGTTATGTTACATATCATCACATTGTAACCCTACTAGACTTTTTGATATCTGTGAGACTTTTAAAATATCATCCCAACCTTCTGGTGAGCTTCCATGCCTGACCAAGGATTTGAACTCAGATCTCCTGAGTCTTAGGCTGGCATCCAGGCCACGACATCATACAAAGATTCTAACACTCTGCTTCTTCAGATGTGACAGAAGAAGTCGATTGCTGTCAAAAAATACAGTAGCTCACACTGAAATAAAGGATGATAGTCGGAAAGTGTTGTAATACATTTCTTTCTATTTCATTTTTGTTGCTATTTCCTGTAGTAGTAGATGGATAGTATTGGGGAATATCATGACCTAAGCTCATTTTTAAAAATGAAGCTGCCTGTAGAAAGTTTATTTAGGTGATGTTTTATTTTCAAGTACTGTACAGTATTCAGGTTTCTCACATCTTCTGTTCAGTTCATTCAATTGCTAAGTGTTTGTTAGCCTTACTTTATCAATGCATTATCCTTTCTTTTGCTTTATATACAGGGGCCAGGAGAAATTACAGGTTAAGGAAAAGGTTTCCCTTGCTCAAAAGCCAGTCATATCTGACTCTCGGGTACAGTGCTCATCTCCATTTACAGCCAAATAGCCAGCCCTGTCTCCATCTGCAGATATTTCCATGGTCATGTGGCAAGCACAACTAAATGCTGGAGTGCACAGAATGTTGTTACCTTCCCCACCAAAGTGGTACCAATTTACCCACTTGCAATTTCTTGCTTTTAAACTGATAGGTTGGCAATAGTTGGGACAGATGACAGGAGCTCACTGTGTGATGCAGTACTTGGGTCTCAAACTACTGTCCTGCTGACTTCCCAGTCATCAAGCTCAGCATCTTAACCAATAAGCAACCCAGTGCATAATTAGGAGAAATTACAGATGGGCAAAAACCTCAAACACAACTTGACAAATACTTGATGATTTGATGAGCAAACATGGTTATTTTAACCTCCCTCATGTGGCACCTGATTGAATTTCTAGAAAAGTGTTTCTCTTTATAGTGGAGCATATTTCCTCCTCACCTGGTATGTGAAGTTTGAAGCTCAGCTCTTGGCCAGCAGCTTCACAGGTGTATTCGCCTGCATCCTTCTCCTCCACCTGTTGCACAATCAGCCGCCGGGATTTGCCATCTGCTTCCACTTTGAATTTCTTGCTGGAAGTGATCTGTTTCCCATCCTTGAACCACTTCACTTCCATCTTGTCCTGGGAAACTTCACAGCTGAGAACAGCATTCTCCAAAGAGGCAGCCTTGATCTCTTTCTGGACCTCCTCTTTCTTAACAAAGACCTCCTCAGCCTCTGCATCATTAGCATCATCAGGAAACAAATAAAACAATAAGGTGTCAGGTATATTGTGTATAATATTGTGGCTTGGCCAAATATGGATGATGCAGCTTCATCAATTGTTAGTGGTTCTGATGCTTGTTTATGCAATGGGATGGGGTGGGGGGGTAGATTTTGTCTGGGGCTGTGGTGGCTTAGTGGTTAAGATGCTGAACTTGATGAGTGGAAGGTCAGCAGGCCAGCAGTTTGAGACTGGAGTGCTGCACGACAGAGTGAACTTCCATCTCTGTCCAGCTCCTACCAACCTAGCAGTTCTAAAGCAAGAAATTGCAAGTAGATGAATAGGTACTACTTCGGTGGGAAGGTAAACAGCATTCTCTGCCTGCCTCATGTCTATGGAAATGTCTGCAGATGCAGACAGTGCTGGCTCTTTGGCTATAAAGAGAGATGAGCACAGAACCCTGGAGTCAGATACGATTGGTTTTTGAGCAAGGGTGACCTTTACCTAAAGTAGATGGTGTCACTGACAAGTGTAGATTGCTAGTAATTAAAAAGTTCCTGCTTCTGATGCCACCTGCAGGTTCAGATACTGAATAATAGAAATTGAGAGAAAATGGAACTTGTACCTGCTACTACGACTTTGAAGGTTAGTTTTTGGCCAGCAGCTTCGCAGGTGTATTCGCCCGCATCCTTCTTCTCCACCTGTTGCACAGTCAGCCGCCGGGATCTGCCTTCTGCTTCCACCTTAAATTTCTTGCTGGAAGTGACCTGTTTCCCATCCTTGAGCCACTTCACTTCTGTTTTGGCCTGGGCAACTTCACAGCTGAGGACAGCATTCTTTGAAGATGCAGCCTTGATCTCTTTCTGGATCTTCTCCTTGTTGGCAAAGACCTCCTCAGCATCTGCACCATTAACACCATTAGGAATTTTAAAACAAACAAGACATCAATGTGTTCATCATTATAGATCATGACAATACATCTGGCTTAGCCTGGAACAGATACATTTCCCTTCAATATGTAACCTGGGTTAAGATTCCCAGTGAAATTGAGCTAGTTAGTGAAAAGAATCAGAAAACAGGCCATTGTGCATGTTGCCTCTCCTTACAAAAACACATGAGTTACTTCATATGTGCTTTGGGTACATTAACAAAACATGAAGTGGCGAAATGTAAATCCATTTGTTAGTAGTTTTTCAAGCTGATCAATGCAATTAGCAAAGAAGAGAATTGCTTTTGCCAGAGCAAAAAACCTCTTACGTCCTCTGGTCCCTTCACAAAAATATGAAAGGTGAAAGAATAACAATTGTACCTGTTGCAATGATTTTGAAGGTTACTTTTTGGCCAGCAGCTTCGCAGGTATATTCACCTGCATCCTTCTTCTCCACCTGTTGCACAATCAGCCGCCGGGATTTGCCTTCCTCTTCCACCTTGAATTTCTTGCTGGAAGTGATCTGTTTCCCATCCTTGAACCAATTCACTTCTGTTTTGGCCTGGGCTACCTCACAACTGAGGACAGCATTGTCCGAAGATGCAGCCTTGATCTCTTTCTGGATTTTTTCCTTGTTGGTAAACACTTCCTCAGCTTCTACAGCTGGACAAGAATAGATTAAATGAAGTTAGATAATGGAACTCCCCCTTTAAGGCATTCAGGCCTAATAATGGGCAGGTTTGGCCTTGGAGTACAAAATGAAGCAAGACAAAGTTGGTAAAGAGAATGCATTGGTCATAGAAAACACCCTCTTCCAACCACCTAAATGGCGACTCTACACATGGACATCAGTAGATGGCCAACACTGAAATCAGATTGATTACATACTTTGTAGTCCTTCTACTGTTAAACATTTGGGATAAAAACTCTGCATATCACTTAGTGATCTACAAAAAGATCCAGATCTGCTATATACTAGATTTCATGAAATGAAGGCCAAAGTCCATCGGTCAAACCTTGCAGCAGCTTAAAGAATAAACAATATTAAAGACTAAAGTAATGACCACTAGGTAAGGACCCCTACGAGAGTATTAGGTGGGCTGATATATCAGCAGCTGCTAGTTTGGCAATATAAATTTCTAGCTTAAATATGAAAAATGAAACAATATCAAAATAAAGAAGGAATATGAGAGGGTGAAAAAGGAGGGTTTTGATCAGTAAGATGATCAGCCTCAAACATACGGAAGAGTATTAAAAAATTAAAAGAAAACCTTTTGCTTCTTCAACAGTGAGTTTGAAGATCAACTTCTGGCCTGCAGCTTCACAGGTGTATTCTCCCGCATCCTTCTTCTCCACCTGTTGCACAGTCAGCCGCCGGGATTTCCCATCTGTTTCCACCTTGAATTTCTTGCCTGAAGTGATCTGTTTCCCATCCTTGAACCACTTCACTTCTGTTTTGGCCTGGGCAACCTCACAGCTGAGGACAGCATTCTCCGAAGATGGAGCCTTGATCTCTTTCTGGATCTTCTCCTTGTTGGCAAACACCGCCTCAGCTTCTACAGCTGGGCAAAAATAGATTAAATTAAGTTATTATTATTATTATTTTGATTTATATGCCGCCCTACTTGGTGAAAACCAACTCAGGGCGGCTTACATCATAAAATTGAATACAATACAATATAACAGATCAATAATACAAAATCACAGCATAATGTAACTTCCCTTTTAAGAAGTTCAGGCTTAAAATGGGCAAGTTTTGCCTTGGAGTACAAAATGAATCATGGCAAAAGCTAATAACGTTGTTCAAGAGAATGTGTTGATCATAGAAAACACCCTCTTTCAACCACCTAAGAGGCGACTCTACACATGGACATCAGTAGATGGCCAACACTGAAATCAGATTGGTTACATACTTTCTTGTCCTTCTACTCTGGGATCAAAAGCTCTTCTTGATCTACTACATATCACCTAGAGATCTACCAAAGATCCAGATCTGCTTTCTGCTATACAGGTATACTATATTTCATGAAATGAAGGCCAAAGTCCATTGATCAAACCTTGCAGGGGCCTAAATTATAAACACTATTAAAGACTAAGGTAATGACTGCTAGGTAAAGACTCCCAGGGGAGTATTAGGTGGGCTGATATATCAGCAGCTGCTACTTGGTAATACAGTTGTACCTCACTTAAAGAGCATAATGCGTTCCACAGGATTGCTCTTTAAGTGAGTTTGTTCTTTAAGCGAAACACCCATTGTAAATGACCAATTGTGACTTCTGGCGGGGGGGGGGGATTGCGAACCTCGATTTATTTGTTAAGCAAGTTTTTGGTTGATTTTATTTATTTAGCGAAGCGACCATTCAGAGAAAATTCTGCTCTTTAAGCAAGTTACTCTCTAATCGAGGTGCTCTTTATGCGAGGTGTGACTGTATAAATTTCCAGCATAAATATGAAGAAGAGTGAAACAACATCAACATAAGGAAGGAAAATGAAAAGGTGAAGGAGGAGGGTTTTGATCAGTAGGAAGATCAGCTTCAAACATATGTAAGAGTATTAAAAAATTAAAAGAAAACCTTTAGCTTCTGCGACAGTGAGTCTGAAGGTCAGTTTTTGGGCAGCAGCTTCACAGGTGTATTCGCCCGCATCCTTCTTCTCCACCTGTTGCACAATCAGCCGCCGGGATTTGCCTTCCGCTTCCACCTTGAATTTCTTGCTGGAAGTGATCTGTTTCCCATCCCTGGACCACTTCACTTCTGTCTTGGCCTGGGCTACCTCACAGCTGAGGACAGCATTCTCCAAAGAGATGGCCTTGATCTCTTTCTGGATCTTCTCCTTGTTGGTAAAGACCTCCTCAGCTTCTACACCATCAATATCAACAATATCCAAGCCCAGCAAGAAACAAGAAAGAATAGAAGAACAAAACCTCTTTAATCATGAACTGTTTTCACAGTTATGCGAGAAATAGTCACAATTCCATTTTCCTCTAAATATGCGCACAAGATAAGATTTCATTTATTTAATAAACAATATGGAAATTTAATTAATTCCCACCTTCCAACACCAGGAAAATTGGTCACTCAAAAATGTATCTAATTCATTTCTTAGTCACTCAATCCTGAAACTTTCATTGGCAAACTTTTAAAACTTTTAAAGCGCATTTCCCAAACTATGTTCCACACAACTCTGGTGGACTTCAGTTCCCAGAAGCCTAAGTCAGTACATTGGCCAATCAGTGCTTAGGGGAATTGGCTTAGGCTTCTGGGGATTGAAGTCCAAAAACCAAAGTTTGGGCAATGCTGGATTAAAGGACTTCAGGGTGACTTACACAATGTACAAAAATGGTTGAATCTTTCCTTATAGCCCAGTTATAAGAAACAAAAGCCATCGGTACCTGTGACAATGAGTTTAAAGTTCAGTTTCTGGCCAGCAGCCTCACAGGTGTATTCACCCGCATCCTTCTTCTCCACCTGCTGAACAATCAGCCGTCGCTTCTTGCCTTCTGTCTCTACCTTGAATTTATTACTAGATGTGATCAGCTTCCCATCCTTGAACCATTTCACTTCTGTCTTGTTTTGGGCCACCTCACAGTCAAAGGAGGTGTTCTCTGAATGGGTTGCCTTGATCTCTGTCTGTAGCTTCTCCTTGTTTATGAACACGTCCTCTGCTTCTGCATCTAGTGGAGAGAAGGGTCAGAAACGTTCAATTTCTGTAGCTTCCCTTTGCCAGTTGCACTTTTCACAATCTGTAATCAATTTTTCCAAGGGACTGTGGTGGCTTAGTGGTTAAGATGGTGAACTTGATGAGTGGAAGGTCGGCAGGTCAGCAGTTCGAGAGTCAAGTGCTGCACAATGGAGTGAGCTACTGTCTCTGTCCCAGCTCCTACCAACCTAGCAGTTCAAAGGCAAAAAATTGCAAGTAGATAAATAGGTACCACTTCAACAGAAAAGGTAACAGCATTCTGTGCACTCTGGTGTCTAGGCATGCCTACCACATGTCCATGGAAACATCTGCAGATGCAGACAGCAATGGCTCTTTGGCTATAAATGGAAATGAGCACTGAACGCTAGAGTCAGAGATGAGTCCTGAGCCCTAGATTGAGGGTTATGGCTTTCAAGTAAGGGTGACCTTTACCTAATACATTTTTCCAGTTTGAAGACTGACCAATTGATTTAGTGATTCCATGGGAGATGCTCTTTATGAAGGCCTGTCTTCTAACTGTTTATGTATGTATCTATATATGTATGTATCTATGTATAGTTAAGATAAGACAATATCTATATATCCACAGGGTTTATTTGGCAAATGTAAATAAAATATAGTTGGGAGTGATTTATTTATTTATTCATTTGACTGATTGATTTTTACTAACCGCACAACTCCAAAGACTCTGGGCGGCTCACAGAAAATAAAGCTTTGGGGAATAAAACTTTTATTAATGTTTTGATCAGGAACACCCACATCTCTACAATCTTTCTCCCTAGTCACCCAGACATATTTAAAAAAAAAAATTTTTTAAAAAAATCCTGAGTTTAGCACTAGATTACCTAATCACTGCATTGATACATTGGTTTAGCACTCCATCACTATTGATAAGAAATTGAAATCACCCTGATGAACTACAGCAGATTACTAATTTTTGCAGTCGCTGAGTATGTAGTTGTACATTACTTAGAGCGTTCCTTAATGCACTGCAATACTTTATACAGTCCACCAGTTTTACAATTAATCATAAAAGAGGAGCTGGGAACTGACAGAGGGAAGTGGGGCTGTGGACTGTGTTGTGCATTAAACCATATTAAATTGAGGATCTAGTGAGGATACTGGCCCCAAAGAATTCAGAATTTCCATGGGATACCCTAATCACCAGTATTTTTAATAGCTCGTTCTAAAACTGATACAACTTATTTTATTTATTTATTTATTTATTTGTTCGAATTTAATACCCCGCCCCACTCGGGAAGACCCGACTCTGGGCAGCTTACAAAATGTATTACCGTAATAGGTAATCTATAAACACATAATATTATAAAACATTAAAAATTCATGAGTTCATCAAAAGCAAAAATTTAAAACATTAAAATGTTAAAACGTTAAAAACCGATAAAAACAAGTGATAACAGGTACAAATACCAGGTGGTGGGGGGGATGGCTACCCTTAAATTAGCCATCCTGGATGGGAACCTACATTGTTGTGTCCCCACACTTGACCTGCCAGCCATGTCTTTAACCCCTTTCGAAATGGGAGGAGCTCCGTCTGCAGGCGCAGCTCTGTCGGAAGGAGGTTCCAAAGGGCCGGGGCGAACACGGAGAAGGCCCTCTTCCTAGTGCTCGTAAGACGAGCCTCCCTAGCAGATGGAGTCACAAGAGAGCCCCTCCGGTCCGCCCTAGTGGGCCGGGCAGACATTCTTAGGGTGATGCGGTCTCTTAGGTATCCTGGCCCACTACCATATAGGGCTTTAAAGGTAATGACCAGCACCTTGAATTGCACCCGGAGGCATACTGGCAGCCAGTGCAGCTCCCGGAGCAGTGGTGAGGCCCGAGCATAACGCCCGCACCCCATCACTACCCGAGCCGCCGCGTTCTGAACCAGCTGTAGCCTCCGAATGGTCACCAAGGGCAGCCCCATGTAGAGCGCATTACAGTAATCAAGTCTGGAGGTGACCAAGGCACCTGAGTATGCAGACTACAAAATACTTAGTTTTCATATATCACCTTAGTAAACAAAGAGCATACTCTCAATTCTAGACAGGGCAAGATTGACTTCCTACAAAATAAAATACAGTACCTGAATCATTTCAAAAACACAGCTGTCAATTTATGTAATGAATTAACATGGTTTTCAGTAATCGATCAAGATATCTAAGGGATGGTTATGATAAGAATGCCATGATGTCTAGATCGATTAGGAGCAGAAGGAATAGATGATACAATTTCTACCTGTTACAATGACTTTGAAGGTCAATTTCTGGTCTGCAGCTTCACAGGTGTATTCGCCCGCATCCTTCTTCTCCACCTGTTGCACAGTCAGCCGCCGGGATTTGCCTTCTGCTTCTACTTTGAATTTCTTGTTGGAAGTGATCCGTTTCCCATCCTTGAACCACTTCACTTCTGTCTTGGCCTGGGCAACCTCACATCTGAGGACAGCATTGTCCGAAGATGCAGCCTTGATCTCTTTCTGGATTTTCTCCTTGTTGACAAACACTTCCTCAGCTTCTGTAACTGGAAACGAGGAGGGTAAACTGAGTTTGATAATTCTGATTCTTCTCCCTTAAATCACATCAAGGTTTCCCTTTAAATAATAGTCTACGAAGAAGTTAGGATTGTTTACTAGAGAGGACAAATAAATATTTCCCTCTTTTTTCCTGTTCTGTTAACAAAGACAATACATTAAAAAAAACCCATATAACGATTTTAATTCATTCCATGGGTCTGTTTGCTATGCAATTTTGTTGTTGTATAATTTTTCCTATGGAAAAAACCATACAAAGGTTTTTCCTAAGGAAAAAAATTGTACAACAATTTTGTTTTATTTTATTGCTAAGGGGTTTTTCCCATTGAAAAAATGTACGAAAAATTGTTATGCAGGGTACCACTTTCTTTAAAAACCTAATTGTTATGCGATTTAGTTGCTATACGGGGTGTTCAATATACGAGGTTCCACTGTACTGTATATTAAATTAATCAATATAGAGTAAAGGAATGATTTGAGGGAGCCTCTGGTCACTGGAAAAAGCAGCCACAAACACTATATAAATAATGTGTTACTTTCTGTCCAAAGCTTTCTTTTTAGTGGAGTTATTTGTTTTACTGTTATATATATGGGTTGTTAACCACCATAAGTAATGACATGGTACTAAAGAAGGAAGGAAGGAAGAACCTTTTGCTTCTGTGACACTGAGTTTGAAGGTCAACTTCTGGCCATCAGCTTCACAGGTGTATTCGCCCGCATCCTTCTTCTCCACCTGTTGCACAATCAGCCGTCGGGATTTCCCATCTGCTTCCACCTTGAATTTCTTGCTGGAAGTGACCTGTTTCCCATCCTTGGACCACTTCACTTCTGTTTTGTCCTGAGCAACCTCACAACTTAGGACAGCATTCTCTGTAGAGACACCCTTGATCTCTTTCTGGATTTTCTCCTTGTTGGTAAACACGTCCTCAGCTTCTGCACCATTAATTTCACAAAAAGTAAAAAAAACAAGACATCAAAGTGTTCATTATAGGGAGTGACAATATTTCTGCCTTAGCCTGACACTGATGTAATTTCCCTGTAATATGCAACTTTAGGTTATGATTTTCAGTGGCACTGAGCTAGTGAGTGAGTAAAACAGAAAAACACCTCACTATGTATGTTGCCTCTCCTTACAGAAACACATGAGTTATTTCATTTGTACTTTAGGTATGTACATGAACTGACAAAGTGTTAATCCACCTCTTAGCATTTCTGCAAGCTGATCTATGCAATTAGCGAAGAAGAGTGTTGCTTTTAACAGAACAAACCCCAATTTATGTCCTCTGGTTACTGCACCAAAATATGAGAAGGGAAGCAATAATAATTGTACCTGTTACAATGACTTTGAAGGTGAGTTTTTGGCCAGCAGCTTCGCAGGTATATTCACCTGCATCCTTCTTCTCCACCTGTTGCACAATTAGCCGCCGGGATTTGCCTTCTACTTCCACTTTGAATTTCTTGCTGGAAGTGATCTGTTTACCATCTTTAAACCACTTCACTTCTGTATTAGCCTGGGCAACCTCACAACTGAGGACAGCATTCTTCAAAGATGCAGCCTTGATCTCTTTCTGGATTTTCTCCTTGTTAGCAAACACATCCTCAGCTTCTGTAACTGGAAAAGAAGAGGGTAAACTGAGTTTGATAATTCTGAATCTTCTCCTTTAAAACACATCAAGGACTCCCTTTAAATCAGGGGTGCCCTAACTTTTTGGGCCCTACTCCATTTGTGTTGACAATATAAATATCAAGAGGTGTATAAATTTTCACTCCACTGCTAGCCAAGAGAGGAGGGGAGGGGAATGATCTGTGGTAGCTTTTGATCCTTGGAAAAAGGCAGCCCCAAGCAGTATATAAATATTTTTATTATTATTATTATTATTATTATTATTATTATTATTATTATTATTATTATTATTATTATTATTATTATTATTATTATTATTATTATTATTATTATTATTATTATTATTATTATTATTGATGATGATGATGATGATAATAGACATCTTTGAAATGTGGTGTTTGAGAGTCCCCTGGACAGCAAAGAGAGCGAATATGTGACTGAACAACAACAAATGTCTCACATTTTCTTTTTAGTGGATTTATTTGTTTTACTGTTAAGTTATGTGTAAGGTTGTTAACCACAGTGAGTAATGCCTTGGTACTAAATCTGAAAGAAAGAAAGACAGACAGACAGACAGACAGACCTTTTGTTTCTTTGACAGTGAGTTTGAAAGTCAGCTTCTGGCCATCAGCTTCGCAGGTGTATTCGCTCGCATCCTTCTTCTCCACCTGTTGCACAATCAGCCGCCGGGATTTCCCATCTGCTTCCACCTTGAATTTTTTGCTGGAAGTGACCTGTTTCCCATCCTTGAACCATTTCACTTCTGTTTTGGCCTGGGCTACCTCACATCTGAGGACAGCATTCTCCGAAAATACAGCCTTGATCTCTTTCTGGATTTTCTCCTTGTTGACAAACACTTCCTCAGCTTCTACAGCTGGACAAGAATAGATTAAATGAAGTTAAATAATGTAACTCCCTTTTTAAAGCGTTCAGGCTTAATAAGGGCAGGTTTGGCCTTGGAGTACAAAAAGCACCAAAATAAAAGAAGGAAAGGAATTGTACCTGTTACAATGACTTTGAAGGTGAGTTTTTGGCCAGCAGCTTCACAGGTGTATTCGCCCGCATCCTTCTCCTCCACCTGTTGCACAATCAGCCGCCTGGATTTGCCATCTGCTTCCACTTTGAATTTCTTGCTGGAAGTGATCTGTTTCCCATCCTTGAACCACTTCACTTCTGTCTTGTCCTGAGCCACTTCACAGCTGAGGACAGCATTCTCCAAAGATGCAGCCTTGATCTCTTTCTGTACTTTTTCTATGTTGGCAAATACCTCCTCTGGTCCTACAAGGGGTAGAATAAAAAGAACCAGCAATGTCAAGTAACTCTACCTCCTCTTTTAAGGAACTTGTTTCCCAGTAATATCTGAAAACCTGTAGCTCGTAGATATTATCAAATTGATATTAAGCCAATGTCCCATTTCAGTGGCAAATTAGACAGTACATATGCTATATACAGTAAAACCCCTACTTACAAAAAAAAAGTCCTTTCTGAAGGCTTTGGCTTAAATCAGTTTTTTATGTCACTCAAAGTAAACCCATTGGAAAAATTATTTTTTTTACATAACTTGAAGCAAACCCATAGGAAAAATGAATTTTTATGTAACTTGAAGCAAACCCATAGGAAATTGTGTAAATCAGGACATGGTTTTAGCACAAAATCATTATGTACATAAAATTTTATGTAACTCGAAGCATGTGTAAGTCAGGGTTTTACGGTAATATGTATTTTAAAAGTTTCTTGGGGTCTACAGTTTTCAGTCTTGGGAGACAAGGGGAAAGGCACGAGGAAACTTTGGGTGGCCTTTCTATAAGGGTGTCTGAGTCTATGGAAAAATCAGCCTCAGATATTGTTATGTATTGTCAAATTATAACTCACTTGTAGTAAGCCTAACGAGACTTTCGAGGTAAGTGAGATGTTTAAGGAATGGTTATACTACTTCCTAAGACTGCAGTTGCTTAGTGGTTAAGATGCTGAGTTAGATGACTGGAAGGCCAGCAGGTCAGCAGTTTGAGATCTGAGTGCTGCATGACTGAGTGAGCTCCCATCGTCTGCCCCAGCTGCTGCCAACCTAGCAGTTCAAAAGTAAGAAATTGCAAGTAGATAGATAGGTGCCACTCCAGCAGGAAAGGTAACAACATTCTGTGCGCTGGAGTTGAGCACCACCGTCTAAAGTTGGACATGACTGGCTTTCAAGCAAGGGAGACCTTTACTAGTTCCACACACCCTGTGATCTTCCATGTCTAAGTGAAGATTTGAATCCAGACCTCCTGAGCCCTGATCCATCTCTCTATCCACTACCCACTAGGCATCCCCTTCAAATATATAGCTTCAGTTGGAGTGCTGACATGGGCTTCTGGTAATTGAAGTCCAAGAACACCTGAAGCACCAAGGTTAGCCATCGCAAATATAGCAAGAACATAAAGGAAAATGTGCAGACCTTTGGGAGATATTGCAATGACATGGAAGGTCAGAGTTTGGCCCTCGGCCTCACAAATGTACTGGCCGGTGTCCTTCTTCTCCACCTGCTGCACGATCAGTTGCCGGGAGCGGCCATCAACCTCCACCTTGAACTTGTGGCTGGGTCTGAGCCACCTCCCATCTTTGAACCATTTCACTTCTGTGTTGACCTGGGCCACTTCGCAAGCAAGAGTTGCATTCTCAAAGAGGACAGCCTTGACCTCTTTCTGGACCTTCTCCTTGTTGGCAAAGACCTCTTCAGGCTCTGTGGGCAGAAAAGTCAATGAAGATGTCTACCAAAGCAGAATGGTTAACAACCTCAAGGCAGTCACTGTTGTTCTCCCACAACTGACCATCTTCCCTAAGCCAAATCTTAAAAGCATGTGAACTGTTAGATCAGGGGTGCCCAAACTTTTTGGGCCGTGGGCTGGTCACGTGTTTCAGTGGGACGATCACGTGTTGAGTCTCTGACAGTGTGGTCTACTCTATTACCATAGCAGGATGACCTGGCCAGACAAGCAAAACAGACAGTAGAGGTAGATAAATGTTTTAGGTACACATGGTATTCATACACAACTTTTTACTCAGAGGTTCTCTGAAGTAGTTGCTATAAGATAATGGCTTACCAACGAGGTACAGTATTCACAATCTCAACAGGGCTGGTTTCAACAAAGGGTGTGTTGTCCTCATTCTACACAAAAGACTTACTCATGTCCTGTTGTACTGATTATATGAAAAGCAAACTCACTTCTGAGCCTCAGTTGGTACCCATCAGTTGGTACCATAGTGGTAATGCCTGAGCAGACAGATCACTGAAGGGGAAGGAAGCATTGAACCTGTGCTACATTTCCATTCTGGAAAGGGATCCTGCCTGTTTACCTTTAACTGTTATTTTGAGAGAGAGCAAACCGAGTTGATGACTTTGTATTATAAGTGACAGTGAGTTTGCTCCTCAGTTTTCAAGAAGAAATACTACGTGACTTAGAGCCTATTTAGGCTGCAATCCTTCCCCATTACTCTGTTGCCAGATCCATATTGAAATCAATGGAATGGAATCCCTCTGACTAAATATGTATCAGAATGTGCAGCTTGTGTTCATTTTAGGATTCGTCTAGTCCTTGTGAATGTTCTATTTTCGTCGTCCTAAGACTCCTGAAATATCCACGGATGCTAATTGTCATGGAACTCTACCTTCAAAGGCAGGATTATCCTCTGAGAGTGCAAGATGGTCAAAAGGACTCCCCAAGTGAATTACAGATGAGTAAAGCCATGACAAACCCTGTCTCTAAGCTAAGATTTGAAAAGAAAATGACATGAGAGGAAAGGGGGAAGAGGAGGGAAGAGGAACACACACAAATGCAGGCACCAGTTCTTAAAAGTCATAGGGTTTTTTTCCCATAGTTCCCTGACATGTCAGTGATCTCATTTCTTCCCAGATGGTTATTTACAATGGTCTTTGGAGATACCCTTAAAGTTTCAGAATATATGCCAACTTGTGCCCATCCTCCTTTTTTGGTTGCAAACTTCATAGAATCCTAGAACCACTGAGCTGGAAGGGGCATTTTAGCTCAATGCAGGAATCCTAATCAAATCAGATAGGACAGATGGTGGACCAATTCACTCTTGAATGCTTCAAGTGTTGGAACCCTCACCACCTCCCAAGGTCATAAGTCCTACTGTCCTACTGCTCTAACTGTTAAGATGTTTTCCCTGATATTCAGCCTATATGTAGCTTCCTTTAGTTTAAGCCAAGGGTACCCAAACTACAGACCATGGGCTGGATCTGGCCCTTGACACCAATTCATCTGGGCCATGCCGTCCTCGTCGCACACGGAAGTGGAAGTAAAACATGCCCATGCGGGCATGTTTTACTTCCACTTCCGGGTGCTACAAGGGAGGCATGGCCCAGATGAATTTGTGTCAGGGGCCAGATCTGGCCCAAAGGGTGTAGTTTGGGCACCTGTGGTTTAAGCCCATTATTATACACCTTGCCCTCTGGGATGACCGAGAACAGATCCTGCCCTTCCTCTTTATGACCATCATTCAGTTATTTGAAGAGTGCTATCATCATCCTATCCCTTCTGAGTCTCCTTTTCTCAAGGCTAAATATGCCCAATTCCTTCAATCTTTCCACATATGGCTTGGTTTCCAGTCCTCTGATCATCCTTGTTCCCTGCTCTATACCTTCTCTCTCTCTCTTTTGGCAATACTTTAGCGGTTACCTTATTTTCAGAACACATTAACATGCATCTACCCTACCATGAGATCTCTTCTCTCTTTTGCCTTAATATTCAAACAAATCTCTCCTCCTTCATGAAACTATATGCCTTGTTTGGACCTTTCTTTGCATTCCCTTCTCTCCTGTATTGGCCAATCATCCATCACTTTCACCACCAAGCAACTACCTTCAGCAGGGCAGAGAGCAGGTGATCTGACCCCTTTTCTCACCTTTGACCTCAACTTGGAATGTTAGTCTGTCATTCATGGTTTCACAAACGTAGACCCCTTCATCTTCCTTCACAGCGTTTTTGACCACCAGCTTTCGCTGAAGCCCATCTGAAGTAAATGTTACTCTTTGGTCTGGCTTGATATCCTTTTTCCCCTTCTTCCACACAACACCTTCGGTCACCAAAGACACCTCGCAGACCAGCTCAAACTTCTCTGAGAGCTTGACTGAAACTCCAGGGGCTGTATCATTAACGAAGTTCGTCACATCATCTAAAGAAGAGATTCAAAACACTGACTTTAGCACACCTACTGTGGTTTGTTTAAACTAGTTTCCCATGACTTCTAGACAAAGAGACTAAGATTTAACCTTCATGGTCTAATCAGCATCTGCAAGCAGGTATTCAAGATTTCACCTTGCAAAGTCCTTAACCTCACACTTCTCCCAACAGATCCCACCCAACTATCGCCACCAAATCAATAACCCACAGGAATACAGTATGTAGGGGGGAAATACCTTTCAAACTTATTTTGGCTGTGCTTTCAACATTGTTGTCGGTGACAAATTTCACCTCTGCTTCCTTGAAAGTGCTTGTTACTCGCTTGACGATGAGGCTGTGAGTTGTTCTGTTTCTTGTGATGATGTATTTCTCACTGTTCTGTACAAGGTTGCCATTAATATACCACGAGCCAGCACATATTTTAGTGAGGTCAACGGTAAAAGTGGCATCTCGGCCTGGTGCTACTTCTACATTCCTCAGAGGGGTTTTCACAGCTAGAACTGGTTCTGCGGAATATCAAAGGGGAAATGCAAATATTAAGATGAGTTAAATTCCATTTGGAGGGGAAATGGTGATATGATTCAGAAAACATCTCATATTTCATTTAATTTCTCATAAATGTGAATTACATGTACAAGTTAAACCACATACTCCACCCAAAATGGATGATACCCTTAGCAGATACTTAGAAGGCATTCCACTTCAAGTAATGGGAAATGTTGAACCTATTTGAACCATTTCTTCACCAAGAAACAAAGCTACTTTTCCAACATTGTGCTGTTCTGGCCAATGTAAGCAAAGACACTGACTGAATGGCAGGTTTAGTAAAGGTAAAGGTTTCCTTTGCTTGAAAGCCAGTCGTATCTGACTCTAGGGTTCAGTGCTCATCTCTGTTTCAAAGCCGAAGAGCCAGTGCTGTCTGCTTCTGCAGACATTTCTGTGGTCATGTGACATGCATGACTAGACACTGGAGTGCAGAGAACGCTGTTTACCTTCCCACCGAAGTGGTCCCTATTTATCTACTTGCAATTTCTTGCTTTTGAACGGCTAGGTTGGCAGGAGCTGGGACACAGACAGGAGCTCATTCTGTCCTGCAGCATTCGGGTATCGAACTGCTGACCTCCCACCTTCCAGTCAGCGTCTTAACCACTTGAGTCACTGCAGTCCCAAATGACAGTTTAAGAGAAATTATTTTCTGTATTGAACAGTTTTAACTTTAATCTATACTTGCCTTTAGGGCTTCGTTGCATTGACATTAAGATGCACCTCATGAGGAGATCAGAGAGTAAACAAAACAAAAAGACAAAAATGTTGTGGCACCTTAAACACTAACTGCTGTATTTTAATGTTAGCTTTCATGGTTCAAGGCCACTTCCTCCTGAGGAGACTAACTCTTGGCCCAGCTATGTAATGGGCAACAGGATGTACCTAAAATCAACAGCAGTCCTGTCCCACTACCAAAGGATTACAGCTACGTGTTCTTCGGAAGCCCAAACTAGACAGCACAGTTAACACATCATTTGAAGCTGAGCTTCCTAGAGTTATAAAAGACTCCCCATTCTCCTAGCAGGACTTTGCTTCATTCCACATTATACAAATGTGATCAAGAGGTGAACATGAGCTTAATTTGCAAACCTGGTGGTCTCTGAAAGGACTACATGCCTAGAAGGAAAACATAATCCCATTGACATTTTTCTTGACTTGATATTTAATCCTGGTACTCACCAAGGTGCAGAGTTCCTGGGAATTCAAGGTAATCACTCTGGCCATAGTTGTTGACTGAACACACTCGGAACTGGTAATCGGCCTCTTCAGGCAGGTTGTTCACAACCAGCTGCTTCTCAGAGAGGGAAGAGCCATGGCATTTCAGCCAGGTGAATCCGCTCAGTTTCTTCCGCTCCACTACGTAGCCATCAATGTTGGTGGGGCGCTCCATCTTAGGAGACGACCAGGCTAGCGTCACTGAGGTTTCTGTTTTATTTTTCACCACAGGGTCAACCGGGGGGTGAGTTGGAGGCTTCTTGGGAACTGATGGGTATAAGAAACGGAGAAGAGCAAGATGTCAATTGCTGGAAGGAAGCCACCGCGTTTTAGGGATATCTGTTTAACCTACAAGGCCCTTGTGTGATTCACACCAAATGATCTGAAAAAATCCCCCCACCCCAAATAGAAAATTGACTGGAATTTGAGGTCTTCTACTGAGATCCACTTTTGTGCTCTCTCACCACAGGGCAAAAGGAGGCAGGCTCCAAGCTTCCTGAATTTCCAGTGCGTAATCAGGAGCACTGGTGGCGCAGCAGTTAAGGTGCTGTCATGCAACTAAAAGGGTGGGAGTTCGATCCTGACCAGAGATCAAGGTTGACTCAGCCTTCCATCATCCTTCCAAGGTCAGTAAAATGAGTACCCAGCATGTGAACCACCCAGAGAGGACCCCAAGCACTATGGGGTGGTATATAAGTATATAATTGCTACTGCTATATCCTTGTTAAATATAACAAATGTACCAATTACGGACTGTCTACAATGTCTATTTCTGCCCCTACGCTCTATGAAGTTTTTCTTCTTCGTGGTCTCTGTGAATCTGCGCAGTAAACCCATTCATGTGGATTCACAGGGGATCATGAAGAAGAACAGTTACAGGTAAGCAACCCATCATTACAGAACCCTGGTGGTTCAGGGGTTAAACTACTGTACTGCCACCAAAGGATTGTGAGTTCAATCCTAACCAGGACTCAAGGTTGACTCAGCCTTCCATCCTTTGGTGGTTGGTAAAATGAGTACTGGGCATGTTGGGGCAAAATGCTAATTAACTTAGTGCCCTACGTGCTATGGGGCAGCATAGAACTATAATTGCTTTCCTTTGCTATTCATCAGACCTTTTGTTTGTTTTGGCAGGCTTTTAAAATGTATTTTTAAAAACCAGCAGCTCACCAGAGACTGTAAACTGGGTGGATGTTCTGCACTCATCGGCCACAAACACAATCTCTCCCGAGTCCTCCATTTTACAATCTCGGATTATCATGCTGTATTCCTTATCAGAGGAAGTGGTTGATATTCTTTTGTCAGGCTTCAGTTCTTCCTTGTTCTTCAGCCACCGGTAGGTCTGGCACGTGTTCTCCAGCTCCACGCAGAAGATTGCTGTGTCATTTACACTGACGGCAGTCTTCCTTGGCAGTTTCTTGACAATATTCCCTATGATAAGATGTTGGTGAAGGGGTGGGAGTGGAGGTTAAGAGAACAAAAAAAAAAATCAGCTTTCAACACATGCATTGAAGCACAAAAGCATAGAAAATCTGAAAAGTCTTTCATTGCTTTAGCTAACCTACACCAGTTGAAAAAATCTACCCTCTTGTTGGTATCGCTCCACCTAAGATCAGGAGAGAAGGAGCAGCGGGTGCTGAGAGAACTAAAAAGAGAAGGACTTTTGACATTCTCTGACCAAATATGAGCCTCAAGTCTGCCAGCTCAGATCCAGGAAGAGCTTTATGGCAAGAACACACAGTCGATTCCGACCCTTTGCGACCCCATGGACCACTGTCCGCCAGGCACTTCTGTCCTCCACCATTTTCCCCAACCCACCCAACTCTGTGCCCATTGCATCTACAATACCATCTAGCCATCTCATCTTTGGCCACCCCCTTCTTCTTTTGCCCTCCACCTTTCCCAACATCAAGGCTTTCTCAAGTGAATCCTCTCTTCTCATTTGATGTCCAAAGTACTTTAGCTTCATCTTTACTATTTGACCTTCTAAAGAGCAGTCAGGGTTGATTTCTTCTAGGATCAACCTATTTGTTCTCCTCACTGTCCACGGTACTCTCAAGATTCTCCTCCAACACAGCATCTCAAAGGCATCTATTCTTCTGTGCTCAGCTTTCCTTATGGTCCAGCTCTCACAACGCTACATTACCACTGGAAATACCATTGCTTTGACTATGCAAATTTTTGTTTGCAAGGTGATGTCTCTACTTTTAGCTACGTTTCCCAGGTTTCTCATTGCTTGTTTCCCAAGAATCAGTCACCTTTTTATTTCATGGCTGCAGTCACCATCTGCAGTGATGTTTGAGCCTAAGAAAGTAAAATCTGTCACTGCTTCTACTTCTTCCCCATCTATTTTCCAGGGACTGATAGGGCATGTTACCATTCTTGAGGGTACACAAGAGCAAAACCAAATTAGAAGATGGAGAAAGGAGCTTGTTGGACAAGGAACAACAACGAAGGAGGATATAGCTAAGCAACTTGACCTTGCCTACATCACTTGGAGGACCCTGAATAGGCTGAGGGTAGGAGTCCAAACATGAAAGACCAACAAGCTCAAGTGGGAACTGCTGGTGGACTACAACATGCCATGTGACTGAGGAGAGATACAGAATCCATGGGCTCATTTACTGATCTGCAGATTACTGCCAGAAACATGCACCAATGAGAACTTAAGTTTAGCCAACGACAAAGCCAACAAAGTGGCTTCACTTTGGCAGTCCAGGATTTTGTCAGGACACAAAAGAAGAACCTAATGCAAACACTGATTAAAAACTCTGTGTATCCAAACTAGCTGCTCGGATAGCTCAGTGGTTTAGCTATCTGGATGCAAAGATTGAGAATTTGATTTTACCCATTGTGCTTCCATGGAAAAGAGCCACGGTATATAGCCATGGGCAAGCTGCACTGTCCCAAGAGCTTTCCCTAAAGGAAGGGGACAGTCAACCACTTCTGTATATTCTCTTCCTAAAAGAAAACCCTGGAAAGGGTTGCCGTGAGTCAGAATTGATTTGATGGCATGCAATTATTATGCAATCTACTTTGCTGACAACAGATCAAATAATGGACAACCAAGATTCTGATGATTGTAGCATGTATAGTTATATATGATGTGCAGAAAATACTTAATTTCCTGTGGCCCAGATAGTGTGACCTACAGCACAGTGAAAAACACTTTGAATAAATGTGTTTATATCTTAGTGTCTCAAATGCATGCTGGCATATACTGTACATAGAAGCCATGACAACACTCTTCTAAGTACAGTGGAACCTCGTATAATGAAAATACTGGCATGATAAACCTCTAAAGGACAAAAGGTTGATGACTGTCTCTTCCCCTTACCTTGCACAGTCAATTCTGCAATGGTCCTGCTCCCTTCCTTCATTTCACAGATGTATACAGCATCGTCATCGATCGTAACGTTCTGGATGGTCAGCTTGCGACACACTCCTTCCTCTTCAATGTTGTACTTCGGGCTCGGTTGAAGTTTAGTTTCTTCTTTGAACCAGGTGGTTTGCGTGCTGGCCGAAGGAACCTCACACTGGAAAATCGCGGATTCTTTTTCACGGACTTCTAGATCTTTTAGCTTGGTCTTGAAAGGTATTTTGGGTTCTTAGCAGGAGGGAGAAAAAACAACTATGAAACCACAACAAGAACGAAAACTTGCAATAAAGATTGGCAAAATGATATTGTAAGGTAAAGGTAAAGGTCACCCTTGTTTGAAAGCCAGTCGTATCCGACTCTAGGGTTCAGTGTTCATCTCCATTTATACGGCCAGTGCTCATCTCTGTTTATACGGAGCACTCTAAGGGTTAATCCAGTTCTAGTCTCAGACACAGTAGGCCCATTGAAATGAATGGAACTTGTTATGGCCACTGATTGCAGTGAGTTGGGATGGAAATCGGTTTTAATTGTAAAGGGCATGCTTTCATTTGTTTGAATTGCCAGCTGGCCAACATGCAAGGGACGATCGTGCCATAGAAACCCTGCCCTTCCGTCAGAAATAATGCCTCTTTGCTGTACATATTGATCCTTTAAATTGTCTTTCTAAAAACATTACTACAACTTGCCCAAGGCAGATCAGGCAATGTCTACAACCCACTTGCCTTTATTATCAGCTCCTGTGATTGAGTGTTCAGAAGAGGAAGCTCTTTTTTGATTAGAAAAGAATAGGGGACTTAAGTCCAATATACTGCATAGGTAAAGGTAAAGGTTGCCCTTGTTCGAAAACCAGTCATATCTGACTCTAGGGGTCAGTGCTCATCTCTGTTTATAGCCGAAGAGCCAGCACTGTCTGTGTTTTGCAGCTGTTTCCATGGTCATGTGGCAGGCATGCCTAGACACCAGAGTGCACGGAATGCTGTTTACCTTCCCATCTTAGTGGTCCCTATTTATCTAAATGCAATTTCTTGCTTTCAAACTGCTAGGTTGGCAGGAGCTGGGACAGAGACGAGTGCTCACTCCATCATGCAGTACCTGGGTCTCGAACTGCTGACCTGCCATCTTTCAGTCAACATCTTACCACTTGAGCAACCGCAGCCCTGATAAGTTTTCATAATTTTCTCCAGAGGAGAAACCTCCTCTTGAGGTCAGGAATAAGCTGGGCTACTCTCAAGACCCACCAAGAAGGTTGGCAGCAGTAGTTGTGAAGATGATAAATCATGGCCAACTGCATGACAGGCACCTGTTTGATATAACCATTAGTGCCTCCACCTGTTTTGAATACCTTTGAGCACTTAAGCAATTGGCTATTTAGAAATCACTGTGCTGTATTACAGATTAAAAGCTGAGCATTACTTCCTGGGGAAAGGGGGCATGGTACAGTCATTTTTGCATTCTTCCTTTCTATATTGCTGGCCAAAGATTTCACACTTCATTTTTTTTCCTCCCACAGCATGGCTAAGCAAGCACCAACTAGGCCCATGATGGTGAACTTTTGCACTCCAGGTGTTCTTGGACTTCAATTTCCAGAAGCCCAAGTCTTCTGGGAATTGAAGTCCAAGAACACCTGGAGTGCCAAAGTTCACCATCACTGAACTAGGCCATAGACTCCCTTGAAGATCCATAATTTATGAATGTACCTGGTCCATCATCAAATGTAGATCACACCTGCTTGACAAGTTCATTGGGTTCACACTTGTTGTGGCCAGGTTTTCACAGTGGCCAATCATCTTGTGACCAGCTTGTCCACACCTAGCTAAGCTAGCCTTTGGAATACAAACATGCAACCCCCCCCCCCCCCGGAAGATTGTGTATAAAAGATGATAGAAGCTTGCAAGGTTGATATAAAGCAGTGTTTCCCAACCTTTGGTTTTTGGACTTCAGTTCTCAGAAGCCTAAGTCACTGATCAGCCAATGTACTGATGTCGGCTTCTGGGAAATGAAGTCCCCTGTAGGGCATGGGTCCCACATTGGGAACCTCTGGTATAAAGTTATACAACCTCTACTCCATTAGCAAAGCCTTGGAGAATCCAAGGTCACTTTCTCATCAATGGAACAGGACTTTGGGGAGGAAGGCTTTAGAAATCACAGGAAAAGAGGAGTCAGAGATGCATTATCTCATGTGGCCAAGTTATGTCTAAGTGCTGCACCATTGGGACCAAGCCTCTGCTGTTGAGGTTCCAGCAGTGGAACCTTGTCCACTGCTGGAACCTAGCTTAGCTAGGTGTGGACAGGCTGGTCACAAGATGATTGGCCACTGTGAAAACCTGGCCACAACAAGTGTGAACCCAATGAACTTGTCGAGCAGGTGTGATCTACATTTGATGATGGACCAGGTACATTCATAAATTATGGATCTTCAAGGGAGTCTATGGCCTAGTTCAGTGATGGTGAACTTTGGCACTCCAGGTGTTCTTGGACTTCAATTCCCAGAAGACTTGGGCTTCTGGAAATTGAAGTCATTGTCTCATTGGTACAGGTTCAAAGGTAGATGTTGCATTCAGCTCAGGGCACATTAAGACCATTAATTCTGACAGGTCTTTGGGAGAGATGTTGTCTTGCAATATCGGCTGAAATCCAATGTTAAATCACAAATAGAGTAGACCCATGAAATCAGTAAGGATTTGGCGAGTCAACTTCTCCATAGGTTCCACTGATTCCATGGGCCTACTCTTGCTGTTGCTTACTATTGGATTTCACCCATGGTCTTAGAGCAGTGTTTCTCAACACGGGGGCCAGGCCTTACAGGGGGGGGGGGGGTTCAATTCCCAGAAGCCTGAGTCGGTCCATTGGCTGATCATTGCTTTTGGGAATTGACTTAGGTTTCTGGGAATCAAAGTCCAAAAATCAAAGGATGGGAAACACCATCTTAGAGGATGCCTCTTGGTCGGTTGATCTTTCAGTCTTGGTTTAATGGAGAAGGACTATGGCTCAACACAGAGCATGTACAAATAGTCTCTTGTTCAACCGTTGAGCATTATCACCAATGGGCAAAGCCCAGTACTGTTATTTGAGGGTTGTGGCTGTTAATAAATTCACTCATTGTCTCATTTTGCTGCTCTAACCCATGGAAGAGGGAGCATTGCTGACTATACAGTATAATCATCAACAGTCTCCATCACAACAATGATCCAGTCAAACACAATGGAGCATACTGTGGGAGATCAGAGTATTTGTAGGTCTGACCCAGTGGTCTTTGGGGCTCTCAGACAAGGGGTTTTTCCCCTGGAATTTTGTCCTCACCTTGCTCCAACCCCTGAGGGTTCTCTGCTTTGTCTGTTTTCCTGGTCACCTGACATCTGGCTTGTTTTGGCTAGGCTTTCATCATCTGGACTAATCCTGCTTCCCTGGCTTGATTTGGTTTTGGATTCTGGACCGAGATACGGTTACTATTCACCCTATTACCTGGTTGTCCTGAGTCCTGGCGTTCATATTATTTGCATGCTGCTCATGACCTGGACTCTGACAGATGGTGACTTTCTAGATTAGATCCTGAACTTTGTAGTTTGATTCTGAGATTTGGAAAATATGCTAGTAATAGCAGTTGGCACTATATCAGGGGTTCCCAACCTATGGCCTGCAGGCCGGCCCCGGCTCATGGGATCATTTCATGTGGTCCATGCCACTGCTGCCACACCCAGAAGTGAAAGCAGACACATTTACTTCAGCTGTAAAACTTGCCCATGCATGTGTAAACGAGCACGTGGCTGTCATAAACATGGAAATGGGCACATTTATGACAGCTGTAAATGCACCCACTTCCAGGAGATGTGCTCCAGCCTGCTCAGCTGTCCGGGAGGGGTGGTCAGGCCTGCAACGTAAAACGTTTGGGAACCCCTGCACTATAATAATAGGAGGAGAATTTACAACTTTAGGAGGAGCGTGAGAAGCAAGGAAGTTGAGCCTCAACTATGGGGGCCTGAGACCTATTGCTGAATGTGCTAATGAAGGAGCGGCCTTTTGAGGCTGTGTTTGCACCTAATGACATCTGTTACCACCATGAAAGGCAACAGAGAACCCAATGCCATGCAGCACCCATGCAGCTGAACAGCTGTCAGCCCATCACAGCCTTCTGCCTGCTGCCAACCGAGGGTCTGATAGACATGAACAGCCTGTTCTTAAGCACCTCGTATTTGCTTGCTGGCTCCATGGCGGAACAAACATAGGGTGGCCCATTAATTACCCGGTTGTGTGGCATTTACCGGATCACTGTCTTGAGGCTTGGCAACCAGAGGCCCATCCATAATCTGTCTGGAGAGGCTCAATAAAATGAGTTCATAGTCAAAACTTCCCATTGAGAAGCTGGTTGAACCTGAACAAGAAGGTCTACAGAGCTTTGAAGGTGGCTTTGGAAGCAAGCTATCAAACTTCTTAATCAGAATCATGGACAGGATGGTGGAAATCTTGGAGATAGGCAAGGCCACCCACCCACCAACCCAACCTCCTCCCCTGCTCCACCCAACCCACCTTTCTAATCAAAACACAGAGAGCAGGGATGGTACAGAAATTGGCATAACAACAAAAATCCACACAGATCAGGGAGGAAAGGAAAACAGACAGGCTCTAGATAGATAGCTAACACGTTTCCATCATAGGTCACCCCTACCCACCCTGTATCTGCAGGTATATATTCCAAGACCTACCACAAATACATGAAACCGTGGATAAGAGCAAACCTTGTATTTTACATTGCAGATGGTCACCCCAAGTGGCCAGCTCTGGTAATTTATTTATTTTATTTATTTTCTTAGATTTGTATCACCGTCCCATCACCCAGAGGACTCTGGGTGGCTTACAACAAATGTCACAAACCCAACATTAAAAAATCTCCATAATAACAATTCATAAAACCTCAAGTCCAAATCATTAAAACCTTTAAAAAATCCTCTACCTCCTGTTCCCCATCTAAACTAGCTAAAACTAAGATAAAAATGCTAAAACCACCCAGGATGGCCCTTATATCAACCAACCCGGTGGGGGCGCTGCCCCACTTACAGCCCCCACACCTGGTGAGCTAGCCATGTTTTTGGTCCCTTTCTCAAAGGCAATAGCTCTGTCTGGAGGTGCAGATTGATTGGTAAGAAGTTCCACAGGGCTGGAGTAGATATGGAGAAGGCTCTCCTTCTTGTGCCAGAGAGACGAGCCTCTCTGGCAGATGGAACCCTTGGAGAGCCCCTCCAATCTGCTCTGGTGGGACAGGTCAATGTCCTTGGGGTGAGGCGGTCTCTTAAATACCCTGGTCCACTACCAAGTACGGCTTTAAAGGTGTTTACCAGCACCTTGAATTGCACCCGGAGGCACACTGGCAGCCAATGCACCATAGAAATATTATTTCATTTATTTCAGAGTTTAAAATTGAATATTTTTATATTCATGGATATTGAACCCACAGATAAATAGGGTGAGCTGTATTTAACTGTACTGCTTTAATTACACTGTAAGCTGCTTTGGGTTCCCCATTTGGGAGAAAGACTGGATATACAGCTCTTAAATAACTATGCAGCACACATTGCAGAATAAAGCAAAATCCTGATGCTGGGTATACGTAACCCTATTAGACATGTCTGCTGATAATACTCTTAGAAGTGTCATCAACAGTGGAAAATGACATGCTCCTCGAAATGTGCTTGCTTGGGATACTGCATAGCAGTAGAAAGAATCACAAGCTAAAAAGAGTTGGTTATCTGTTAGAGCCACTTGGAGCAAAGAAATGGACTGCAATGTAGTGGTCATTACCACACATTAGTGTCTTCAGTGTCTTTCAACATTAAGATGTTAAAAGTCCCAGCTTTAATCACGACATTCCCAGCATATATGCTGATCTTCTTTGCTGTCCTTGGACTTCAGTTCCCAGGAGCCCAGATCAGTACAGTTGGAGATCAAAGCTTGTAGGAACTGAATTCCAAGAACACCTGGGAACTCAAGGTTGGGAAGAGCTGTTCTAGAAGGGCAACCACTTCCTGGACTAAGCCAGTGATGGCAAACCTTGACACTCCAGATGTTCTTGAACTTCAATTCGCAGAGGCCCTGATCAGCAAGAGTGCTGACTTGGGCTTTTGGGAACTGAAGTCCAAAAACACCTGGAGTGGCAAAGTTCACCATCACTTGACTAAGCCATGGAAGTTAGGGAGATCATTTGCAACCCTGTGCCTAGCAAAAAAATCCAGCTCCTTCTTTACCATTATTATTTATTAAATGTATATATTGCCCTTTTGGCATATATAAGCCAATTACGATACTAATTACTTCCAACAGAACTGGAATTTGTCTTTAGCTCAAGTAATTGTGATTACAGTGACCCCTGTTATGAAATCACAGCTACGTACCTTTGACTGTGACCAGTACAGAACTGTAGGTCTGTCCTGCCAGGTTGGATGCCGTACATGTATATAGACCATTATCCACCTGCTTGCAAAAAAGAATCTTGAGCACAAAGTTCTCCTGGTCGTCCTCGTAGATGATGTGCCGCCGGCCTTCAAGGATGATCTCGCCATCTTTCTTCCACACAATCTCCGGCTTGGGTTCCCCGGTCACGTAGCAGCTCATCTTGGCGTGCTTTCCCTCAGTAACGGTGAAAGCACGGGTTGTCACACCATAGCAAGAACCACCATCCCCCCGAAAGCCCTTGGTGGTCAAGCTGGCAGCCCTCTCATAATCAAGGGAGAGGTTCAAGCCCAGTTTTGACCGCCCTTCCATGGAAGGGTAAGCTGTAGAGATCAGGGAGTCAGTAGTGGAAAAATCTGTCTTTCTGATTTCTTCCCTCCTTTTTTGCAAGTGCGATAGCAAAGGGGATGTTTTGGTGCTGCCCACATCGATACGGTGTCTGGTGCCACCAGGGCTATAGGAATCTGCTGTGTCCACCACCAGAGCAGCTCCTGCACTGGCAGCGCCGAGAAGATTTTCTGCCCGGCACGTGTATGTCCCACTGTCCACCAACCGTGTGTTTTGGATCTTGAGTGCGTTTTTCTCTCCCTGAGATTCGATCTGGATGCGGTTAGACTCTGAGCGCCCTCCTAGGCTCCTCCCGTCTTTCTCCCAGTTTACAGAAAGAGGAGGGCTCCCTTGGACAATGCATTTGAACTTAGCATCTTCCCCCATGATCACTCGGATGGAGGTCGGTTTTTGGATGAAGTAAGGCGCCGATTCGGTCACGGTGGTTTGCTCTCCGACTTTGATACTGACAGCAGCAAAAGCTTCCCCAATGGTGTTTCTCGCCCGGCAAATATACTGGCCACTGTCGTCCAGGTTCAAGCCGTAGATTGTTAAGCGATATAGGTCGCCATCCTCCACCGTTTTGAATCTTCCCCCTGCCTGGATAGGAAGCTTGTCCTTTTCCCAGCTTACCACAGGGATGGGGTTTCCCATGATCTGGCAGCTCAAGGTGGCATCTTTACCCACAGAGACCACAAAAGCCTTAGGCCTGGTCAAGAACCTTGGCACGCCACTGTATAGGTTGAAATCCATTGTGAGAGCCTAGCCAATGGAAAAGAAAGAAAGAAAGAACCACCATGAGAAAGTTTGACCATGAGAAGAGACCACATTTTTGGACTTCCTACACTAGGGTAGTATCTAGTAAGGCAGGGGTGCCCAAACTTTTTGTGCCACAGGCCAGTCACGTGGTTCCTCCCACCGGAAGTGGAAGTAAAACGTGCCTTGCAATCTGTTTTGCAACAGGATGAGATAGAGTTTAATCTGCCATTTTCTCTGCTTAAACCAAGGGTGCCCAAACTATGGCCCATGGGCCAGATCTGGCCCCTGATGCCAGTTCATCTGGCCCACACCACCCTCATTGCTCTTAGAAGTGGAAGTAAAACAAACCCATACAGGGGCCGGATCTGACCCAAAGGCTGTAGTTTGAGCACCCCTGTAGTAAGGGGTCACACAGAGCCTGGCTTCCTGGACGTAAGCAAGGATATCCACATCTAGTCCTTAGATAATGAGTTTATCAGTTTCTCTTGTCAACCTATGAGCTCCAGAACAGGCTCCTGCCACAGAGCACCCAAGCTGAGTTGTTTCATACACTTATCCAGAAGGACCTCAAAGTAAATCCCCCCACTGGTAAAATGTCAGCAGGAAATTCAAGAGATATTAACTTGGAAGGTGGTGTAGCAACTTATTGTCACCAGTTCTCTGTTGGTGTCTGTTCTCTGAGTTTGGCCTTCCAATCTTGAGGAGTGAGATGCTACCTGGTTGGCAAGGCTGCCTTTTGAGACTTCAGCCCCACTTCTTCTTTTAGACCTGTCCAGAGCACTTTTGTCTTTCATTACCTTGCATTACAGGTGAGTAGGTTTGTGTTTTTTCATTCAAACACACAAATCTGCAGAACTCTACGTTTATGCTACAGGCCCATGATGGCATACTTTGGCACTCCAGGTGTTCTTGGACTTCAGTTCCCATAATCCCAAGTCTCTATAAATCCACATGAATGGGTTTACTGTGCGTATGCACAGTAAACCCATTTGTGTGGATTCATAGGGAGTTGGGCTTCTGGGGATTGAAGTCCATGAACAACTAGAGTACCAAGGTTCACCATCACTGCTATAGACCGACTGTACGGCATGGAGACAATGAAAAGTTTCTTATTTCATGCTTTACTTTTGCTACGAGGATCCTGGGTGGATAATCCCAAAGTCACATTTATTTAGCAATTCAAATTTTAAAGTCTGGAAAGCTTGAACTATGAAGGCAGACCCTTGGGAATGGCTTCACCAGTGCCACCAACGAAACAGCAAGCTTTAAATCCCTCATTGTGTCCCTACAATATCTATCTATCCATCCACCTACCCACCCACCTCTCACACACACCTTTTTGCCACTTTTCTGAAGGACTTGTGTGCCCTTGATGTTCACAACGTCTTGTTTTTAGGCCTCGGGTTTAATTTTGAGACTGGGGCTTGGGGTTTCATTGTCTAGATTAGGGTTCATCAAACTTGACTCTCTGGGTGTTCTTGGACTTCAATTCCCAGAAGCCCAAGTCAGCACAGCTGCTGATTGGGGCTTCTGGGAATTGAAGTCCAAGAACAGCTGGAGAGCCAAGTTTGCAGACCCCTGGTCTAGGTCATGGATTGGCGATGAGATGAAATGGAATGGGATAAAAGAATTGAGATGATGCTGTCACGGCAACCATCATCACATGCATAGTTGTCTTTAATACCTGGTTGCTCACAGCCATTGCGCTTAAAAGTGAGAGTTGGTGTATATTCACGTTTCCCATCAAATAAGCATATATCAAGCTCTGAATCTTTTGCTCTTAGTGGGTATATGTTAAAACCAAGACGATCAGCCTTCCCAAATCAGGTCATCACATCAGTTCATGAATGAGATGTTTTTCAGTAACATCATCCCCATTGACGCAATCTCTGGAGACAATGATATCAATTTTCCATTGAGATCATGAGCCATGGAACATGTGACATAATACCACTAGTTAGATCACATGGTACTGGAAATATAATATTGTTATATGTTGTTAAGTCAAAACTGACTTTTAACAACCCTAATAGGGCTTTCAAGATTTGTGAGGTATTTAAGGAGGGGCTTTACCCGTTCCACCACCACGCCACCCATTGAGTTTCCATGGCTAAGCTGGGGAATTAAACCCAAGTCTTTCAAATCCTAATGAATTACTCTGTCCAGTACACCACACTGTATGCCAATTTTCCCCAATGGAAACGGATTGTGTGCATTCACCTAGTTCCGTGATGGCGAACCTTGGCACTCCAGGTGTTTTTGGACTTCAATTCCCATAAGCCCAAGCACTCTGTGAATCCACATGAATGGGTTTACTGTGTGATTCATCCAGACTGCGCTGCCCTTGTTGCTCCATGAAATAAAAGTAAAATGCACCCATATGGTTAAGGCTCTTCCAGGTTAATCCTTCCTTTGTATGGGCGCATTTTACTTCCACTTTCGGGAGCAATGAGGGCAGTGCAGGCCGGATGAATCACACAGTAAACCCATTCGTGTGGATTCACAGGGTGCTTGGGCTTCTGGGAATTGAAGTCTAAGAACATCTGGAGTGCCAAGGTTCACCATCATGGACCTAGTTAGTAACAATATATTAAAGAGATGTTGTAAAGGGTGGAGCCTGGTCAGCTACGAGGACATTCCTATTTGTTCGTTCCTTAGAAATGTTTTGTTGAGGCAACAAAGGTAGCTGGAAAGTCGGCAAGTCAGAAGTTTGAGACCCGAGTACTGCACGATGGGGTGAGCTCCCGTCTCTGTCCCAGCTCCTGCCAACCTAGCAGTTTTAAAGCAAGAAATTGCAAGCAGATAAATAGGGACCCATTTGGTGAGAAAAGATCTTGGGGACATAAAAGGAGCTTCATTCAGGTTTCCCCTGAGCAGAGTTTCTCCAGCAAAGATCCTTTCAACCCAGAAAGGGGTTGACATGATTAAAAAACAAATAGAACTCCAAAGAAAAAAGGTATCCTTTCCTCCGAAAGCATAAGCTTTTTCTCAGGGGAGGGGGAGGCACATTATTATTCTCTTTTGCCTTGGAAGGGGCTGCATCCATGCCTCGTGGTAAGTAAATAAATTTCATGTCAGAAATTACCCTGGGTTGAAAGGATTTTTGCTGGAGAAACTCCACTCAGGGGGTGCCTGAATGAAGCTCCTTTCGTGTCCCCAAGATCTGTCGTTCTTCACTCAGGTAGCAAAACCTGACCTTCCAGTCTCCAACCTCAGTGTCTTAACCACTAAGCCACTGGCAGTGCTAAGGCTCATGGTGTGTCTGTGTTTTTGCATCAGAGATTACTCTGAGTTGAAAAGATTTTTGCAGGGGAGACCCAAACGAGTTTCCTTTCATGTCCCCTATCGTGCAGTTCTCGGGGAATTGAACCCCGTCCTTTCTGTCTCCAAGCACAGTGTTTTAACCCACTGAGCCATTGGGGAGCTGCGCCTCATGGTGAAATGGGTGGAATGCTGTGCTGTCCCCTCCCCCCCCCCCGCGCGCCCTAGTGCCAACGCTGTAGGTCATGAGTCTGTTTGGAAAAGCTCTTTTGGGAGGGAAAGAGTGGAGTCTCAATCCCACCCCTCTCCATTTCTTGCTCCCAGAGTGCCAATTTGTGAAAGAAACCTTGATGGCCAACCCTCTCTCTGCCCATTTCTTTCCAAACAGCTCAAGTTCAACAAGGCGTGTATCTAGGACTGTAGCCGTTGGGCCATCGCTGAGAGTCTGCGGGACCCCCCCAAGCCAACAGAAAACCAACAATTGCAACTATGCAGCATTTTGTTCTGCATTCTGTGTGTAATGCAAAAGGTGGACTTCGTTGCCGTGGCCCACACGCCAAATCCCTGAGCTCTTGCGCTTAAAATAGACCCAGCTGTCATTCCCCATCTTTATTCAGAGCCCATCTGTAGAAACGCCAGCTGAGATGGAGGGGGCAGCCATGGCGTGGATTAATAATGAGGTTGGAAAAAAGTGCGGAGGTCAGAGAATTAAACGACCACTAAGCTTTTTGTACCTAGGGCAAAACCAAAACAACACATAGTGACACTTTCCATACTGCCTTCCCCATAAACAAAAGGGACTCCCCCCCCCCCCATTTCTGAGGCTAAACTGCCAGCCATCATTCAGGTGACAAATGAGAATATTCAATAAATCCCTTGCCCTTGACTTCTTTGCAGATCACTTGGTTCTTTGAGCCCCGCCTCAGGTTTAAAGCCAGAACCAAGCTCAGCCCTAAAGCTTAAGGACTCTTGACCTTCACCTTTGCGGCAAAGAGTGATCAGCTACACCAGGGGTGCACAAACTAGGGCCCATGGGCTGGATCTGGCCCACAGGCCGTAGTGGCTGTCCCCCTGAACCAAATGACCACCCTGCTGCCTGAAAAGTTTGGGCACCCCTGAGCTTGTGTAGTACACACCGCCACACCTTGAAATCTATTTTCCTAACAAGATAACCAGCCATCCTCAGGAGCCACACTGCATTCAAGAGGCTTACCTGTCGTCTTGTCAAACCTGGAGGAAACAACCTGGAAAGAGGGAAGGCAGATCCTTATTGAGCTGATCCAATGGGAATAATTGGGCAAAGGGGGTCATGGGGAGACCAGTAGGATGCTGGTTCCCCCATATGCACACTCCATCTCCAGTGAGAAATAAAACAGAAACCCCAGTGAGGCTGGGGACTTAGATGGGGTGATTCCCACCCCAGTCCCCTCAGTGTAGCTTCGGTGCTCAGGGGGTTTAGGCTGTGCCCTGCCCCTCCCTTGGGCCACCCTCCACCAGTCAAGTTGGATTGCTGACGTGCCGGCTTCTTTCCCCCTGCCTCCCACTTCCAAAATAGCCTTGGGTGTCACTTACCAGAGAGATTAAATTTCATGCAATACAGAGGCGACCCGTAGGGCGCGGGACAGACCAGCAAGTCCTTTTAGGAGAGTGTGCACATGGACGTCCTCAAAGCAGGCCTTAGCTTGGCCTTGCGGTAACAATTCTCAAGTGTATTTCTCCAGTCCTAAATGACAGGTGTCACACGAGATAGGATGGTGGGAATGTTATGAGCTGTTAGCAAAAGTTTACGAGGCCCTTTGCATTTGCTTGCTCTGGAAGGGAGACGGGGAAAGGAACATAGTCCTTCTCAGCAGTATTTTTCCCTGTCTAGATCAGTATTTTCCCCTGTCTAGATCAGTCTGGCCAGGTTATGGTGCTATGGTAATAAAGTAGACTCTACTACCCACAACTCAATGCCAATCAACCTGACAACCCTGAAAACTAATGGTCTTGGGTGGCAACGTCCACAGGGAAAGGTGATGGTCCCCAAGTGGATTAAATCCCACTTGAATCCATCTTGATTGAAGGCAGCAGCTTCATTAATACTGGCCTGGAGCTGAGGAGGACTTTGTGTGCCAAAAGGGCTCAGGAGCAGAAAGTGATTCTTGGAACTGGATCTGTTGTATGGGCGTCATGTTGCGATAGAGAAGGCAAGTGGAAGGCCACTGCATTATATTGCTCCTAAGATAATCTTCATGGCCAATTGCCATGAGGATAGCCAATGTTCAGAATCGGATATGGCACTTGAAGAAGAACCAGTAAGTTCTGGATTTGGAGTTTCAAGTACATTCTGAAGCTCACCAGCCCATTTCAATCCTTCCTATCATATCAAGCTGTTTTACACTAAAAACAACAGTGGTATCGAGAATAAGACTGAGACTTGGAAGAGCTGTAATGAAGGAATTAGAAAAGGATATTCATGTGTAAGGATGTGTTATGAGAGACCAGGATGTTACATACTATTGCATCCCGAGTCATCACATCTAGGTGTGGAAGCTGAAGGGTAGAGAAGACTGATAGGGAAATCTTGTTTTTTATTTGAAATGTGCCGGTGGAGAAGCGCTTTGCAGATACCACTGACGATTTCAAAGAGGATCCAGGTGACATCTCTTGAGTGCTGGTCTTACCTGTCAAAGCTTTAAAGTTGTGCACATTTGTGAGACGTTCTTCCCACCTGTTCACACTGTAAGTCTCACACACACTCCTGTTCCATGTGGGTTTCCTTCTCTGAGAACCCTGTGCCTGCTGCTGGTTTGTTGCATTTATATTCTACCCATCCCACAAGGTTTTTAAGATGGCACACTTTGCTCACCTGCACGAAGATCCAGCAAGGAAGCATAGGCTAAGTAAAGCAGAACTGGCCCAAGATCAGGCAAGGAGTCATTGCCAGCGTCTCCTATTGGCTCCTGCTGGCATTACTTAACGGTTGCCTGTGGTGTGAGACAAAGACCAGGCTCTTCCCAAGCATTGAGATTTGCTCAACTGGAGAAGCACAGCAAAGGGTCATTCTGGGCAACCGCCCACCGTTCCTCCTCCTCCTCCTCAAGCTTCTTCCCGTGACACTGGCAAGCAGAAGTCCTTTCTATAAGCCCTGGGACTCATCCAGGAAGGCTCAGCAGAGTGAAGGGCAGGGACAGCTGGGTGCCTCCCTACTGCCTCCATAGAGACAGCCACCAGTGGCTACGACAAACAAAGACGACACCTATTTCCACCCCGATCTTGTCGCTAATTGCTGCTGCTCATTTTGAAAGGGCAGTTCTTTGACGAAAGCAATCTGGGCCCTTTGATAGCGAAACAGAAGGAAACCTGAGATATCAAATTAAAACACTGCTGACTGAGTGGTAGAACGGCCACATCCCCTTACCACTGGCACTCCAAGGGCTCAATCCAGTTCTAGTCTCAAACAGAGTAGGCCCTTTGAAATGAATGGGACTTGTAATGGCCACTGATTGCAGTGAGTTGGGATCGAAATCAGTTTTAATTGTAAAGGGCATGCTTTCATTTGTTTGAATTGCCAGCTGGCCAACATGCACAGAACACTGTATAGCTTTCCACCGAAGTGATTCTATTTATTTACTTGCAATTTCTTGCTTTCGAACTGCTAGGTTGGCAGGAGCTGGGACAGAGACAGGAGCTCATTTCCATCATGCAGTATTCGGGTCGCGAACTGCTGACCTGCCGAACTGCCAGTCGTCAAGGTCAGTGTCTTAACCACTGAGCCACCACAGTCCTTAATATATATTTAATATGTTAAATAATTAAATTATATTAAATAATTAAATAATATATTTAATATAATGTATATTGTATACGCCATACACATATACAATTCTGTGTGAACATTGACTAAAAGATCTATGACCAAGCCTTCAAAGAAGCTGGAAGGTAAAGCAGATTGACAATTCAGAAGAGTCACGAGTCTAATTTTCAGGGTATTCCGTGGTCTCTTAGAAGCCCGATTTACTAGTCATTCTAACTGGGCTGGATCCAGCTCCAGATGCCAATTCATCCGGCCTGCAAAGCCCTCATCACTCCTGGAAGTGGAAGTAAAACACGCCTGTCTGTTTTACTTCTGCTTCCAGGTGCGACGAGGGCGTTGGGGGCTGAATCCAGCCCCTGGGCCGTAGTTTGGGCACCCCTGCTTTAGTTAGTGCAGTAACTCCACTCTTAATAACTCAATAGTTCTGAAAAACTGCCACTGGTTGTAGTGATCAATCAAGAGCAGAAAGCCCAGCTAGAAGGCCAAGGTCAACAGACCCACAGCTCTCAGTGCCTGTACGTTGAGCTCAACAGGTGGCTGTTCTTTTGATTGATGGCACTGAGAGAGGAAGCGCTTTACATACTAGCAAGGAACTTTCAACTCTTGCTCACCATGTAACGGAAGTTGTTCAACAAGTTTAGTCCCTTGTTCACATGTAGCATTCTGGACACCCCACAGGACTGTCCACGTCGCTGGATTGCCTTGGAGTTCTTGCAAAAATGGTAAGTGCTATGTTTAGGCTGCATTAACAGAAGCAGTCGTCTCCAAAACCCACAAAGTCCCCCCTCTAGTCTAATCAGCACTAGTTAGACCTCATTTAGAGCACTGTGTCCAATTCCGGACATGGCAACTTAAGGACGCTAACCAACTGGAACAAGTGCAGAGAAGGGCAGTAAGGATGATCAGAGGACTGGAAACCGAGCCATATGAGGAAAGAGTGAAGGAACTGGCCACACTTAGCCTTGAGAAAAGAAGATTGAGGGGGGATATGATGGTAGCACACTTCAAATACTTGATAGTCATAATGAGGTGGGGCAGGATGTGTTCTAGATCATCCCAGAGTGCAGGGGGGCACTCTGTTTGGGCACATAGTTGAAATTTTTGAAATGGTAGCTGTTTTAGTCTGTGTTTAATTCACCTGATGTGTATAAATTGATGCCATGAAGCCTCACTCTTCTGTCTGAAGAAGTAGACTTGAACCATGGAAGCTAGCATTAAAATACAGCAGTTAGGCTTTCAAGTGCCACAACAGTTTTTGTCTTTTGGTTTTGTTTACTTACTGCGTGAGCAGAGGGCACGAGCACTCCAGGGGTGAAGGTATTCAAAAGAAACCTGGACCACCATCCATCAGAGCTGCAGGTTTGAGTCAATGGCCTCACAAACCCCTTCCAACGCAACCATTCTATTATTCGATGGTTTAACATGGCTTTACAAGATTCCAAGACATGTTTTTAAAGTGAGAAATAAATAAAATGAATGATACCAGAGGTTGTTCTCCAAAGAACTGGAGCAGTGGTTCCCAACCTTGAGACCCCCGATGTTCTTGGACTACAACCCCCAGAAGTCTTGGCAAGCATGGACAATGGTGAAGGCTTCTGGGAATTTTAGTCAAAGAACACCTGGGGACCCAAGGTTGGGAACCACTGCTTTGGAGGATTCTAACATGAAGAGCAGAGGCAGACAAGAGGAGGAGGAATAAGGGTCAGGTAAGGTAAGGGACTGTGGCGACTCAAGTGGTTAAAACGCTAACTAGAAGGAAAGTAGTTCGAGACCCAAATGCTGCATTTCAGAGTGAGCTCTGACCTGTCCTAGCTCCTGCCAACCTAGGAGTTTGAAAGCAAGAAACTGCAAGTAGATAAATAGGTACCACTTCAGTGGGAAGGTAGGACACTCCAGTGTCTAGGCATGCCTGCCACATGACCAGGGAAACATCTGCAGATGCAGACAGTGCTGGCTCTTTGGCTGTAAACAGATGAGCACTGAACCCTAGTCAGATATGACTGGCTTTTGAGCAAGGGCGACCTTTACCTTTACTTAAGGTAAGTGGCCCCAGCAAAATGCCTCCAGGGATTTCATAAAGGCTAAGGCAACATATTCAACATAATCAACCTTGGCCCAGGATAGGAGTGTGGCGGGCAGCAGAACATTGCAGCCCAGTCACCTTCCAGATTTACTGCCTCCAGCAGCATAAAACACACAGATCAGATTTCTCAAACTTGGCAATATAAAAAATAGGTCCTGACAATTTTCATGCGCGTGAGGGTTAACAACCTAGTATTTTTCATTCTGTCTTATTCGAAGAGTGTCACACTGACAGGGCTGAACCCGGATTTTTCACGTTCAGAATGGGCCCGTAGAAATCAGGAAAGCAAAGCAGTCATGACTTAACTTCAGCCCCATTATTTAACTGGGTCTTAATCCATTAATTCCCTCCCATCGCCTGAGAAACTCTTTGATGCTTTGTCATCATCAAAGCATTTGTTGCAACATGATTACCTCACCAAATAGAATCTACAAGATCTCATCTGCTGCACCCATCCAGCCACCCTGTCCCCAATCTCAACCTTCTGCAGACCTCCCATTATCTGTTAAACTTCACATTCTGAGGAGCATCATAAAGCGGATGGTTTGCAACATCTCACTAACGAAACAAAAACTGTGTTGTCTCCCCTGCTGCCTCAAAAGGGCTTTCACTTCTGGCAGCTGAGAAACAAGAGGCTGGCTTTAGGGAGACTAAGCCAATCCATAGCCTCAAATGCTCCCTGACTAGCTCTGTGAGTTATGTATCTGGCTGTGCCACCAGATGTTGGGACTTCAGTTCCTCACTGTCTCTCCTGGAAGAATCAGCCTATATGACCTTGGGAAAGACACACAGACCCAGGATGCCAGCAGAAGAGCGTGGAAAAACCACACGTGTGCCTTTTATTACCTCAAAAACCTTTCAAATCTATCAACTTCCACCAACCAGAAAATTTATTTTATTAATCTTTTCAAATGATTCAGCCACACTCATTTTAAACGTTAAATACTTTAATTGTTATCCAGCACATGTACCAGTTATTCAGTAACAATTACAAAAAAACAAACAAAAACAAAACAAAGTCCTAACACAGGAAAACAGCAAATGATAATTCCTAGAAGACAACTGAATACTAGTTAGTAATCAGGCTCATACCAAATTAAAGAAAGAAAACATTGCATAGAAAAACAATGATGTTTTACTCACCATGATTTTTCTGGTATTTACTGCTGATTCTTAATAAATCTATTTTAAGGGATTATAATTGCCTGCAACTTTCTACTGTTGTATTCTTAGTGTAATCTACAACCGCACAGGTATGAACTTAATTCACTCAAGTGAAGATTCAGCCTCAGCTCAACTGAATCCTAGCTTATATAACATAACATGGAAGAAGGTCCCAGCAAGTAGAACAAACTAGATCATCATTAACATTGACTAAAGATTCAGCAGAGGTAGCAGTGACGTTTTTGCAGTGTTTCAGGTCCACAGTTGTTTCCAAATACAGTGAAGCAGCACCAAAATTAGCCAACAACAAGGTCTTATGATAGCAAATGTCGTCTCAGTGAGCATGCTTCTACTCAGTCTGCTAAAACTGCTCAGTTTATAATAAGGTATTTATGTCATTACCAGTGCAGAAATTTTTGCTGTTGAACAAGACTGGCAAAGATAAGCAATCTATTATATTATAACCAATATACTAAAATACACATTTTGCCTTCATATTGTTTATAACAGGGGTTCCCAATCTAAGGCCTGTGAGCCAGATCAGGCCCATAGCACCATTTCATGAGGGGCCCCCCCACTCCTCCTAGGGCATTCAAGAAACAAAATGGCCTTCCCTTTGAAGCTATTGGGACAAAATGGCCACCCCTATCATGCAGGCAGGGTAAAATGGCTGTCCTCCCCTCGAAGCTGACTGAGAAAGCGTGACCCAGACTCCGGCTTGAAAAGGTTGGGAACTCCTGGTTCATAATAACCATAAAAAGCAGCCTATTCTCACAGAATACTAAAAATTGCTTCATTTGGTAAAAAAAATCCTATGAGTTGGTTCCAGAATTAATTATCCTTTACTGTAAACTGACAGACAGTTATAACTAACTTAAGTCTCGCTAAAAGTTTGATTTACATGGACCCACCTTAATTAAATTTTGAACCATGCCAATGTTTCTGAAAACCCCACAGGAAATTTCTGACTGTTTCTTCCAAGTTGAATTCTAATCTATATCCTTTCTCTGATCAATTTTGCCAGCAAACATGATCATTATTGAAAATCATCTAGAAAAACAGTCAAAGCATGAGGGAAAAAAATCCTCAACTGCATGCAACACATTTAATTTAGCCCTTTCCTTTTTCCGAAAAAGAACAAGTAACTGAACATGTTTTTTGCATCATAGGTTGCAGTGCTGCTAATAGGTTGAGCACAAACATGCATGTTACAATGAAACAAAAATTGCCTTTAAACACATGACAGTTGTGGGAGGAAAGGGTTTTGGGAGGAAATTACCTTGAAAGATGCTATGAAAACATTTTGTAACACTGTAGCTGTACAACTATTCATTTTTGTATTTTCTTGAAAAAAAATCTATTAAAAGTTTAAGTGTGCTGGTGACTGAGACCCATAGAACCATGTCGAAAACCTTTTGAAACTGGGTTTCTATATAAGTAAGAGAAGTTAAAATATAAACACACACATAATGATGAATTCTCAAAAGCCTGCAGGCTTATCTGCTAGTGGTATAAAACAGAATGCTCAGGTTTAAAACCAAGTCAGTTTGGACATGCCTCCTTCTGGAAATTTGTTGGTAGAAGGCATTCAATGAAAGACACACTTTTCCAATAATAATAATAATAATAATCAGGTACATAAGAAGTTTTATAGAAACAATTAAGACTATGCAACATAGCCACCAGTTTTTCATTTACAAGATTACAACCAAAGTCCAAAGAGAGATGGAAAGTAATCTAGGAGGATACGCCTAAGAGGATTTTGCTCAAAACACCAGTTCCCAGTATTACTCAAGAAACACTGCTTAAATTTGAGTTTCAAAAGTAGTGCATGAAAATTATGCTGACATTTTGCTATTCCAAGAAAACAGAAGGCACATATTACTAAACACTTCTATAAATCAGGGAGCTTGCAAGGTGACCTTTGTAACTTCAGAAACATGTATATTATTACTTCATTAGAGACTGGAGTTGGATCTGAAACCTGTGAATACAGCGTAATTCTTGAAATGATACACACGAGGAATTAAGACAAAATTGTCTTTCTTTTTGTCCTTCTACTTCCTGAAGGACTGTATTTGATTCAAGCTATTATATGCTGCTGTCTTGTGAAAAATAACATACAGAAGTCCACTCCAAGGCTAAATGGTGCAACATTCATATACAAGCTTGTCTACAACATTAGAAGTAAAATCCCCTAATAAATCCCCAAGAATCCAAAAAGAAATTCAACATACATTTAGTTTTATGATCACCTGATTTCCACTCAAATCTCTGCTCCTTTTTGACCAGTTTCCAACATCTCAGCTTTCAATGATTAAAAAACAGAAGAGCTGATCTCCACAATTTTGCAATTCAGACACACTATCACAGACAATTCTTAAAGGCATTTTAGATAGGAAAATCTAAGTCTGCATATCTAGACTGCATAATTTAAAATATCTTATATATCTCTGGGCAAGTACAGCAAGACCTACTGAAAGGTGGGGATATCACAGTATACTATATTTTGAGCAGCAATGCATGTTTTGGTACAAGTAAAAGGCAAAGGATTGCACTGGTTTTGAGCATGAGGATGTTTCAAGTCAAAGTACACAGCAGAATTTTACCTAGAAGTGAAAAGCAAATTATTCCAGCAAAGCTAATACAGTATATGAGTTTTAATTGGCAACTGGCATTTGGAATATAAAGCTAGAAATATTTTAGAGCTTTCTAAATACAAGCAATTCCTTGGAACACCAGCAACTAAACATGTTTGAGGGGAGAAACTGACAATATGATTTCCTTCAAAGGGAGTCACCCAGCCTTGTGCATCTAATGAATGTGATCAGAACCATGGACACTACAATAACTATATATCTCTACGTAAAGGGCCCATAAATCAATTTTGCTTCGCATCTAAAACAAGCCCTAATTGAAAAATATTTATTATGACTATCAGCCACAGGTACAAGAAGCCTAGTCTCAATACTGCTGGGGAAAACCTCCAGCACACAAAAAACTTATTATAGCATCCTGTTTCTAATTATTCCTAAAAGATAGATTACAATTAACATGTATAAAATATAACCTCATTCTTTGGTGGACATGTGATACTAGTTTTGAAAAGAGAGCTCAGAATGCAGGCAGAATATATGAGAATTAAAAATTCCAGGACACCTTTATATTGATATAGTTGTAGGTATTATAAAGGTAAAAGGACCCCAGGGTTGGAAAATGATTATGAAACATTCATATTGCAAAACTAGCTATGAAATGCAGCTTAGAAATCTCTGAATATATTGCTCAGTTGCAACAAAGGTTGAGTACGTGGCTATTTATCTTGAAGACTTTTAAAAGGCACCTAACTTGCACAACCAATTTTAACCACCATTCTAAAATACTTCTCACAAATCCAGTGTGTCTAACAGATTATTACACTCACATCCAGAAGAAGTGCATGTATCTTATAAACAGAAAAGATCAAGAATTGTTTTCTAACACAATAATACTATTAAGAATTTATTCTAATTAATTGTTCATCCATTACATCACAAAAACGTATCTGACCTTAAAACAATCAGTGCAAAATGCACAAAGGATACTTTTCCAGCATTATTTTTTTTAAGAAAAAAAAAAGCTAAGGCTGAAAAGATTTTCCTTAGGAACTCAGGGCACTTGAAAGACAGTGCCTTTTGATGTTTCCTTTGGATTTTAAACCAAACAGAATGTACATTCTTGCATTCTCTGTACATCACTTACACAATCCAGGGATGGGCAGAGTGGCCTATGTGGATATTGTTGCAGTACAACTCCCACCAGCCAACCTCAAACAAAGAATGCTGTGGGCTGACCTCCAGCAGTATCCTTGAAAATTATTGTCCCCCCTCCCCCCCTGTGTTCGCCCAACCTGGTCAGCCAATAGTGACTTAGGCTTCTGGGAATTGAAGTCCAAAACCCAAAGGTTGGGGACCACTGCTCTAAATGATCACAATCTCAGATCTGAATACATTGGGGGAATATACTGACTCGATTAATCATGCTTTTCAGAGGGATATCCAACATATTAGTGAAAGAACTCTGTTCTCTAATCCTGAAATATACTTTCTCTACTGTTCCGCACATTTTTAACACAGACCTTAGCAAAAGGGGTTCTTCACTACAAGTACATGACTTGATTATCCAGTGCACAAAGATAACCTCATGTTTTACAAGACTGATAACACGTGAATACTCACAAATGACAAGACCCCAAACATCAATGCTCCAGTCAAGATTCCTTTAACACACAGGAATTATTATGTACATGGGCACGCACGGCCATACATACATGCACATATGGGTCCCTCCCTCCACTGTTACGTCAGTGACAGCTCTCTAGATACAATCAGAAGACTCCATCATCATCAGCACCCAACATTCATATGAAGGGGAAAACTTTGGAGTTGCCAAAGTCGATGAGCCCAAGTAGAACTTTGGGGTGACCTACCATCTGATCACGGTTCTCATCTTATACATTCACAATGACATATAATGTATCTGATTGTCCACCACACAGCCATGAAGCCCAATAATAGTGATTCTACATACAAAATTCCCTCATGCTAAAAATAAACCACCCAGCTTTGGAAATCTAGTATCAAGTTAGTTTTACGTAACTATTTCTACAAACATCCCATCTCTACAAACATAATGCCCTGTGCATATTTATAGCTTATATTCACACTTAACAGACCCTGAGCATACATTAAGCCTGATTAGGTCTGGTGAGGGATCAAAGTCAGACAAACAATATATTAATTCTTCAAATAAATACATTAAGAGCTACTGTATATTTTCATTAAGTGCATACCAAGTTAAATAACTATTTAAGACACTAAGACAGTGATGGAGAACCTTGGCACTCCAGCTGTTCTTGGATGTACGTGCAGTAAACCCATTTGTGTGGATTCACGGAGACTTGGACTTCTGGGCACTGAAGTCGAAGAACAGCTGGAGTGCCAAGGTTTTCCATCACAGCACTAAGGTATCAAAGTATTCCCTTCCTAATGTTAAACTATTTAATTCCACTGACTAACACACACCCATAATGGAGTATTGATACACGGTACTGTATTTAAAACTTCCATTCTTTCCCCAAGCCCTACTGAGACTGCTGTATTACTACACCTGATGATTTTGAAGTTTGAATTAGTCCAGCCTGAAACTCAAGTTGGCCAAAACCACTTCAAATTTTTAAATAGAAAATAACACTAACCGCTGATCATTGGTGATTATTCCACAAACTGCAGCTTCCTAACAATACGACGACACACAGGTAAATGCGTGTGCACCCCCCCCCCAGCAACAATAATTAACAGTTTTTAGTTATCACTTTGGCACTTAAAATATTAATATTACAAGACAAAGAAGGAATATATGCTTAAGTGGCACTGTGAAAAATGCTAAACTGGAAAACGTCAAGAGTTAGCTAAGCCATTTGCTAGCTCCCTAGTAAATGACCTTGAGATCAGCGATCAAGATAATGACTATTGCTTGTTGTCATTTAGTCAATCATTTCTGTTTGAATGGCAGACACACACCATCAGGACTAGGACTGCTGCAATGTTACTAAAGCAGTGATGGCAAACCTTGGCACTCCACCTGTTCTTGAACTTCAATTCCCAGAAGCCCTGGTCAGCAGGAGTGCTGACTTGGGCTTCTGGGAATTGAAGTCCAAGAACACCTGGAGTGCCAAGGTTTGCCATCACTATACTAAAGACACACACCTATCTCAATTGGAACAGGAGCACTAGACTGGATGGGTGCAGCACAGACTCAGGAGACTTGTTGACAGTCAGCCCTGTTTTCCACCTTGCTACTGCTGCAAGATTTGCTTGATGGCACTCATTGGATGGCCTGCTGGGATTCATTGGGATTTTCCCTCTTGTTTTCTTTGTCTTCATGCTCCAGAAGGGTCTTGGCTGGTAGGCCACAGTTGACAGGGCAGAGCTCCTGCAAGGCCCGTTTCACATCCTCCTTTTTCACCAGGGTGCCGGCTGAAGTTTTGGGTAGAGCCATCTGAAACGCACACCACAAAGCTGTACGGGTTTTTCGTGTGAAAAAAGCCAAATCTTTGATTGCGGCCGCAAGAGCGAGGACGTCTGTAACAAAACGAACATTTAGTTATTTACAGTTCAACAAGAAACATTTTTTTAAAAAAAAAACAATAATTCAAGAGTTTGGCAAAGGTTTCTCATACAGATGTCAGCTTTGAGCATCACAGCACAAATATACAGTACTTAATCTGAATTTCCTTTACCATGTTTTTCATGTGGCAGAAGGGGTTCATTTTCTGACACCGATTTTTGTTCTGCCTATTAGTAAAGGTAAAGAGTCATCCTTGCTCAAAAGCCAGTTGTGTCCAACTCTAGGGGGCAGTGCTCATCTCCATTTGCAGCCAAAGAACCAGTGCTGTCTGCATCTGCAGACGTTTCTGTGGTCATGTGGCAGGCATGACTAGACGCCGGAACGCTTTTACCTTTCCCAACAAAGTGGTACTAGTTTATCTACTTGCAACTTCTTCCTTTCTGCTGATCTCCTTGCAAATCCAACACTTACTCTTAAGATTCTTTATTTGAACTGTTTTCAACCACCAGCTTCCGTGGCAAGCCCTATTCAGTTATTATCAAAACCAGATGAGACAGGAGCACTCTAGATCTGCCCCTCTCTGTTTCCTGTACTGCTGCTCTTCTATGTGTAGATAGGCCTGACAAGAGTGTCTCACACAGGAGTGTCCAAACTATGGCCTGGGGGCCGGATCCAGCTCCCAACACCAATTCATCCAGTCTGTGGAGCCCTCGTTGCTCCTGGGAGTGAAAATAAAATGTGCCCATATGGGTATGTTTTACTTCCGCTCCTGGGACCAATGAGGGCTGCAAGGGCTGGATGAATTGGTGTCAAGGCCTGGATACGGCCCCCAGGCCATATTGACAGGCCCCCTGAACCATGTGACCAGCCTGCAGCCCAAAAAGTTTAGGCACCCCTGGTCTAACATCTTATATAAATCCCTTGTTACATTTGGTAACTTTCTCTGCAGATACTGATTGGCTGAAAGAGGGCAAGAGGTTATCTTTGGTTGTTGCAAGAATTCAACTGCTATATGTTTAAGGCCACAAAAGGTTAACTTTCATTTTTAAAAAATGAGCTAGAGCTCTTATCCTTGAGGGTCAGTTTTAAAAATAATTATTACAATGTTGCCCATTTAGCTATTTATTTGATTGAAATTTTACTTTCACTTTGAAAGGGAATGCCATGTATAACAAGCAGTTTTATCCTCTTCGTTACTTCCTCTTTTGCCGCTTTGGGTGTCAAGGGAAAGTTATATTATTTTATGTACTAACAAAACAAAACATGGGTACCCAATGGAGCCCACTGTTTGTTTGGGACTGAAAGAGGAACTGTCTCCTCTGAAACAACCCTCTTGTTGACAGTGCAGGCTTAATCGCAAAACAAACAGAAGGCTTTTGACTTAAGAACTTATTTACAGGCTAATCATTAATCCATGATTAATTTTTGGGGTCTCTTTAAATGGAGCCATAATTAAACCCACAAAGTTTTAGAGCATGGGTGCCCACCAGCTGTAGTTTGAGTGCCGCCGCCCCTGCCCTGCCCCCCCCCCCCCGGTTTAAAGACAAAATGGCAACTTAAAATCTATCTCATCCTTTTGCAAAACAAACTGCATGGCATGTTTTGCTTCCGCTTCCAGTGGGAGGAACCACGTGGTCGGCCTGCATCCTCAAAAGTTTGGGCACCCCTGTTTTAGAGTAACCAAACAGAAACCACTTGCCTTTCTCATTATTGAAACGAGATGCCCCTAGTCGCTGAGGATTAACAGCATTAACCATTTCCTCCTTGCGTCTTGCTTGAGTGGCACAGATGGCTTCAAAATGACGTCCCAAAGTGGCAGATATGTTGCCGTGGATAGGACTCCTACAGAGGTGCTCCATTTTCACAATTACACTGTGTACCTAAAAGGAGTAGCAATGTTTCATTGGACTTTTTTAATATTGGGGGTGGGAGGAGAGACCAGGCAACCATACTTTCTTAAAATAATAATAAATCAATTCTCCCTTCCTGGCTGCCAATCTTTCCCAAAAGGCATGTAATAATCCAATGACCCCCCAATCCCCACCCTCCACCCCCCCAAAAAAAAACCCTCTCCTAGAGTTCCCCATCTCTCCACCACATCATCTTTATCTTGGCCTAGTCATCTAACTGGCCACCTAGTCATCTAACTGGCGAAGCAATGAGCCCACATTTAAAGGTAGGGGATGAGAAAGAATCCACACTGTAGGCCTGGGGTTCTCAACCTACGGCCCACAGCACCATTCCATGTGGCCCACTGGCCTCACTGCCGCCACTGCTGGAAGCTGTGCCACATATGGTTCCTTTTTAATGTAAATAGCATTTCAAAGCTGTTTACATTAAAAAGGAACCACATATGGCACAGTTTCTGACGGCGGTGGCGAGAGCAAGGACAGCAGACCACATGAAATGGTGATGCGGGGGAGGGGGAGACAGTTGGGCTCCTGGCCTTGTCTCACCCCAAACCCCTCCTCCAAGACCCTAATCCCACAAGGAAGGACTAGTCTCGTTAAAAAGCCCCACTCACCTTTTCCCCAAGCAGGCAATTCATCTTATTAGTGTCGGGGAGGGGAATGGGGTCTGAAGCCTTAGTTGACTGTTGGCATTTCCCTCCCTCCTTCCAGGGAGGAAAAATGGCTACCCCTTTGAAGCTGTTGGGACAAAATGGCCACCCCCATCGTGCAGGAAGGGCAAAATGGCCATCCAGCCTGCTCAGCTGTCTGAGGAAGCATGACCCAGTCTGCAACTTGAAAAACCCCAGCTATAGGCAGGAACTATCATAATACACTAGTACCTCGGATAACATTATGACTTGGTTCCACAAGTCATAATGTTATCTGGTTTCTAACATTGTGCGATGCATTGATCGCACAACCTTTTAAAAAAGCCCTGTTCCCTTTCAGAAGAGGAAGGGAACAGGGAGGCGATCCGGTTTGCTTGAGGAGGGAATGCGCATTCCCTCCCCAAGCAAACTGGCAGTCCCAGCATGGGGTTGCCCTTTTCTGGCATAGGCGCTGGGTTTTGGGAGAAAGAACACGTGTGCATGCCAGTTCTTTCCCCCAACCCCAGGGCTGATCCCGTGCTAGCATTGGTGCTGGGGTTGGGGGAAAGAATAGGCTTTGTGATCGGGGGGGGGGGGGGGGCGTTCTGAAGAGAGGCTGGAGACCCTTTTCCCAACCTCTCTTCAGAAGCCCCCCTCCACCCCCCCCAAAAAAAAAAACCAACCCTGGATGGCTAAGCCCCTTAGCAATCCATGCAGGGGTGGACAGTTCTGAATAGAATCTGGGGAAAGTTTTTCCCAGCCTCTTTTCAGAAACCTCCACCTGGATCACTAAGGGGCTTAATGATCCAGGCCCCGGGGGGGGGGGGGGACTTTACACAACAACCTTACTCAAATTGTTTTCATGCACAAAGCCAGTCCTCCTATACCCATTGCTTCCAACACTTTCATTTTTTATCTGCCCAAAAAATGAAACTATAGTTTAACTACTTCTAAAAAATAAAGGCCAGCACATCTTTCCTGCTACTCTGAAGAGCCACAATGATAAATATTCTTTAAGGGTGCTTACTCTTGCCTGCTCTCGAAACTGATCCACAATCAGACGATCCACTCGGGAAGGCTTAGCCGGAAGCCGGGAAAAAGGAGCATTACTGGAAATGGACACCCGCTTCCCTGGGAAGCTTCTTGCTAGATCTGCCTCTGTCTGAACAGAAAACAACATGTCGGCACAATATGTTCTACTGCTTCTTGTAATGACATACAAAGACATACATTCCAACCAGGTAAAAAGTCTCTTCCTAGATAAATTGAACAGAAGCATTCAAGAAATCTACAAAGCCTTCTTCATGCTACATGGCTACTTTTCCCTTCTAACAGGTTTCTTACTAAGCACACCTTTTCTTACAAGGTTGCTGCCTTCATCCCCAGAATCCTCAGATGTGAAATAAATGATGCAAAATAAATATCCTATGATAATCCATATCAATTTGTGATGTGATTAATCCCATATGCCCTGGATGCAGAGTTTAGCTTTTCTTGATTGATATTGTGAAGAATCCTAAGAAGCTGCATTTGAAAGGTTTGAAAATGTCCTGTCCACTCAAACACGTTAAAAACCTAGACTGGGATCCTGTGTCCTCATTAGCTTTTGCAAATGAATTTTATGCAAATGGTGAGGGACTATGGCATACAAATGGCAGCCTTGTCCTCACTTGCTCCAGTCCTCAAAAGAGGAGTTGCTGAGTATTTGTGAGACACAGGCTTGGTAGGTATGTTGTGAAGGCTATAGGAACCACAAACTCTTCTAACCTTATCCCACCTGTCATACAAGATGCATACAAAGTTACTCTAGCATCCTTTTGTATTAACGGTTGGTTTTTTTAAAATTTCTCAACTTTCCTTTTCAGTAACAAATACTACACGCCATGTTGCAAGATATTGCTGCCTACCAAGAAATTGCTATTTTCTCGAGCTTAGCTGGTAAAGGTCTCCTTTGCTCAAAAGCCAGTTGTATCCAACTCTAGGGTTCAGTGCTCATCTCCATTTACAGCCAAAGAGCCAGAGCTGTCTGTGTCTGCAGACGTTTCTGTGGAAATGATTAACACTGTTTACCTTGCCACTAAAAAGGCACCTATTTATCTACTTGCATCTTCTTGCTTTTAAACTACTAGGTTGGCAGGAGGTGGGACAGAGACTGGTGCTCACTCCATCATGCAGCATTCAGGTCTTGAACTGCTGACCTGTTAATCGTCAAGTTCAGCGTTTTAACCACTAAGCTACTGCAGTCCAAGAGCTCAAACATCAAAAACAAATAAAAGTTTTCCTGTTCTGCTTCAAAAGCTATTCAGAAAAAATTGATATGGAATGCCTCACAAACAGAAGTGTAGTACATTTCTCTGTCAACATTACCACTAGCTCCACCTAGGTTTAAACTTACTATGGATCACATTGATTTGATTTGATTTATTCAATTTGTATGCTGCCCACTCAGCATACGCCAACTCAGGGCAGCTCACAAAAATCACAACATATCAAACATTACAGTATGATAAAATGTAACACTACAATAAAATGTAACAATGCAACAAAAATAACAATGTAATAAAATATAACAGTACAATAAAAGGTAACAGTGCAATAAAACATAAAAGACCAACACATACATTGACAACTGTGGCAAAGGGACCATCATCTCCTGAATCAGCAACCAGCCCTCCCCAGCTGTTCCTCCTTCCTCAGGCTGACTGGGTGAGGAGCCAGATTATCTATTACATAGATTACCTTTTTCCGTTCTCTCTCTAGCGCTCTCCACTGCTCGTAACACTCTTCGAGATTCATATGAAGCTCATTTGCAGGTCCACTACGATTCTTTGGAGGTCGATAGTGGTTGGGAGGTGGTAGGAAGGCAAAGTATGATGGAGTAATATCTCCACCCAAGAGGTCATTTATGGAAGGATTTAAGTGAGGATAGTCATCATAACGAAGGAGGTCAGCAAGTTCAGCCAATGGAAATGGCAAAGGAGAAAACGCAATATTTGCTGGTGATGAAAATGGGTGCAGGTTAAATGGGGGGAAACTTGGCATGTGCTTATAACCAGACACTAATGGGAAAAGAGGAAGGAAAGGATTGATGAAATCAGATGAGGCGGCACCATTCTGCTGTTTTCTTCCCCAAACATTAAACTGTAGATTATCCATGCCTGTATATCCTGTGTGTGGAACTGTATTATACCTCTGTCTTCTTTCATTATGCCCTGTTCTCCCATCAGTATTGTATCGGTTTGGCATGTTCTGAAATCTGTGGTGCTTTGCAAACTCATTTATAGAGTGCTGCTGTGATAAACAGCTGGAAGAAGCATTAACAGAGATTTTACCACGGTATCCTTCTGTAGTAGATAAAAAATGATTATGAGGGTGTCCAACAGGCTTATCTTGTTTCTGGCTTTCTCCAGAACTAGAAAATCCTGAAGGGTTGGGAATGTTAGTGAATAACCTTAGTTTATCTTCCTTCACTGAAGAGGACGCTGGTGGTTTCTGTGAATAGGAAAACTGGGTTATGAACTGTTCAGTGGGATGTCCTTTTGACTGAATTGGAGACATTTCCTCTTGCTTCCCGTAAGGTACACAGGATGCAGCTACTGGATTTAGTATTTTAGTATCTAGCCAGGTATACCCGTTGTAAGATGACTTCACGTTCTGTGCAGATGGTTTTAGAGATGGCTGACTGCAGGAACCTTTCTGAGGCTGTAGAGGAACCTTATGTTCATTATTATGAAAGGTCCTTGTCATACCATTGCTACTGTGGTAGTTCTGTGGATAATTTCCCTGCAATTTTGTATCCATTCCTTCAGGAAAATTATTTTCTTCATTAAGTACTGGACTAAGAAAATGTGCAGACAAGTAGCTAAACTCCTGACCATCATGAGTATTTGCAAAACCTGTATAGCCTTCATGACACAGATTATTTACTGGGTCCCATATTCCATCTTTAGTACTCTCTGTTACTTTACTGTGAGATGAGGGGATGCTCTCATTTCTATTCCTGTCATAATTCTGTACGCATACAAAGCTGCCAAGATGATTAATTCCATTGCTCTTAAAAGGTTTGTTCTCTGGATCAGCAGTCTTCAGGATGTCCTCAGGTGAAGGAATACAGAGACCCCCAGGGGACCCCCAGGATCCTACAACATGGAGACCATCGAATTCTTTCCTTTTTAATTCTACCGAAGGTGGCTTTTGCAAATTTTCTTTGCAAGAGTTCTGGATATCAACTAAACTGACAAGGTCATCATTTCCCAAAACGTTCCCTGAGAAGCTGCTATTGTTTTCGAAGTCTGACGGCCACACTGGTGGAAATAACCTTGATAAAGAATTCCTAAGAGGAAAAAATAAGTGTTGCAGAATTAAGCAAGTTTTGTCTCTAAAACAAAATATACAAGGCTACTTCTTATACTGCCTCAGATCACCAGCTAGCTCACATTATATTATTTCATTTCACAGACAACAAAAAATGGTCTGGCATTATCCAGATATTTTAACTGAAAATGCTACAGACTGAATTTGAAACTGTGATCTGATTTATTTTTTAGCATAACTTGATGGGAGACCACCATTTGTGTTCAGTATAGCAATAGGTCTTGCTAAGAGGAATGCTATCATAATTTCTTTGTAGAGAAAGAGCAGAATAACTTGGTCTGCTTTGAAAATTGATGGAATAGTATAATAATACAGTCAAACCTCACTTAACGAATGCTTCGCTTCGCGAAAAACTCGCATAACGAGCAGGCATTTCAAAAAGTGTTCCAACTCGCATAACAAAAATTTTTGATATGCAAATTGGACTTTTCCTATGGAAAAACTCACATAATGAAAAATTTTCGCTATGCGAGTTTTTCCATAGAAATTTTTGTTACGTGAGTTTTTTCATAAGAATGTTCGTTATGTAACAAAAATCTGCATAGCGAGCAGCCTATCAGAATGAAATATTTTCATTATGCAAGGTTTGAATATATAATAATTTCATGTCAAAAATTATTCTGAATTGAAAGGATTTTTGCGGAAGAAACTCCGCTCAGGGGACACCCAAATGTGGCTCCTTTCATGTCCCAAGATCTGGGACAGAGACAGGAGCTCAATCCGTCATGTAGTGCCTGAGTCTCAAACTGCCGACTTGTCAGCCTTCCAGCTAACAAGGTGAGCTTGTTAACCACTGAGCCACCGCAGTCCCTATAGAATAGTATAGAAAAGATATTAGTACATGCTGTTTGCTTATGCTAGCATCTAGTACTGGACAGAACAACAGAAAAAGATTTAAATGGAAGCCAAGCAGATATTAAAAAGTGAGTGGATATGATAAGGACAGGTCTAGTTCAAATGTGATTGCATGGAAGCTTATATGTTCCCTTAGAGCAGGGGTGGCCAAACTTTTTGGGCCATGGACTGGTCATGTGGTGCCTCCCACTGGAAGGGGAAGTAAAACGTGTCTTGCAATCTGTTTTGCAACAGGATGAAATTGCTTTTAAGCTGCTATTTCTCTGCTTAAACCAGGGGCGCCCAAACTACGGCCTGTGGGCCGGATCCAGTCCCTGACGCCAGTTCATCCAGCCCACGCCACCCTCGTTGCTCCAGAAAGCAGAAGTAAAACGTGCCCATATGGGCGCGTTTTACTTCCGCTTTGGGGGGTGATGAGGGTGGCGTAGGCCAAATGAACTGGTGTCAGGGCCAGATCTGGCCCATAGGCCGTAGTTTGGGCATCTCTGCCTTAGAGCAATTATTTGTATAAAGTTCTCAACTTACCAATCAGAAGCACTTTCTTGCTTGTATGGCTCCTCTGTGGTGTTTGCCACTAAACCGAACGTATCAGGGCCACTGACAGAATAAGACAGGTTAACCTGTGTCCTAAAAATAGAAACAAAACAAAAAACTGTGCATAAAACATTTTATACATTATTTTATGACATTATTATATTGTTTAATGGTATTCAAGCCATCAGAAGATAAGAGTCGTGATTTGTCTATTTAGGTAAGGTGCCACATTATACTCATGAGAGGAGCATCTCTACTGGTCATTTACTCCACAATTTGTATGGATGAAATCAAATTAAAATCCTGCAATTACATGATGGAAATATAACTGCAGGGGAGCCCAGCAGGAAATTGTTGCTTCTTAGTGGTGAATTGTCTTTTTTTTTATTCTGCCTATCTCTGAAGCATATATTTTGTTTAACCAAAAAACAACCCCAAACCTACCCTACTCTAAAGGTCTTAATCGTTAAATCTGCTGCTTTGCTTATACCAAATCTGTATGGGGAACAGCATCAACACAAATGATTGACTCTGTATATGGAAAGAGAGTTCAAGAAAGCACCGCAAGGTGGCAACCACTTCATACCTTTTCTTTGTGGAATCATGTAATAAAGCAACAGTACTGGCATCATCTCCACATGTTGACCAACTACTATATAGCTGGGGAGACTCCACAGCGGACGGTGTGTTAGTGATTCCTCCAAATAATGGGGAGTAAAAGGATGTGTCCATTTCTTGCTTAATGCTGTTTACCTGGATTGAAATTTAAAATGCAACAGTTTTAAAAACAAATGTTTTTACTGCACAAACATATTATTTCAAGAAAAAAGCAGGTATTTGTGAATGTGAATCCAAAAGAAAATATTGCTTAAAAGACAGCTATAAGCAATTTACAGAACTGGAAAGGTAATTTAAGGTCCATATCTTAAAAAGATATCTCAGCATAAATTCTGCCCCTACTAGCAACTGGGAATTGGATTTTTCCCTGTTGATTCAGATACTAAAATGGGAAAATAAACAAGATTATTTTTCCGAGTATAATTTCATGGTTCCTCATGATGCAAAGATACATAAACTGTACAGGGCAGCTACATTATCCATTGCTTTCCTCTTGCTTAACAATACAGTAAAACCTCATATAACACTAAAACCTGGTTCCACAAGTCTTGGTGTTATATGATTTTTAGTGTTATCTGATCCTCTATGGGATCCATAGAGATACATTGTAACCACACAGGCTTTAGCGGTTGTTATCTGAAGCATCCCATAGGATCTTAATGTTATCCGATGCAATTCTTCCCCCCAGATTCCTTAATGTTATGCGATTTTCGTGTTATTCGATACTAATGTTATATGAGGTATTACTGTACATTCGTAGTTCACAAATACTACAAATCTACTTCATCACATGCATCAAGAATTGCCAGGCAATTCTATATACAGGGTGCATAGTTGGGAAGGGGATTGTAGACGGTGAGTTAAAGGGGAAAATAATTCCTCACCCCCTAACTTTGAATGAGCAGTTAAAACATAGTCATTGTTGCTAACATTTAACTATATATGAAACAAGTTACCCATAGTTGACTATACATATGGTAAATCAGGGATTCTCAACCTGCAACCCGTGTGCCAGATGAGGCCCACGGCACCATTTCATGTTGCTCCCACCGCCTCCACAACACCAGATAGTGTCATGTTTTGGAGGAAGGGCAAAATGGCTGTCTGGCACCCGGAGCTGCCTAAGGGAACAAGGCCGGGGCCCCGGCTTTAAAAGGTTGAGAGCTCCTGTGGTAAAGAGTTGTTTCTTGCCTGAAATGCCTGCATAGACTAAACCTTGTCTTGAGTATCTGCTTAATATACATACAGTACTTACTCATTCTGATGAGATATATTATCTGAGCCAGCATTTTTTAGGTCTCAGCTGCACAAAGTTCCCACTTTGTTTTGACTGCCATACATCCCACACAGACTGCAGAAGGTACAGCAGCTGAGATTCATGACTCACTTATTAATCTGGTCATTCAAGGACAACAACAATCATACAAAACTAAACCCAATTGCTGACTATGTCCTGAAGCTCCAAGTCCCTCAGTTTCTTGAAAGCAGGGTGCAGGAATTTCACAAGGTTTGAAAGGCCTTACTTCAGAATAAGACATGTTTTCAAAACTAAGTTTACTACACGACAGTGCAATCATCCTCCTACCACACTATTTTTTCCTGTCAACCTTACACAACTCTGTATCTAAAATTCTGTACTCTATTCCTAGCTTCCCTTGCCAATTTCCTTTGAGAGAGAGGTACCTTTGTTCTCTTCAGATGCCTTCTCTACAAGGTGTCCCTGAGAGCTCTGTGCTTTAATCTAAAATTGACTCTATTCCTTCTTTTCAAAAGCCACATCTCTCCAATTCCTATCCTGCTGCCTTTGGATTCTAGCTTTTTCAATCAGGAGGAAAACCAGCACCAAGAATAACATGAGATTCAAAATTTTGTTTCTTATTACAGTCAAACCTCGCATAAAGAGTGCCTCACTTAAAGAGTAACTCACTTAAAGAGCAGAATTTCTCTTAATGTTCGCTTCACTTAACAAATAAAACCAACCAAAAACTCACTTAACAAATAAATCAGGGTTTGCATTCTCCCCCACAATTGGTCATTTACAATGGTGTTTCGCTTAAAGAGCAAACTTGCTTAAAGAGCAATCCAGTGGAACACATTATGCTCTTTAAGCGAGGTACCACTGTATTATTCTCTCCCACCAGAAGACAGACAGCATTTTGGCTACACTAACTTTGAATGTGGCAGCTCTAAACAGCAAAGCTATCTTGCATCCAAACAGTTCTTCAGTCAGTCAAGTTCTTCATGCATGTCTTTTCCTGTTTTCTTTTATAGCTGAATGAACAGCTCAAACAATCTGTACTCTTCACCTCTTATTAAACAACTGAAATATTTTGTCCTGATTGCATGTTTCATTATTTCTTGGTTATTATTCATTTCTTCGTTGGTTGCCCTCTTGATCCAAGAAACTCTTAGCACCTTGAAATAAATCTGTATTGCAAGTGCTTCTATCTTTTGTATAGCTGCCCAAGTACAGCAGAACCAAAATATACTGCACATCATTACAATACAAAGCATAGTTTTGCCTACCAAATGGAATTTAAAAATGATCCAAACTAAATGAAATTAAATAAATTAAACTAAATGCAAGTCTGCTTCAGGCACAAGAATATTTTTTTTGAGTGGGGGGGGGGTCATCCAAGATGAATCAAATTTGTACACAAACACACAGAGAAAATACCACAGTACAGTACCTGTAAAACACTATTCTAGCAGATCTAGTTAACATATACCCAAACATTTACCTTTTCTGACTCTGACATTTAGGGCAATACCCTCTATATTTAAAGGGAAATGATTAAGGTACAACTATCTTTGGACAATATGGCAAATTCTTCAGCATTAAAAGAAACTGAGCAGATGTCATTTTGTCCTATTTACCACCACCACCACCACCCCACCCCCCACACACACCTTAATTGAGGTAGTGATGGTGTTTACTCTGTCTTGATTCAAAACTATTTCTTAACACACACACATCCAAGAGATTTGCACAGAAGTGAACAGTACCTGCTTCCTTACAACAGACCATACTCTGCTTGACTAAATCTCGGTTCAAGGCTGCTGCTGCTGCCATGGGATGTTTGTTCATGACAACTCTGTTAAGACTTCCACCCAGAAGCTGTTGCCAGGCTATTGTCGTGCCTCTTCTCAATGATGCAGGACAAACAAAAAAGAAAGGAGAACGCCAGGCTGGGTCTATGCAAGCACAAATAGGACTACTAACGGCACTACCCAACAGTCAAAACAGCTTCCACAACAACGGTCTCTAAGCTGTACAGAACACACAGAAAGGCTGATGTTTCAAAACAATAGCATATTCTCCAAGAATACAATTCCCAACTAACAGATCAATAAAAGAGATAAGCCACCTCCCAAAGATTTCAACTCGCAAAAGATATTGCCTGACTGCTGGAATGAGAAACATGGTGCTTACATTTTTAGCCCTCTTCCTTTGCAGTCAAGCTTCAGCCCTGCCTGATGTCACTGGAATACCAGTATGCAAAAGTGTTATGGGAACTGTAGTCTTCAGGTTAGTGCAGAGCAGCTGTAAATTCCAGGGCTTCTGATAGACTTAGGCAACAGCTAAGAAGTGACAGGTGCCTGCCTTTCCCTTTGTAAATCCTATATTCATGATGGTGAACCTTGGCACTCCAGCTGTTCTTGGACTTCAATTCCCAGAAGCCCAAGGCTCTGTGGATCCACACAAATGGGTTTACTTTAAGCAGAATAAACCCATTTGTGTGGATCCACAGAGACCTAGGCTTCTGGGAGTTGAAGTCCAAGAGCAGCTGGAGTGCCAAGGTTCACCATAACTGGCCTATATTATGAATATAATACTTTCAGGTGACACTTACTTTTACAAAAGAGATTTCTAAGATATTGTAAGAATTTGTTTGCATATTTTGAAGAGAAAAACTATCAGTAAAGACCTGATTAACTTGGAGATACAGTCAAACCTCGCATAAAGAGTGCCTCGCTTAAAGAGTAACTCACTTAAAGAGCAGCATTTTCTCTGAATGTTAGCTTCGCTTAACAAATAAAACCAACCAAAAACTCGCTTAACAAATAAATTGGGGTTCACAATCCCCCCGACAATTGGTCATTTACAATGGTGTTTCGCTTAAAGAACAAACTCGCTTAAAGAGCAATCCTGTGGAACGCATTATGTTCTTTAAGCGAGGTACAACTGTATATTTTTTGACTGTGTATCAGAATTTTAAAGATGATATTTGAGGACATAGTCCAGAACACTATCACTTCCACTTCAATCATATATTTAAGCAGCAGGAAGCAATTATAAGAAAACCATTTTGTTGCTGGCTTTGAAAGGCAGCCATAGCTTGGACTGCATGCTTTCAAATATAATTTCTTGAAAGATCTTAGTAATGTCCACTTTTCTAAACAGTAAACTACCTTATTTTTAAGTTACAGTAATACCTCATATAACATTAGTATCGAATAACACGAAAATCGCATAACATCAAGGAATCTGGGGGGAAGAATTGCATCAGATAACATTAAGATCCTATGGGATGCTTCAGATAACAACCGCGAAAGCCTGTGTGGTTACAATGTATCTCTATGGATCCCATAGAGGATCAGATAACACGAAAAATCATATAACACGAAGACTTGTGGAACCAGGTTTTAGCGTTATATGAGGTTTTACTGTACTTGTGTTATTCACAACTATTTTACCACAGAAGTCTATATCAGAAGGAACACAAACCCAAGTGCCATGCAGCCTAAGAACATGGTTATTTACTTATCCCACAGTGCTTAGTGGGGTTGTTCTAAGATCATTAAATATAAGGAAGCAGTTTGTTTAGGCCAGGAGTTCTCAGGCGACCATTTCATATGGCCCATGTTGCCACCTCCACCTGAAGAGGACGTGTTTTACGGCAGCGTTTACAGCAGAGGAAACAACCAGTCCAGACCACTCAGCTGTCTGAGGGGGTGTGGTCCGGCCCAGATTAAAAAGGTTAAGAACCCCTGGTTTAGGCTAAAAGCCTGGAACAATTCAAGATACCAAGTTGCCAAGAAAACCAGAAACACTGACACCCCAAGTTTGTGCCAAGATTTCCAGAATAATAACTGTGTTCAACTGCAACAGTAGGAGGTACCAACAATATGACAGGACCTGAAGTCCACTAGATATTTATTGCATTGCTTTTGTATGTCCATCCCTTTATATTCCATATAAACCAAAAGGTATCACATAATTGTTCACAGAGATCAAATTCACTTGGATTGAGAAAAATGAAGCAATTGACTTTTAAAAGCTTAGTAGCTGAAATAAAGTTGATCAACTTAGTAAGTTGCTACTAAAGTAGGCCCAAGGAATCCATGGAACAAGGAGAAATTGAATCACCAACTCCCCCAGGGTGCAGTGAATGGGGTGGAAAGCTGACAATACGAGGTGCCTTAAAAGCACCCAATAGCAAACAATAAACTTAACCTTGGGGTGGGAAAAGGAGTGACCACCACCGTTCGTCCCCTGAAGAAAGTCCAAGGCTTCCTTGTCATGACAGTGGGATTTGGGTCGCAAGGGTTATTTGAGGAGATGGAACTTTTATTTTAAAGTTAGGTATTTGTGTCATTTAGCATTATTTTACTACAGAAGGAACACAATCCCAAGGTCCATTCAGCCCAAGCATAAGGTTATTTAGGCCCTTGCTTGAAAGCCAGTTGTATCTGATTCTAGGGTTCAATGCTCATCTCCATTTACAGTGCAAGAGCCTGTGCTGTCTGTCTGCAGATGTTTTCATGGTCATGTGACAGGCATGACTACACGCGGAATGTACAGAACACTGTGACCTTTCCCGCCAAAGAGCATCTATTTATTTACTTGCACTGTCTTGCTTTTGAACTGCTAGGTTGGCAGGAACTGGGACAGTCAACAGGTGCTCACTCCATCATGCAGCACTTGGGTCTCGAACTGCTCACGTACAAAAATTCCAGTCACCAAGTTCAGCGTCTTAACCACTAAGCCACTGCAGTCCCTTCAAGCAAAAGTTATTTACTTGGAAATTAAATCCCACAGTGCTTAATGAGATTGTTCTAATGTTGTTAAATATATGACAGCAGTTGGCTTAGGGCCAATGTATCTCAACCTTTGGGACTTCAATTCCCCGAAGCCTAAGCACTGATCCACCAATATACTGACTCTAGGCTTCTGGGGATTGACGTCCCCCTGTGGGGCCTGGGCCCCACGCGGGGAACCACTGGTTTAGTCTAATCTAATTTCCCCCAACCTTTGATATATATTTTTTTTTTGGGGGGGGGGGACTAGAATTCCCAGATGTCTAAAGTCAATTCTCCAAAGCATTGTGAACAGCTAAAGGACTGACTCTAGGCTTCTGGGAATGGAAGTCCCCCTGTGGGGCCTGGGGCCCACGCTAGGAATCACTGGTTTAGAGTAGACTTAAAGCCAGGAAGATTTCCATTTCTCCTCAGAAGGACGCCTGGTTGGTAGAGAAAGCAAACCCGCGGCCATGGTTCTTCGCCCTCCTCCCGGCTTTCCTTCTCAGCCTCCTCAGGATCCATCATCTCCTTCACCCTCCGGAGCCTCACCTCCGGCCGCGGGGACCCTCCGGGGAAGGGAGCAGCCAGAGGCCGAGCGCCGCCCGCCACCATCTTCCATCCCTCTTGGCCGCCAGACTGAGTGACTGACAGGCGACAGGAAGAGGCGGGCTTAAGAAGTCCCCCAACCGCCAGTCCCGACCGCGGTGGTGCGCATGCGCCCTCCACCCCAGGAAAGGAGGCGCGCGAAGGGCATGCGCGCGCGGGGGCCCTTCTTTTTTCCCCCTCCTGCCCGTAAACGAAAGCCCCGCCCACTCTTTTCACTGATTGGTTGGCTGCCTGGCGGGCGACCGTTAAAAAAAAAAGGTGGGAGGAGGAAAGTGGCGGTTGAAAAAAGCGGGAAAGGCTTTCCTGAGGGACGAACCAGTTCCCCCCCAAAAAGGCTATTCCTTCCTTCCTCCCTTCACGGCTGACATTCAGGCCCAAACTGAGAAGCTCCCTTCGCTTCCACAGGGTCAAACTGGGGGAACTTGGATAAATCTGTTATTTAACATCAATGTATCAGAGAGTTATTAATAAAATAGTCTGCAGTAGTTCAGCAACATAAGCTAATAAAAGGTCCTTCTAATCTTGAACATCAAGTGGGACCCTATATGTCACCAACATCCCAGTGCTCGAGAAGGCACATGTAAAAAAATAGCATTGAAGCTTCTATTGTAGCAGTGGTGGCGAACCTATCCTATGGAATGTGTGCCAGAGGTGGCACTCGGAACCCTCGGTGGGCATGTGCATCATCTTCGCCCCAACACAGAGTTTGGTCTGCCCAGCAGCCCAATGGGAGCGTTTCCTCCCTCCCCCAGCACAGAGTTTGCCCGCCTCTCTGCCCAGCAACCCAATGGAAGCACTTCTTCCCTCCCCCTGCACAGAGTTTACCTTGCACCTCTGTGGTGCAGAGGGCAGCCTGTTGAGTTTGGGCACTCGGTTGCCAAGGTTTGCCACCACTGCATTACAGGCTATTGTCTTAGATTGGGGTGCCCAAACTATGGTCTGTGGGCTGGATCTGGCCTGTGGTGCCATTCCATCCAGCCCGTACTGCCCTTGCTGTTCCCGGAAGCAGAAGTAAAAACGCCCATGCTTGCACAATATGCCATAAATGACCTGCGGCTGTCATTAATGTGTTTCAACAGCCACAGGTGCATTTAGGGCTGTGTTCTACACATGTGCTGGCACATTTTACTTCCACTTCCTGTGGAACTACGTGACCAGCCTGAAAAGTTTAGGTACCCCTGTCTTAGATGGATAGGACATGTCCGCCTTGCGGATGTTTCCAGGCTTCCTCATCAAGTTCTTTATGGGGAACTTAGCTCTGGTACAAGAGATTATTATTATTATTATTGTTGTTGTTGTTGTTTATTTATTTATTTATTTATTTATTTATTTATTTATTTATTTATTTATTATGGTGCTCCTTGAAGCACTATAAGGGCCAGCTGAAAAAGGCGTCAGGTATAAACCCACAAACCTGGGAGGCAGTGGCCGTAGATCACCCACCTTGGCGCCAAAGCATCTCTGCTGCTACTGATCACTTTGAAGGAGAACGCCACAGACACAAAGAGACTAAGTGACAAGCATGGAAACGTCATCAAACTCAACCATGAACTCCTCCATTCAGTGTAATGTGTGTGGTCGCATGTTTCATGTTAGGATTGGTTTATTGAGACATCGGAGACACATCCATCAACAGAGAAAATTACTTCCAGGAAAAAAATGTATGCTTGGATATGACAAGCAGCCAGCATTGATGATCAGAGAGTAAATGAAAGAAAACTTGGTGGGGAGGGGACACACAAAAATGATGTGGCACTGTTGTGGTCCAAAAACTATCTATCCAGACCAGGCTTGTCGGAATGGTATTTCCTCTATATAGAGAAAAACTTATCTCTGTGTTTTATTCAGGCACCTTAAAGAATAAACTGCAGCATTTAAACATGAGCTTTTGTGGATCAGGTCCACTTCCAGACACAAGAGCAAGACTTGGTGGCAATAATGTATACAGTACTTTAATACAGGGGGATACAGATGATTACTATAGTAGATTTTGTTGTTGTTCAGTTGCACAGTCGATTCCGACCCTGCGACCCTATGGACCATTGCCCGCCTGGCACCTCTGTCCTCCGCCATCTTCCTCAACCTGCCAAGCTCTGTGCCCCTGCACCTACAATACCATCTAACCATTTGATTTTTAGCCACCCCTTCTTCTTTTGCCCTCCACCTTTCCCAGCATCAAGGCTTTCTCAAGTGAATTCTTCTCATTTGATGTCCAAAGTTCTTTAGATACACAATTGTGAATCCTGTGAATCAGCATGTGGCTTTTCATATCTGGTAATGACCAAAGATCCCTGACTTGCATTCAGATTTATTCTCTTGAAGTTTCATTTTTTTTAAATGGCAAATGATTAGTAGATAAAATAGACGTGGCTAAAGATCTAGGAGACTTGGAAGGCATCAGCAAGTGTCAAGACTTGATGTCTTCCAGCAGAAGTGCCTTGCTGAATTTTAAAGATTTGATATTTTGACCATAGTACCTTTTGACCATAGTACCAATTAGGAGGTGCTTTGAAGGAATGGCTTGTGCAAACTTTACACAAAGGAGACTCCAAATGGCAGGCCATATTTTTCATATGGAGAAAAACAGGATCCCTAATGCCAAACAATGAAGACACCCTCAAAATACATGGCAGAGAACCTTCAGTGCAGATTTAAAGACCCTGGAAATATTATGGAAGGATGAGTCGGCATGGCGACTGGGTGGCAATATAAATTTGAACTAATAAATAAATAAATAAATAATGCCGAAGTATTCACTCATGACCAAAACCATTGGAGATCCCTTGATGCCCGATGTCTAAGTCTAAAGGTATAGGAGCAAGACAGAGGCTGGATGGCATATATCATGATTAAAAACTACTCTAGTTGTCTACACAGACCAACTGCAGGCTAAATGATATGACGTTTTTAAAAAATTAGACGGCATCTACTGACAGGTACTGTACAGTTGCACCTCGCTTAAAGAGCATGTGTTCCACAAGATTGCTCTTTAAGCGAATTTGCTCTTTAAGCGAAATACCATTGTAAGTGACCAATTGTGACTTCTGGTGGGGCGGGGGGATTGCAAACCCTGATTTATTTGTTAAGCAAGTTTTGGTTGGTTTTGTTAAGCGAAGCAAACTTTCAGAGAAAATTCTGCTCTTTAAGCGAGGCACTCTATAAGTGAGGCACTCTTTATGCGAAGTTTGACTATATAATGGCTGCTTATTATGTCAGTCAAACACCAGTTATTACAATGAAACTTCATAATTTTTTACCCCAATGGAAACACTAATATTTTACAGCAACAGCTCAAGCATGTAATCTTAAAAATGTTTTGAGTTACTCCAGCAGACATGCACAGTGTAATTCTAATTATTTGGCCTGCGCACACTTTGCATCAATTCCTGAAGCCTTGAGCAGCTCGGAAACAATTCTCAGGATCTAGATTGCATCAACACTGAGTAGCATCGCTCAAGTCATTTGCTGTGAATTATCCATCCAATCTATGCTGAAGTTGGAGAGCGAAATTGATGAAAATCACTTTTATTAGGAGCAACAAATGACTGGCCCGCAGCCCAAAAAGTTTGGGCACCCCTGTGCTAGAGTGACACTTACTTCTAGAGTGGCAAACCCAGCCATCATCCCTCTTTAGCTTTGTGCACACAAAGTCTCCTTTCAAAAATGCAAAGGATATGAAAACTGTATGAGATACAGAGAGTCTGGGCCAGGAAATTGTAATAAACATTTATTAGTTTTCTAGCAAGGAAGAATGAAATTTCAATGTGATTTTAAACATAATTTAAACTGTGTTAAAATTAATGTGGTTTAAATCAAATCTATCATGTAAGTGAGCTTTCTAGGAAACAGACTTCTTTCACAGAAATGCTTTAGTCTTTCCTGCTCGCTGATAAGATAAAAAGACAAAATCCATCAGGAATATCTCCTTTACTTATACTGAATTGGTGAAAAATGAAAAGCAGACAGTGAGAGAGCATGACCTTCTAGCCCACTGGGAGTCTTCAGTGAGTAAGCCAGATGATGCACAGCACGAAGTTATTATTTATTAGCAGATTTTGGCCACCATTTTGGAATCGAGGCCGTGAGACTTACACGTGAATCACCTGATAGTTTTAGATGCAGTGGTTCATGTATGAGAGCCATTCGCAAGAGTGCAATCCCAAGTTCATCCCCTCCAGCCCTATACTTTCCGGCAGCCTTTCCTGACTCTGACAGAATCTCAGCCCCTTCAGGAATGCCCTCAGAAGGCACCGGGGATGAAAGTTGCACTGGCAAGAGGCGTTTGCGGATGACACCCATATGGTAAGTCCTGGCTGTCAATTCTTGACCGATATAACACCCTTTAGTGAAACTAATGCCGTTCATGTAAGCCAGGTTGGATTCCAGAGGCAAGGCTATTCCACAGGGCAAATCTTTAATCCCTTCAGGGATGCCTGGTAGAGGGAGAAGAAAAAGACCAAGATTAATCAATGAAACAAATAAATAAAAAAATAAGCTGAGCAGCAACAACGCAAAAACATTTGACCCAGCTAGAAAGGACAACAGGCTCTTTTATACAAACCACAGGAGTTTTTGCTTATAGTTTGTAGCAGGGGTTCCCAACCTTTTCAAGCCAGGGGTCAGGTCACGCTCTCTCAGCCACCTTCAAGGGCCGGACGGACATTTTGCACTGCCTGCATAAGGAGGGTGGCCACCTTCAAAGGGGTGGCCATTTTGTGTCTCAAATGCCCTTAGAGGGGTGGGGAGCCACAGGAAATGGTACCAGGGGCCAGATCTGGCCTGCAGACCTTAGGTTGGGATCCCCTTGTTTATAACAATTGCCAGGAATCATACTGACAGTGGAGCCTGGCATGCTGTGGTCCATGGGGTCACAAAGGTTTGGACTCGACTGTGCGACTGAATAAAAAAAGGAACCATACCCATGGGCTACCACCATATTCATTGCCTGTCACAAGAGGGAGACTTCACCATGAACCATCTTGATTTGCCATCCCCAACCAGAATGCCTCCTCAAGGATATCTGTTCAAAAAACAAATTCCAAAGGTGTAAACTCTTTTACCTTGTTTGTACCTGTGTCTATGATAATCCTTAATGCTTCCAAACTGGCTTCCAGGAACAATGTGCAGTGGGTCTGCATCTTTGCTGGTTATCAACCTCCAACCCATAACATCCACTCTGGGATCAGGCGTTACGAGCACAGCTTTGCTAGTACACTGCTGGAGTTTATGAGACACATTCTCAGTTGGTTCCTTTGGAATAACAGCCCACAAAGAGAGGTCAAGGCAAGGGGTGATGTTTACTTTCCTTCGGATCTTATATAGTTTCAAGTGCTTTTGAAGAGAGGCTAACATAGTGGCATCACACTCCAATAGGAGATTGGGCTCTTCCTGCGGGCTTTCATGAATCCTGAAAAAGAGAAAGAGAAAACAAAGAGGTGCTGCTGATACGAAGCCTCTTGCTTTGTATTTCTCTTCCTGTCTTGTGCCAAGTCAACTTTTTGACTTTATCCAATAATACAGATACCTTAGATCAGTGATGCCAAACCTTGGCACTCCAGCTGTTTTTGGACTTCAATTCCCAGAAGCCTAAGTCTCTGGGAATCCACACGAATGTGTTTTTATTTATTTATTTATTTATCCACACGTACGCGCAGTAGACCCATTCATGTGGATTCCCAGAGACATGGGCATTTGGGAATTCCAAGTCCAAGAACAGCTGGAGTGCCAAGGTTTGCATCACAGATCTAGATAGTTTCTTATAAGAAAAAAAACCCATGCCAGCAAATAACAGCTTAAACAACAGGGAACAAGTCTTTCTTGAATGGCTGGAAACAAGGAGCAGGTGACAACTTCCAATTAGTGACCGTGTGAGAAGGAGAAACAACTGTCCAGCCAGACGTGAAACTATCAAAATAAAACCACAATTTGGCGAGTTCATTCTGCAGTTCCTTTCACACCTGACTTACTGTGAGAAAGATTAACTGGCACAAGGTTGCTGTTACCAAGGTATGCCCAACTGCAGTTCAAAAACTCCAGAATTTTCAAGGAGGCTCTTTCTGTGTACCTGACGGAGAAACTGAAGGATATCAGACTCTGGCTAATCTATCAATCAGGATATAAGTACAGTACTTCAACTGTATATTGACTGTATTGTATTCTATTATATTTTATTATAATTTAATATTAGATGCTTTGTGGTGTATGTAAACTGCCCTGAGTAGCCCTGTCGAGTGGGCGGCATACCAATCCAAAATAAATCAATCCAATAAATCAATAAATCAACACTGCCACCTATTCTTTGGAGATTTATTTGGGAAGGTTCAAATGCTAAACCCAGAATCCCCAGCTTCTTCCAACTTCTAATTAAAAGACCCATTTTGGTCCTCCCTTGCTGACTTTGTTGGACAACAACTTCCAGGATTCCTGGGCACCACCGAGTCTCGAAAGATGTGGTCCAAAAAAGTAACTTTTCCAGGCTTACTAATAAATAAATATTAAATTATAACATAATAACAATAAATATAATAATAATAGTTTCTAGGGTAGCCGCCTTTCGCTCTCTTTGGGAATTTAAAAACACACACGTGGTCCTCACCTGTAGAGGATGACGTCATAGAGGCACCGCCCCTGGACGTTGAGCGCGTGCGCGTAGAGCGCGCGCGGTGGTGCCGAAGCAGCCTCGCCCGGCGTAAAGCGCGTCACGTCATTGGTCAGCAAGCCCTGGAGGAAGGCCTCCGTCTCGGGGCCTTGCAGGCGAAGCAGCGCCCGGTCGAGGGGGTAACAGCGGAGGGTGGCGGCTCCCTCCTCCTCACCGGCTCCCCTGCTGCTCAGCCTCCTCGTTCCCTCGCCGCCGGCGCACAAGCGGCAGAGAAAAGCCCGCCGGTGCCGCAGCACCGCCGCGTTCGCCCTTACCAGCATGGCGGCTGCTGGAGGAGCGCGAAGGGTAAAGGCACCTCCTAGGTCCCTGACGCCATCTTGTGTGTGGCAGAGCGGGGGTGTGAATACGCGCCCGCCCCCATTGCGCAGGCGCCTGGTCTCCGTGGCCGCTCTAGGCGAAGACTTGTAGTGGCGGAGGAAGGAGGGACTACGGCCTTGAACTCCGCCGCTCATTGGCCCGGGGGCCCGCCTGTTCCTCTGAGCTGCTACTGCATTCCCAACGTGGACTGAGTTTTAGTGTCTGCGATTGCGCGGGGCTTTTGCTTGTGACTCAGGAGGGTTCCTGTTGGGGGTAAAGTAAGGAAGGGGCCGGGTTTTAAACTGGCCCAAGTCTATGTGGTCCATATGGGGGTGGCCTCGGTGGCTTCATGGTTAAGGCACTGAACATAACGACTGGAAGGCCAGCAGGTCGAGACCTGAGTGCTGCATGACGGAGTGAGCTCCTGTCTCTGTCCCAGCTCCTGCCAACCTAGCAGTTCAAAAAAGCAAGAAATTGCAAGTAGATAAATAGGTACCACTTCAGCGGGGAAGGTAACTGTTCTGTATGCTCCAGCATCTAGTCATGCCTGCCACATGGCCACTGAAACATCTGCATACCCAGACGGCTCTTTGGCTGTAAACGAAGATGAGCACCTCACCCTAGAGTTAAATATGACTGACTTTCGAATAAGGGCAACCTTTAAGGATTGTTTAGTAGTTTTAGGGTCACAGGCAGAGGTCATTAAGATTTGATCAAGGGTTATATATGAATTCTAGGTCAGGGTGTCCTTGACCTGTTAGGGACACACCAAGCAGATGGAACAAGGATTGTGGCATTGCATCGACTGGAGTGAGGGTGGGCCAGATAATTTAGTGCTGTAGGCTGGATCCTGCCCGTGGGCTGTAGATTGAGGAGAGGATCCCTGCTTTACGTGCCCAGATAGATATATTAACACATGTAAGATAAAGGAAAGTGTTTGCCAAACCCTGCATCATCATCTTCCAGTGTTTCCCAACCTTTGTTTTTTTGGACTTCAATTCCCAGAAGCCTAAGTCAATTTCCCAAAGCACTGATCAGCCAATGTACTGACTTAGGCTTCTGGGAATTGAAGTCCCCCTGTGGGGCCTGGGCCCCACGCAGGGAACCAATGGTCTAGTTGAGGGGTAGGCAATCTACAGCACCAAATAATCCGGCCCTCGCTTCAGCCACCGCGGAATCAGATGCAGACTTGTTCATGGCTGTTGTAAACAACAGCCGTAAACTAGTCTGCCACCAATTCAATTTACAACAGCTGTGGATGCATTTATGGTAACCATAAATGGCATGGGACTGTTGGAGGGAGTGTGACCCCTGACTGGAAAAGTTTGGTGACCGCTGGTCTAGACAGACAGACATTCAATAAATGCACCACAAGGGCGAATCTGGGATCACGGAATATTTGTCTGGATTGTTGGCATTTCCAATAAGAACCTTCCCAGAGTGGGAGCATCTCCCAAGTAGACAGTATACAAGTGCAATCAATCATAAAAGAAACTGAATACATTTTTTTCCATTTTATTAGTCTCAGACACAGAACACCCAACAGTTTTGTCTGTCATTCTAAATACAAACTGGCAGTAACATTTACACTGAAAAATATTTACAAAGACAAGTCAGTTTTATACTAGCATGTTTTTTCATACAACTTACAAGTTAGTACAAAAAAGTATGGAAAATTCATAACAGTATAGATTTGTTATGGCCATTCAGTTAATTTCAAGTATTTTCCAGTGGAATGCAATGCGGCTGACAGTGGTTGTTTGGATTTCATTATTTTGGTGGTGGTGGTTTTAATTCAAACCATTTAAAAGCTAAATTAATTGTCATGATGTCACATGTGAAAGTCTGGGAACTGCTACAAAGGTGCTATGATTTCATGGTAGCAGACCTCTCTGCCTTGTAAAATTGCAACTCTCAAAGCTTCTTAAGAGGAAGTTTGTATCTTAGGAAGAATTTTAAATAAAATTAAGGATTCTTGACTATGTTCTTTGTACTGCAGACTGCTATTCTTGGTTGTGTATGTTTCCGTGATGGCAAACCTTGGCATACCAGCTGTTCTTGGACTTCAATTCCCAGAAGCCCTAATCAGCAAGAATGCTAACTAGGGCTTCTGGGAATTGAAGTCCAAGAACCCCTGATGCCAAAGTTTGCCATCACAGTTATATGTGATCTCTTAATGCAGGGGTGCCCAAACTTTTCGGGTCATGAGCCAGCCATGTGGTCCCTCCCACTAGAAGTGGAAGTAAAACATGCCTGGCAATCTGTTTTGAAACAGGGATGATAGAATTTTTTAGGCTGCCATTTTCTCTGCTTAAACCAGGGGTACCCAAACTATGGCCTGTGGGCCAGATCTGGCCCCCAGCACCAATTCATTCGGCTCACAACACTTGCCACTTCTGGAAGGGGAAGTGAAACGCACCCGTACATGCGTGTTTTACTTCTGCTTCCAGAAGCGGCAATGGTGTTGTGGGCCAGATGAATTGGTGTTGGGGGCCAGATCAGGCCCATAGCCCATAGTTTGGGCACCCCTGTCTTAATGCAAAACTTACCAAATAGGAAGTCTCTTAAAAGCTCATGCAAAAGGACACCACCTACTTTTAGGCACAGCTGTAAGTGGCATGGAGCATACACAAACCTAACAACAGCTGCTTTATGGGTGGAGTGCAACAGCATCAACATGTTAGAATACAGCTGTGATGAGTGTTTTATTTTCATTGGGCCACAGCTAGAGAAATTTGCTTCCATCATCTTTCCCAAAAGCCAAATAATATACCACTGGGAAGAAAACTCTTCGTCATTTCTCATGCCTTCCCCTCAATCTTGGAATGGGGCAGTATTGAGTTTGACTGCAGTAGCTCAAGTAGTTAAGATGCTGAACTTGATGATTAAAAGGTTGGAGTTCAATACCCAAGTACTTCTCGGCGGAGGGAATACTCATCATCCATCCCAGCTCCTGCCAACCTAGAAGTTCAAAAGCAAGAAATTGCAAGTAGATAAATAGGTACCACTTTGGTGGGCCAGTAAACAGCATTCTCTGCACTCTGGCGTTTAGTCATGCCTGCTGCAAGTCAACGGAAATGTCTACAGACACAGACAGTGCTGGCTGTTTGGCTATGAATAGATGAGCACTGAACCCTGCAGTCAGATACGACTGGCTTTTGAGCAAGGGAGACCTTTACCTACTATTGACTTAATGTAGTTTCTGGAATCTACGTAGCGTTAGTTTGCAGAATTCTGGAATAGCTCAGTAGGTTGAAACACGTGGATGTATTAGCCAAGAGTTTGAATCCATCTGGGACCTCCTGGGAGAAGGGGAAATTGAGGTCACTTGGAGCATGTAAGGTTGATGGGATTAGATGCACTGCCACCTGTGTGGTCTTGGCCAGGTTGCGCGGTGGTCTCCACAAGAAGGGAGTGGGACTGGGCACTTTTTACCTAGAAAACCCTGGGAGGGTCACCCTAAGTCTACTGATTCTGCCTAATTGTTGCAAATTAATGGGCCACTGGCTTAAATGAGGTTGGCAGATTCTGGGGTAATTTTTTCCGGGCCTGATCCTTGAAAGTACACAGAAGCACCAGTTTAACTAGAAAGAATTCTAGTGGGATTATTCTTTCATGCCTAGGGTTTCATTGCTGATCTTCGCTTCTCCCTGTTGAAACAGCAGGATTGAGATTCGGTCCTGGGCTACAAACTCTAACTAAAAAAGCAGTAATAGTTCAAAGCCAGGGATTGGGGGAAATGCCATTTTACCCGGTACATTCTGTTTTTGAGGCTAGCTTCTCAAATTGCTTTAATCCTAGCTTTGCCATCAAGAAGCACCTTTGGGATGAGTTTTAGTCCATGAAGATAGTGAGTGGCCCCCTTGTTTACACTCATCTTGTCTGCAGAAATACACAACAACAACAAAAAATGTCAAAAGTGTTCTGTTGCTCCCTCGTTAATAAAGGCACTTTTGTGTTTAAGATAGGCTACAGTCATGGGTGGAAAACTCTTCCTGGCTCCATGCCAAAAAACTGGAAAAGATTACAAGATGACAATTGTGCTTAGATTACACTGCATCACAAAAAATAAATATTGTCCACTACTTGGTCTAATCTATGTGTCCTATACTAAATCAAGTGCCGTGAATCCAAATCTGAAGTCCAATTCTACCTAGGAAGTCAGGCTCTTAAGTTAGCAAATGTCACCCTCTTGGTTAGGTTCTTGCGTTAATCACGAAGGGTATATTTGCCACAAATATAGCAAAAATTGTCTAGTTTATTAACACAACTGTGCCTACTCATCTTTAGCTGAAAACAGACTCGTTATGGCATAGCTGTACTATCCAATAAGATGGTTTCGGACTAGAGACAAGCCCTTGGTCCATCTCGCCTTATATACATATTTCTGACGTCAACTCACTGACTTGTCCAGACATGCCTGGCCGCTGCTGGAACATGCATACCACCAGGGGACGTGATTCAGCTGAGGCAACAGCAGACATAATGGTAGCTGCAACTGTTACAATGTTCCCATGTAGAAATACATTACCCAATTACTGACCATTTGAATAGCTATAGCTCGTCTTAAAATCTGTACATGATAGGCAAATTCTGAGTTCAGATTTGGAACCAGCACACTTGATATCATGCAAATCACATATGTTATTCCCAGCATTTTGGCAGCTTCATGTCTGGCCTAGACATGGAAGAAGTAGCAAAATCGTTGTTGTGCAGTGTTATTGTTTGATGTTGTTTTCATGCTGATGAATAAAAGAAAAACTACGCATGTCTAAAATTGTGATTACTCTGAAGTCAACAGAAGAAATCCCTTGGGTAACACGGGAGGTGCCCCTGGGATTCTTGACTTTGACAGCTAACTCCCCAGTCAACAGAAGTCAATATTCTATTCCAACACTGTTGTATGTACAAGTTAGTTCACCTTCTTCTTGTTCTGCCGTATCCAAATACCAATACTGGCGATCCTCATGGTGATCAACCACGAAGACTGTCCTGAGAATATTCCTCATCACAGCATGACACCAGTAGTTCATCTATAGGCGTCCAATTTGCTACTGCAAATTGCAGTGGTGGTCCATTAATGTAAGAGGTCACTAGAATCTGCAGGGATGGTATGCTCTGCCAAATGAATTAGAAATTAATTGATCTTAGGAATTGTCTTGAGTCATGAAAACCTGCCTTGGAGTGTACATAGCAAGATGAAAAATGGTTTTAACTGGCAGTACCATAGTCCCGGTGCTGTTACAGTGGTTCTCCCTTGACACCAGATATGAAGCATGCCATAGCTTTCTAGTTATAGGCCTTAAGATCAGCACTGACATGTGGACTGTGTTGGAGCTTGGAGAGAATTATCTAAAGAGCATTGCAAAATTTGCTGTTTAAAACTTAAGTTTCAGTAAAGTCTCTTAAGTAAAAAAGTAAAGTAAAAAAAAAGCTATCATAACAAACTAAGGGTCAGAGGGATATGTACTCCCTATAACTAACGTCTTTTCCTTCCAGCAGGTTTTCCTTGTAAATCCTTTACCCAAGAATCGAACTTGCAAATTAAGCCCACATTTTCCTTCCCAAACCCAGTCACAAAACAAAGCACGTTAACTGCAAAATACACGGGTGAAGATAAAGCCCATGTCTTTCACCGTTCAGAGCATTTTTGCAAGAAATGTGCTCAACACCTGTCTCCCCTGACCAGTGGTATGCTGGCCCACAGGGATTCAGGGGCTCATCCAAGTGCACCCCAGCGACTGCCCCCCCCCCCCGAGGCAGGCAGAGGTAATGGGAATGTATGGGATTTCTCCCCCCAAACCTCCTCTCCCAAATAGGTGCCTCCATCACATCGTGTCCACCGCCATCCCAAGGTCCCCAGCACACCCCTGGCCCTTTGAGAAGACCATAAACAGATTAGAAAGGGAGGTGACAATATAAATTAACCTGCAGAGAAGGCTACAGAAAAGGATGCGTAAGCCCAGACCAAGAGGGAAGCAACAAGGAGCCACACGGGAGACATCATCCATCCAGCCTGGCAAAGGGAGTATAACGCTGAGAGCTATACAAGTAGAGATTGGGTTTGGGGGGTTTTGGACTCCATCTCCCAGAATTCAACAAGAATTTTCCCAGAGAGAATCCTGGTAGATGTAGTCAAAAAGTTGCAACTTTCACTCCCAGGGAACTCCAGGGCAGCTAGCTTCCTTTTGAAAGATGATTTAGTAGTGATGGGCACAACGCACATTGGGAAGGAAAGCTGCACTGTAAAGCGCTGTCTCTCTATATATTGGCTGCATCTCCCAGAATTCTGCCAGGTGGGGGTTCTTGGTGAACTCTGGAAACTGGGATCCAAAAACCCCTGAAAACCCCATTGACTATTACCAAGCAAGTCAAATTGGGAGTTTAAGACATCTTGCAAAGGGAGACATCTCAAAGAGTCCCTGCATGACCTTAGGCCTGGCTCTTCCCAAGCCCTAAAGTGGAGAAGAATTGCCACCATAGGACACACACCCTTTTTTTTAACAAGGGATCTCTTGAGAGAGTTCTAGCACAGATATCAAGGACGATCTCTTCCATGATTTCTCAAGAGCCACAAGGAAGAAAGAAGCGGTGGTTCTACTAGTTCCGTGATGGCAAACTTTGGCACTTCAGCTGATCTTGAACTTCAATTCCCAGAAGCCCAAGTCCCTGTGAATTCACATGAAGGGGTTTACTGTGCACATGCAGTAGGTATGTGCAGTAAACCCATTCGTATGGATCCACAGGGACTTGGTCTCTGGGAATTGAAGTCCAAGAACAGTTGGGAGTGCCAAGGTTCATCATCATGGAACTGGTTCCAGGTGCCAGAATGACTAGTGCATCGTGGAGACACAACAGGACAAAAGCTGGGGACAGACCTCTTGCTGACCAACAGGATGTCACACTTCTAATGCATCGGTTAGTAGCAACCGTTTGGCAACATTTTACCATGTATTCAGCCTTGATATACAAAAGAACCGCAGCTTCGCTAGTGCTCTGATGTACGCAACCGCTTTCAATGGAGATGGCAGCTCCACCTCTTAAAACCTCCCCTACAGACAAGATGGCATCTCGCTATATCCATACAGAGTTCTTCCCGTCTTTGCCGTTAGAACTACCCTTCTCTGAACTGGCTTTGGGCTTTGCCCCTTGTTTCTCCTGGGCAGTATTGGCTCGGTTCTGCTCCGCCATGGTCCCACCAGAAGCTGGGCTACTGGTCCGCGATACCTGCCCATTTGCCTGAGTGCTGTTGTAGCTCTGGAAAGCAATGTCCAATTGCTCCTGAGCCACCCGCAAGTGTTTATGGAGCGTGGAGAGGTCTGGAGGGATGTTCTCATCAGGGCTGGTGCACTGCTGTTCTTGGGCCACGTTGGCCAAGTTCTGCTCGTGGGCCATCAGGCTGTTGGGAACCTTGGCCGGTGTGTCCGGTTTCACGACCAGGTTATATTCCGGAGGACAGGAGATATTCTTCGGGTAAGCAGCGTAATTGTAGGGTGGCTGCCGGAAGCTGTGGATTTTCCGCTCCCGGATGGCGTCTCGGATGGTGCCGATGCCCAAGTGGCACATCTCGGCCACATTGAGCAAGAGGCAAAGGCAACTGACAACGTACATCACCAGGAGAAAGATGGTCTTCTCCGTTGGCCGCGATACAAAACAGTCGACGTTGTGAGGACAAGGCTCTCGGGTGCAGAGATAATACGGTGCGACTTCGAAGCCGTAGAGCATGTACTGCCCGATCAAGAAACACACTTCGAAGGAGGCTCTGGTGAGGAGCTGGAAGACATAGATTTTCATCAGACCTTCTTCCTGGATATGTCTCCGGCCATCATGTTTCTGCTTCTCTTTCTTCTTCTCCTCCTCCTTCTTGGTTTTTTCTTCCATCTCTACGATTTCATCAGCCATCATGGGTTCTTCCTCTTCAGGTCCCAGGGGGCCTTCCATGTTGCGGACCGCTTGCCAGTTGAGAGCATACTGTTTCTTCTTCTTGAACCCCCGGTGCCTCTTCTTTTCTTCTTCCGAAGACCTGGCAATCCTGTGAATGGCGTAGCCCAAGTAGATGACGGAAGGTGTTGAGATCATAATGATCTGAAAGACCCAGAAGCGGACGTGCGACAGCGGCGCAAAAGCATCATAGCAGACGTTATCACACCCAGGCTGCTTGGTGTTGCACGTGAACTTGCTCTGTTCGTCTGAATAGATGGACTCGCCTCCGACGGCCGTCAGGACAATGCGGAAGACGATCAGGACGGTGAGCCAAACCTTCCCCACAAACGTGGAGTGATTGTGAATTTCTTCTAGCAGGCGAGTGAGGAAACTCCAGCTCATGTTGGTCATAGGGGCTAATCATTTATAACCTGTTAAATAAAGACGAGAGAGAGAAAGAGAGAGAGAAAAACAATTAATCCAGATCTAATCCAGAAGAAAACAATTTGTTCAATGCTTCATGGAAGAACAGTGTGGTATCTTACATGTTCTGCCTTTACTCAATCAAATGTCTGCACTGTGGTAATCCAAACTGTGAATCAAAATTCCCAATAAATCACACAATGTTATATGCCACACAAATTAGGTAAGCTTGAAGATATTTGCCTTTTATGCACCACTGGTTTGGCTTTGAAAACCAGAAATCACTGATATGCCGAAATCACAAGGATTGATATGCAATAATAAGGGCACTCTAGGAATAAAGCAGACTTTGGATGAGATGAGTAATCTTTATGTCAACTGTACCACTCCAAAACAAAAGTGAGGGCTTTCGTGGTTTAAAATAAGGATATATTTTTTAAAAAGGAACTTCTACATTTAGAAAATGTCATTGTCATAAAGAAGACTAGGACCTTTCTCCTTTCTTTATTTGTGTCAGAAGCACCACTAGCATATAATAACAAACAAAGCTAAAATTAACACATCTAAAAACAAAATAGAATTAAAAAGGGCTAGATGACGTCCATCCAATATCGGGCCACATCAACAGCATTTCCTCTTACCAACATAAGGTCCCCCTCACCACATGTTGAGGGGCATCATCATGTGCATTGTATCATATGGGAGATAGTTTCTACTTCTCTACATTCTCACAGGCTGTCATCTACAGGGAAGCCCTCCTAACCCTCCTGATGCATGAATAGTTTATGTTGGGCTGTGTCCATGATCTCTCCCCAGATTTAAACTTGGGGCAAGATCAAAGACCTCTTCTGGGGCCCAGCCCACCTGAATTTTATGCATCCATTCATTTCTTTGTGGGTTATATTTACCTCTCCTCCAACAAGCTGACAGTGACTTCCACATAGCTCTCTCCTTCCCCACTTTAGTGCCACAACAACCTTCCTGTTCAAAGAAGGAGGCCTATGCTATTACCAACACAAAAACTAGTTTAATTAGTGTCTTGAGCTAAGTCATGCGCTAAAACACCGCTTTGAGCTAAGAAGGCATCCAATGCAGATGAGAAGCCTGTGTCATCTCAGTTTGGCCTTTGGGTATTGATCAATCGCAGCCAGCACTTCAAAGGAATTGTGAATATAGGGATGTATCACAAATCAATAGTTCCCAGTGTGCAAATTGGGGATGTCCCAGGTTCTAAGCATGACTGGTATGTTTGTTTTAATCCCTGCATAATGAATTGTGAAAAGAAGTGCACTTGATGCCAAACCATCCTTGTGTAACGAATACTGTAAGGGAAGCTTTGTGTAAGCCACGACTAATGACCATTACTGAATCCACTTCTCTTTATTACAGAATCACTTTGTCAAGGCAGCCACATTGTTTACAAGGGCTCAGATGTCACACAACGCTAGAGATGTGTGGGCAAACTGGTACCATTTTGGAAGGAAGGAAGGAAGAGCGTTCCTTGGATTCCCTTCCTTCTCTGTGGAAGGGATGGCATATTTTGGGATTTGGGGGGTACCTAGTGGGTAGGGAATCAGATTACCATCAGTCTGTGATTAAAGACCCACACAGATTCTTCTAACAGAAACCATGGTAGACCATGATAAAACTGGTAGAACTCTAACCTGGTATAGGAGGCATGCATTCAGTTCACATGAAGTACTAGCTAGAGTTGCTGGGTGTCACCATTGCTTCAAATGGTCTCAGAATGCCTCTTGGATTAGGGTATTTTGGATTCTAACACGGCCACAATTCAGGAATTCCTCGAATCACAAAATCACTGAATTGGAAGGAACCTATGAAGCTACTGAGTTCAACACCCTGCTCAATGCAAGAATCCAAATCAAAGATCTGACAAAGGGTTGGCCAACTTTCTCTTGAATGCCTCTAACATCGGAGTGTTCACCACCTCCCAAGGTCATGAGTTCCATTGTCCTACTGTTCTAATTGTTAAGACATTTTTCCTGATCTTCAGCCTATATTAGGCTTACTGTAACTTGAGCTGTTATTACATGTCCTGCACTCTGGGATGATCGAGAACAGATCCCTCCCCTTCTCTTGATGGCTATCTTTTTGGAAGTTGAAGCCCAGAGTTTCCAGAGAACCAACCACTGCTGGAGAACATACCTACATGGCCTCCAATATAACCCGAATTAGGAATGTCCTGACTCATTTGTTAACACACGTAGCCTTGTTGCTTTAATGATAAAAGTTTAATCACATTCCAGAGCAGTTACAGTAGGGGTGCCCAAACATTTTGGGCCTTGGGCCAGTCACGTGGTTCAGGGGGCTGGTCACTATGGCCCGGGGGCCAGATCAGGCCCCTGACACCAATTTGTCCAGCCCACGAAGCCCTCATCGCTCCCAGAAGTGGAAATAAAACACGCCCATATGGATGTGTTTTACTTCCACTTCTGGGAGCGACGAGGGCTTTGTGGGCTGGATGAATTGGCATCAGGGGCCGGATTTGGCCCCTGAGCCATAGTTTGGTCACCCATGCATTACAGGGTCATATGGACAAGCTTGGTCTACAAGGGCTAAGACCATAAAAATGGGAAACTTCCTCAGCCTGAACCAACCTCACAGAGTTCTAGTGAAGATAGAAATGGCGAGAAAATCCATGTGTGCATCCTTGAATTTATCAGAGTGCGGGGGGGACGACATAAAGTCATAGAATCACTGAGTTGGAAGGGGCTTGTGAGACCATCAAATCCAGCCACCTGCTCAATACAGAAATACAAATCATAGCAGATCTAACGGTCCAATTTTATCTTGAATACCTCCAGCATTGGAGTGCTCACCACCTATAAATGTAACAAATAATTGAAGAACACATGTTTTCTCCTCACTTCCCACAGAGCATGAAACACACACACAGTAATAGACAGTACTACTACACCATCCATTCATGCCAGTCATCCTATTCCTTTGATCACATTGACCTCTTCTCAGTTGATGGGCTATTGAGACTGCAGCTTAACAAGTTACAAAAGTAACTTTCCCAAGTTCTAGTCTGACCAAGATGGTGAACCATGGCACTCCAGGTGTTCTTGGACTTCAATTACCAGAAGCCCAAGTCAGCACTCCTGCTGATTAGGGCTTCTGGGAATTGAAGTTCAAGAACAGCTGGAGGGCCAAGGTTTGCCATCAGTGTATCTAGGAGGCTAAGAAAGGAGCCCTTTTTGCAGCAAACAACTGAAGCATGCCTTCATTCTGACTCCACCAACTTGACCTGAACAACATGGAGATGAACAGTCAAACTGGCTGGTTGGTGTATGGCTGAAGGCCAGAAGGTGGATTATAGCAAGACTTAGTTTAAATGGAGTAGTCACATCTAGAGGGAGCTGCATGTAGTCACAAATCCAACAAAAAGTCTTCTTGTAGCAGATGAAGGAATGAATGTGTGGTTGCATCAGTTTTTACAGACTAAGAGAGCTAGGCTTGTCGACAAGAAGATAAAAAACCCCATGGCACAGTTTTACTTAAGAGGAATCAGCTTAAATCCAACTGCAAGTCCACTCTGGAGGAGGGCCACCAAATAAATGGATCTACAGTCAAACCTCACATAAAGCGTGCCTTGCTTAAAGAGTAACTCACCTAAAGAGCAGAGTTTTCTCTTGAATGTTCACCTCGCTTGACAAATAAAAACAACCAAAAACTCACTTAACAAATAAATTGGGGTTCTCAATCCCCATCATCACCAGAAGTCACAATTGGTCACTTACAATGGTGTTTCACTTAAAGAGCAAACTCACTTAAACTAACAATCCTGTGAAACGCATTATGCTCTTTAAGCGAGGTACCACTGTACTGTATTTGAGACTAACAACTGGATTAGGGACATTTTTAAAAGGCTTGTTCTGCAAAATGAGGGTATGGGGCGGGTGGGGGGAGAGAGAGATGAGTTAAGAAAAAAGGGAAACACAACTGCTTTTAAGGACTTTCCGTTACCCCAGCAAGATTTCTCTTGTAGTTAATGTCTGTTTTTGCTTGTTGTGCAAACCATAGGCTACTCACTGTCCCATGGGTGGCTAACGTTCGAGCATGATGAATTTTCAAAGACAAGAGAAAGGGAGGAAGGATGATTGGCAAGACTTGGAAACGCTGGCTGGAGGGTTGTAATTAGACATTAGTTGTCTAATAGTGGTTGCTAAAGTGAAGATTTCCCAGAAAAAGGTGGAAAAACTTTTGAAGAAGGACCTGAAGGCAGAGAAAGGATCCTAACTGTCTGCTGAGTTAATAACTTTACTTTTTCAAAGTCTTCCTTCTTAACATCATCTCAGACATACATTTCACCCAATTCTCTTCCAAATCCCAGCGTGTTTAATGCAAAAAGGTACAAGTAAGGAGAAAATGACACAAATACACTACTTACAAAGGCATGGTTTTCCTGGCTTGAGCCTCCTTCCCCGGCAAAGGTCTTCAAAAGATGTGCTTCCAAAAGCGCAGTTGCTTCGAGGAAGAGGAAATAGATCTTCCCCATCAAAATCAGTAGGTCACCAAACTCACCAGGAGACTTTGTGGGCAACATTTAAGCTCATCCTGCCGGACTCTGCCTTTTTGACAATGAAGCGCCCACCCACCCTTAAGCGAAGAGCAAAAAAAACCACACCTTCCTATATAGGACCAAAAAAAACCCTTGTGTTTAAACAAAGGTCTCCTAAAAACTTACAGGAAGGAATTCCACCTCTCATTCTCAAGGGGTTCTCTGCAAATTTCCTTTGTGGAAAGGGATGGAGAAGAAGGGATTTTTAAAAGGAGGAGGGAGGGGAGTGGGAGGAAGACAGAAAAGGCTCTCAAACTTTTCTGAAACCCCTTCTGGTTTAAACACTGCTATGCCCTTTCTCGGGTGAAAGTTAAGAGCGCCCGGTTTGGGGCATCAGTAATGGCTCTGGTAGACAGGAAGCGTAGCTAATAAGAAACATCTGGATATCACATGGCCAGCGCACCCGGGCATTAGAAACCTCTCTCTATAAGCAAAGAAATATTAGATGCCTGGAGGAAGCGAAAGCCGTTGCTGGACCTTATAAAAGCTTTTTGTGCTCTTAGGGCAAACAGAGATAAGCCTGTGTAGAAAAACAGCATATGAGAGGTCCCTTTGGCCATTCCAACTTAACGGAATGAAAGATTAAGAGATTGTGGGGGTATTTTCATTCATTCATTTATTAATTTATTTATTGAATTTATATTGCTGCCCCCTTGCCGGAGCAACTCTGGGCGGCTCACAATAAACATTACAAGATTCAAGCACAAAAAATCGCATAGTAATAAAATCACAAAAACCCCTAAGCTTAAAAACCATTAAAAGCCCTTAAAATACCCTCTTGACAATACAACAGTTAAAACTAACCAAAAACACTAAGAGACCCAGACGGTTTTAAAAAAATAAGCCAGCAAGGGAGGGCCCTGCCCCACCGACAGCACCCCACACCCACTGTGCCAGCCAGGATATTACCCCTTTTCTAAATGGCAATAGCTCTGCCTGGAGGGGAAACTCAGTCAGCAGGAGGTTCCACTGTTCCTCTGTTTTGTGGAGGTGGTGAGGGGCCACATGAAATGGTGTCATGAGCCGTATCTGGCCCCTGGGCCATAGGTTGAGAACCCCTGCCTTAAAATAATCATTTTTAGAGTGTGATTTTCTCAATTTCAAAAATGTTAAGAATAAAAGAGGTGTGTGTGTGTGTGAATGTGTGTGTGTGCGTGCGTGCATGCGCGCGCGCATGTGAGCACATGTAATGTTTAAATAAAGAACTTTCCTTTTGGTCCTCATTTGATGTTTTTCACCAGAATGGAACATTTAGGGACACGATTTAAAGCCTGTTGGCAAGGCTTCCACATTAGGAAAACCAATTCACTGGGTGGACCAATGCCAAAACCTACAAGAAACCTCCAGGAGGCTTGTTGTGTTAAGACGTCAGAAGGTCCATCGTGGGAGTCCTGCAAGGCTCGTCTGATACCACAGGCACATGGACACATAAATGCACCAAATAAAATGAGAGGAAGCCACAAAAGACCGTAAAAGAGAGAAAACGAATAGGAGACACAAATGTTTACAAAGGAAAAGAAGTTGTATAGATGGTGGGGAAGATAGATAGGCATGCATTTATTATTTCAGAACCACTTTAGATAGAATGATAAGGGACCTCGTGGGAGATCATCTACCAGCCTTATATTATATTATACAGTTTTTAAAAAACCTCTCTTTGAAGCAAGCCAGCTTAAAAGTGCTTTGCTGGCCCAAACAGCATCCTGTTTCTAAAAGTAGTCATGCTGATTGCTGGATCTGGGCTCCATCAAGATGGAGATGATAGTTACCTTTCCCAGAAGGATCAGGTATGAACTTGGAGGATAGTCTTGCAGCAAAAAGCTTGGAAAAGTTACTCTGTTTTGGGTTGCAGTTGCAACCTGTAGTCCAAAATGTAGGCCAATATGGCCACCTGTAGTCCAAAAATGGTTCGTTTCTACATCTCTCAAGGTCTCAGACATTCCATGCAACTTTCCTGGCTGAAAATGTCTTCTATTAGCTTTAATTAAGGGATAGGTTCAAAGTCTACTGCGGATTAGGCTGCAATGGTTTAGCAGTTAGGAGGCTGGACTTGATACGACCAGAAGATCGGCAGGGAAGCATTTAGAGACCCAAGAGCTGCACGATGGGGCGAGCTCCTGTCTCTGTCCCAGCTCCTGCCAACAGAGCAGTTTGAAAGCAAGAAATTGCAATCAGATAAATAGGAACCACTTTGGCAGAAAAAGTAACAGTGTTCTGTGTGCTCTGGTGTCTAGCCATGCCTGACACATGACAACGGAAAAGTCTGCAGATGCAGATAGTGCTGGCTCTTTGGCTGTAAACAGAGATGAACACCATCCCCTAGAGCCATGATGGCAAACCTTGGCACTCCAGATGTTCTTGGACTTCAATTCCCAGAACTCAACTCAACCACACGAATGGGTTTACTGCGATTCATCTGGCCCGTGCCGCCCTCATCGCTCCTGGAAGTGGAACTAAAACACAGGCACTTTTGACTTCCGCTTCCGGGAGTGACAAGATTGGTGGGGGCCGAATGAATCGCAGAAAACCCCTTCGCGTGGATTCACGGGGGCTTCTGGGAACTGAAGTCCAAGATCATCTGGAGTGCCAAGGTTCGCCATCACAACCCTAGAGTGGGACATGACTGCCTTTCGAGCAAGGGAGATGTTGATCTTGACATGTTTTGGGCAACAGTTTTAACTCAGCAAGTATGATGATCCTCACTCTGGGCCAAGGGGATCTGAGGCTGAATGTGAAGGAGACGTTTGGTAGAGCTTTTGACAAGATCTGAAAAGAGGAAGCTCTTAAAAACCAAGCTACAAATTGCCAGTTGTATCTAAATCTATCAGAAGTCACGTTTTTTGTCCTGGAGACATAATTCTTGCAGACCTTCATGTCTGAGAACCGGGATGATTTGTACAACCACAGAAAGAGGTCTTGCCCCCCAATCCTTGATATATCCAATTTCTGACTCTTAAGCACAAAAAGAATACGAGAAGCAACTTAGATAGTACAGGTTTGACTGTATTCCTAATTCAAAAGACCCACCCACCGTCCTGGCAGAAACATCCAAAGCTGGGGAGAGGGTGAAATTATTTCTGCCAACGGGAGGTCTCTAACATGACAGATTCTGGCGGCCGCTTATCAGGATCATTATCATTATGGCATGCGTTCTATAATGGTTTTGAATAGAGATTCTTTCCTTCTCCTGAGACATAAACTAATTCTTAGGCGGATCGCAGCATCTTTTCCTTAAATAGCTCCCCAAGTTTCTTGAACTCCCGGAAGCAACCACTGTCTTAAGAGATGCTTCTTTCCCAACCACAAAACCCCTTCCTTCCTTTGTCCCCTTGCTAGGGAGCAGACCTAGGCAGACAAGCACCCGCCCACTACTAAGTAAGCTCACTTTGTCCAAAGGTTTATACGGCCTAATTTCAAGTGGACAATGCCAGGAATTTCACACACAATGGGTTCTTGGTCTATACCAGGGGGTTTCCAATCTACGGCCTGTGGGCCAGATCCGGCCACTTTGCCCTCACCAATCCCAGAAGCAGAAGTAAAACATGCCCACACCTGCGCAAAATGCTGCCGTAAAGCACACATGGCTGTCATAAATGCATTTACAACAGGCACAAGTGCATTTATGACAGCGTTTTGCACATGTTCAGGCTGGTTTTACTTCCGCTTCTGGTGAGAGGAACCACATGACTGGCCCACAGCCCAAAAATGTTTGGCCATCCCTGATCTATACGGCTCTCCTGGGCAATCCAGTGACAAATACCCCAACATCCCTGCTCCTTGCTTTTGGGTACTCTAGGAAAATTTTCCCCAGGTATAATGCCTCATGGCAAAAATTTTCTACCCTGTACACTCCTGTATCATACTAACCAATGTGTTATTTATCTCTTTGGTCAGGATCAACCACAACTCCGTGCCAGTGATTTTTTTCAGACAGCTTCGGGGGCCGGATGGCCATTTTGCCCTTCCTCCACCACATGGCACTTCCTGGTGTGGTCGAGCTGGTGGGGGCCCACATGAAGTGGCGTCGTGGACCTCATTTGGCCCATGAGCTGCAGGTTGAGAATCCCTGCTTTACATAAACAAAAAGGTCTCCCTTTTTTGGAAGCCAGTCATGTCTGACTCTAGGAAGGCAGTGCTCATCTCCATTTACAGCCACAGAGCCAGTGCTATCTGAGTCTGCAGACATTTTCGTGGTCATGTTGCAGGCATGACTAGACGCCAGAGCACATGGAATGCTGTTACCTTCCCCACCAAAGTGGTACCTGTTTACAGTCAAACCTTGCATAAAGAGCGCCTAGCTCAGAGAGTAACTCGATTAAAGAGCAGAATTTTCTCTGAATGTTTGCTTCACTTAACAAATAAAACCAACCAAAAACTCACTTAACAAATAAATCGGGGTTTGCAATCCTTCCCCCCCCCCCCCGCCAGAAGTCACAATTGGTCACTTACAATGGTGTTTCGCTTAAAGAGTAAACTCGCTTAAAGAGCAATCCTGTGGAGTGCATTATGCTCTTTAAGCAAGGTAACACTGTACTGTACTTGCAATTTCTTGCTTTCGACCTTCTAGGTTGGCATGAGCTGGGACAGGTGACTGGGTACGGTCACACTCGGGTACGGAACTGCTGACCTACCAACTTTCCGGTTGTCAAGCTCAGTCTTAACCACTAAGCCACCGTGACCCTTGTAGTTCGAGTAGATCTGTTTAAACAAACAAAACAACAACAACCAACCAATTCCTTGAAAAATGCAAATTTCTTACTTGCCTCTGGTTTTAGTTCTGCTTTCTCCAATCTAGTGGCCCCAAATATGATAGAATACAATTCCCTTGATTTCCAGATGGTACATGTTAATAGGTATTAATAACTCTTTTTTGACACTCCACCCCAAAAAGCAGAAACAAGGGTAGCAAGGCAGGAAAGCCAAATGCTAGACACCAAGGTGGAAACTGTGGCAGAATGAGCATGCAGAGCAGTGGGAAATGAAAGTCATGTTGATCTGCATTAAGGCTCATTTGACAAACAATGTGAAACTATTTTATGAAGTGGCACAACAACAGTCATTGTATCTTTAACTGTGCTGTGCCCACCTCTTCCCAGAATTGCTCCGTTACATCTTGGCCAAAATCCTGCTTCAGTTGGGTAAGTCAGATGTTTCCTAGCTCCATTGATTTGAACAGGCCTACTCTAGATCAGTCGACTCCATGAAGCAACCAGGTTCAGTCCACTACCCCAGCAACAGAAGAACATACTGTGACTTATTTGTTGACATGTCCCTACTAAGAAACATCACCAGTGTCAAAAAAATTACTGGCAGAACAATTTATCCTGCAAAGGGAAAAAAAACCACCTAGGAAACAGTAGAGATGTTTCACCTTAAAAGCCTTAGTTTAACTTTGTCTCCTGGAAAATTTTCCAAGACAAAAATAGGATTTATATGCAGGAGGGAGAAAAACAAAATTCCAGCCAAAGTTTATTACCGTAACATTTCAGGGATTTTGTATACAGAATCATGCGAAATGGCAGGAGCTGTAAACACCAGGCAAATAGTTGGTCCGGCAGGCACCAAACCCTGGATCACGAGACTCTCAGATGTCTTACCAGGCAAATACTCATTACATAGAGAATGTTAAGCTGTAGGCAAATGTTTACGCCCAATGGGACAACCCCTTGCAAGATGGGAGACAGGCATGAGCACTACACTGGGCATCTTCTTATCTGTGTCCCTCACCAACCTCCAGCCAGGCCCCTCATTCTGCAGGGCAAATTCAAGTTCAGTAGCAGGACTTGGAGTTCCAGAAGTAAAAACCTGAGCCTTCTCAGTGGTGGCACCAACTCTGTGGAACTCCCTTCCACATGAGCTGCGCCAGGTCCCATCGCTGCCTATGTTCAAAAAGCAGTTGAAATCATTTCTCTTTAAAGAGGCCTTTGAGAACATTTTGCCAACAGCTGAGCATTAGGTAGTTTATTTTGTCTCTCTCCATCACTGTTTTGCAACTGTTTCTAATGTGTGAGTTTCGTGTTGTTAGCTGCCCAGAGTAGGAAAATCTCCTAGATCGGGGTGCCCAAACTTTTTGGGCCATGGGCTGGTCATGTGGTTCAGTGGGCCGGTTACATGGTTCAACGGGCTGGTCACATGGTTCTTCCCACTGGAAGCAGAAGTAGACTTGCCTTGTAATCTGTTTTGCAACAGGGATGAGATAGATTTTAAGCTGCCATTTTCTCCGCTAAAACCAGGGGTGCCCAAACTATGGCCTGTGGGCGGGATCTGACCCCCAGCACCAATTCATCCAACCTACACCACCCTCATTGTTCCTGCCTGCTTCCAGGAGTGACGAGGGTGACACAGGCCGGATGAATTGGCGTTGGGGGCCGGATCTGGCCCATGAGCCATAGTTTGGGCACCCCTATCCTAGATCGACGGGGTATAAGTATAATAAATAAATAAATAAAATTCTGCCTTGTATTTTGGAAAGTCTTTTCCCGATCAGCCTCTCCTTCTCTTAATTCCTCCCCAACTTTATCCTCCACCTGCAGGACTAGAACTGCACGTCTCCCTTTGTCGACAGAAAAAGACATGGACTCCAGGCCAGCTGCAAAGAAGCATGAGTCTGCATGCTCCCCACATCAGTGTCAATGTGATTCCCTTCTGACTCTCTTATCACATAGGGGATGGGGGTGTTGCAGCTCCTGACAGAGCTTGCTCTCTTCTTGCAACAACAACACCAATGCATGGCTGGCTTGACAGACTGGATCTTAAACCTTTGAACACTTAAGGAAAGAGCCGGGAGGCTCTTCTGCAATTATTAGAAGTGTCAACTGCAGCCATTTTTCCAACCGCAGAAGGGTTTGCGTTGTCTACCCTGACAGCAGTTTCTGCAAAGTTTCCACCTGATCTTCCTCCAGTTCCCTTTTTCTCATTCTGTTGTCTACTCTACTGCTTTCTTCAGTCTCTTAGTTTCTGAGGGTCTACCTATTTCTCGACATCCCAAACTTATTTCTGGTAGCAACCCATCTTCGGACAAAGTTTTCCTTCCAGACAAACTGACAAGTGTCCCCTTTATTCTCACAGAAATTTGACGGTGACCTGTTGGGTAGTCAAGGAAATGGAGCCTTTCCGTCCCATGAGGTCAGCTTAGCCAATCCATGTCTCATAACTTGTCGTATCTGAACAGTGGACTCCTAAAGCCTTATTCCTTTGTGGAAACATTGTTCAGCTTATGCATGACCTCGCCAACCTACAAAGCATTCCTTTGTCCTTAAACAGGACCCTCAAGAGAACTGTCAACCTGAGGTGGAAGTCTTCGTACCAAAGTTCATATGATGTTGGCTGAAATCCAGCATTCCACTGCAACGATGCCTGTCCCTCGCCACTGCTACGGGAGCTGCACTGGTTGCCAGTATGCCTCCAGGTGCAAGTCAAGGTGCTGGTTTGGACCTTTAAAACCCTTCATGGTAGTGGGCCAGGATACTTAAGAGTCCACGTCACCCCAAAGTTTTCAACCCATCCTACGAGAGCAGACTGTAGGGGCTCCCTAGTGGTCTCATAAGCCAGGGAGGCACATCTCATGGGGACCAGGAGGAGAGCCTTCTCAGTATCTCCTCCGGCCCTATGGAACCTCCTGCCACTTGAATTGCGCCTCCAGGCAGAGTTGCTTCCCTTCAGTAAGGCCTTCTTAAAACATAGTTATGCCAGCAGGTGTGGGGTACAACTGGTACCACAACCCAGCCCTGCTGGCTTATTTAGTCCTGCCCAGGTATCCTTCTTTTTTAAAAGGGTTTGGAGAGTTTTTATGGACGTTTTTAGATAGTTTTTATAGTATTTGGTTTTAACTGGTATTTGTTATGGCTTTTAGTTGATGTTGTGAACCGCCTTGGGTCACTCAGGCAAAAAAGGCGGTTATATAAATCCAATAAACAAACAAACAAACAAACCAGAGCTGAGCTTATTGCATCAGTGGGGTTTGGTGAGTCAACCTTTCTGAAAGTACAGAGCTCAGAATCTGTAGTCAAATACAAAGACTTCTCTCTTAAACCGAAGCCTAGAAATTTGTGTTATGGTCTATTTGTTCTGGGGTGGGGTTTTCGGGTGAGCCAGGGTTCATACCCTATGGAAGGACAAAGAGGGCCATTTCGTTCTCCCACAAAAGTTCCGAGAAAGAACCGCAACTATACATTCTGCTTTTTAGTACAATTTTTTAAAAATAGGGATAATGACTGCTTTGCAGAGGCCACAGCGTCTGAGTGCTTAAGACGTTGAGCTTGACGACTGAAAGGTCAGCAGGTCAGCAGTTTGAGACCTGAGCGCTACATGACAGAGTGAGCTCCCATCATCTGTTCCAGCTCCTGCCAGCCTAACAGTTCGGAAGCAAGAAATTGCAAGTAGATAAATAGGTACCGCTTTGGTGGGGAAAGTAACAGTGTCCCATGCACTCCAGCAGCTAGTCATGCCTGCCCCATTACCATGGAAATATCTGCAGACATAGACAGCGATGGCTCTTTAGGTGTAAACAGCACTAGTTGGGTGCGACACTTTTGAGCAAGGGAGACTTGGCAGGAGCTGTGATGGATGACAGGGGCTCAGTCCGTTGTGCAGCACTCGGGTCTCAAATTGCTAGTCTATCGTCACGTTCAGGGTCTTATCCACTAAGCCACTGCACAGGTATGCAATAAAGTCACATTTAAAATGAGTAGAGATGAAGTCAGGTAAAGGTAAATGTCGTTCTTGCCCAAAAGCCAGTCGTATCTGACTCTAGGGTTCAGTGCTCATCTCTGTTTATAGCTGAAGAGTCAGCACTGTCTGCATCTGCAGAAATTTCCGTGGACATTTGTCAGGCATGCCTCGACACCAGAGTGCATGGAATGCTGTTTACCTTCCCACCAAAGTGAAACCTATTTATCTACTTGCAATGTCTTACCTTCAAACTGCTAGGTTGGCAGGAGCTGGGACAGAGATGGGAGCTCACTCCATTGTACAGTACTCAGGTCTTGAATGGCTGACCTGCCAACCTTCCAACCGTCAAGTTCAGCATCTTAGCCTCTTGGGCCACCATAGTCCTCAATATGGATGAAGTTACTTTATAGGTAATCCTAATTAATTAATCATTCTCTACATAATTAATTAAGATTACCAATTAATGCAGACAGCACTGGCTCTTTGGCTATAAACAGAGATGAGCATTGAACCCTAGAGTCAGATACGACTGACTTTAGAGCAAGGGCGACCTTGACCTTTACGAATCTTAAGAAGCATTTTCTACTTCTTTTCCAATGTTACTGTTTTAAGGGCATTTTAACCCAGTTTTCACTTTTCAAGGGTATTTTAACCCAATTTTTAGAGCCAGGAACTTTCCCAAGCTTCACTCTGCAGAGCTTTTTGGGAACGTTGGGAGTGGGGGCCGTAGATTGTTGGACCACATCTCCCAGAAATGCCAGCCTCTGACAGGAAGGGAAACCTACACCATGCTTGCATTTTATGGAAAATCATGCCTGGGCCCTGAACCATCCCTGCTGCCAGACCGAACTGGCCTGATGCCTCTCTTGAGGAAGCCACAGATTTCCAGGGCAGCGCAGCTCTTCGAAGACCACTAGAAAGCAAAAGAAAACAAGATACGCAGGCAGGAACCAGAGTCCTTGGCATCCCCTTCGGAAGCCTTTTTCTTCCCCCGCTTTTTCTCTGTTCCCTCTCCAAAAACAGCACGGCTGGAATGCAGAAATGTCAAGAGGGCTTCTTGTAAAGGCCCCATTAAGTAATTAGTTCCTCTCCGATTTATTTCACTTTTCCTGAGGGCAGGGATTAGAAAAACAGTCGCCTACACAACTCTTGTTAAGGATTGTGGTGTTGCTCCGAGACTGACCCGCAAGGTGTGGTTTTCATCGTCTCTCTCCAAAGACTCCTGAAAACCTTCATAGCAGGGAGCCATCATAACAATAGCAATGACACTGATATCGCGGTGGGTCAGTGGTTAAGACGCTCGCCTTGTTAGCTGGAAGGCCGGCAAATCAGCAGTTCAAGCCCCGGGTACTGCATGGCGGTTTGAGCTCCCGTCTCTGTCCCAGCTCCTGCCATCCCAGCAGCTCAAAAGCAAGAAATTGCAAGTAGATAAATAAGGACCACTTTGGTGGGAAAAAGATCTTGTGGACATGAAAGGAGCCTCATTCGGGCATCCCCTGAGTGGAGTTTCTCCAGCAAAAGTCCTTTCAACCCAGAATAATTTCTGACATGAAATTATTATTACCCCAGTGACCCCTTCTGGATGGGAAGAAAGGATGGCATCTTCTTCACCATCAATCATCCATAAGAGGGAACTGTCAGAAATCATAGAATCACTGAGTTGGAAGGTGGGCGTTATCATCTTCATCATCATCAATCATCCATAAAAGGGAACTGTCAGAAATCATAGAATCACTGAGTTGGAAGGTGGGCGTTTAATGACATCCAGTCCAATCCTCCTGCTCAATGCAGGAATCCGAATCAAAGCAGGTCTGGCAGAAGGTTGACCAATTCTCTCTTGAATGCTTTCAGTGGTTCTACCCAGAAAGGTCACTGGCCCTTCTCCCTCTCCTCCCACATAGACACAATGATCTGTCTAGAGTCCAAAGAGGAGTAATATTTTAAACAGGAGAAAGATAGGAAAGGAAAGGTGTGAGAAAGCTCTGCGGAAAATGGAGGTTCAGTGAGTATTGTTCAAAGGTACCCTCTATGACACAGGGTGGTCTTCTTTAGCACCTGTGAAAAGGAGGGGTGGAAGCCACAGATCACCAAGGGTTGGAGCAGGAAGCCGGACACTCAGCCTAGAGAAGGAAGCAGGGGCGTAAAAAGAACAAAGGATGGGAAAGATCTGTGCGGAGTTTCAGTGGGAAAAGGAAGCCCAACGTTTTCAGAAGGTAGCATTTCAGAGAGGAAGGATGTCTTTCTGGTCTCTGGCCTTTTGCATGCACACAAATGGCATGAAAGCACTTTGGACCAGGTGCCACGATATCTTCCTGAGTGTCCAATTCCCCAAGCTTTCCCCCAAACAGAGCCGGCTAACCAAATCTGGTGATCTTTCAGGAACCACCTGCTGTTGCATTACTCACTTGGGTGTCATAAATCTGGTGCCACCCAGAGTTGAACGCATATATCCAGGACCCATGTGCTATTGCAGACGTTAGCATTTTAGCATCCAGAACTTGGAAAAAATCCTTTTTTTTTGGAGGGCTACAACTTTCAAAAGGTGCTGGCCGCACTGTGGCTGTAAGGAAGGAGTTGTCATTCTAAACTCATAGTGTATTCAACCTCTGTTTGTAAATGATTAAGATGAAGACAACTGGATGGATGATTTTGGGACGTCACAAATAAAAATAAGAGCTGTGATTTATGGGTGTTTGTGTACACTTTGCATAATTTCCTGGGGCTAATTGCAGCTAACTAAAGCGATGCTAGGGTGCCTCTCAATTGCGCAAGAAGGTGTGTGACCTGGCACTGCACCTATTAGCTGCATTTAGCAAGTTGCTCAACAGTTGCAAGAAGTCTGGACAACTTCTCTAAGTTTTGTTTGCAAGTCCACTTGGAAAAAAGTTCATTTATTCTGCCACAGATTACAAACTGGAGAATTAGAGCTACCGTTCAATCCAGGCTATTCAAAAACTCTGGATGAAGCATGAGCTTCCAGTGGTATCTTTCTGCTCTGGCAGGTTTAATACAGTTTCTGGGTGAGAAGGTATAACCAGTCTGGCCCCCTCAACTCTTTGAGAGAGTGTGACCCAGCCCCCAACTTGAAAAGGCTGAGAACCCCCCACCCTATACCAATATAAAGGAACACCAAAACTAAAAATAAGTGTTTAAAAATCCTACTTTTTAGAGCTTTTCTAAAAGTGTACTAAGTTCACTTTTGGCACTCTTTGTCGCTATTGGTACCTTCTGTTGCTTGGAGAAAGGGGAACAAAGGATTATCATCAGTGACCAATCATGAACATATTGGAGAACAAGAAAATTACATTTTGGACTGCAACTCCCAAGACTGGAGAGGCTCTCTGGTCGTGCCATCGCCTAGAGAGGAACATCTCTCTAGCACCAGAAGGAGAAGGGCCTTCTCTGTGTTCGCTCCAGCCCTAGGGAACCTTCAGCCAACTGAGTTGCATCTCCAGACAGAGAGTGGCTGGCCTTCAGGAAGGGTGTGAAGACCTGGCTGGTGGGGCAGGTGTGGGGTTCGGGCCAGCGCCAGTAGGTCATCCCGGCTGGCCGGCTAATCTGACTGCCCCCCCCCTCATTATTTTAATTGGTGAATTTTAACTTTTAATCTCTTTTTAACTTTTAACCTTTAAAGATTTAACTTTCTGGGATGGGTGGTATTTTACAATGGGTTTTATTGCTGATTGTGTTTTTAACTGTTGTTCACTGCCTTGAGTCATTTGTGAGGAGGGCGGCATAGAAGCATGACTAAATAAATAAATAAATAAATAAATCTTACTGCCTACTGGGAATTCTGGGATTTGCTACAGAGAGAGAGAGATCTGGGGTTAAAAGCCACGGCAATGGGCACAGAGCTGGGCGGGTTGAGGACAGGGGTGCCTGGAGGACGTTGCTCCATTGGGTCGCAAAGGGTCGGAATCGACTGTGAGACTGAACAACAAAACTGTATACTAATCTCCAACTTAGCAGCCACTGCAATTACAGCTTCTGTAAACTGAAGGAGGTTGTTCCTTTGGACATCTGATGAAAATCCATAGTTACTGCCTGCTCAGTCTGCTGAAAAGGCGTGAGTTTTGTGTTTCAAACCTTAACATGTGGGACTCTGAGGCCCTGTTATACAGGGCAGGCGATAAATGTAGATGGAGGAAGGAGCTCACTGGACAAGGAACAACATTAAAGGAGGATATAGCTAAGGACCCTGAATAGGCTGAGGGTTGGAGTCCCTAAATACATGCTCAAATGGGGGCTGCTGACAGACAATAACATGTGGTGTGAATGTGGAGAGATACAGAATCCAGCTCATTTACTGGTCTACTGAGTATTGCCAGAAACATGCACTAACCAGGGCTTAGGTTTGGTCAAAGACAAAGCCAAGAATGTGGCTTCATTTTGGCAGTCTAGGGTTTGATTGGGACATGAAAGAAGAAGAATCCATCCATCCATCCATCCAATGCATATATTGATACATTTGTATGTGCAAACATACATATATACATCAAACACTGTGTGTTTGTGTGTCTCATCTGAAATCCTCCACCCCTAGAGACAAACTGGCTATTTCTTCACCATTTACCTCTAGAGACAGAGATGTACCACAATTTCTCTCCCCACCACGACCACCATTGTTCAACTTTAGGAATGGGACAATGTTCCCCTCTGTGGCCCTTCAGTTCTACTGAGGTATGTGGCCTGTATGGGCCATGTAGTTAGTCCAACATACAGATTGAAGCCCTCAGCCTCCATCAGCATCACTGCTATTTCAGGTACAAGCTGGCAGCTAGCGAACTTGACAAATGGGTGAAGCAATTGGAAGACCTTTCCGCCTTCCAGACAAATCTTGTTTTAGATCTGCTCTTATTTCTGGGCTGTTTTTTAAGGTCAGCTTCACATAAAGCATGTTGCAGCTATTCAGCCTGGAAGTTAATAAAGCCCAACCATCTCTCCGGAACAGACAGCAGTCTGGGGCAGTCCGGAAGGAACCGGTAAAGAAGTATTATATGTAAGCCTTCCAAAGACCAACATGTTCAACATGTAAGACCAACATGCTCAAGTGGGGGCTGTTGATGGATAACAACACATTTTGTTAAATATGGAGCGGTACAGAATCCGACTCAATTGCTGGTCGCTGCCAGAAACATGTACCAACGAGGATTTAATTTTGGCCAATGAGAAAGCCAAGAAAGTGGCTTGAATTTGGCAGGCCAAAGTTTGGTCTAGACACTAAAGAAAAAGAAGCCTTTCCAAAGGACACACTTGCAAAATGTTGTCTTTGCAACTCACAAAAGAACCAGTTAATGTGTCTTACTTGCAAATAATATATCTCTCAATGCGCGCGCACGCACACACGCGCACACACACAAAATCTCTACTTTTTTCTTCCTCTCCACTTTTAAAGAACAATTCCATCATTATTAAAGTGGAACTATTAAAGTGCTGTAATTCATGCTGAGCTTTATTCCCAAACGTAAGCAAGCTTTATGTTTAAGGACATGTTCTTGCAATGTTCCCTCCCAATCAGTCTCTTCCTCCGTTGTTTTCTCACTGACTAGCCTAAACTGTGTGTTTTGTGGGAGCAGAGACTCTTGTTGATTTTTCAGCTACATAGTGATGGCAGGAAAAAGCAAACAAATGAACAAGAATGTGGAGAAACTTCTGCATTCCCGAAAGAATGAATACAGGTAATCCCAGTTTCATGGTGTACACATGGAGACTTAACGATGCTACATTCAAGTGTCTGCATTCATTGGACTCACAATCATCCATAGCTTAATCACAGGGCAAGACAAACAGACAGGCGGAGAGACAAAATACCTAATTGGACACATATATTGTATGTCTTGTATCCTATACGTTAACTTATCTGTCTGTCTGTCTGTCTGTCTGTCTGTTTATCTATCTATCTATCTATCTGTCCAGGCAGCCAGCTAGCCAGCCAGCCACACACATATACTGTATATCATTTTGGAGGTTTTAGAAGTCACTAATTCATAGAGTCACAACAGATCAGAAGCAGCTGGCTGGTCAGTTACAATACATATAAATACATTTATCATTATATATTATATATAACACATGTATGTACATCAGCCTTTCTCCTCCTGTCTGTTAGTCTCTCTCTAAAATAGAGATCACTCAGGTTCAGACAGCTGTGCAAGAATGCCACCTAGCTTTCCCTCAATTAAAAATTTAGGATGGAGAATCTTAGAACCTTAAGGAAACAAAATAAAGTTTGAAAAAGTACCCCGATGCTCACTCATCTAGGGAAACATGACCTGAAAGTCCACTAGAGGATGGCTGTACATAAGCTGGCACCCTAAGCTTGAGCAGAAAGGAAAAGGCCGCTTTCAGAAATGTTATTCCAGCAGATTATTTCCCTGCCTGGCTGACCAAGGCTTCCAAAAGGCTCTCCCCAGAAGGTCTCCTCCACTGACGTAAATGAAATAGCCGGCAAAGACGGTACCTTCTCTGAGGAGCTGGTGAAGGCAAACAGCTCAAGGCAGAGCAGAGGAGAGAGCAATCCAGCTGTTCTGCCCTCAGAGCGCTCATTCACAGCTGGAAAGGGAGACCGATACGCCAGAGAGGATGCCGGAGAAACTGAGCCCCAGCGGCTTCCTGGAGGTGTTTACATAGATGTCGTTGACCCCCATGAGACGCACCGGAAAGGAAGGGCTCTTGGCATGTACAGGTCTAGGGAAAGGGATGTGTGGACTATATTTTACAGGTGTGGGGACTGTGGGTGGCATCCAGAAGCAGTGGGGAAGGCTGGGGGGGGGGGGAGATTGCTTGCAGGAGTTAACTGGAAAAGCAACTTCTCCATGTTTGGGAAATGAAGATTCTTCTTCTTTTGTGTCCAGATCAAAATTTGGACTTTGTCGCTGGATGAAGTAGGATTAGGTCAAGGTCAAAGTCTTTCTTGCTTGAAAGCCAGTCATGTCTGACTCTAGGGTTCGGTGTTCATCTCTGTTTACAGCCAAAGAACCAGCATGATCTGTGTTCTGTGGTCATGACTAGATGTCGGAGTCCACAGGACGCTGGTACCATTCCCGCCAAAGCAGTATCTATTTATCTACTTGCAATTTCTTGCTTTCAAACTGCTAGATTGGCAGGAGCTGGGACAGAGATGGAAACTCACTCCATTGTGCAGCACTCAGGTTTCAAACTGCTGACCTGCTGACCTTCCAGGCGTCAAGTTCAGCATCTTAACTGCTAAACCACCACAGTCCTCCGAAGTAGGAGTAAACCAGTGCCTATCAGGCAACGCAGATCTGAGATGCTGAAAGACTAGTTTCATGTTCATTCTGGAATGAATGTTTTCTCTCAAGCCATGTGGTGAGTTTTGAGAAAGTAGCTGGATTTTGAAATTGTAGCTGAAGAAAAGCCATTCTAAACTTTAAGTGAACAAAAGAGTGAAAAGTCCCCCTCGCTCTCTCCCCATGTCTCTGTGTATGTGCCAAGAAGTAGGTAAAAGAACTGAGTTGTTATACAAAATAACTTGATACAAGATAAGGGAGCCTATGTGAATTTTCTGTATCTGGATGTCTGTTGTCTCGGCCTTGTTTATAAAAGGGGATCTTGTCCCTTTACTTCCAGGTGGAAAGCCCATATGCATATGTAAGAATATAGCCTTTCTCTTTCTACTTTTGGTGCATGCATTCCTTTTGGTAACCTCAGCCACATGAGCTGCAGTTTGCCAATTTTTGGCAACAAAGGGATACGCGCACAGGAGAGAGAGAGCAGGGGGCCATCCTGGGAGAAGATTGCTATTCGTGGGCTGGAGAAAAAGAAATCGTTATCTGTGCAACAGGTTTTGCAGGTTTTTATACTTGTTCCCAAAACAACCTGCACAGCCTATTGAACCAAAGTGGCAGCAGTAGAACAAAAAAATATATATGGTGCAGCCCAATTCATACCACCTTCATGCTTCTTAAAAACAATGTTCTTTCAAGGACTATGCAGAAAAGAAAATGGGGTGACGAAATATCCAGTACTGGAGGAATAGAATTAAGTGCGTGAAAACATTTACATGTTCCAGAATTAATATCCTTCTTCATTTGCTAAAAAGATAATCAGCCATGAGACGACACTGACAAAGCTATACTGTATATACAGATGAGAAAGCTCTTTGTTGCTCTGGCAGTATAACAGCAGATTGTTCAGAGTGTGCATAACAGTGAATATGAAAAACAAATAACAGGTTGATTGTTGCATCCTTTTGTCATCAACGTTTTGAAAAGTTAACAAATTCTCTTCCTCCAACATTGGATTTCCCCTCCCTCCCCTGTTCGGGGACTGTAGTATCCCCTTTGGGTTACTTCTGAGAATCTTCTTGAATTGCCACTTTTCCGCTCAAGAAATAGCTAATTTAACAAGGAAGAATCCAGCCCAGTGTCTGCAGGGTTTTGAAGATCTTCTTCTTTCATGTCCAGATGAAATTTTGGACTGCCAAAATGAAGACACCTTCTTGACTTTGTTGGTGGCCAAACTTAAATCCTTATCAGTACATGTTTCCAGCCGTAATTGGCAGACCAGCAAATGAGCGGGAGTCTGTATCTCTCCACATTTAAACAGCGTGTTGTTCCCCGCCAACATCCATCACTTGACCATGTTGGTCTTGCATTCAGGGACTCCAACTCTTAGCCTTTTCAGGGTCCTCCAAGTGACGCAGGGGAGGTTGGGTTCCTCAGCCATATCCTCCTTCAATGTCGTTCCTTGTTCCATTTTAATTTTCAGTGACCCAGTAAAGGTCTCACCTTCCTCTTGCAATTTTTGCATTTTTGGAGATGAAAGCCATGGTTCATCCATCTTTGCCTCAAGTCCTCAAGAGCTAAGACAAAGATCCCTCCCAGCCTCACACTCATCAGTTGGCCCAGCCTGTTGGAATTTCTGTTTCAGCAAAAAAAAAAAAATAAAGCTTTTTTTTTAAAAAAAGAAAGAAAGCAAAATCACTGGAAAGAAAGAATAGGTAATAATCCTTATATGTCATCATGGCTTTCACCAACAATGGAAGGGTCAGTTCCTGTGAGACAGAGACGGCTGCCGGGATTTCAATAGCTGGAACTAGGTGTAACCCGGCTCCCCGAGTTATGAGTCAAACCCAAGCAATTTGAAATCCGTGAAACAGCATTGCTCCATCTCTTCATGCTTTGGAAAGGGAACAGGAAACGAACCCTCTGGTCCTAAAAGCAATAATGCGGCTGTTTCAGTCTTCCTTCAATTTTTCCACTGGCAGCTGGAAAATTCAACTTCTTGGCCTTTGCACATGGGTAAATGAAGAGCAAGACAGGACGGCCTTTGCCAAGGGTGAGATCAACTGAATCCCAAGTTTGTCTGGATTAATTAAAGCAGAGGTGCCCAAACTTTTCGGGCCATGGGCCAGGCACATGGTTCAGCGGGCCAGTCACGTGGTTCCTCCTATCAGAAATGGAAGTAAACCATGCTTTGCAATCTGTTTTTCAACAGGATAAGATTTTTAGGCTGCCATATTCTCTGCTTAAACAATGTTGCCCAAACTATGTCCCGTGGGCCAGATCCGGGCCCCGACACCAATTCATCTGACCAGTGGTGCCCTGGCTGCTCCCAGAAGTATAACATGTCTGTATGGGCATGTTTTACTTCCACTGATGAATTGGCATCAGGGCCCAGATGTGGCCCATGTACCATAGTTTGGGCACTCCTGAATTAAAGAATGAATGTGCACCCGGGAGGGGGAGGTCAACCCCCACCAACACAAGCCACAATCCTGAAGATTTGCCACCCATCAGAAAATGGGATTTCCTGTACACTCTCAGAACTCTCTTTCATTTCATTTCGTTTCATTTATTTGATTTATATGCCGCCCTACTCGGTGAAAACCAACTCAGGGCGGCTCACAACATACAATCAAATACAATGTAACAATTCAATAGAACAATACAATATCGCAGTATAATCCAGTATCATAAATCAATAATTCAGAACAACAGAGTATCATAAAATACAGCACAATAAAATAAAGCCCCAATATACGTCATAAAGTTACAAAAATTTCACGAAAAACATAGGAATATTACACAAAACATTACAAAGGAAAAAAAAAGTCTCAAAAAGGCTGAGGAAACACAGGGGAGAGTCCGGAAGTAATGGTGACAGCGGCGCAGTTTAAAGCCGCCGACTGCCCGCTCAGCTGGGTCTTCTTCCGGCCCGACTGGCCACGGGCCTCTTAAATTCTCCTTGGATTGACTGATGCTCAACTCGAATTATTCACCACCTGCCCAGCCCATCTTCCATTTTTAAATCCAAGAGTTTGCGCGGAAAACACAGGGACCGAATAATGTCACTTAAGGGCAGTAGATGACCATTTTGAAACTCCTCTTAGCGATTTTCCAGGTTAAGCAGGACAGGGGCATGCATCAGCAGTATTTGAGCATTTATACACAACACAGGTGAAATTTTTGAAATGGTCGCTGTGTTAGTCTGTGTTTCCAGCATATCAAAGAGTAAACAAAACAAAATGATAATAAAATATTGTGCTTTAAAGACTAACTGCTGTATTTTAATGTTAACTTTTGTGGAAATTGTGGAGATTGCTGATAGGATTTTTTTAATTTGAGCAAGCTACACAATATAATAATAATTTCACATCAGAAATTATTCTGGGTTGAAAGGATTTTTTGCTAGAGAAACTCCGCTCTGGGGAAGCCTGAATGAGGCTCCTTTTATGTCCTCAATATCTTTCCCCACCAAAGTGGTCCCTATTTATCTACTTGCAATTTTTTGCTTTCAAACTGCTAGGTTGGCAGGAGCTGGGACAGAGACAGGCACTCAATCCATCATGCAGTACCCAGGTCCCAAACTGCCGACTTGTCAGCCTTCCAGCTAACAAGGCAAGCTTCTTAAGCCACTGAGTCACCGCAGCCCCGTAGCTATACCTAACACTCCCACATTGACCACCACAAGTTGGAAATGAACTGATATCACATAATTAACTACTAGTATTACCCATTTTTACCCAAAATTAAATAGTTAGCAGTAATTCAATTACTTGCAACTAGTTACTTCCCCATTCTCCCCTTCGATCCAGAGCCAGAGAATGAGAGAAAACACTGGGTTTGGCTCAATCTAAGCAACCAGTTTTTGCTCACCTGAAATTGCCAGGGAGCCCCAGGCTTCAACCCTACGTAACTGGACTAAAAGCCGCATGAAAGACCTATTACTAACTGCATTAAATGCACAAAATGCAAAACAAATCAGGAGATTAAAGAAGTGTTTACAACAGTATAAAACCTGTGATTAACTGAAAAAAGGAACAAATTACAAGGCTTAAAAAAATCCCACGAAGCATGTTTATTTAGCAATAGGCTGCTTCCCTTTAAAGTGGGATTATTTCAGTACAGTACGTTCAAGTATTGTAGTAAGCATGCTCAAGAGGGCAGTTTCTAGAGTCCTTCTCCAAGGTTAGCAGCAGACTGACAGGTGTCTTAATAAGACAGACATTTATTATTGCTTATGCTTTAATTCAGGGGTTCCCAACCGAAGGCCCATGAGCCGCATCCAACCCCCGGCACCATTTCATGTGCCCCCCCCACCCCTCCAGGGGCATTTGAGAAACAAAATGGCCACCCCATCATGCAGTCAGTGCAAAATGGCCATCCAGCCCTTGAAGCTGACTGAGAGAGCGTGACCTGGCCCCCGGGTTGAAAAGTTTGGGAACCCCTGCTTTAATGCATTATTATTGGGTTTTCATTGCTTTGGAAGGGCAGCGTGACTGGATACAGGTTGTGCCTTCCTTTGGAGGAGCATTTTGCTGCCCTGTCTTGAGCAGCTTCTTGCCTTGTGCAGTTCTGCTACCCATGTAGCAGCCTGTTGCTAAATATACATGCCCATACTATGAAGGTCCGGTCAGTGTCCAACATTCTCCGTTGGCCAAAGAGAAGCAGACCAAGAGGATCTACTCCAGTGATGGTGACCCTTGACACTCCAGGTGTTCTTGGACTTCAATTCCCAGAAGCCCAAGTCAACACTCATGGTGATCAGGGCTTCTGGGAATTGAAGTCCAAGAACATCTGGAGTGCCAAGGTGCACCATCACTGATCTACTCTTAACAACTCTTTGCTGCTTTCAAGACCATAGCAAGATGGGAAGCAACTCATGAAAGAAGAATGGAACTGCGAAAAACAACAATAACAAGGTATTGTGAAGGAAAATCTCTCAAAACCTATCCAGAATCACCTCAGAACCAATGATTGAAGGCATCTTGGACACTGTTTGATGTGGGAACAACAGTAGCTGCCTTCTACTGAGTCACCTACCTTGGTTCCTCTTGCTCAAGAGCAGGGGTGACCAACCTTTTCATGCTGTGGGATGTGTGACAGGCATGTTTCAACACTGGGGGGCATGGAACACTGTTTACCTTCCCACCAAAGTTGTATCTATTTACCTATTTGCAATTTCTTGCTTTTGAACTGCTAGGTTGGCAGAAGCTGGGACAGAGATGGGAGCTCATTCTGTCATGCAGTACTCAGGTCTCAAACTGCTGACTTGCTGACCTTCCACTCATCAAGTTCAGCATCTTAACTGCCACAATCTTGAGGGTACGCAATTGCAAAACCAAATTAGAAGATGGCAGAAGGAGCTCACTGGATAAGGAACAACATTAAAAGAGGATATGGCTGAGTAACTCAACTTCTCCAACATCACTTGGAGGACCCTGAACAGGCTGAGGGTTGAAGTCCCTAAATGTAAGACTAAGCTGCTCAAGTAGAAGGTTGCTGGTGGACACTGTGTGAATGTAGAGAGATCCAAATTCTGTTTCATTTACTGGTCTGCCAATTACTACCAGAAACACATACCGATGAGGATTTAAGTTTGGCCAACGACAAAGCCAAGGAGGTGCTTCATTTTAACAATTCAAAATTTGATCTGGACACATAAGAAGAAGACTGGCCAAGCAGACTGTCATGACTTTTCCCTCAAGTCCAATCAGCTTCCCAGGTCTGAGAGGTGTGAATGAGGCAGCCAAACTTTGGCCAAGCTGAGAGTCAACGAGGCCGAAAAGAAGACACTGCACCACGTGTAGAGACAGCTGGGAGGAATTTAGGAGGCAAACCACGGGGAAGCCCTCAGACGGCATCAGGGTTATTCTCCCACTAGCTGAGTCTTGGGACAGGGAATCCGCTTGTGCCAATGACCCTGCCCTCTCATTAATGCCTGGCCGGCAACCCCTGCCTACACTCCCTTTGCCGAATGCATCCTGAATCCTTTTAAGTGCCCACCAGAGCATGGGTTGACCTTCCTTTGATCAACCTTGGCCCATGCTGCAAATATTTATTTTGGCTCCTCATACTGAGATCTCCCCTCAGAACAATACGAGTTTTCCCTTTCTTTTGGAAACACCCCGGTCTTTCTTCCTCCCCGCATTCCTCAGCCCGAAACCTCTCCCGGGCCAAAAACCTTCCTTCATTTGATTTTGATCCCTCCCTCCCACACAAACATCCCTGCAAAACAGGGTCTATTCCCAGTTGGCTTGCTGAGTGGAGAATGAAGGGATCTCAGGAGGAAGGATAAAATAAAATAGCTTAGCCTTTTCTATCGAGGCCTGGTTATCCTACTATGGTAATAGAGTAGGCCATACTGTCAGTGACTCAGTGCTGATTGTCAGGCAATGGTTAACTAACTTGACAACCCTAAGGACTAACGGCCTTGGGTGCTGAAGTCCACAGGGAAGAATGATGGGCCCCAAGTGGATTAAATCCCACTTGAGTGCATCTTAGTGGAGGGCAGCAGCTTCATCCATCCTGGCCTGGGGCTGAGGAGGACTTTGGGTGCCAAAAAGGCCAGAAAGTGACTCGCGGAACTGGATCAGTAGTACAAGGGTCACGCTGTGATGCAGAAGGCAGGTGAAAGGCCACTGCATTATATGCTCAGGACAGTCTTCATGGCAGATTGCCATGAGGATCGCCAATATTCGGAACTGGATATGGCACAAGAAGAAGAAGCCTTTTCTAAACTGGTATCTTTCGGCGCTGTTGCACTATAACACCCATCATCCCCAACTGGGACAGTTATTTGCTTCCCTGGCTGAGGATGAATGGACTACATCTGGAGGTCAACAGAGTGGGGGGAGCATTTGCATCTGGAAAAACTAGATGAAAGAGGAGGGAAAGCACTGAAGCCAAACTATATTGTACTAAGAGTGAAACTCAATTTGCAAAGCACCGACATTGAATAGCTCTGCCAAACAAGTGTTGGAAATACAGTACTGTACATTATTGTTTCTCCAAGGGCAATTTGATAAAGACTTTGAGGGGATTTTGGAGCACAACTTGAAGAGACTCTTGTGTCTTCTAAGGAATGGAAAGTTAAAAAACTCATAGTTGATTTTTTTTTTGGGAATAGTAGCCATGTTAGTCTGTGTTTGGACAAAATAAAAACAAAAAGGCCTTAGCATTTTGAAGACTGTTATATTTTAATGTTAGCTTTCATGGACCAAGTCCACTTCATCCATGAAGCCTCGCTCCCATGTCTGATCCACAAAAGCTTACATTAAAATATAACAGGTAGTCTTCAAAGAGCTACAGCGTTTTGTTTATTCTCTGTTATTCTAAAACGGGTGCCCAAACTTTTCAGGCTGCAGGCCAGTCACGTGGTTCAGTGGGCCAGTCACGTGGTTCAGTGGGCCAGTCATGTGGTTCCTCCCACCAGAAGTGGAAATAAAATGCGCCTTGCAATCTGTTTTGCAACAGGATGATAGATTTTTAGGCTGTTGTTTTTGCTGCTTATAACAGAGGTGCTCAAACTATGGCCTGTGGGCCGGATCCGGACCTGACACCAATTCATCTGGCCCTTGCCACCCTTGCCGCTCCTGGAAGCAGAAGTAAAAGGTGCTCGTACTTCCCCTTCCAGGAGCGGCGAAGGCGGTGCAAGTCGGATGAATTGGTGTCAGGGCCGGATCCAGCTCACTGGCCGTAGTTTGGACAGCTCTGGTATAAGCAGAGAAAATGTCTGATAAGGAGCCATAGTTTGGACACCCCTGTTCTAAAAACTCAGTTTCTCTCTTTGTACTGGAAAGCATGGTTTTAAAAAATAATAATAATGCAGCCATCAGCAGAAAGCAAGCAGACCAGAAGGGCCATCGCTGAGCAAGACGAACTCCTTGCCTTAATAAATTTGAATCGCTACTTACTCTTAAACCTGGCCAGGCCTTCATCCTCTTCTCCAAACCCCATTTGACAAACAGCTTTCAACAGCAGAAGCAGATGTGCAGCCTACAACACTGGTGGAAGAGCAAATGCCAAAATATCTCAAAAATCCAGCAACCGCTAAGGAAGGATCAAACCCAACTATTTTCGAACAAGCGCATGGTTCTCCATGTGTCCCAAATTATGGGAACATGACTGTCAATCAGGCAACCTTTGTCACGCCACCGCCTTTCCACTCCTCCTCGGCTGCTCTTGTGTATTTTCCGCTGGGCATCAGCCAGCCACATCTGGAATCCCTCAAAGCTCCAAACGCAGAACTTCTGGCCAGGAGTAAATAGTGTCAATTTCACTGATGCTTTTATTAGTCAATCTCTGATCTGTATTAACAACATCTGGAAATGCAACCGCCAGCTCGTTCTTGTTGGAAAAGAGTTTTCCTTCTCAGCCTGAAAGGTCGTGGACTATCTTTGTGGCTTTAAAGGCAGTGAAACAGAAGGCAGAAATGATATGTTAGTAGTGGCAATGTTGCCAAATGCTTTTCCCAGCAGCTTGGAAGCGCAGCCAGCGTGCCATTGTCTCTTCTTTTCCTTCTTCTTCTTCCAGCGCACAGCATTGCAAACGAAACACTTTGTGTCCCATGGCAAGATTGGCCAAGAACATCTTTATCTGAGTTTTCACAATTGGCTCATTGAAAGAAAACTCAGCGCTTCGGAGCCCGGAGAGGCTTGCAGATTTGCTACATCCGAGACATGGGGCAAAAGTGGGGGGAGGGTAAAAAAGAGGCCCTTATCTCTATATTGCCCTTATGTCTCAACAATCACAGGCTGAGAAGTCCGCATAGAACAGGGGTGCCCAAACTACGGCCTGGGGGCCAGATGCGGCCCCTGAGGCCGATTCATCCGGCCCGTGAAGCCCTCGTCGCTCCTGGAAGCGGAAGTAAAACGCGCCCGTACGGGCGCGTTTTACTTCCGCTTCCAGGAGCGACGAGGGCTTCACGGGCCGGATGAATTGGCCTCAGGGGCCGCATCTGGCCCCCAGGCCTTACTGACTGGCTCCCTGAACCATGTAATCGGTCCATGGCCCGAAAAGTTTTGACACCCCTAGCATAGAACATGCCCAGTGTATTTTCAGTAGTGTAACTTTAACCCGAAGGTTGCCATTCCTATGGTCATCAATATGTTCATGAGTGGGGCGGGGTGGGCTGGGGGCCAGGCAGGGATCACTATGTAGCAGGGGTTCCCAAACTATGACCTGTGGGCCTGCAGCACCATTTCATGTGGCCTGCCACCGCCACACCTGGAAGTGGAAGCGGACGCATTTACGACAGCCAGAAATGCTTCCGCTTCCAGGGCGCATGGTCCGGCTCACTCAGCTGTCTGGGGGGCATGGTCAGGGCCACAGTGTAAAAAGTTTGGGAACTCCTGCCATATAGGAATCTGTGGGGTGACCATTTGGTGCAGTAAAGCAAACCAAATATTGGGGCAGTTCCGCTCTTACAACGTAAAGCAATGTGAACAGCACAAAGAAACACCTCATACAAAGCATATTCGTTCCCACCTTAGGTTACCAGTGCCAAACATGGACACTTAAAACAAAACATAAGTGAAAGTGGCTCCCCATGGGAATGAGAGGTCTGAGAAAGGCTGCTGGAGTGCCCGGAAGGGATAAAATCAGGAATGAGGTTATAAGGGAAAGGATTAAAATAAAACCGATCTTAAGAGAGCACAAATAAAGTGGAGAGAATGTCTTGGAATTCAAAACCATACAAGGCATCTGTAAGGAGAAAGACAAAGACCAGGAGGGAGACCCAGAGCAAAGTGGAGAGATAATATCAAATAAATAATACAAGAACACTGGATCATACTGGTGGAGGCCGCTGGAAGTGCCAGAACAAGAACCTTGCATCTCCCTGGACACCAAATGGGGTAAAAGAGGAAGCAAAGAAGACAGCAATTACACCGCAGGGCTTCCACAGGGCTTAAATTAATATAAAGTAGAGGCAATAACTTTCTTAGCTTACATCATTCCCTCTTCCCCTGTTTAGCAATTCCCTAGTTTTAATATGGAGGTTTTTCTTTTCTTTAAAGAGTTGAAATCTCTCTCTTTTTCTAAAGCTTTGATATAAGCATTGAAAGCTTTCAACTAAAATAACTTGCCATTTTTGACTACATCCTTCTGGATTTGTCTGTGTCTAATCCCCACCACCAGAATTTACATGATTTCCTTTAGCAAGGGAAAATCAGCAGGAGCAGGATCCCAGCCAGTGCCATACAAATGATATTTTGTAATGTGACAGGATGCCTCAAACTTACACCAGTTAAGAAAATATATCTTCTTGTTGGTGTTGCTGCACCTAAGAAGGTGAGAAGTGGCAGCAGACGCTGAGAGAACTAAGCTAAAGAAGGACCCTTAACATCCTATGAATGGATTTGAGCCTCTCAAGTTTACCGGCTCAGATCCAGGAAGAGCTTTATGGCAAGAACAAACATTCCTGAGGGTATGCAAGAGCAAAACCAAATTAGAAGATGGAGGAAGGAGATCACAGGGCAAGGAAATACATTAAGGGAGGAGATGACTGAGGAAAACCTCCCCTACGTCACTTGGAGGACACCGAATAGGCGGAGGGTTGGAGTCCCTAAATGTAAGACCAACAGCCTCAAGTGGGGGCTGCTGGCGGACAACAACACAATGTGTGAATGTGAAGAGATACAGGATCCGGCTCATTTGCTGATCTGCTGATCGCTGCCAGCCAGAAACTTGTTATGTTTGGCATACAACAAAGCCAAGAAGGTGGCTTCATTTTGGCAGTTCAAAGTTTGACCAGGACATGAAAGAAGGAGGAAGAGAAGCATCCAACCTTCCCATTTAAATCCCCCCCCTTTCTTTTGTGCCCAGCTGTTGGTACCCCACTTTCAGTGACTCTTTCTCACTGCGCACAACCCTCCCTTTGCTCCTTATGTTCATCCCTTAAACCAGTTAAAGGATGTTCATTTCCAGCCCCATCTTCTGCCGATCAGCTCTTAAGAGAGGACCACCACCTAGCGGGAAGATCTGGTGAACGACAACCCCAAGTTGCCACATTTTGCTTTAAAAATAAATGCTCCAAAAACCGTCACTCTCAACTTCTGGCTATTGCCAGGAGTTCGATTCCCTACTTTGTCTTCCCAGAGAAGAATCAAACCTATGTAGCCTTCTACAAGGTGCAAAGCAGGCCCAGGGCATCCCTCAGAAGAAGGAAATGGTCACCAACTTCTGAGTATCGTCTACCTAGAAAACCCTGGGAAAAAGGTCACCATAAGTCAGAATTGACTTGATGGCACACAGTTATTAGCTCTGTGGTTTAAGTGTATGGCTATGGATGGGAATTCAATGCCTCACCTTGTCTCTCAGAAGAAGAGCCAGCCTGTGTCGCATTGGGCAAGCTGCACAATCCAGATGCCACATAAGGGACAGGTAAACCACTTCCGAATACTGGGAGAGGATCACCATAAGTCAGAATTAACTTGAAGGCATGGAATTATTATTATTCATTTCCTTTGCCTCTGGGAATGCTCATGGCATTCCTATACACACTTCAATGATTCACACTGTGATTTCAACTTTGTCCCAAGCTGCGACTTATGAGGTCGAGTTTCCTTTTCCTCCAGATCCTACTTCTCGGCATCCTGCCCTCTCACCCGACCATGTCAGCTAAGAAAGGCTAGAAACTGGAGTCCAGGGGAGAGAAGGAAATTTGCAGGCTCTGTGACGGAATTTACTGCACAGGATATTCCAAGCTGGATCCAGATACAAGACAGAGCTAAAATTTGATACAAGAAATATTGCTCCTGAACCAGTGGCTGTGCAGACCTGAGGTTTGTATTTAAAACAAAGAAATCTTCCAAGTTGTGGCTAAGGCAAAGAAATAAACGAAACCAGCAGCAGAGCTACACAGAACACCTGGGAAGTTAAAAACCGAAATCCTGTTTAGCAAAGTAAACTACACTAGAGTAGGTTAACTGAATCAATGGAGATTGGGTGAGTCAATTCCTTGATAAATTCCACTAATTCAAATGGTCTTATTCTAACTGACTCTTACTAAGCTAAATTACATCACAGCTAGAGTTGATTCAATGGGCCTACCTTACGCCAATCTAATTCACTACACAGCAACAGGATTTTGGACAGTAAGTCTCAGGTGAGGATCCCCAATAAATAAATTTATTTATTTATTGGACTTATAACCTGTCTGTCTGGGATGGACTCCTAGGACATGGGCAACAGATGATCCACTCAAGCGAATGCATTCCACAAACAGGGTGCCCCCAAGAAAAAGACCCTGAGGCTCTCCACATCTGATCCTCCAGAGGTTCTAGACTTCAAATCTCACAATCCCTTACATGTGGCTGTGTTTCTGAGAGCTGAAACCCCCATGAGACACTGCTCTCCCTCTAGTTAGAACACATCTAGAATATAGTGTCCAGTTCTGGAACCACGCTTTAAGAAGGATGCAAACAAACTGGGACAAATTCAGAAAAGAACAACAAGGATGATCAACAGAATGGAAACCAAGACCTATGAGGAAAGATGGAAGGACCTGGGCATGTTTAGCCTTGAGGAAAAGAGACAGAGAAGGGATTAATGGAGCAAAATCCATGGAGAGGGAGAGAATGATTTCCAGAGCACGACCTTCCTTAACCAAGGTGTGTTTGAGCAACAATATTCATCAGCTCCAGCCATGCTGGCTGGGGTTGATGGGTATTGTTGTCCAAACACACCTTGGTTAAGCAAGGTGGTGTTCTGGAGACCTTTGATGTAGGAGCAGTAGTCCATCAGAAACATGCTGCTACTGCCCTCTCCAGGCTCTGTATCTGATAGAAATGAAGTCTGACGGTTGGTCCATGTGCCTTGTTATGTGGACTACCACCTTCCTCAGTGTCTTGGGCTGGTATCTTCTCCAGCATGGACCTAGGAAATTTTGCTCCGGAAGCTTATGCTCTCCAATGGAGCTCTAGTCTTTCCACTAGAGAGAAAGTAAGACTCCAGTCCTCCCATTTATTAAATGAAAGGTTGAATCAAATAGGCACACCAGATGTTGTCTTCTACCAAGTTGAGATCACCGATTCATTTGGCATGGCTTAATCTACACCAGGGGTGCTCAAACGTTTTGGGCTGTGGGCTGGTCATGTGGTTCAGTGGGCCGGTCATGTGGTTCCTCCCACCATTAAGTGAAAGTAAAACGTGCCTTGTGATCAGTTTTGCAACAGGATGAGATAGATTTTTAAGCTGTCATTTTCTCTGCTTAAACCTGGGGTGCCCAAACTATGGCCCATGGGCCAGATCCAGACTCTGATGCCAATTCACCCATCCCTTGCTGTCCTTGCCACCCTTGCCGTGTTTTACTTCTGCATCCAGGAGCGGTGAGGGTGGCAAAGGCTGGATGAATTAGCATTGGAAGGCCAGATCTGGCCCACAGGCCATAGTTGGGGCACCCTTGATCTACACAAACCACTCTTATGGGCTTGAGATCGAGGGGTTTTGTCCACACTATGAAGTGTATGCTCTTTCACTATGCGATAGTCTCTCCTTGCTGACTACATCTGCACATTTCTCAAGCTGCTCAAGATGGCCATGGAATTATGATGCTGTCCTTGTATGGGAGAAGCTGGTCATGGTGTCCTACTGCCCATACGCAACCTTGTTCCTACATTTATCATGGCCACACAATGGCTGAACACCCAAGGGTGTGCCATGATCTACAGATGTCAACCTGACCACTTTCATCTCTTTCCTATTGTACAAGGAAGCAATGAGGAAAGATAAACAAGATAAGAAAGCATTTTTTAAAAAGTAACTTTTGAAAGCTGGGGGGGGCACACCTTTAAAACAACACCTCTTTACTCTTCAAGCAAAATTGCAGAAAATATTATATCAGATGTGTTTCTTTTTAAAACAGCCTTTGCAAAGGTTACTTTTTGGGACAATAGCAATGAAGCCATGTGAAAATATAAGAAAACATTGAAAATTGACTTTTTTCAAGTGATGAAAAGCACACTTCTAAGTCTAACACAACATCCTACCAGAGGGCAGTGGAGACGTCTAGTCACACCTTGTAGTATTAAAAATACTACTCATTTGTAATCCTTAGACGGTATTTGTTTGCATAAGCATACACCCACATCCATTAAATAAATATTTTTCTAAATAAAATGCACAGGTTTGCACACTGCTTCACATTGTTTAAAATTAGGGACTGCTCCCAATTCTGCACTTGGAATTGCTGAAAATATTAGAAAGGCAGCTTTGCTGACCACATTGGCGCATTAATAATAATTTCATATCAGAAATTATTCTGGGTAGAAAAGATTTTTGCAGGAGAATCTCTGCTCAAGGAACACCCAAATGAGGCTCCTTTCAGGTCCCCAAGAGCTGGGACAGAAACGGGTGCTCAATCCATCATGCAGTACCCAGGTCTCAAACTGCTGACTTGCCAGCCTTCCAACTAACAAGGCAAGCTTCTTAACCACTGAGCCACCACATCCCCTTTATTGGCACACTAGTGGGACAAAATATCATGTACTGAATTACTTGGTGTGCTTAGAAGAAGTTAAAGAGTAAATAATTTAAGTTAAAGGACTTTAACTCAGCAGGAGTATTTCCCAAACGTGTGGTCCGAAGACTTAAAGCTTGTTAAAAAGTTTGAAACTGACCATCCTCAACTTTTTGAGCAGAAACCCACAGTTGAGGTGCCAAATCAGCTTCTCTGGGCAATCCTCGCCCAAAAAAGACATCACTTAGGTTTAAACAGACAAGAAATCAACAATCCAAGCATTCTCAGAAGACATTGGCAAGCGATAAGATCAGAGAGACAAGAAAGAATAAACAGACATACGAAGAATTCCTGGCCTCAGCCCTTTGCCAAAGCGTCCCATCGTGGTCTTTGCCAAATGGTGAGATGATCATCCCGCTAGAAGATGATGTCTCCTCTAGATTAAATCTCCTCCGTTTCCTTTCAACACTGAAGGGTCTGTCTCAGAAGGCTTTGACAAAGAGCAACCAGCGCAAACTTTTGAAGACAGCGAGGGCTCCTCCTCGTCTTCCCCTCCCAGCCTTTGAGACCAGCCTCTTTTTCTGACTCCAGGCGCCTGGAGACTTCACTCAGGGCGTTTGCTTTCCTGGCCAAAGGAACTGGGCAGGAGGGCTGAGGAGTGGATAGGATACCATACTGTACTTCCTTCTCCGCTCAGAGGAGAGAGGTTGGGAAGGATGGGTTCAGGCGCCTGCTAACAAACAGACAGATCTTAGACTTTCCTCCATTGTGTTTCACTGGTGTTAAAGTGCGTCTAACAGTATGGATCAACCGTAAACACAAAACAACACATGCTGAAAATTCAGCAAGAGCCAATTCTAAGAGGTTGTTGGGTTTTTTAAATCCCACTCGATCCCCAACTTAATTGAGCATTATAAAGGCTCTCTCTGTGCCCATTCTATGGATGGTTAGACTGAGAGGACTCAAATAGGGAGCTTGACATTGTAATGGGTATTCAAGATCAGTTCCTCCCAGTCTGAGAATTCAAAACGACAGGAACAGAGGTTGCTCGTATACAGCTGAATAGGCTACATTGCATATACTCAGTATAGCTGAATATACAAAGGGCTCTCCTTTGTATATTCATTCATGCTACACATATGGATTCTCAGGGGTGGAACTTCTTAGAATAGCCATTTCCATACACACACCAAAGGTGTGACACACCACTCTTAACAACACCTGAGCGCTCTTTGTCAAAGCCTTCTGAGACAGACACTTCAGCATTGAAAGGAAACAGAGGAGATGTAATCTAGAAGAGACATCCACTTGGAAGTGGGAAGATCATCTCACCATTTTGCAAAGACCAGGATGGGACACTTTGGCAAAGGGCTGAGGCCAAGAATTCTTCATATGTCTGTTTATTCTTTCCTGATTTTCTGATGTTACCGCTTGTCAATTTCTTCCAAAAATGCTTTGTTGGATTGTTGATTTCTTGTCTGTTTAAAATTAGAGATGTCTTTTTTGAGTGAGCATTGCCTAGAGAAGCTGAATTGGTACCTTAACTGTGGGTTTCTGCTCAAAAGGTTTTGGATGGTCATGCCTGCCACATGACCACAGAAACATCTGCAGAAGCAGACAGTTATGAAACAGAGATGACCACTGAGTCAGATATGACTGGCTTTCAAACAAGGGTGACCTTTACCTTTACCTTACTCCTGCCAACCCAGCAGTTCAAAAGCAAGAAACTGCAAGTAGATAAATAGGGACCACTTTGGTGGGAAGGTAAACAACGTCCCTTGCACTCCGGTGTCTAGTCATGCCTGCCACATGTCCATGGAAACATCTGCAAATGGAAACAGCACTGGCTCTTCGGCTATGAAACAGAAATGAGCACTGTACCCTAGAGTCAGATATGACTGCCGATTGAGCAAGGGTGACCTTTGCCTTTGTAGCTTTTCTCAACCACTAGGTCCAAGAAAAATTCTTGAAATGTTTATCAAGAATGTACCCAGAATCTGGAAATTATATTCTTTTGACCTATAACTGCCACACTCCACTGCAGACATGCTATTGAGCGATACATGGAATTCATACTTCAACAACAGCAACAATTTCTTCTTGGGGGACTTTAAAATCCAAACCAATAAGAAGCTCAAACACAACACTCCAGACATTATTGTGGTTGAATTTTATTTTATTTTCTTGGCTAAGCTAAATGATGTGGTGATCCTAGGTGACAGTCTGGTGGAAGAAAAAGAGATTGAAAAATTCATGAGAATTGAATTACAGTATCTCTGGGAGAAAAGGGCAACAGTAATCCTAATAGTGATAGGAGAACTCAGAGCAATCCCAAAAGGGTTGAAAAAGACACATGAGTGTGATTGGCATTGATAAGGTCACGAAAGAGCAGTTGCTCTACCAAGGTAATGGCAACCGTATCACTCCCTGGCAAATAGAAGTGGAAGCAGTGACAGACTTTACATCCTTAGGATCCAAGATCACTACAGATGGTGATTGCAGCCATGAAATAAAAAGGTGACTAATTCTTGGGAGACAAGCTTACAAGAAACAGAGGGAACATAATAAAAAGTAGAGACATCACCCTGCCTACAAAAGTCTGCATAGTCAAAGCAATGGTATTCCCAGGGGTAATGTATGGTTGTGAGAGCTGGACCATAAGGAAGGCTGAGCACAGAAGAATAGATGCCTCTGAAATGTGGTGCTGGAGGAGACTCTTGAGAGTCCCCTGGTCTGGAAGGAAATCAAATCAGTCCATCCTGAAGAAAATCAACCCTGACTGCTCCTTGGAAGGACAAATACTGAAGATGAAGCCAAAGTACTTTGGACGCCAAATGAGAAGAGAGGACTTACTTGAGAAGACCTTGAAGCTGGGAAAGATCAAAGGCAAAAGGAGAAGGGGGCGGCAGAGGATGAGATGGTTAGGTGGCATTGTTGAAGCAATGGGCATAGAGCTGGGATGGTAAAAGATAGGGGTGCCTGGCATGCAGTGGTCCATGGGGTTGCAAAGGGTTGGACGACGACGACTACTACTACTACGGAGAAGTTGCAGTGAGTAGCATTACTAGGTACCAGCTACATTATCATGAGGTACCTCACTGACTCTTAAGTCCACGGCTAGGACCCTAGCAGTGGGGTCCCAAAACTCCAGTCCAAACATCTGGTGGGACCATGTACACCTTCTTCTTCTTCTTGTTGTTGATGATGATGATGATGATGATTTTCCTTCTCTGGCCTTAAGAGACAAACGGGCATCCTCCAAAGATTCCCAGCTCAAAAAACATAGTGTAGTAAGAGCTGCTTGGCTTTCATTGCATTACAGCAGCATTGGTCACGTTACACCCTTCCAATGATCATGAAAAGCATCACGGGGAGTTGTAAACTATCCAATCTGCACAGGCTGACGGCCAGCTACAGCCTAGGTTTCTGCATTGGCTTGGACAGGGCAGAACTAAGTGTCCGGGAGGTACTTGGAGGACGGTGGTGGGAACTTGAAAAACTCCCAACCACTGCTTTGAAAGCAGGAAGCTGGATTTTTTTTTTTTCCCAACAGACCATCCGGGCAGGTTACATTGCCCTGGCTCTCAAGACTCGGCAAACAGGCTGTTTGGAGGAAAGACTGCAGCTGCTAAGAAGGGAATCAGCCAAAAAGATGTCAGGGAAGCAAAGAGTTTTGCATAGTTCTGTCTTCATCGTGATGTGCTTGGAGGATGATTGTTGATGCAAAGATTAGGGAAGTCCCTTTCTCAGGACTGCAGCTCTGGGAATCCCAAGCAACATGTCAAGAAAAGGGCTGCTAATGTACCAGAAGTTACTAGTCCACAGCAAACAACTCCCTCACTTCAATGAACTTCTGAGTGCTTCTAGGCAAAGTGTGTGTTGTGCTGTTTCCCCTTGCCTCTTTACCAGGGCTGTGGGGTAGGAGATGGTAGGAACAGGATGGGGGAACAGGCAGTAAGAGGCTTTGGCTTGAAAACCTCCTGTCTGTTGCTGCTGGCATGTCGGCCCTTTTTCCTTAACAGCTGAGTCACTGAAAGTGGGCAAAAAAGGGTTTAAATGGGAATATTGGGTGCTTCTCCTCCTTTATCCTTCGTGTCCAGGTCAAACCCTGGACTGCCAAAATGACACCACCTTCTTGGCTTTGTCATTGGCCAAACTTAACTCCTCATCGGTACAAGTTTCTGGCAGTAATCGGCAGACAAGCACATTGTGTTGTTGTCTGCCAGCAGCTCCAATTTGAGCATGTAGGTCTTACATTTAGGGACTTCAACCCTGAGCCTATTCAGAGTCGTCCAACTGATGTAGGGGAGGTTGAGTTCCTCAGCCATCTCCTCCTCCTTTAATGATGTTCCTTGTCCAGCAAGCTCCTTCCTCCATCTTCTAATTTGGTTTTGCTCTTGCATGCGCTCAAGAATGTTTGTCTTTGCCATAAAGCTCTTCCTGGATCTGAGCCAGTGGACATGAGGCTCATATCCATTCAGAGGATGTTGAGTGTCATTTTCTTGTTTAGTTCTCTCACTTCTTCTTTTGGACTGCAAAGTTTTAGACTCTTCCAGGTCAGCTGAATTTTCTGGGAACTGTAGCCCCAAAAGAAAAGAAGCAGCAGGTAGAGTCTAAGGACACTACCGTCAGGGATTTAGTTTGTGAATTCAATTTGTTGAATTATGCTCATTAGTTCATTTATTTCTTTTGATCTGAATGAAATAAAAAAAATAAATGAACTAATGAGCATAGTTCAACACATCAAATTCACAAACTAAATCCCTGACGGTAGTGTCCTTAGACTCTTTTTTGTTGTTCAGTCGCACAGTCGATTCCGACCCTCTGCGACCCCATGGACCCCATCCCCCTCAACTTGCTCAGCTCTGTGCTCATTGTCTCTACAATACCATCTATCCATCTCATTTTTGGCCTCCCCCTTCTTCTTTTGCCCTCCACCCTTTCCAGCATCAAGGCTTTCTCAAGTGAGTCTTCTCTTCTCATTTGATGTCCAAAGTACTTTAGCTTCATCTTTACTATTTGCCCTTCTAAGGAGCAGTCAGGGTTGATTTCTTCTAAGATTGACCTATTTGTTCTCCTCGCTGTCCAGAGGACTCTCAAAACTCTCCTCCAGCACCACATTTCAAAGGGATCTATGCTTCTGCGCTCAGCTTTCCTAATGGTCCAGCTCTCACAACCATACATTGCCACAGGGAATACCATTGCTTTGACAATACGAACTTTTGTTTGCAATTTGATGTCTCTGCTTTTCACTATGTTCCCCAGGTTTCTCATTGCTTGCCTCCCAAGAATCAGTCGCCTTTTTATTTCATGGCTGCAATTACCATCTGCAGTGAGCTTTGATCCCAAGAAAGTGAAATCTGTCACTGCTTCTACTTCTTCCCCATCTATTTCCCAGGGACTGATAGGGTCTGTTGGCATTATCTTGGTTTTCTTGATATTGAGTCTCAAGCCAACTTTTTCACTTTCTTCTTTCAACCTAATCAGAAGCTTCTTTAGGTCCTCCTCACTTTCTACCTGCCACTTTAGAATGTGTGTGTGTGTGGTGTGTGTGTGCGTGCGTGCGGGTATCAGGACCCACCTGGCAGCGAAGAGATGAGCCAGAAGCAGCAGACACAAGTGAGAACTTTTTAAAGTTCTTGCTCACCTCTTCGCTGCCAGGTGGGTCCTGATTCCTCCTTTCTCTCTTACCTTCCTTCCTTCATGAAATGAACATGTTGACAGCCTGTTTACTTCCACATCCAGTGAGAAGGCGAGAGTTGGAGAGAGACTTTTTTTGAAGGAAGGAAGGTTAGAAAGAAAGTGGGTTTTTTTGTTTTAAACTTTCATAGAAAATGTTTCTGAAGTCAGATCCAAATTGTATAAGTGTCACAAGAAAGGTTATTATGTCCTCTATTAATTGCACTTTTGATCACTTCTGTCGGTTCATCGGTTTGGTCGCTGGCTCACCACCAACTGACACCCCCCCCCCCAAGTCATTTTTACAAGTCACGTGTTCCTTAATATCTTTGTTGTTGATTCCTGCTTTGGCATCATTCTTCTCCACATGTTGTATTCGAACTGTATCCACCTCGGGAAGTTGTCATATTCAGTTTCTAACACGTTTTTCCCTTTTATTGTTGTGTTTTTGTGACCTCATTTGAATGGTTTTTTGTAAAATGCTTCATAGATTTTTTTCCTGAAGTCCAACTTCAAATGTAATAGTGTCACCACAAAGGTTATTCTTTCCTCTTTCAAATGTACTTCAAATGTTACCTGAATCAGTTGTGTGGTTTGGTTGCTGGGCTGCCGAAAACCGACCCCCCCCCCCCAGCAAAGATTGCATTTTTTCAAGGCAACGTTCTGAAGCAATGATGTCATCGCTTTGTATTTTGGGCCAATGGCTCTTTACATTTCTGAAAGTCGCCAAGATGAGCTTTTAGTTGATGTAACCATTATTTTCATGGGTGCTTTAGTTTTGTGGTGGCACCTTTGCCTTTCTGAGAGTATAAACTACACATTGTGAGAAAGAAATTTTGATTTACATTATTTATCAAATGTAGAACCATATTAATTAAAAGTAAAATCAAAATGATATAAAAGGTGTCATCACATGGGTAAGAATGTGCTTTGTGGTTAGGTCATGTTGACCAGGCAGAAAACAGGAACCTCAGCAGGTGACTCAAGACAGGGTCAGTGCTAACCACAACACATGCCTCATGCTATCCACAAAACATGATCAATGCTAACTGCAAAACATGACATGACATGACCTAATGTACCTTTTAAAAAGGCAGTTTCAGAAGGTATTTAAGAGAGGAGAAAAGAGAGACAAGTGGGCATTGCCAACACAGGGTCCTTTGAGAACCTGTCTTTGCTTTGCTCCAATTTCTATATTACGGGTTAACCTTCATATTACAGTAATACCTCACATAACGAATTGAATTCATTCTGCGAGGCTGCTCGCTATGTGAGTTTTTTGCTATGCGAGTCAGACTTGCATAGCGAAAATTCCTATGGAAAAACTCACATAATGAGCTTTTTTAGGGGAAAAACTCGCATAGAGAATTTTTTTCATTATGCAAGTTTTCCCCATAGAAACACTCGCTATGTGAGTTTTCTGTAGTCCAACTCGCATAGCGAAATTTTTTTGTTATGCGAATTTCCCACCATAGAAATGCTCGCTATGTGAGCATTTCCATAGGGGAAGTCTGACTCGCATAGCGAAAATTTTCGTTATGCCAGTCGGATCGCTTTTTGAAAAACCTGCTCGTTATGCGAGTTTTTCATAAAGCAAAACACTCATTAAGTGAGGCTTGACTGTACTTGCACCTCTTTGTTATTAAGGTATTGTACTTAGAGTGTGTTCTGATTTTATTTGACTTTTGCTTACAATAAACTACTTAATAATGTTTTAAGATATTGTGCCTAGAGTCCTTTTGTGTGTTGCAGCTAGGAATAATTGGAAATAAAATTTACTTGATAACAATATTGTTCCTATTGTTATTTTCCCAAATTTCCATCCCATCTTCCCTCCAGTGACTCATGACTCTCTTCTTCTTCCACAGCTTAACTTCACAACAAGGCTAATAGGCTGAGGAAGTGTGACTTCCTAAGGATGACTTGGCAAATTTAATGAGGGTGTTTCCACATTTGAAAGGTCCCAATCCAGTATTCTGTCTCTCAAATATTTCTTTTCCTGTTACTAAACACAAAGCTGACTTGATGTCTCCTCCCACCTGCAGGAGAGCTAGGTTTGAGGATCATCTGGAGAACAATAACTGAGAACCAGACAAAGCCCTGTCTTTGGTTGTCCACACCAGCCCCTCTTGTGCAGTTCATGTGACAGTCCCTGATTACTTTTGGGCTACGGGGAGAAGGAAAATTCAGAAACAAAAGGGAAATCCAAGTTCAGTAAACGAATCAGTGCTGACTTGGGACATTTTTCCTTTTTAGATTATGAGAGCTGGACCATTAGGAAAGCTGAGCGCAGAAGAATAGATGCCTTTGAGATGTGGTGTTGGAGGAGAGTTTTGAGAGTCCCCTGGACAGCGACGAGAACAAATAGGTCAATCTTAGAAGAAATCAACCCCGACTGCTCCCTTGAAGGTCAAATAGTAAAGATGAAGCTAAAGTACTTTGGACATCAAATGAGAAGAGAGGATTCACTTGAGAAAGCCTTAATGCTGGGAAAGGTGGAGGGCAAAAGAAGAAGGGGGTGGCTAAAAATGAGATGGCTAGATGGTATTGTAGAGACGATGGGTACAGAACTGAGCGAGTTGAGGAGGAGGGTGGAGGACAGAAGTGCCTGGAGGACAGTGGTCCATGGGGTCGCAAAGGGTCGGAATCGACTGTGCGACTGAACAACAACAAACAAAACTTAACATCTTCCAATTAACTAGTGGAGGATTTGGGGAGCAATAAAAAAAACCCTTTCCTAAGCTTTGAAATAAACACTGCCTTTAGTTCACTCTTCTAATTCCAGAGATGCTAAATTCAATTTCTGCTGTCTTTATTCCACCCTGATGTCCAATTCGCTTTGGGCACACAAAGCCAGGCTTTTATTTCCACACATGTCCCTACAATCCTTTAATAACACTTGATATCACCTTATTCATAGCATAGAAATGGTGTTTCTGAAATGCAAATCAAAATAACTATTCCATGTCATTTCCACTTGATTATCTAAGAGTTACTCCCATGCCCCAGTGATCATTCCAAAATTGCTTTAATGCCACATTTCCCTTAAACTAGACCTTTGATTTCTCTCGGAGCAGCACAGGGCAGGACTGGGGTGCATGTCAAATGTGCAGTTGGTTCCAAAGCATGTTCAGCCCACACACTTTTAAGATACTTGAAAATAAAACATTAACAGTCTCATGTATCCATCAAGAATGCCACCAGTTGATAGCACAAGGGCAGTTTTCAAACCATGGACAGACAATTGTCATTATTATCTAGATCAGGGGTGCCCAAACATTTTGGGCCATGGGCCGGTTATGTGGTTCAGGGGGGCAGTCACTATGGCCCAGGAGCCAGATCCGGCCCCCAACCCCAATTCATCCAGCCTGCAGAGCCCTCATCGCTCCCAGAAGCAGAAGTAAAACATGCGCATATGGGCGCGTTTTACTTCTGCTTCCAGGAGCGATGAGAGATTTGTGGGCTGGATGAATTGGGGTTGGAGGCCAGATCCAGCCCATGGGCCATAGTTTGGGCGGCCCTGATCTAGACCCTCTGCTCAAGGCTTGCAAATTCAATCCAAATTCGGCACAAGCACTAAATGAAAGGACAGAAGATTTGACTGGTTCCAGGCTTCCCTTTCATCATCATAAGTGACCTTACAGGGGCCAACAGCCAAGATGCATCAGTTGTAAAAGACAACACAAGTCAAAACCCAGGCGTAGGACAAGTTGACAACCCATCAAAACAAGCACAAGGGGGGCATGAAAGATACCAAGCTAAACCTCTGCTTTGAATAAACACAGCTTCATCATTTGCCAGCTCTTCTGCTGGGAGGGCAGACGAACATGGAAATGCCTAAGCTAAACTTAGAGAGAGAGAGACAGAGAGAGAAATACATACACACTGAGGATGGCAGATAATCAAATGGGGCTTCAACATATAGATAACAGAAGTGGTACCACTTCTTATGCTACTTTGAATTCCTTGGAATTGGCTTTCATGTTCACATATCAATGGGAAGAAGATAAGGTAAAGATAAAGGTCGCCCTTGCTCAAAAGCCACCCGTATCCAACTCTAGGATTCAGTGCTCTGTTTATAGCCAAAGAGCCAGAGCTGTCTGCACCTGCAGACGTTTCTGTGGACATATGGCAGGCATGCTTAGTCACCAGAGTTCATGGATCGCTGTTTATCTTCCCACCAAAGTGGTCCCTATTTATCTACTTGCAGTGTCTTTCTTTCTAACTCCTAGGTTGGCAAGAGCTGGGACAGAGATGGAAGCTCACTCCGTCGTGCAGCACTCAGGTCTCGAACTGCTGACCTGCCGACCTTCCAGTCAAGTTTGGCATCTTAACCACTAAGCTACCACAGTCCTTTATGGAAAGAAGATAGGTCAGTGTATTTTAAAGGAAGGCAGATGAAGGGCATTTCACATGACCAGAACAAACCTGCAGCACAATGAATTTCCTGACTGCAGAGGGAAGTTTCTCTGCCACCCGAGGAAATTTCTATTATTATTGGGGGGAGGAAGGGGGGGGGAGAGAGCAGAAGACATCCCATACCTTTCTCAGCCAGGAAAAATGGGTGGTCCTTTGGAGCAGTTCTCTCACTCTTCCCTTCTCTCTTTTTTTCAACAGAGGATCCGTGCAGCGGAGCTGGTGGCTTCACCTCTGACACAAAAAGGCAGGAAGGAAAGACAATGCATTATTCTCCGAGCATTCTACCAGCAGCCTTGCACCACCAAGCTCAATGAGGCATCGTTCCACGTACCGCTTTCAAAGGGTTTCATTGTCACAGACAGTCCGGCTCCAGTGCCCAGAACTACGCTTTTATTTCTGGTTTTGCTTCTCATTCCTTCCTCCCCCCCCCCCTCTTTTTTGGAAAGCATTACCTCGTGGTGGTCCCAGCGGCTGCTTGTTCAACCAGACCAGGAGATCAAGGGTTGGCCACATATTCCCACCAGGACTATCCTAGTCCCATGATGGTGACCCTTGGCACTCCAGGTGTTCTTGGACTTCAATTCCCAGAAGCCCAAGTCCCTGAGGATCCACATGAATGGGTTCACTTAGGTTTACTGTGCATGTTCTTCAAGAATATTAAACCCATTTGTGTGGATTCACAGAGACTTGGGCTTCTGGGAATTAAAGTTCAAGGACACCTGGAGTGCCAAGGTTCATCATCACTGTCCTAGTCTCCCTCTTCCACTGCCTTTCAGCACCCATCCTTGGGCCAGAGAGATATAAGGCAAAGGGGTGTTCATTCCAGAAGATGGTGATGTTTCTGAGCCATAATCAGGCCTACCCTGGTAATGGGAACCTTGTTTTGCTGGCTAATCTTTCTCACACAAGGTCACCAAAAGGTGCCTTCATTTTGGCAGTTTCACATCTAGTCTAGACCAGTGATGGTGAACCTTGGCACTCCAGATGTTCTTGAACTTCAATTCCCAGAAGCCCTGATCAGCAGGAGTGCTGACAAAGACGAAGAAAAAGTGTCTCAAAGAACTCTACCAGTAAAGGTAAATGTAAAGGTCTCCCTTGTGTGAAAGCCAGTCGTATCTACCTCTTGGAGTTGGGACTTGGTTTCATGTACAGCCAAAGAGCAGCACTTCCTGTGTCTGCAGACATTTCCATGGACATGTGGCACGCATGAATAAATGCTGGAACACATGGAATGCTGTTACCTTTCCTGCTGAAGTGGTACTTGTTTATCTACTTGCAATTTCTTGCTTTCGAACTGCTAGGTTGCCAGGAGCTGTGACAGAGACCCAAGTGCTGTGTTACAGAGTGAGTGCCTGTCGTCTGTCCCAGCTCCTAAAAACCTAGCAGTTCGAAAGCAAAAAATTGGAGGTAGATACATAGGTACTACTTTGGCAGGAAAGGTAATAGCATTCCATGTGTAGCCCAGGACAAAATGTAAACACATCCACAAACATCACTCATGTTCGAAGTCCCAGAAACATAAATGCTTTCAATGTTATTTGAAAAGACAAGAGTGCAGTGCCCCATTTTGATACCCCACCACACACCATGGGCAAGGTTTCATGTTAAGAAGCTCACCTTGTTAGCTGGAAGGCTGGTAAGTCGGCAGTTCAAGACCCAGATACTGCATGACAGATTGAGCACCCGTCTCTGTCCCAGCTCTTGGGGAATGAAAGGAGCCTCTGTTCCCTGAGCAGAGTTTCTTCCGCAAAAAAATCCTTTCAACCCAGAATCATTTCTGACATGAAATTATTATTATAATTGGTGTTCCACTGGGAAACTCATCTTCCTTGAATGTCAGGAAGGACTCCAGTCATTTTCATGTCCAGGAGTTCTCAACTTGAGCCTTCTGGAGCACTGACCATGGACCAGACTGGCTGGTGCCTCTGTGTCTCGTTCCAGAACCTTTCGAGAACCAAAGCTTCACAACCATTATCCTAACCCAACTCTCGACTCATGCATCTGTTCAAGGCATCTTTCACAGTCTAGTCTCTGCATACAGACCTCTAACAAAAATAAGTCCATCTCCTCCTGCATCAGCCCCTCCCATCATTGGCCAGCCTGTATGATCAGGTAGACCCAGGTAGGTCTACCAAGAGCTAAATCCAATTTTGTCCAAACTACAGAAAATGTTGCAGTCAATGGAACTGATGTTACCACTGGCAAAAAACGTCCCGTTCAAGTTCCAACTCATCTTGGACTTAACCCTAATGGAGACCAGCATGTTACCACCAAGGCCTGTGAATTCTAGTGCTATTGAATCCTCTTGGGGAATTCATCCCAAGTAGCTGACACATCTGGCGGCAGTAATATCCACAAATTGTTTCCGAGAACGAAGCTACTTCCACACTGGAGATCTGTCTTGCATCAGAAAGCCTTTTGTTCAAGCTGTGCCTTTGATCGGCAGTGCATCGTAAGCCCATCAGAGGCTGAAATAATAGATACCCCAGAATAGCCCATCAGGGGAAGATGTCTTCACAAGAAGAACCAGACCAATAAGAAGGACCTGAGCAAAAGGACGCATCCTATCAGAATGTGTGAGTTTTTTGATGTCCTCCTGCAGTTCAAAAAGCCAGAGGAAGAATGATCTCTGCCTGGCCTCTGCAAAGGCAGCCTTGCTCTAGCAAACAAATCCAATTAGCAATTGGTTTTCGATCCATAAAACCTGTATGGATGTTCCCCAAGCTAAAAGGGGACAACCTCCGATTGCACCCTGGAGAACTTGCAAGTGATCCTTTCAAAAGCAAGCCATTCAATTGCAGGTCATTTGATTCGCGCTTCCCTGTTTATTGGCCTCTCTTTAGAAAGGGGCTCTGAATAGTATCTGAGAAGGGAAGAACTCCCAGGCTCAATATGGGACCGTTTCTCCTAAACCGCCTGCCCTGCCTGTTTCCACTTCCCAGCCTTTGCTTCCATCAGGTTGTAAAGCTTGTTTCGGTTTCTTTCTGCGTAGACATCTGCATGAGATGTCTGTGATGTATGCATTGGTTGGCACACTTGTGCTAATCTACATGTTTTCTCTTTATGCATGGTACAGATATTAGAATTGCATTAGAAGAAACCAGTGAGGAGTTCCCAGTCTACTTTTGTCCCACTGGTAACCACAAGATTGTTGCTGCTATGCTTACATGCAGTCAAGTTGCTTCCATCTCATGGCAACCCTACCAATTACTGACCTCCAAAAGCTCCTGTCATTAACAACCCTGCTCACCAGGTCTTGCAAACCCAAGGCCATGGCTTCCTTTATTGAGTCTATACATCTCATGTTGGACTTTCCTCTTTTCCTATTGCCTTCAATTTTCCTTAGTGTTACGGTCTCTTGTGATGTGCCCAAAACAGGACAGCCTACAATTTAATCAATTTCATTATTATGAAACGTTCAGGTTTGATTTGATCTAGGTCTCTCTTGCTCGAAAGCCAGTCGTATTTGACTCTAGGGTTCGGTGCTCATCTCCATTTATAGCCCAAGAGCCAGTGCTGTCTGCATCTGCAGATGTTTCCATGGTCATGTGGCAGGCATGACTAGATATCAGAATGCATGGGATACTGTTACCTTTCCTGAAAAAGTAGTATCTATTTATCTATTTGCAATTTCTTACTTTTTAGCTGCTAGGTTGTAAGGAACTGGGACAGAGACCTGAGTGCTGCATGACAGAGTGAGCGTCTGTCGTCTGTATCAGCTTCTGGCAACCTAGCAGTTTGAAAGCAAACAATTGGAGGTAGATAAATAGATACTACTTTGGCAGGAAAGGTAATGGTATTCCATGCATTCCAATATCTAGTTGACCTGAGCTCACTCCATTGTACAGCACTTGGGTCTCGAACTGCTGATCTACCGACCTTCCAGTCATCACGTCTTGACCACTAAGCCACCCTTTGATTGGGTCTAGCACACACTTATTTGACAACCAAACACATTACTGTATTAAGAATAGGTGAAATGACTTGAGGACAACAACAACAATAATAATGGCAGTCCAGTTGTTGAGAAGTAATGAGTAATGCAACAAGTTCTTTTCAAAATAAATACTCTATGCTGTACAGACAGCTTCTTGTCTCTCTAGGTAGGGAGGGGAAAATATCTCTTGAGAAATAAAACGGGGAGTGGGTGGGTGTGGGGTCAACCGGCAGGCCATTGCACAGAATGTTCTGTGATGCTGGTTACAACTAAATGAAAAACCTGGACCCCAGAGGTCAAGCCCTGCCACAATATTTATGGAAATGCAGACACGTACCAGACCAGGAGAGTCACGGAAAGGCAGATTCATGCGCTGAATATGATTCTATTTTTTCCCCATTCTTGGAATTCAAGTGTTTGTACACGGTTATAACAACGTGCCTATTGTCCAGCTGCAAATAGACCTCAATTGATGGGCTTGCTTTTTCCGCTGCGCATGTGTTTTTTAAAGAAGGATTCTTAATCTAAAATGGACTTACAAAGTCCACCTGGCCAGAGAAGCTGGAAGACGGGAAAGGCCACCGTCCTGCATTGTAGCCTCATCCATTTTAGGACACACCTCGCAAGTGCCATATCCAAAGACCAGTGTGAAATCCTAAACCCGCAGTGACGAAGCTTGGGAGTAAACCCATTTGTGTGGATTCACAGGGACTTGGGCTTTTGGGAATTGAAGTCCAAGAACAGCTGGAGTGCCAGTAAACCCATTCGTGTGGATTGACAGGGACTTGGGCTTCTGGGAATTGAAGTCCAAGAACAGCTGGAGTGCCAAGGTTGGCCATCACTGGTTTAGGAGGTCAGTATATCACACTAAAGAATCCTAGAAGACCTATTTAGCAGGCTGTTCTTCTTATCTCATGTCCAGGTCAAACCTTAAACTGCAAAATTGAAGCCACCTTCTTAGATTTGTTGTTGGCCGTAATTAAAACCTCACTGGTGCATATTTCTGGTACTAACCAGCAGACCAGCAAATGATCTGGATTCTGTATCTCTTCGCATTCACACAGCGTGTTGTTGTCCACCAGCAGCCCCCACTTGACTATGTTGGCCTTAGACTTAGGGACTCCAACCCACAACCTATTCAGGGTCCTCCAAGTGACGTAGGAGAGGCCGAGCTCCTCAGCTATATCCTCTTCTCATGTTATTTAGCAGGTAGAACATTGGGATGCATCATGCCCATGTGAAGCTGGCAACCCCTCTCTTATCACACCACATCCATCCTATCAGCTACTTTTCCCTCAGTTTGAAAGCTGAGCAAAAGCCAGGAAGGAATTCCTAGCCACAAAGTCAGACTTCCATGCCAAGTGTAAACGTTTCCAGGAATTAAGGGTTATGGCATTTCTGGCAACCAACCACCGCATGTGGGGCAGGTGTTCTCAAAGCAAGTCGTATTCTTCTTGCCACATTCTCCAGCAACACATTTCCCCTGAAAGCTGTGGGCACCTAACCTTAGGCTTACTTCACATTTTTGTTTACAGCTCCCATTAACCTTGGCCAACATGACTGATGGGAACTGTAGTCCAACACACGCTGAGGGCCAAAGGTTTTTCCTGCCTGCCCCATCCCTGCAAAGAGTTAAGAGTGGTTATTTTTGGAGGGGGCAGATTTCTATCCAGGCTCACAACCTCCTAACCCACCCAACTGATGACGATGCCAACTAGTGGATTTGGGGAACTGTAGTCAGGAGACCTTACGGTTACAAACTCTGAGGTGAGGGCTTTAAGAACTCTGAAAGGCATCATAAAGCTTTTTGAGGGTGGAACTCATTTTTGGAAAGCCAGCAGATTTCGTGCAGCCCCAGGAAGCGATAGACCAGATCAGGTAAAAGAGGCCAAGCAAAGCCAGATGTCAAATTAAACAGATGTGATCATCAGCTGTGTGAACTCAGGCGGCTGTGACGGCAGCTGCTTCCTCTCCTCTCCCCCCACCCCACCAGGGTCCTTCTGCCATTGGGTTATGTGCGCTGGTGCAACATGCAGACCAGCCACAAGGAAAAAGTGCAGAAGGACATTTCTGTCCCCACAAAAGTACCGTACTCCAGATGTATGTGCCTCGTTGCAAAGCAAAGCAATCAAAGCGTCTTCTTTCTTTCTCTTCCCAAGATAGGAGAAGGAAGCAGAAGATGAAAAGCTGTAGGTGCTGCTTGAATCTTTTAGGACTGAAACGTTTGGCTCTTGGAACCAAAATTAACTTAGAAAAATTTCGTTTTCTGGACCACAAATCCCTGTATTGTCATGGAAGCTATTTTGCTTCCTCCTCAATTCCATCAATCCAGCCATCCTCACTCGCTCACTCTCATCCATCCTTCCATCCACCCTTCCTTCCTTTCTTCATCTCCATTTCACCCAGCCTCTTTTCCTTTTCTTTCTTTCCCCTACACTTTATTCCTCTCCTCCATTTTCGTGCTTTCTTTTCCAGATACTGTACTCTTCTCCCCCCCCCCCCATTCCTCTTTCTCTCTTTCTGGAAAGGCAACTCTAAATAGCCCCCTGGTAACACAATCAAAACAAACTTCTGCAGTGCCTGTCTCTTCTCCTGACATTTTCCAGAAGGAGGGGGAAAGCACAGCAGCCAAACTCCATAAACCCAACACCTGGAGCTGCTCAAAGAATCCTAAACAGTGTCTCCTTCTTCTTCCAGCAGGCCAGACAAAGGTGATATGGGGAGGGGGGGTGGATCTCATATTTTGGAAGGAGAGGAGGCAAACAGAACCTTCCAGAGAAATAAGGATCAAACAAGCCAACATTTGGAAGCTTCGGGCCAGAATGCAACTGAGGTTTCTGTGACATTTGCATAACTTTGTTGTGGCTAATTTTGGTTCATTAACAAGATTAGCCATTCAGTTGGGTGCATGATGAGAGATACAATCCAGAGATGCCTTGGCACCTGTGAATTAGCTGTGGCAGATTATATAAAGCTTACATGGACACAGACAGGAGATTTGTGGAGTCTATGTTGAAGGCAGAAACTGCAGTGACTTAGTAGTTAAGACGCTGAACTTGATGATTGGAAGGTTGGCAGGTCAGCAGTTTGAGACCTGAGTACTGCATGACAGAGTGAGCTCCCGTCTCTATCCCAGCTCCTGCTAACTAGCAGTTCAAAAGCAAGAAATTACAAGTAGATAGATAAGTACCACTTCAGTAGGAAGGTAAGCAGCGTTCCGTGCACTCCAGTGTCTAGTCATGCCTGCCACATGTTTATGGAAACATCTGCAGAGTCACAGTGCTGGTTCATTTGCTATAAACAGAGATGAGCACTGAACCCTAGAGTTGGATAGGATTGGCTTTCAAGCAAGGGTGACCTTTACCTTTATGTTGAAGGCAGAGCTTGGAAAAAGCTCTTATTTGAGTCGCAATTCCCTGATTCCGGGAATTTTTGGTCCAAGAAAAGATTTTCCCCCTAATCTGGGCTCTGATGGTCTAATTTCCCTCCAGGGTCCCTCAACTGCTCCTTGGGACAAAAGAATGGGTCATTCCTCTACTGACAGTGCCTGCATGTCACATTGGGAAGGTTCACAAGGGAGCTACAACGACAACCCACAAGTTCTTCTACGAATAATATCCTTAAGGAGACAAGCAGAGAGTTCAGCCTGCTTTCTTTTGTGTGTCTTTGCAGGAGTTTTAAAAGGAGGAATCAACACAACACAAGCGGAGCCATCAGAGACCACAGTTGCTGTCATGGCTCCCTTCCAAAAGAATAATCAACATTCTCTGCTGTAGTTCAGTTCCCGCATGAGTACCAAATATCTCATATAAAACTGCATCTCACAGGCAGGGCTCAGAACGTTTCATCTTCAAAGGAACTAATCGCATTACTTGTTACTTCCTGGCAGGCAAGTTTCCTTTCTTGTTACTGTCACCCAACTCAAGCAGCCAGTTCTTGCTGCTACACATTATTCTACACTCTGGTTCCATCTAATGGCCGATCCTGATATTGCACCTGCCAGGCAATCTATAGATGGGAGAACTAGGAAGAACTACCGGTACTGTAACTTAAAAAGAACTTAATTTAAAAAGTAGTAGGTAGCAGTCGCCCTTTCTCTTGCTTTTGATGGAAAGAGTGCCTTGAGCGCATCATCCAGATGGCCTCTGCAATCTGTCCCATAAGCAGGAGAGGGAAGGGGACTTCAAACCTAAGCTCTGCTAAACTTGTAGTGCAGGAAGAATAAGAGAAGAAAAGATGAAGTTCTTTGCAATGATGTATGATTTTAAAAAATACAATTTCGGTAAGAAAATACATTAGCATGATATTCAGAGAACATCAAATACATATAGTGCTTAGTTGTGAAGAATGTAAAATTATAGAAATGATATGAAATTAATGTGTCTGTACAATATATAACAACAGGGACTGTGGTGGCTCAGTGGTTAAGACGCTGAACTTGTTGACTGAAAGGTCGGCAGGTCAGCAGTTCGAGACCCGAGTTCTGCATGACGAAGTGAGCTTCCGTCTCTGTCCCGGCTCCTACCAACCTCGCAATTTGAAAGCAAGAAATTGCAAGTACAGTTTAACCTCAGTTAACAAATGGCTCAGTTAACATAAAAATCGTGTAACAAAAGGAAATCCATAGAAAATAGTGGCTCGGTTTATAGAATTTATTTTTGGAATCGGTTAATGGGTTTTCAATGCATTCCTGTGGGAAACAGCATTTCGGTTAATGTATTTTGGTTTTCAATGCATTCTTATGGGATATTGCATCCAATGCACTCCTATGGGAAATTCAGTTAAAGTAATTTTCATTGTAAGAAACATCCCGGAGAATGCATTAATTATGTTAACCGAGGTTCCACTCTAGATAAATAGGTACCACTTCGGTGGGAAGGTAAACAGCGTTCCATGCACTCCGGTGTCTAGTCATACCTGCCACATGTCCATGGAAACATCTGCAGACACAGACAGCGCTGGCTCTTTGGCTATAAACAGAGATGAGCACAGAATCCTAGAGTTGGATACAACTGGCTTTTGAGCAAGGGCAATCTTTATCTAAAGAGAACGGCAATCCTTGCCAGCCAAGATGCAAAGACTTTAAAAGGGAAAGCTATGACCAGGTGGGTGAAGTGTCAAACCTGCCATCCAGGGGTCAACTTGGATGGACAATTTCCGGCCCTTTCTTTTTGAAGTGTTTCACCATTAAATCAGACTGGAGTGGTAAAGCTACTTAAATAAAAGATGGGCTCAAAAAGAGGACTGTACACTGAAATACAGGGACACCCTGCCCCTGCCTTCCAGGGTTTCAACCCCAACTACCACCATGTTCCTTGATTACTGAGCAATCTTGGGTTATCCAGGGAGAACTTATTTACATTTTAATTGGTTGGGAGGGAGGTTGGTCCCTCCCCAAAGTTTGACGATATCATTTTTCCAGTGACCTTGTTTGGCTTCTAGTTCTGCTAGCAGAAATCACCCGGTTTCAGAATTAGAAAGAGGAAGGGCCCCATCTTATGCTCAGGGACATTTTCACTGGCCCAAAACTCACACACTTCACTGCTACCGAGCATCACGGCACGCTGCCAGCTTCCTATCTGGATTAATTAATTAATCAATCCAGAATAGATGACACTTTGTGATCTCTGGAAGCACAGGTCTGAATAGCTCCCCCACCCCCACCCCAAAAAAATGAACATGAACATCCTTGAAGATGCAATAATAACCTTCTGCATTCCCATTTACAGGGCTGTTCAAACAGTGCCAGGTCTTTCTTACACATCACAAGCCTGTAAAGTATTAGGTGAGTATTTTTGCTCCCAATTTACAGACCGGAGGAGCAGAGGCCAAGACACAGTATCTGAACGAAGATCTCCAGAGATGGTGCTGGATGCAAAGAGAAAAATAGGGACATAAAGCCTGTTCTTATAGGCAGAGTATATATTTCCCATGAACATTTGAAGGGTTTGTTTCTGCTGTTCTTGAACCACAGCATCAAGTTCTCAAACATGGCTTCCAAAGTCCTTCCCCCACCACAACATCTGCTGCTTTTACATAATGTTTCGCAGCGTCTAATATTTACTGCTAGAGGCAATCACTGAATCACTCTAAACAATTTACAGAACTTGTTCCTGGCACTAGTTTTCGGTCCGCAAAGCTGGCCCAATCAACCATCATGCATGGCGGGTCGATGACGCGACAGGAGAACCAAATCTATGTCACGCTTTGCAGGCGGACTGGAACTGCCGAAGGGGAAACACAGGGATCCGGCAGCTGCCAAGATATCAGGCGCGGGGGAAGCACTTCGCCAATTAGAGAATTGCATAGTCTCTGGTCTGAAAGGAACAGTTTATTGCCAAGGGGAGGAGAAAAATCCTGGCTAAATTCGGACAGCTTAAACCAGCTATGCGGGTTCGAAAGGGCTGGACTACAGGTCCCAGTTTCCCCCAGCACAACTGGCTGTGCTGGCTGGGGATGACAGCATTTGTAGTCCAAGATAGGAAATATTTTTTGAAAGTTTCCAGATCAGCACCTATTTCTTTGGTTTGCGCTGACAGAAATTAGTGCAGTATGTGCTGGTTTAGAGTTCAAATCCTATTCAGCCACGAAGCTCATAGGAGGATGGTGATGATGATGATGATGGTGACAATCTTCTTCTTCTCATTCGCCTCCTCCTCCTACCACCACCACCACCACCACTATACAAGGTTCTTGTTCTGCCATTTCTAGTGGCCTCAACTGGTGTTATTTGGTTTTGTTGTAATGTTTCTTGGATGTTGTCTCTCCACCTTCCTCTGGGTCTCCCTCGTGGTCTTTGTCCTTCTCCTCTTTCCACATATGCCACGTAAGGTATGGAATCCCAAGACATGCTCTCCAAATGGACAAAGCACTTTATTTGTTATCTCTGGATATTGTTTATGATTGGTTCTATTACAAATATTTCCCTTATAATCTCATTCCTGATATTATCCCTTCCAATCACACCAGCAGCCTTCCTCCGACATCTCATATAGGATGACTGCGGGTTGTTAAATCTTTTCAAGCACCAGGGGGTCATTTTGAGGGCTCAGAAAAGGAAGGAGGAAGAACCTTCAGCACTGCTCTTACTTTCATGGAAAAAGCGTAGGATCATCCAAATGTACGGAATAACTAGCTCACTCTTCCATGCTTATAAATAGCCTCAAAGAATGTATCACAGCAGTACCTGGGATGGTTTTAAATTCATAATTGGTTCTCTGCTTAATAAACCTGGAGCTTCAATTAGGGATTTGAACCAAGACAAAAGGTCTCCTTTCCCAACTTTCCTTGGGATGAAGCCCAGCAAAGACCATAAGTTCCCCATCAGCCTATAAACTGCAACTTTGTTGGCCATGCAAAACTCTTCTTTTCCTATCAGAGCTTGGCTGCCAGCTCATAAATCCAACCACAGCAGCTTGCAAGGGGGGGATTTTAATTGCTGCCACATTTTCTCTCTGAACTGCAAAGTTTTATAGGGCTTCTGTCCTTGTTAACTGTTCTGCAAGGAAGCAACTTCTCAGCTCATTGTACTGTACAGTATTTCTATATCACTGAAGCCTTGCCTGGAGTTGTTCTCTGCACCCGTGAGATGTCCGCCTGGCTTAAAGAAAGAGTTAGGTCCAGTGGGATAATCCCACCTGAGCCCATCACCAAGGGTTCCCAACCTAAAGCCTGTAGGCCGGATCCGACCCATGGTGCCATTTCATGTGCCCCCCCATCCAAGAAACAAAATGGCCATCCCTTTGAAGCTGTTGGGACAAAATGGCCACCCCCAGCAGGGAAAAGTGGCCATGTGGCCCTCGAAGCTGACTGAGGGAGTGTGACCCAGCCCCCAGTTTGAAATGGTTGGGAACCCCTGCCATCACAAACCTCCAGCTTCCGGCAGCAAAAACAGAAGGGGCTACAAAATCAAATGCCCATTCCCTCTGGCACCCCCCAGTGGCTTTTTGAAGCAAGTGCCAGGCAAAGTCACTGTCTCCCTACCCCTGCTCTCTCACTACTGTATTAATCTTTCTTGCTATGGGACACCTGGCCAGGTTATCCTGCTACGGTAGTAGAGTAGACCATATTGCCAGTGATTCAATGCATCAGGCAGCGGTTGATGAACCTGGCAACCCTGAGGACTAATGGCTTTGGGGGATGAACTCCACAGGGAAGGGTGATGGTTCCCAAGTGGATTAAATCCCACTTGAGTCCCATCATGTTGGAGGGCAGAAGCTCCATCCATCCTGTCCTGGGGCTGAGGAGGACTTTGGGTGCCAAAAGGGCTCAGGACCAGAATGTGACTCAAAGGAACTGGATCAGTGGTGCAGGTGTCACTCTGCGATGCAGATAGAAGACCACTGCATTATATTGCTCCCAGGACAATCTTCATGGCTGGTTGCTATGATGATCACCAATATTTGGATTCCGATATGGCAGAAGAAGAAAAAAGAAGGTAAAGTCACTTTTCCCCCTACCTCTTCTAACTCCTTATTAATATTTGTTGCTAAGTGACACCAACTTTGCAACTCAGGGGGGGAAATCTGCAACACCTCTGCTTGATGTACAATTGCATACATGGCTCATAAAGCAACCGATGACACCGATGACGCATTTCACACAAAACCACCTGTAAGATCAAAGTAGGATGCCCAAAGTAGGTGTATTTTCTTGAGGCTCCACACAAGCCATGCTTCCATTAAAGCCACAATTACCAAAGCAGGAAGAGAAGCTGTGTTTGTAATACATGTCCACACTGTATGTGCGTGCACCTACCTGTTTCCTGTATTTGGACTCTATATAGGGGACAGTCAAGATGCAATGGTGGAACAGGATGTGGTCCTCTTCCAGACTGTTTCTGAAGCACTAACAAACCCTTCATCCCCAGGAGATAGAAGTTTAAAAAAAAGAAAGCAAGATTGATGGTTCCAAGAGTCATGCTTTCCTTTTTAACTCACAGGTAAATGTAATTGACATCTACTTATTTCCAGTACGTTAATGTGCTCTGGGTGTTACATTTCACTTTAATTTCATTCCTTCAAGTCAGTTCTGACTGATGGGGACTCTTTCCTGGGTTTTAATACACAGAGGTGGCTTACCATTCCCTTCCTATAGGGGGCGCCCTGGGACTGTGCAGCTTGAACATGACTACCAAAAGCTGGCTCTTCTCCCAGGAGGCACAGTGGGGGATCGAACTGTCTCAGCAGCCAGATACCTAAACCACTCTGCTATCCAACCTGTTAAATAATGTTCACTCCCTGTGTCAATTGCTTCAGGGTCAACTTGGGAGTTCGTGACTAGGTTGTAGAGATGGACAGCCATCATTCCTCTTGGTTCTTCCCATGCCTGTCCTCTTCACCAAGAGCTCAGGACCTGATCTGTAGCCAGGTCCCATCACAGAAGAATCTGACTGCAAAAGCCGCCCAAACTCACACTGAAACCGACCTGGGCCACATTTGCTTTAATTTTGTGGGTGCGCAAACTGACTTTGAAAACCAGCACCCCAAGATTCCCATGCAGATGGCTCCAGTTCTTTTCTCATAAGCCACTGATGGCCAGCCTTGGCCCTCCAGCTGTTCTTGAACTTTAAATCCCAGAAGCCCTGATCTGCAGGAGTGCTGACTTGGGCTTCTGGTAATTGAAGTCCAAGAACATCTGCCTGGAGTGCCAAGGTTTGCCATCACTGTCATAAGCACAGGAATCTTCTAACTAAAGCAGTGCTTCCCATCTCCCTTGGCTGTTCCAGCTCCTCCCTTAGCTATACCTGGACTTCAGTTCCCAGAAGCCCTGACCAGCTGGTGTTACTGACATGAGCTACTGGGAGATGAAGTCCAAGAACACCTGGGGTGGGGACCCAAGGCTGGGAAGCACTTAACTCAAGGTGCACGGGCTCCTTTACCTTGACCCAGAACTAAACCTGGCTGTCTTCCTCCAAGGGGGATCCTTTCCTTCCAACTTCCCATCCACCCTTTCCTCCCGCGACCTCAAAGGGGGCGCCTAATGCTCTCCCTTCCCTCGCTGTCTTCACAACAGCCCTGAGAGGTGGGACGGGCTGGCCGGTTCAAGCTCTCCAAACGAGTTCAGTGTCCCGGGATGAGCTTGGATGATGCTCAGCCTCTGACCCTTCCGGTCTTTGGCCCCTGCTGCCCTCCCCGTTTGAGGCTCCGGCGGAGGGCTGAAGTCCCAACTGCTGGGAGCTCTTCCCCACTGCTATAACCACTCGGCATCGCGGCCCCCTCTAGCCCCCGAAGCGCGGGTGAAAGGGGGCGCATCCGATCCTCCGCTCAACAGCCACCCTCTCACCTTCCGACGCGATCCTTCGGTCCCGGATCTCGCTTCTAGATGCGCGCAACCCAAGGTTGCTCCCTCCTGCCTGGTTTCGAAGGGCTGCAAGGGACGAGCACCGGATCCACACGTCGGGATGCCGGCCGGAGGCCCCCAGGTGCCCCGAGGTGGGTTTATCGGGTCGTGCGGACGCGCCGCATCCCCGTGTTCAAGCGGAGGGAAGAAGGCGGATCGCGCGGATCGAAGCGGACGCCACGCCAAAGACCAAACGCGCAAGGCGATCCTGTGCGTGTTGGAAGGCCGTCCGTCCGTCCCTGTGGATCTGGCCGTGGGAAAAGCCAGTTCACTGAGCTGCGCGGATGTGTGCGTGCGTGCAAAGCTTCGCTCCTTCTCAGCCCTCGATGCGCGTTTGCGCGGAGAAAGCAGCGCCAAATCCAAACGATGCGCTCTCCCGTCTCGGGAGGCGTCTTCTTCGAGCTGCAGCCAAACCTCCCGCCGGAGGTGGATCTTTCTTTCTCGCCCAAGGGGGTGGATCTTCTGGGGATCTGCAAAGCAGGGGATCGCCTCCTGGGACTGGGAGAGCGATGGGATGGCGGGTGGGGGCTCTTGCGCTCTCCGTTGCGCTTGCCGCCCCCTCGATAGGATCCCTGCAAGTGTCAACTTGCCTCCCCCCCCCCCCCGCCGCGAGTCTTTGCCGCTCGGGCCCGCCCTGCTCTCCCCCCTCCCCAACTTCCATTCAAGTTCCCAAAGTTTTGCCCTTATAAAGGCTTATTCGAGGCGTCGTGGGTCTGTTTCTAGACCTCCTCGCTGGTCTTTGTGTCTAAATAACAAAAATTCGAAGCTTGGAAGGTCTTGCCTTGGAGAGATTTAAACAGAAAATATCTTCTCTTCTGTCCCCAAAAGCTTTTTACTGAGACTCCCCTAAATCCCTTAGAAAGAGAAGGTAGCAGGAAGTTAACTGAAACCATCCCATCTCCCGAAACACATAAAACAAGTTGACAGCGGTGATAATGAAAGCCATGCAAAGAGTGACAGGGTGCCTCAAACCCACACCAATTGAGAAAACAGACCCTCTTGTTGGTATCACCCCACCTAAGAGCAGGAGAGAAGGAGCAGTGGATGCTGAGAGAACTAAGCAAGAGAAGGACCCTTGACATCCTCCGAACAGATTCAAGTCTCTCACGTCTGCTGACTCAGATCCAGGAAGAGCTTTATGGCAAGGACAAACATTCTTGAGGGTTGAAGTCCCTCAATGCAAGACCAACAGGCTCAGTCAAGTGGGGGCTGCTGGCGGACAACAAGACGCTGTGTGAACGTAGAGAGAGAGGACGCAGAATCCATGGGCTCATCTACTGGTCTGCTGATTACTGCTAGAAACATGCACTGATGAGGAGTTTTGGCCAACGACAAAGCCAAGAAAGTGGCTTCATTTTTTCAGGCCAAAGTTTGATCTGGGTGTGAAAGAAGAAGAATCTTCTGAGATGATAGATGCTCTGCTTCTTATTCTTCAAAGGCCATATCTTAGTCCGACTATTAATGATCCTCAGGGTGATCACCTATGAAGATTCTCCCAGGAACAATATAATGCAGTGGTCTTCCATTTGACTTCTGTATCACAACATGACCCCCATAGTACCACTGATCCAGTCCCGTGAGAGTCACTTTCTGCTCCTGAGCCCTTTTGGCATGCAAAGTCCTCCTCGGCCCCAGGCCAGGATGGATGAAGCTGCTGCCCTCCATCAAGTGGGATTTAATCCACTTGGGGACCATCACCCTTCCCTATGGACTTTGCCACCCAAGTCCATTAGTCCTCAGGGTGGTCAGGTTAGTTAACCACCACCTGACACTCTACGTT